>OY292389.1:26873666-27478833 GCA_958496215.1 Verbena officinalis
TACTAGTTTTTAACTTTTAATCCTGTTTCAATGTACAAATTACGAAATACAATTATTATAATAAAATAAATAATAGATATAAGGTATAAATAGTTTTAATCAAAATTAGTCAAAGGACAAATAATTTATTTAGAGTAATTAAAATCGAGTTTAAAATGGAAAAATATTTGAGATATCAAAAAGAACTTGATGGAATTTTTCAGGAATATTAGAGAAATGTTTATGTTGAGTAATTTGACGCTGTAATTGTTCATTCTTGGAGGAGAACCCTTTTCTGGAAATTAACCCTCTTTATTTAACATTGTTTCATCCAATACGTTTTTAATTATGGAGAGAGGAAATTTGTTCATGCCCATAATCCCACTTCCCATGTTATTGCTAGAAAATCGGTCGCCATAACTGTTCTGGCAACCGAAAATGAAGCCTTTTATGCTCTCAATTCTAGGGTTTTTACTCTCTGATGGAAAAGGGAGAGCTTCAATAGATTTCAACGACTGCTGTGGATTGCCCACTCTCAAACGTTATGTTGAAGATGCAATAAATGTCTTTCTTAGAACAATTGAAAACTCTGGCAACAACGTGATTTGGAGAAAGTTTATTATATGAAGTTGATTTTGTGAACGGGAAACGGGTGATTAGGGGATGGATTTTATCAGGAAAATGGTTTAAGGAAAATATTCATGTGGGGATATCTCTTCGGACGAGTGTTAAGCTAAACCCTTCTGTTTCTGGAAATATGCATTGACGATGAAGGAAGCCCAACTCCAGAAAACAGAGGTAAACCAGAGTGTGTAATTTTCTATCAATTTTTAGTTGTCTTTACTTAATCTTTGTCTTAATTTCGAGCAAAATGTTTTGGGTATATATTACTCTGAGATGGGATTGTACAGGTACAGGATCCCGGTTGATGACAGACTATGCGAAGTTGAAACCTGAAAATAATTAACGCGGAGTTTTTTCATGCTTGAATACAGTAAGTCATTCTAAATATGATTTAATACTGTTTCAACTGGTTTTGCACTTTGTTAACTCTAATATGGGATGCAGTAATTACTAGATCAGGTTTGATTAATTAAAGTGTTCTAGAAAGACGATTACTAGAAAGTAATCATAGGCCATCAATAATATTATAATACACATTCAAATTTTTTTTTGGGCGTATTACCCAAACCCCTGAGATTTACGGCAGTTAAGAAAAACATCTTGAAACCTTACGTTTATAATCCTGCAGGGGGTAAAAGTAAGGTTTTTTACGAGAGTATTTATAAGGTTTCAAGATTTTTTATATTTTGAGGGGCGTATTTGTAAGGTTTCAAGATTACAGTGGTATTTTAGATTTTTTAGGTCACTTCATGGGTTTTTTAGTAATTTTCCCTTTGTTTTCTCAGATTTTCTCTATTTTATATTGATTTTTATTTTGAAAGTGATTGAAATATCACATTCCGTTGTAGTCTAGGTGGTTAGGATACTCGGCTCTCACCCGAGAGACCCGGGTTCAAGTCCCGGCAACGGAACTTCCTTTTTTTTTTTAATCTTCTTTTGTAACACAAGATATATTCAGATTACATATAACATAAAAAATAAAATGTTGAACAGCATGCCTTATTTTCTACATTTATTTCTTTTGACACCTTTTGTGTTGATTACATGAACTAATCCGTCATCATGCCTTGCCAATGAGCAATCCTCCGAACGAGACCGTGGCTTTCTTCTCCGGCCAAAGATCATACACAAACCTAACATTCTGCATCTGAAATGCACCCAATATAGTCATGGTATTCCGCCGATACAATACCATGCAGAATTTATCACCATCATGACCAAACAAGTTTTCATGTCCGATTCCAAGATTTGCCGATCCTCCAAACCAACCGGTCCCTTTAAAATGAAACGTCATGTTTGGAAAATTACTAAATCCGGGACGTTCTTTATAGCACAGCTGCCCTTCGTAATCTCGACCACTCAGCCTCATCAGCTTAAACCTATCAAAATGTTGTGCCATAATCTTGACAATTTCCGTATATGCCCTTGAATCGATTTTGCTGCCCGAATGGGCCGTATCCAACATGCATCCGTTTGAAAAAGTCCCCTTTGGTAATTTCAAACGACGCCCTGATATGCTGACGCCTTGTAAACCCGCCATGTATTTGTAAGTATTGTCCCAAAGCTTAGTCTTTTTAAGGTTTCCTCTTGTCTTAACATCGTTGCCAAATCTTAAATATGTTTTCTTGATTGCGGGAGTTTTGGCAAGCAGTAAGAGAAGCGTTTTACTTTTTCGACCCCCATTTGGCTAATTAAGGATAGAGGAGATCTGTTCATGCCCAAGATTCCACTTATTACAGTGTTGTTGGGCCACGTGCCCACATTATTGTTTGCGCAGCCGAAAATGATGTTTTTTATGCTTTCGGTATCCCCGGCCCGTTTGTCGGATGGGACACTGAAGGTTTCGAGAGCTACAATGCCTGAGGATGATTGTCCGGTTAGGTAATTTGCTTTGTAGACGAAACTCCCGTCTCCGGAGGTGTTGAAAAAATCGGAGAGAGAATGATTCTGATCTTGTTTTTTGTAGGATTTGGAATTTTTGGGATCAAATAGGGGATTTTTTTTGGGCGAAACAGTTTATGCAGGGTTTGCATTGAATCCATGTTAATGGGCTGGCTGTATCAAAGATGAAAGTTTGGTTGATGCTTGGTGTACCGATTTTGGCATCGATGGTTATCTTGTAATCTAAACGAGTGATATGAGGACGGATTATGTAATTAGGATATTGAGAATTTGAAAACACAAACTGGAAATAAGAGAGCACTGCCAGAAGCATTAGTGACAGTGAAGACCAGAAATTTCTAGTCATGTTTAAATTTGTCTAATGTTTATGTATTCATGCATATATATATAGGAAAGAAAAGAAATTGTTGAATATGTATTGGTTGGTTTATGTAGATTTCTGTTGATCTTCTAGCTTGTAGATAAGATTTGGGAAAAGCTCTAGCACACTCTTTTTGGGTATTGATCGAGTAGAAATAAATGAAATATAATCTTGAACTTAGGTAAATTGATGGTGTTTCTTGGAAAATGAAGGAAAAAAATGATATTTGCTCTCAAACAAAGTTCATATAACTCCTTGGAACAACACATGTTTTACACTTGCAGACATTAAGATTGAAATACGATAAGAATCAACTTATTCACCCCATAAAGTCCATAATACCCTTAAATTTTGCTATAGAAAGACACAAAGCCTTCATCTTACACATTTTCAATTCGTTATTCATCCATTAATTTGAGTGTCGATTTAAGCATTTGACATAGTTGGGGTTCGATATAGCGATAGGGAAAAGGAATTAGGAGTTCAAGTTTTACTACAGTAAATTTACTATGCAAAATTTGATATTTTGCTCCTAATTGTAATAATGATATTTTCGTGTATAGCTCATGTACAATTCAATCAATTACAAGCATGTTAAATAACTCATCCTATATGGAGAAATACATGCCAACATATTATAAATCAAACTTTTATACAGAAGACTAATGCTCACAATCGTGGAATTCGAACCCATGACCTCGAGATCATGGGGCCTCCTCCTTGCCGCTCGGCCAAGAACTTCCCGGCATATTTAATTGCTATCAAAATTATCAGAATAATATAATCAAATTCAATCCAATAGTTAACAGAAAATTGATCAAATTTCATGTCGATTCCATCCACCTTTAAAATTTTGATAGAAACTTCCGCGTGAACTGCAGTATGTGATACACACGATATACTCGGTTAGTAAAATAAGGGAGGAGTACTTTACATTTTTTTATATGTATGATTATTTTTGATATTTTTACTAAAAAATATGTTCGAAAAATGAGCAAAAAAATGGAGTTTGATATAATACGTACTTTGATATATATGAGTACAATGCGTTTATTAAGAAAGAAAATGGTATAAAAAAAACGTGAATACTTCTATGCATTTTTATTTAAATTTTATGTAAGTATAAAACTTACTTTCAATATAAATATTATAAAATTTTATTTTAAATATATTATTAAATAATTAAATATATAATTTAGAGATAAATATTTAAATAATATTTAATATTCTTATAAGTTAATTCAATAATTATTTGTATAATATTTCATTAATATAAATAAATACTTTTGAGGTGTTTTATTTTAAAATAATTTTGATACATTTAAAAGTTTAAATAAATATGTTTTTTTGTCGATAAAATTGAGTTTTATTCATCAAGTATTATACGGGATATATATAATATGTGTACTAAACGTATGACATCAAAAGTACGAGTATTATTCATTAAGTTCAGCATGTGTATGGGGAACGGAAATATTTTTCAATTATTCGTACGTATGTGTACTATATGGGTATAATACATGTTTTTACTAACAGAGACGATATATACGATATGAATATATTGATATATAGATCTAGATATTTTTCTATATTTAACAATAAACAGATATCCGATACAATACAAGACTATATATAATAATTTAGAAGTGTTTATGCATCATATCTTACACCTGAACTATCAAATTTGTGCTCAGTGGAAGGGGTTACTGTTAGTTAAGGTGTTTGGTCATAACTCATCCACAAAGGCTAGTTAATGAAGTGATGGTTACTCAAGCTTATAAGGTAGTTTAGGTTTTAGTATTTATTAGATGTGCGACCATTAACATGGTAGTTAAGAAGTTAGTCTCCCCCTCCCCTCCCTACCCGCCTTTTGCCCTTTTATCTCTTTTCAAAAACAAAGGAGAACCCCATTAAAAATATTCAAATTCCTCTCCGAAACTCTCTCAAGAGAAAACCGTGAATCAGAGAGAAAATCCTGAATCAGAAATAAAGAAATATGTAATTAATCGTGAAGGAAAGAGGGGTATCCAGTTGACTTCTACTACTCCTACCCCGGCCCTATACTAGACCCAGACGAAGAAGACTCGAGGACAAGCACTCCCGTCGATGAAAATGTGTGTATAGTGCATTATCTAACAACCTCCGTGGTGGGGCTTCAGTACCACACAGGGACCATCAATGGTCAAGAACTGGTCACATTGAATTGAGAATGGTGGAACAAGCACGACTCAAACGCCATCGCAGTTCTTAATATGAGGTCGGTCAAGGTGGGCTACATCCCAAAAAGAATTCCGTCGATTTATCCCCCTTACCAATTAGGAAAATTTAATCACCATTGAAGGAATTGTAAATCCAATTCAGAGTCAGATGGAATGGAAAGGGGAAAAGATAGTTCCGGCAGAGAAAATTGTGGACGTGATATTCAAGCTTTTGGATATCAAAGTTAGTAATGAAGGGATGTCAGAAGCATTAGAGCCTCCAGAAAACATCATAAATGTCAGACCTCCTTTTGCATCAAAAGACAGGATTAAGAAAGTTAGTAAGTAGAGAGAATTCAAATGAGTTGCCTCCTTTTTGGGAAAAAAGAAACGAGATTTATTTCACAGAGTTAACTAATTAGAAGACTAATACGAGGCCTAAGCCTTTACGAGGAGTCGATGAGGCATTTTTGCAGATGAGATGGGCTCGGAAAAAACTTTAACTCTTCTCTCTTCGATTGCTTTGGATAAACGGGCTCAAGCTGGAAATTCATCTATAAATATCGATGATGACAATGATTCAAGCAAAAAGCAAAAAATTGAGAAACTTGATGATTCTTCGTATTTGGAGCTGTCAAACAACCCTGATTTTTTTCCACCCTTTGTTCTCTCATCATGGATGAAATAATTAAAAGAACACACAAGAGAGGGCAGTTTTAGGGTTTATATATACGAGTGGCGTAGCCAGAATATTTTTTCACCGGGGTCAATTAAAGATAATATATAGCACGCATAATTTTTTTCTTATTTGTATTGTAACAAGTGAATCTAATTCTCCGCCTGCTCGACCTGACATGTATACACGTTTTTATGTCTCCTTACCATATTTATAACGTTAATTTATTTAAATTGACAATGTGATTGATTTAATCCAACAATAGAGGTTATCCTCAAGATTATTTAGCTCTACAAAATTATAAAAATTCAAATAACTTCTAATTTCTTTAAATTGATAATGTCGATTGATTTGATCCAACAACAGAGGTTAACCTCAAGATCATTCAGCTTTACAAGATTATAAAATGTTCAAAAGAATAGAATTAGGTAGGATTTTGATTATTCAATGAGATTAAGCCATAGGTGGAGAAAACTTGAATCTAGTTACAATTAAGAGAAATCTAAAAATCTTTTAATTTTTGGGAAATTATTATTTGCACTCCTAAGTTGTTATTCACAGTCCAAATATATAGTTACATGACAAAAATATCCCTCCTTATTTCTTGTTAACTTATTACTTTTATTTTCTTGATAAATTATTACTATTTTATTTTGTTTTAACATTTTCTTTCTTATTTAACCTATCATCTTTTGAATTTTATTTTATTTTTAAATCAAGTTATTTATTATTTCTGGAGTCTTTATAGAGTATTAAATACAATAATAAATAATATATATTTATAATTTTTATTTTTTATTTAATTTTAGTATTAGTTTTATGTATAAAATGTTATCAATTAACTAAATTGATTGATATTTATCGTAGTTTTCTTTCACAAATTATAAGGGAAATGTATATTTATACTTCATAAATTATTAATGGCGCTATATCTTATTTTATTGTTATTAATTCTAAAAATGACTAGATAACATAGTTCTTTAAATTCTAACAAAATTTAATGTTTTGAAATGATAAAATTTTTTAGTTATATTATAAAAGTATGAATAGTTTGTCACCAAAAATACCCCTTTAATAACACATATTTTTATTAAAAAAATATACAAATAGGTAAATTTATAATTATATATATAAACAATAATAATAATTAATTAACTAATAATACTAAAATTTTAATAGGAATAGAATTCTAGAAATTTTGAATAAAGAAAAATGTAATTCTATAATTCTACATAATAAGGTAGTTTATTGATACGACCATTCTAATTATAATAATAGTACTAATAGTAATAGGACTCATTCTACAAAATTCATATGGTATAATATTGATATTTTTTTTTTTGGGAAAAACGCAACAACAAGAAAAAGGCAAAACAAATCAAATCAAAGAAAAACTAATCAGGGCTTCTAAGTCCATCTTCAAAGCTCTTTCAATTCCACGTTTTCAATTGGTTAGGAATTAGGATCAAACCAAATTAAAACATGAATAAGTTGAATATTTTAATAATTAAATAGTAAAATGATACATGACACTTTATTTCTTTTTTAAGAAATGATAAATGATAACATTATCGGACGGAATTGAACAAAACATGAAAACCTGGCAATTACAAAGTTGATCAAGGAAATACGTAAGTTTATAACTAATAAAGTAATTTATTACTACTTGGATTCTAAGTACAAGAATAATTTAAATAAAGAATTCTTATCAGACATGAAATAATTCAGGAAAAGAGAAACCTTATGACAATAAAAAATAAAAATAATTATACTTACACCCCTTAATTATTAGAAATTATAGTTGTACCTCCTAGATGCCACGAAAACTTAAAAATTTAACGAAAAATTGCAAAATAATTATTTTATCCTAATGGCTTTTAATTACTTTTTTTTTATAAATTACAAAAATAACCCTCTGACTTAACCCTACCAACCCAACCCATTTCCCCGCAATTTCTATCACTTCACGTTTTTTGGGGGGCCCAACCCCTACACATTCTTCCACTTGTACGACCCATTTTTTCTCTCTCAATTTTCTAGCGAGAAGCAGCAAAACATTCAGGCAAATCACAGCTTCAAAGTGAACGATGACGATTTTCAATTGAAGAGCAAGAAAACGAGTCATTAAATTTTCCAGAAAATGGTGAGTTGTATATATAATGACTCATGCTGATTTGAATAGTTTAACTGTGAATGAATACCCCATTTTTAAGTGTTTATATTCATGTTGTTTAATGATGGATGCAACTATTTTTCTTAATTTATTGTTTATGTTGGTAAAATAGTGCGGGGGTGTATGTGTAATATAAAACATAATGCTAAATTGACGAAAATCCCCAGTTCGCCAATGCACCAAATCATGGCTGGACCCATAAGGCTTACGCGTATAATTATTTATGTCTGTTGTTCAGTTCCAAAGAGTCTTATTAGCCAGCTTCAATTTCTTGCAATCCAGCTCACAGTTCTTTGCATGATGATCATGAAACTCCAATCCTCCTTGTATATATATACGCCCTTCACTCTCCATCATCACCAAATACAACAATCAACTAAAACTTCACAAAAATGGCAAATTTAGCATTGCTCTCAGTTTTTATTTTTCTGGCCTGTTTGACAGCGCCTTCCGCAGCTAATTTCTACAGAAACGCTGAAATCACGTGGGGCGGTGGCCGTGCCAAGATAACCGAAGGTGGCCGCGGCCTGTCTTTGTCGCTGGATAAATATTCCGGCTCTGGATTTCAGTCCAAGTATGAGTATTTATTCGGCAGATTCGACATGTAACTCAAACTCGTTTCTGGAAATTCTGTTGGAACTGTCACCACATTTTTCGTGAGTATTTCTCTGAATGTTCTTTTTTTCTTTCAACATGTATGCAATGTATTAATTAATTTTCTGATTGATTGTATTTAATTTATTGCGCTGTGTTTGTAGTTATCATCTCAAGGAGAAGGCCACGATGAAATCAATTTCGAGTTCTTGGGAAACTCTACTGGTGAACCATACACAATTCACACAAATGTTTATGCAAAAGGGAAAGGAAATAAAGAATAACAGTTCCACCTCTGGTTCGACCCGACTGCAGCATTCCACACTTACTCCATCGTCTGGAATCCTTAGCGCATCATGTAATTATTTAATTTTACGAAATATAACTAAACCGAAAAGATATTACAATTTACAATTTTAGTTAACATATAGGATGGATTTTACAGTTTTTCCACAGATATTCAATTTTCTGACCTAAAAGATTGCAATTTTTTTGTCAAAATTGTCAGACTCTTGGTGGACAACAGTCCTATAAGAGTATTCCACAACCACGAGTCGATCGGCATCCCATTCCCGACGAAACAGCCAATGAGAGTACAGTGCAGCTTGTGGAATGCTGATGATTGGGCGACACAAGGCGGGCAGGTAAAAGCCGATTGGAGCAAGGCTCCATTTGTGGCCTACTATAGGAACTTCAACATCAACGGATGTGCAGTGGGAACATCATCGTGTGGTAACTCTCAATCCTGGAGGACTCACGAGCTGGGTGCCAAGGCAAGAAACAGATTGAGATGGGTTCAACAGAGACATATGGTTTATAACTATTGCGCCGATTTTCGGAGATTTCCTCAGGGAACTTCTGTTGAGTGCAGACAATCAAGATTCTAAGAGTGCAAAATAAATATTAATGAGGGGATGTTACAGATTCTTTGGAGAATGATCAATAATTATTCATGTTAAAGTTGGGTGATTTATTTGTGTTTGTTTGGAAGTTATTTATTTGCCTCATTTGTTGTTATTTTTATTAATTATCTTTAATATAAAGTTAATGTATGTGCAGTGATCAATCACTGGAATAAATTCATTTCTATAATATTCGTAATTTTTTATAATTTCAAAGGTATGTTTCTGTAATTTTTTATATTTCAGGGTATGTTTGCTTAATATGGCCCAGCTCAAAGTAAGTGAGTGTAATTATCCTTTAGTGTTGTGTGCTATGCTATTCATTTTATACACTCTTTAAAAGCACTCTAGATTCATGCAACAGGAGGTGATCATACATGACCTTTCTACAGTGTGTTTATAAGTTTATTGAATTCTCATAGGAAACGCTACATCTATAATAATATCTTTCTCCCATGAACAATTTCAAGTTTCTTCATCCTGTCAAATACAGAAAACAGAGGATCTCAATCGAAAAAAGTTTTCAAGATAATCCAGCAGCATCTTTCGAACAATCCTCTTTAGCAAACGAAAGCATCTCGTTCCTCAAATCATACACAATCCTCACATTCTTCTGCTGATAAGCCCCCAAAATCGTCGTGTTCCTCGAACCCACAATCGCCACGCAAAACATATCCCTCTGAAGCATGAAAACATTTTCCCACGGAACATCAAAATCCGCCCCTTGAAAATGAAACGCCATGTTCGGAAAATTCTTGAACCCCTTCGGAAACGTGTAGCAAAGAAACCCTCCTGCAATTCTCCTACTCTCAACTACTCTTACATCCTTAAACTTCGCAAAGTAGCTCGTAAATGCATTTTTCACAGCAGTAAAAGCTCTTCTATTTAAGAGACTAATAGAAGAACCTGAATCAATAATACACCCTTCTGGAAATGTACCTTGTGTTAATCTCAACTTTCTCCCACCAATGCTGATATCTACTAACCTCAATCCATAGTGCTCCATTTTCAAGAAAGGCGCTTTTTGAATACTTTTAATATTCCTCCCACCTCGTATCATGGCTTCGTCGCCGAATCTCAAATATGATTCTTTACTATTATTCGTCAGACAGTAGGAAAACCGATCTTTGATCAGGCTGCCAAGCTGGCGGGCGAACGAAACGGGCTGTTTGTCCATTCCAAGTATACCACTGACTGCATTTGTGGTCCCAAACGGGCCGCGGCTCGTGGACCCACATCCGAAAACTATGTCGGGAACTGTACGAGGAACTCCTTTAGATGTCGGAAATGTGAAACTTTCAACCGAAGCAACTCCGACCGAGAACTGTCCACTAAAATATAAAACATGGTAAATGCAGCCGATAAAAGTGCACGTGAAGGATTTGGCGAGTTTGTTGTCTTTGGACATGACTTTATACGTCCTCGACGTTTTCGTGTTGAAAAGGGGTTCGTTTTGTTTGAAGCATTTGATACAAGGTTTGCATTGCGTCCAAGTGATGCTACTGCCGGTGTCGAATATTAGGGTTCTTTTGACAACAGGCGTGCCGAGGCCGAGTTCGACAGTGTAGATTGGTTCCGTGTATTTTAGTGGAATCCGTAAGGACTCATTTGGCTTTGCTATTTTTGAGTTTATAGTTTGAGATTGTTGGAAGTGGGAGGCTCGAGTTTTTGAGATTTCAGTGTTTTTTAGGAATCGTTGGAAATCGGAAAGGTTCGGTTGGTATAAAGGAGAGAGGGGAGAATCCCTGTGAATGAGTTTCAAGGTGAAGCCATTTGAGGTGGATTTGAGAGATATTATGTTGAAAAAGAGGATGCTTACTATGGTTACAAACTGAGGCATGTCTGGAAATGGAGATGGAAGGGATAAGTGCTGTACATGTTTGCCAACATATTTATATACTGTGTATTAGCATTTTTCTTCTTCTTTTTTTATGGGATGGGTTTCATTTAGTATGAGATAATGTGTGAGTTAATGCTATTTTCTCTGTTAATATTTTGTCAAGTGCAACCAAATTAATATTTTACGCATATTTTCGAAAGCAATCTGCAGTAAAGATGTTCTGATAAGTATGACCAGGAAGAATATTGTTTTCGTAAAATAACATCAATCTTAAATTAGTGATAACAATCACTACTCCTAAAGGCCATAACATAAGACATACTTAATATAAACAACAATGGATACTTAACTAGGCCTGATATTTTAAGTGGTCTGACCCGATTCGAATGCTACAACAACATATCGACGAAAATATCAAGTTAACACATTCAAACAAACAAAAATGGTAAGCAACCATTTTCTCCACAACCCTCAAGAAATCATCATCATCATCATCACAACAAGCTAATGGTCATTTCAAGATTCTACTTCTGGCCCTTCTTTTTCCACAAATCTCCAAACATTCTAATACCGGAACCCTTTCTCTTTTCGCTTCCAAAAACATCATCACCGTCATCGATCATCCCCGGCGACCCCACATAACCTCCATATCCACCAACAGATTCAAAAGCACTAACATAATGTTTATCCATCGATCCACATCTCTCGGATATTCTTCTCCCACTCATATCCGTTCCTCCAGCCAGAACTGAAGCTGCAGCATCAGCTGCTTTTCTCCACTGCTCGGTTTGCACGCGAAGCATTTTCATCTCATTTTCCAAGTCCTCCTTTGCTTTTTCAACGGCACTTAGCTTCTCGTTCGCCTCGGCTTCACTGCTTTTACTCTTTTCCAGGTCTTGACCGGCTTTACTCAACTTCAGCATCAGTTCGTCGATTTCGAATTGAGCTGAGGATATCTTCAGTGACTTCTCATTAACCTCACTTTTTAAGCTCTCATTTTCCTGTCGGAGAAGTTCTAATTCTTTCTCCTTCTCATCTAAGTCGGTTTTGAGCGAGTTTATTTCATCGTTCTTTAGAGCCAGCTCATCAATTAGTGGATTTTCCAGCTGAAGCGGCACCAAGTCAGGTGGTGATTTAGGTTCCATTCCATCTTCTTGCGGCAATTCCGGTTGAGCCGTGGGGTCCACAGTTACTTTCTCTATGGGGACTTCAAAAACATCGGTTTCTTGCTGGGAATCATCGGATGTTTCGTCTTTCTCGTTCAACATCTGCGTGTCAATTGGGGTGGATTGCTGCTCTTTGATTTCCAATGCCTCGGGAACGACTCTTTGTTGTTGTTTCTTCTGTTTCTTTTCAAGTTGATCTTGTGCTGATTTTTTAGCGGAGTCGGTTGAGACTAATTGGTGCTTGAGACTTTTGAGCTCCTCCTGAGCTAGGCCGAGTTGAGATTCCAAATCCGCAATGCGTGTCCCGAGTTTCTTTTGATTCAACGGATTAGATTGAGTACCTCGCGGCGATCGCCCGTCGGATTGTTTCAAGCTCCTATTAGGACGGACAGGCAGGGGATCAGAATCGGAGCTTGATGTCCGGAGATTAGGTGGGCCCCGAGACGATATTCGCTGAGCTGGCTCTGTTGTGACTCTGTATTCATGAGAAAAGGAAGGATCAAAAGACATGGAAATAGTATAATAACAGAACTGAGGGAAGATTCTTGAGCTACAGAGCATACCTTGGTCTTGGCATGTTTTCTTTCCTTCTTAAAACGCTCAAATGATTTTTCTACCAACGGGATATTGAAAGATACTCAGAATTTGATCTGCATATTAGTAACAAGAAATCAGATTTGTTAAGAGTTCGGCACGCATAATGGTGGAAATTAGCACTTGTACTTTATAGATTTTGAAAAATAATAACATAATGAAAGTGAAATAGGCAATTTTTTCCTTGTTCAAGAAACAAGCAAAGTATTTTCTTAACTATGTACTTGTTTTATAGACAACGAGCTCAGCAAGTCTGGACTCTGGACAACCTTAAATCAAACATGTAGAATAAAAAAGTAAGAAACGCAGCAATTGCAATTGTTGTGTCTAAATCTGTTTGCAGTTCTTTCTATAGAATCTGACAACAAAATCAACACTAAATATCCATTGGATCACACTATTTAAATTGCAATTATTTGTCCAACCATTTAAAGCCAAATACATAAGTTTGTGGCGAATCTTAAAAGTGTGACAGAATCATCAACTTTCTAATGATTTCATTTTCTTTTGTTCTTCCTTTTTAGTGTGTAAACGATAAATCAACTAATATTACTTGGATCTACAAAAAAAAAAGTCATTAAAATAGAAAGCCGCCAAAAACAGAAAGCAGGGATTCCATTGTTTTCAAAGCAAAAATTCAAAATCAGAAGTCATTTTTTTCCTTACTGGGCTTTCATAGGTCTCAGAAATAGAGATTCTCAACACTAGTTCAAGTACAAAACAAACCCTTAAAGGGAAGGGAGAGAGAAATGGCAGGAATTAATAGTTGAGCCAGATCGAAATGATTCACTCAAGTACAGTGGCAAGAAATACTCAACAAAATACAAAAAAGCGATTCTTCTTGCGAAACTTCAAAAGTTCCCATTCATCAATATAATCAGCAGAACACAGACAAGGAAAAGCACGCACTAAAACCCCATAAAAAGAAAAGAAAAAAAAATGCATAATCCTTCCACAAAAATCTCACCCTGATCAAGTTCTTGTTTTTCCTCTTGTTCTTTGAGTTGGGCCGGCCTTGTTACATCAACAGACACACTTCTTTTTAGTGCCAGCGAGAGCAGGAAACTCAATGGTTGGCAGCACCAAAAGCAGACATAAGAAGTGAACTAAAGAAAATGGCATTAAATTTGAAACCGTTGAATAGCATTTAAGAATGGATTTTTTACCATGCTCGTGTCTATTTATACGAGAGAGAGAGAGAGAGAGAGAGTTCTTGGGGCACGAGACTAGAGAGAAGCTTGAAAGAGATTGGAAGTTTGAAAGTTTGAATTAAAAGAGTTGAGCCAATATTAGTGGGATGGAATATAGTTGGACAAAGAGGACAATAGAGTAATTTAAGGTCTCTAAATTCTAATATATATCTTGAAATAGCGAATTTGGACGATAATATGTTGTCCTTTTTATTGCACCATTGCTCTCTCACACACACTGCGTGCATCTATCATCTAACGGTCTCATTTTCAAGCTTTGGACTTCTCTCTCTAAAAAGGAAAAAAGTGTCTCTTTTGGTGTTTGAAGATTCTTGTAAGTTTATATCAGAGGGAATGTTTGCCTGTTAAAATTATATAATTGTTTGAAGATTGCAAAATGTTGGTCGACTCATTAAATCCCGGATGCTCCATGCGGTTATTAGAAGAATTTGATTCATGGAGACGGAGATATGAACAAGACGCGTTATAAATACAGCTACACATAATTTTTTAAATATTTTAAACTAGAGAAATATTTAATAGGAAAATCTGACACGACATAATACTTTACGATAATTGTTTTAGAAATATTCGTTTCGTATATCATAGTTAGAAGGTTATTTTTGTATCCAAAAATTATTAAAAGGTCATTTTGGATTTGGATATAATTAAAATTATTTATAGGCATTACAAGAAAAAAGAAAATAAGTGACAAAATACTTTGTGCCAACGTAAAAATTGTCACTAATTTTATTTATTAAGTGAAAAAAAAATGTGATTGTCACAAAATTAATTTTCATAATGTATAATAGTAAAAAATGGTGTTTACACTAATGCACGGACATGGCAGAAAATGTGTCAGTGCAGTGTCTGATACGTGTAGGATACGGACACGGCTCCGACCGGCCCCAACACGTATCGAACACGGCAAAAAGTGTCCGAAAATTAAAAAGAATTATAAAAAAAATCCGACACGGCTAGGACACGCGAGGGACACGGCTGGGACATAGGAAGGACACGGCAAACTCAATTTTTTTTATATTTTTTATTTTTTATTTAAAAAGGTCAAAATTTATTTGAGAAAAAATAAAAAATTATAAATGAATGAAACGGTGTATTAAATTAATTTAAATTTATTTTTTCATCATTTTTAATTGATTCTCACAACATTATAATCTACAAATTATAATGTTCTTTTAACATAATAATCAATTCGTATATTTAAATTTTACTAATAATTATATTATATTGTGATAAATTTATTTTTTAATTAATATTTGTACATATATTATATATGAATATTTATATTTTTATTAAAATTTATATTAGTCAGCCGTGTAGGAGTCGTGTCGTGTCCTAAAATTTTTTAAAATTCTGTATCGCCGTGTCCGTTTCGTATCGTGTCCATGTCCCCATGTCTGTGTCCGTACAACATAGGATGTTTATGTTCTCACTATCGATAATTAATGACAATGATTATAGTGACAAATGAATTTTTATCACAAAATTATAGTGATAATTTTTTTGTCATTAAATTATCAATATAGATGAGTCATAAATTGTCAATATAATTATAACAATAAAATCACAAATTCTTATCGCTAAATGTATACTATACTATATAAAACTCGTTATCAAAATATTGGGAGCCAAATCTAAACCTTCCCCTTATATTTTTTTAATGGATGTATCATTAGATAGGACTTGATATGAAAATTTTAGACAATTAGTTATTATTGATATAATTTCAGTTTTACTTTTTCCAAAATTGTCAAATATAGAGAACTGGTTAGGTTGATGTTAGATTCTTTTCTAGCGGGGAAGATATTTTAAGATTCTGACATATGTCTTGTAATTAAATTTTTAAGACACATGTCAGAATCTTAAAATATATTCCCCATTAGGGAAGACCCTAGCATCAAATGGACCGACAAACTATGAGGGTAGAAGCGCCATGAATACGAGTTTTGATGCCTCTAGGCTGTCAGATCATAATTTGAATTACGAATCTTAGTCCTTAGAGGATATATTAGATAATAAGTAGTTGGTATATGTCATAATTATTATCGTATATTTATTCGTTGATAATTGTTGATTCATTATAAGTTAACATTTAATGTTAATTGTATTTATTGCTACATTAAAGGAAAATCTTGTGTGTACACTTTAATCTGGCTGCTTTACACAACAAAAAAGAATCAACAACTAATGAAGTGGGCCTGTAACAACAAATTTAAATTAATTACTATGGTTAAATACTTAGCTTAAATATCAATCACTTATGAACCCTAGCTAATAATTATGATCTATACTACATAAATATGAGGATGCTCTGGATTATCCAATGAAATTATATTTATTTTTTTAGACTGAACATCCATCCTTACATCCATCGTCGACTAAAAAGATTAAGTAATCCTTTTACTTAACCAATGATTTATTATACCAAAATTGAAATAAATATTTAATAAACTTATATATTCCATGTATGTCCAAAAAAGTAGATAGACTTTTATTATAAATTCGAGTAGACAAAGCATGTGAAGCTTAAATGTAAATCCAACTACTCCCTCGGACCAGTTTATAAAATTTCTTGCCCCCTACCGCCCCAATCATTTTTCCAATTCTACTAAACATATTTTACCAAAAACAATTTTACTTTGATCTAAAATAAATAAAACACAATGTAATTAATTAATAGAATGGCAATTCAGGAAGTCATGGGCATAGCGGTTTGGTATTATCTAGTTTAACCAGAAGTCTCGGGTTCAAGTCCCTGATAACGCAACTGTCATTTGCAGGCAGAGCTTTACACCTTAATGGTCCGATCCGACTCGACACATTTAAATAGCTTAGAAAATAAAAGGAAAAAGGAATTACTCTCCAATTAGTTCTTGATTGTACATTTCATAAGAAAGTGTAGGTTAATAAATGATTGATACAATATCAAAATTCACTAGTCCTTCAATTTCAATTATTAGAAAATGGCACAAGTAGAGCAATAATATTGGGCCTATAATAGGGATGCAAAGTCCACGACGAAGAAGAACCCACTCAGTAGGAAGCCCATGAGCCCACTTGAAATCCTCCCAAGAAGGCCCACTCAGGAAACTTCATTTTGACCTACTCAAGAGGTCACCAAGATTTTAATATTTGATTTAAGTGGGCTCTACTCGCAGTTTCCTATATTTTCAAGGGTCCAAGTGTAATTAAATCTTATGTAGGCTAATTAATTAGTAATTGAAAAGGACTTCTGGCCCAAACATGATTTTGCCCTAAAATGATGATTGTTTTTACTAAAACAAAATTCAACAAATTATGTCATAATGAGTTAGATACTATGATTCAAGGATATTTCTAAAATTCGTATCATGTCGTGTTCGACACCCTTATACAACACTTCTCCAAGCCAGTCAAATTTACCCGCTGGATTAACTTTTATCCGGTCAAATTTATAGACTATTTGGTGGAGAAATGACATTTATCTTTGGTCCTGAATTGTGCACCTACCACGCAGCTAATTATAAACGTCGTATTATGTGGAATAATAGTAGGTTCGAAGGAACAAGCACAAGTTACAAATTCATCAATCAAATCAAACAAATGCTTTTGCATGACAAAAATCGTGTCATGATTTTCATTTGGTCTTGAGATTACCCATGTTTATAATGCATGAGAATTGAGATACATTTTATTTTGGGCGGTGGAATTACATTTTAGTCAGTAACTTTCGATATATTACAAAATAGTCTAATAGTTAGTCTACATTAATGTTTCATTAGAGTTAGCAATTAATTTTTTTAGGGGTAAAAATATCTTTCTATATTTTAATTTTTTATTATTATATTTTTTTAACTATAACAGACGGAAAATAGTTAGAGACGTTTCAACAAATTTCAATTTGCCGTTATCTTAATGAAATCCAATACATACATAAGGGACTATTTTGTAACATATTAAAAGTCTCGAACTAAAATATAATTTCACAAAATTTCGAGATACTCAGATGTAATTCGGCCTTTATTTTTTATTCCTGGTCCATCCTCCTTGGCTACTTATTTAACCATGTTAAGGCTTGATTCAATGTTATATTACTAAAATGCCATACACCCAGACTTAATATATAAGCATACCTTTTATATTATACTGTTAGTTTTATTATGAATATAATTCAATACAATCGCAATATATATGTACATACAAAGCTATACAATACCAAAATCCAAAAGGCAAAGCTACTCTCAACATTGAAGTTGGGCATGCAGCAAAGGAACTGTTGCCAGAGATCATCACGATTGGTGTCCGCGAGGCACAGGCATTCTTTCTTCGATGAACCATCCAAATGGGCTGAGATAATTTAGTTTTGGTCGTTTATTACAGAACACGAGCTCAGCACACTTTACATTGAAAAGTTAGACTGTATATTGCTGCAACACTTGCTCATCAGAGTTATCCTCCATGCATGATTTAGGCCGTCCATTTAAAGAATACGTGTTCAGCATATATCCCCGAAAAGTATCTGAATCGTTCATTCTCCGGAGACGAACTCATCATACTAGGGCTTTCAATTAATGCGTTTATTTATATATTTTAGAAACTTAATTATATATTCAACACATTTCTTTTATAATAAAAATAAGACAAACTTTTAATTTGACAAAAAAAAATAAAATAATAATAATAAGACAAACGTTAATGTTTAACACGCTCTATGTGTGTTATTTTGCTAGTTATTTTAATTTTTTTTAACTAAAGCCAGAAAGGAAAAGCAATAACTAATTTATTCTTCTCAGAAAAATATAGTGTTGATTAATTCATTAATAAATAAATAAATATATTCAAATTCAACACTAATAAATTTAGTGGAGTACTTAATTATATTTTCCAGCAGCAAAGTAATTAAGTCGTAATCAGATTTTCTGCAGAATTGACAAAATTTTTGGTTTTCATTGGCAATTTGTGTAATAAAAACAACTCTTGGACAATAATGTTATTCAAGTCCAAATTCATTGTTTTGTCAACTTGCAGCCTAGATAGACATGTTGACTTATAATGCCAGAAAACATGCAATTTGCCCTGGCTGAAGTAAAAGTCATGATCTGCACACATAAAACAACGTTTACTTCATTATTTAACGTTACTCATCAGTCCAAAATAATTAAAAAAATGTGTTTACATTTGTTGGTATAGGTTATGAATCCAATCTGTTGTTTAATATGGATTATGAGTTTTTTATATTCCTGCTGAAATTTGATGGGTTTTGTGTAATAACCCAAAAATATCGGCCCATGAGAAATGAGTTGCCCAGTATAATTCAACAATATCGGTCCAAAAGCAAACATGTGGCCCAAAATTAGCTATTTAACCAACAATTAAATCTTGAAATATAAACAGCCTAATTTGTCGATCGAGCCACCAATTAAACGGCCCATAACTAAACAAGTCTAATTGACTTCTTAAATGAAATATAAACGAGTTCATAGTTAGTATATTAAAACAGATGTTGACTCGTGTAAAAACTGGAAAACATAAGAAACTCAAGACGTAAATGAGGCCTTAGGGGAAATGTATTAGTTAGGATGTATTAAAAAAATTGTGAAGAAACGAAGGAGGTTGTTTTATAACTCCAAATCAGTCTACGGTAACATGATTTTGCATATACATGTAATACAATTTTTTTTTTAAAAATATTTATTACTACAACATGACATTCCACCATAATATTTTTAGGAGTGTTGTTGCATTATAGTATTGTAGCGCCCCACAATTTCAAAAAGGTGGGCTCTTGTTCCATATCGGATAGTTAAGAGAAAACTGTCAAGTTTATAAGTTAGAATTCAAATATAACTAGTGAATATTTTTTTTGAACAATAGTTTAGATCCAATTACAGGTTATATTTAGTAGACTCAAAGCTTATGCTCGCATTCAACGGATCCCATATAAAGTATTTCCAATCTTATGCTCGCGTTCAACAAATTTGCGGATTCGCGGGGCGTACAAGTATATCCATAAGGGGTGTTTCCAATTGGAACAAGACAATGGCTGCTGAACGGAGCGGCAAAACAAAATTGCAATAATTGCGAGGCGGTAGCTATATCTCTTTCGCTCATTCTCAAATCTCAACTACATGACCATGTATAAATATCCAAGGTGTATTGCATATTCCAAGCACAAGGTCAGCAATGGCGTCTCTTCCATTTGCTTCCTCTATCATCACCACTTCATCTCAGTTCTCTCCTAAAATCATTCAGAAACCACAACGGTTATCAACCCATACAACGCGAGCCCAACAGAAAGATATCCCACCAAACGACGAAGCTTCACAAGTGAAATTCGACAGACGCGATTTGCTGGTCGGCGTTGGCGGGATATGCGGCGCCACAAATCTCGTCACGTCCAATTCACCAGCATTTGCATCTCCGATCGAAGCTCCGGATCTATCCAAATGCTCGACAGGCACGAATCTCAACACAAAGCAACCACTCGAAGAGAAATGCTGCCCGCCGCTGTCGCAGCCCATTGACTACAAATTGCCACCCGTCACTAAAATGCGCTTCCGTCCCGCCGCGCATTTAGCCACCAAAGAGTACATTGCCAAGTACGAGAAAGCTGTCGCGCTCATGAAAGCCCTTCCCGACAGCGACCCGCGAAGCTTCATCCAACAAGCGCATGTTCACTGCGCTTACTGCAACCTGACGTACGAGCAAAACGGGAACCCTGATTTGAAGCTTCAAATCCACAGTTGCTGGCATTTTTTCCCATGGCATAGATGGTATTTGTATTTTTACGAGAGGATATTGGGAAAGTTAATAGACGACCCAACTTTTGGTCTTCCGTTCTGGAACTGGGATAATCCCGCTGGGATGGTTATGCCAGATATGTTTGTCAAGAAGGGTTCTCCACTGTTCGACGCGAAGCGGAACCAGGCCAATCTGCCGCCGGCGATCGCCGATCTGAACTACGCCGCCCAGCCCACCACCGATCCGTCGAAGATAATCACCAACAACCTCACGGAAATGTACAGCGAGATGGTCCGCAACGTCTCGAAATTGGAGGATTTCTACGGAGCCAAATACGTCGAAGGCACTTTGCCGGAGCCGGGTGCTGGTTCGATCGAACGTGGGTCCCACACCTCCCTGCATGTGTGGGTCGGAGAACCGATGAGTGAGACGAGCAGCGGAGAGGACATGGGCAATTTCTACTCCGCCGGTAAAGAGCCGCTCTTCTTCAGCCACCACGCGAATATCGATCGCCTCTGGTCGATTTGGCGCGGCTCCCGGGGCTCGAAGCCGAAAGACTTCAAAGATCCCGACTGGCTGAACTCGACTTTCCTGTTCTACGATGAGAACGCGCAGCTCGTGCGAGTGAATGTTGCAGATACGTTAGAAAACGAGAAAATGGGTTACACTTTCCAGAAGGTGGATCTTCCATGGCTGAAAAACAGGCCAAAAGCGCGTAAGAAGAAATCCAAGATCGCCACCACCACAACAGCGCCAAAGTCGACGGACACTGTTTTTCCGGTGAAACTCGATAAGGTTGTGAAAGTGTTGGTCGACAGGCCGAAGAAATCGAGAAGCAAGAAGGATAAGGATGAAGAAGAAGAATTGCTGGTGATTGAAGGGATTGAAGTGGATACAGCGAAATTTGTGAGGTTTGAGGTTTATGTGAACGACGAGGATGATAAGCCGGAGGAATTAATCGATAAGGCTGAGTACGCAGGGTGTTACGCGCAGGTGCCGCATAAGAATTCGAAGAAGGTGAAGAGTAAGATTAGATTGGGATTAACGGAGTTGCTGGAAGATTTGGACGTTGAAGATGATGATAAGATATTGGTAGCTTTGGTCCCCAAAGCTGGAGGAGAAGATATTAGCATTGGTGGTATCAAGATCATCTACGATGCCTAGATCAGCTTTCATGGTAAAATTAAATAAATAAATGTGCCAAACATGAGATTATTAGATAAATAAAATGAATATTCCAGGCATGAACATATATGTGATCATGTTGAAGTCATTTGTTATATAGTTTTGTAATAAATAATGTGTTTCAGTATTTTCCGTTAATTTAATTAGAAAATAAAGTGAAAACATATCATTCCGGCCGAAAGTGGTGGAGTTCATTCCTCGTCGCTGGTAAGACTCGTATGCGGCTGGGAAATGACTAGAACGAAGGGCTCGAGTGACCCTGAATACACAAAAACAGCCGCCGGTCTTTTGAAAATCAAACTCATCCGGGATTTTGGATGGCAAAAGATACTTATTGAAGGAGATTGCAAACACCTTATTAGTAAGTTTCAAAATGAGATTAATCATTTTTCGTATTTTGGGAATTTAGTTGAGAATATTAGATTGGTTGCAAAAATTTCCTGTCTCTTGTGATTTCTTCTTTATTCAATGTGATGCTAATAGAATAGCTCACGATCTTACTCGTAAAGCAGCCTCGGATAGCATTGAAGGGACTGATTTTGTTCCCCCTTATATTTTTAAGCTTGTACCGTTGTGCCCTATGATTTATGTTCTAAATGAAACGTTTCTTCCCCTCTGATTTATGTTCTAAATGAATTTCGGATAGTCAGACGGAGCTACATATAATTAAAAGTTTTACTTTAAATTTATTCGTTTCTATGGTGTACTTAACAAAATTATTTTATAATGTATTACTTTTTAATTAATTCAGTGTACCCTAAAAATATAATATTGTATAATATTGTAGATTGTGAGCTAAATATTCTAGGTGCACTTTGTTTTGAATTAAAATAATTAATGTGCGTTCCTGGTTAGTTTGGAAAATAAAGTACGTAGCAAAATATCTTCGATCAAGACGGAGTGAAATCTAAACCAATGAAAGGGAACTATCTTATCCTATAATTCCAATTTGCAACAATATAGAGGTTTTCATTTTCCTCGATGGACCATATATGTATACTGTTCGAACAACTAGTTTCATGGAAAGCACTATTTCAATATATACACGAATATATATTACTTTACGAAGCACTAATATATACTTTATTTTCACATTCCTTCCAATATTCCAGAAAAGAGAAAGCATAAAAGTACAAGCTAGTAAGAGAATAAAGAAAAATTATATTTTGAGAAAACAAGTTATTGTCTCCCGATAATATCACGTTTTTTACCGTTTGCCTCCTAATTTATTTCTTATTTGAAATTGTCTTCTAATGTTCACGTATTCACAAAATATCTCATCCGACCATATTCAAGCAGAATATAGAAATATTAATCCGATTTGATACCCTCACATTCCGCCTAAATATTCCATCGGAATATGGTTGAAGGAGATATTTTGTAAAACACGTGAACTTTATGAGGTAATTTGGAACAAAAAATAAATTAGGAGGCAAACTGTAAAAAACGTGATAGTATAGAAGGTAAAACATTATTTTTCCTTATATCTGATTTGATCAAATCTAACCAATAATATGACTGTATAAATATAATTCTTTACAAATTAAAATTAACAAAATGCAGTGAAATAAATATTTTAAGAGAATGCACATCAAAGAAAACAGATACAATCATTAAAGTTTGGCCAAATGACCACTAATATTACTTTATTGTGGAGGTTTGAGTTTAATTATTTACAATGACAATAGTCGAATTGTGTGCATATATTTTAAAAAAAATAAAGAAAACAGATACACATAAAAGAAAATGTCTTGCATGAACCGAAATACCGAATGTATATGTCTTAACCATGCACCCAATGGTTTAGGTGGGTGTATATAAGGGGCCCCACGCGGGTGTATTGAAGAATTTTTCACATAAAACAAGCATTCAACATTCATTGAATTCTACTATCTAAAAAAAAACATTCATTGAATTCTCCCTTTTTTCTTTAATTTTCAACGGATGCTTTATTTTTCTCTCTCCGTAATCTATATGAAAAGTTGAGTCAATTAAATATCATTTCAAATTAAAATTAACCAAGTTATTGAACAAAATTTGCAATTTTGACAATTTTTATAGGGTTAATTACCTTCCATCTCCTCTTAAATAGGGAATCTATAATCCCCCAAGGTATTTAAAAACAACAATGCTTAACTTACAGCACCTGTAAGATTGTAGATGCACAATCCTCTTTTCACCACAAAACCACATGGAAGGGCTGGTCCACTAATTAAATAATTAAAATTAATTGAAAATTACTTTTACAATTAACTCTTAAACTGAATTCCTAGCTAATTTATAGCCTCTCTGTTTTTCCTTTAAAAGAAGGGGTAATTACATTCATTATCCTAAGTTTTGATCTAATTACACAAATATACTCTGAGTTTTGAGAACCTACAGAAACATACCATATTAAGTAATTTTCACTACATCCATTAAGTTAATGGATTTCGGGGACATTCATTTTCCATAAAACTTTACTTTTCTAATTAGAAAAATCAGAAATATAATCTGAAATTGCTCTTTTTCGTTAAAATTTTCTAATGACAGTTAGAGTTGAAAATATATTTGTGTAATTTTTCAAAATTCAAAGTATGAGAGCTTCATTATCCCTTAAAAGATCATATGAAGCGACCTTATAATCCCCATGATCTTGTTTTGATTTTAATTTCTTTCTTTCAAAATTTTTTTGCTACAAAACATATATGCAATAAAGTCCGCGAAAGCTAGCAAGCCGATGTTGTCCGTGCAAGCTTCAGATTGGCCAGAGACTCGGGTGACTGCTTCTCTAATCTGTGAGCCTATAGATTTTTGCGAATTAATCCTGCATTTTAAATTTAATTTTTTAGCTTGGAGTTTTAACTTTTGTTAGGAATAATACTGAATAAAAGAAAAATTAAATTAAATTTCAATACCAGTATTTCATCCATTTAACTAAAGTGTATTACACCAAATGCAATATCTACAATTTCATAAATTTAATTTAAAACCACAAAATATTTATAAAAAAAAAAGCAAAACTTTCGGATTTCTTCGTAATGGAAATCTTAGATCAGAAGTTCAATATCCTTTTGGTTTTAGGGAAAATGTTAACAGTAACACATTAATTAATTACTAAACTACTACCTTCTTTATTATGCTTGGACAATCCAAGAAAATTTATTACACCCATTAAATGGTTGAACAAATTTGGAGGATATTCATTTGATAAAGTCGGATTTTATTTATATTTTTTAACAGAAAAATTAAAAATATAACACATGTGTTCCATTTGTAGGGGTTGGAATCTATGTTCAAGCTTAGGTTTTGTAGGTCAAAAACTGGCAGATCAATGGACAAAGCACAAGGGGGCGACATTGAATTTTATAATTTTTAAATAATAGACTTTTTATAATTTTAGTGCGTAAAATTTTAAATTCTACTAAAAATATGTAAAATTATTCAATTTTAATTTTGGTGTACGTTTTATACTAAAGTGGGTGTTAAATACAATTTTAATAGTATTGAGCACTCCATTTTCGTAACCATTTGCATCAATGCCCAAGCCTACTAGCAGAGTAGCAGATCCAATAAATTGTTGAAGGCCCAATAGAGTTTTATTCTACAATCCAAAATGTAAGGGATCCACATAAAGCTGCACTATTGCGGCTGTGTGGCGTGTGCTAGTAATAAGCCCGTGCCAAAGGAACTGGATACAATCTTTTCGGAAAAATTCATTAGAATTAGTTTTATTTATTTGAAAAATATAAATGGATAAAATTCAAATCATAACTAATTCATTCTTTATGAGTTAATTATCAAGTAATTGGTTAAAAGATTAAGAGCTAGTTTACTTCCTTGGATTTTTATCTCAATAGATTAGTTATGAATTTATTAGTAATTTATAATTTAATTAATCTAGTGTTTATTTACATTGCTTATAAATAGACAAAATAATAACTGCTCTTCCACTAGATTATTATCCACAGTGATAACCCAATTAGTCTAAGGCTCACCTCATTGCATAAGACCCTAAGCAAATTCAAGTAAATATGTTTTATAATTTATTATGTAACATATCTAGCATAATCCAAGTACGTAAACTAACTCTAAGTCTTGCCCCATAATGATAGTGATAGTACAAAATATAAAATAATTACATTATTCTTTTTTAATATAAATTATAGTAGAATTTATCATAAATAGAATTAGGGAAAATTGTATTATACATTCACCAACATTTAAAATTTTGGATTTTAGGGACACCAGTTATAAAATTGGGATATTTTATCCATAACTTCTGAAAATTTGGCAATTTACATCCACTTGTGGCCGGAAAATTGAGTTTCCGACCTAATCTGTGCACGTGAAATATTTTTCGGCCAAATTTAGTACGATTTAATGCCATGTAGATAAAAAAAACCCACCTCATCCGCCATATAGATTAAAAACGCCAACTTACACTGACATGTTTTTTCAATTTTTTTTAATACGGGGCAGCCAGCACCATAATTTGGCCGGAAAATGTTTCACGTGAACAAATTAAGTCGGAAATTCAATTTTCCAGCAAGAGGTGGATGAAAAGTGCAACTTTTTTAATAGTTCTAGATGTAATATCCCACTTTTATAATTCGTGTCCCTAAAATCCAAATTTTTAAAAGTT
This sequence comes from Verbena officinalis, assembly GCA_958496215.1. Classification (NCBI taxonomy): domain Eukaryota; kingdom Viridiplantae; phylum Streptophyta; class Magnoliopsida; order Lamiales; family Verbenaceae; genus Verbena; species Verbena officinalis. The sequence continues at coordinate 26,900,416 of OY292389.1, forward strand.
GGTGAATGTATAATTTAATTTTCCAAATAGAATTATAAAATAATTTGTATTGAGTATTAGAAAATAATAAAATAAATTTGAATACAAATTTCCATAACAAACTTATATCCAAAAAATCTTAGGTTTATCGGCATAAAAATAAAAGATATTCAAATTGTATTAAATTAATGATCTTATCTTGAATTTTACTTAAATTAGCTGCTCATTTTTTTTTATATTTTTTTTGGTCATTTTTATATAACTCATCAACAGTTCACTTTTTAGGTCCAATTATCAATTGTTGTGGACAGTTCCATTGGGAAAATGCCTTAAACCAAATCCTAAAAATTAGCTATTTAATCAATAAATAATTAATTAATATAAACTTGAAAACTGGGAAAGGACCTACCACTTTATCAGACAAAAAACCACTTTAAATTGCATTCTGAAAATGTAAACGCCTTCTACTACTATATATGTAGCCGAAAAAAGTTCGTATACACTATAATTGGAATTGAATTAGACTACATTAAAACTACCGATTAGGCACGTAGTGGTGGGAAAACCGGAAAACTATTAATTAATTAATTAATGTGCACTTTAGAAAAGTAATTAGGTAGATAACGAGCCTAAATATCATACAAATAGTTGGAAAAAAAAAGTTGACCAAAAATAAAAAAAAATCATATATAGCATGTGGCTAGTGGCACAAGTTTACATATAGATATAATAATATAACTATTATGTTAGTATGATAATACTCTACACAACCTACCACCAACAACAGAATACAACGCCTTTGTATAGGTTGATCCAAGTAGTTAAAAGGTTCTGTTTTTAGATAATAACTTCAAATTTGAATTTTTTTGATAATGATTTTCTGTTATTGAGTCATCTGTAAATTAAGTAAATTTGCACTGATTAACTGTCCAAAGAAAACTCCGTAAATCCTATAAAAAATCGATGGTATGCCCAACTATAGAGATAAATACCACCCATGCTCCTAAATTTTGCACCAAAGAAAAAAGAAGAAAAATAGTGTATATTCCCACCAAATCCGTATAAACCATAAAATATTAATTTTATTGAAGAGTCCCTAAATCTTCGCCCTGATCTTGGGGGTATGGAGATGTTATATATATTTTACCGAGAGTTTTTATTATCTTGTCATTTATTGCCGCCTTCAAATAGATCTGTTGTCACTTTAGCGCTGTCTCTACTAGATTTGCCGCCACCAAACCACTGCTGCTAGTCTGATACAACATTTATCCGATTTTGAAGACAACTATTTACTACTGACACTAAAAATACAAGGTGATGCAAATATTGGATCATACCTTGAGAGCTTTATTGAAGATATTAAATTTGTGGTAGGTTTTATTTATTTGTCGTTTTCTTTTTGTCGAACGTGTGGTAAAATATATTGCCCACTTTATTGCTCACTTGCGAAGATTGCAGTTTCGGCTAGCGTTAGATGTTTGGGGCATATCCCAACCTTCGCACATGATCTTGTATTGGGTTGATTGATTAATGCATTTGCCCATCGTTTGAGGGATTTTTTTTTATTTTTTTTTTAAAAAAAGGTGAACAGATTTTCTATATATTCTATATTTTATGTTAATTAATCCACTAGCTGAATGCAATGACTATTCTCAAAATCCCCAATTTTACTCCAATTTTTCACAATTACATTTTAACTTCTGCAAAAACTTAATGTTTTTCAAACACCTCATACTAGAGTCATAAGCTATGATGTACGGATACTTCTAAAAATTCCACCTTGTTGTATCGTCTTGTGTCAGACACTTTTATAGTATAAAGTATCGAAAAAAATATATGTGTCTGTGTCCGTATTTCATAGCTCATCATAAGCTATTCTAAGATTCTATTCTTTCACAAAAATTAAACAATCGATCGATCATATATCAAAAAAGAATAAATATTGAGTAATTATGCAAATAATAACTACTAGTTAAGTTAATTTTTGATACTTTTGAATTTTTTAATTATATTAGAGATCTATTGTTGATCTTAATTTTAAAGCCTTATATACTGACGATGTCTTATAATTAATCTAAGACACTTAATTTAAATACGATGTCTAACTAATTATATTTAGTAACTATTGATTTTCTAATTGTTCAATATATAGTATATATCAACCACAAGCCTGTTGATGCTGAAAAGTGAAAACTCAACTCACATGCAACTTAAAATTTACAAATTATTTTCGTGCAAGGAATAGGGTTTTTGTTTCGCTTTTTGGACTTCACTAATTTTGTGACGAATGGACTTCGATATTTTACACTCAATTATAAATATTAGTTATTCCATAAAACCCAACATTGTCCTAATTGCATTAATAGTAAAGTATATATCGATCACAACAACCAAGGCTGCTATAATATTTTAGTATAGATATGGTCGATCCATAATATTTTCCAATGAATAGAGTAATAATACATGAGTGCGGCGGCTTTCGCTGTTCTCTGACTTCTGAACATGAAATGAAATTAATGTGGTTAATTATTATATAGTTTGGAATTTATATTATCACTTATATATTAGTGAAATTTCTTACTAGAGAAAAGAGAAATTAAAATTAAACGAAACACAAAGCTATTTTAGGAAATGAAAATAGCATCCAATGATCAAGTCATCAAAAGACTAAAGTGCAGAAGCTGCACAACCGAATAGCCAAATACATTGAAAACACTTATTAATCGGCAAAGTGCAGAATTATTGAAAATGTCAAGTTGCTGGGAGCATCCGAAGCAGAAGCAGAAGCAGAAGCAGAAGCACAAACATCAAATAGTACTTAACTCGATCTTCATGCTGCTTTGGGCGGCGCTGCTATGATTTTGATACCACCAATGCTAACATCATCACCGTTGGATCTGGGAATGATTGTAATCACAATCGTATCATCATCACCAACATCAATATCCTCATAGATATCAGTCAACTTCAGATTAATGCTGGAATTTCCTTTCTTCTTATCTTTATTCTTGTGGGGCACCGAAGCAAAAGTTCCGGCGTACTCCGCCCTGTCGAGCTCCGCGGCATTGTCATCCTCGTCGTTCACGAAGACGTCGAACTTGATGAACTTGGTCGTGTCGTACTCTATGTTTTCCAGAACAAGAACCTCGTCGGCTTTTCCTTTAGCGGATTTGGACACCAAAACTCTAGCTGTCTTTTTCAGGTTGAGTGGGAATATTCCTGCTGATGCTGTCTGGGCACCTGAAGAAATGTTCTCGATCTTGGTTTTGCCCACCTTACGCGGCGGCCGGTAGTTCAACCACGGAGTGTCGACCTTCTCGAACTCGTAACCCATTTTCTTGTGGTCCAGGCAGTCGGCGACCTTGACGCGCACGAGCTGTTTGTTCTCGTCGTAGAACAAAAAGGCTGCGTTTAAGTAATCTGTATTTTCAATGTCCTTCGGCACGTCGGTTTTCAGAGTTTTCCATATCGACCACATTCTGTCGACGTTCGCGTGGTGGGAGTAGAACAATACGTCCCTTCCGGCGGAATAGAAGTTGCCCATGTCTTCTGAGTATTTGTTCCTGGGGTCACCAACCCACACGTGAGCGGCGACGTGAGAGCCGCGCTCCGATGATCCCATACCAGGGCTGGGAGCTTGTCCGGCTACGTAAGGACTACCCATGAAGTCGAGCGTGGAGTTTACCCCCCGCACCATTTCACTGTATATGACAGTGAGATTGTTCACCACCTTCTGCAGATCGTCGCTGGCGCCGGAGAAACCAAGGTCAATGATGGCCGGGGGACGGTTGGCCTGATTACGGTTCTTGTTGTATAGCGGCGACTTGGTGTTGTCGAAGATCCCCGGAATCTGCATGCCCTTGGGGTTGTCCCAGTTCCAGAACGGCAAGACGAATGTCGGATCGCCGATCAATTTTCCGATAATTTTCTCGTAGAAGTACAAGTACCACCTGTGGAAGGGGAAGAAGAGCCACGAATTGTGAACCTGAATATCAAGATTCGGGTAATTAACCTGATCGTGGGCGCCATTGCAGTAAGCACAGTGAATGTTGGCTTGCTGCATGAACCCGCGAGGATCCGACGGATCCGTCTTGTCAAGCTCCTTCATGCGCCTGATTCCTTCCTCAAACTTGGCCAAGTATTCTTTAGTCACCTTGTGAGCCGCCGGCCTGACGCGCATCTTCTGCACCGGCGGGAGCTTATAGTCGACGAATGTTTCAGAGGTTGGCGGGCAGCAGTCGACGTTAAGAAGATCGCCGGTGATAACGTCATAGGCTTTTCCACAGGCGCCCGGCTTGAAGTCGGGAGCCTGGATCGGAGCAGCAACTGCAGCTTGGGGATCGGAAATCAGGTTGGCTGCGCCGTAGAGACCTCCCAGGCCGAGAAGCATGTTCCGGCGGTCGACCTTTCCTTCCGCCGGGGTTTTTTGGTCGGCGGCGCCGTTGCAGGAGATCTGAAAGCGGTGGCTCCGCCTTTCATGGGAGAGAAATAGGGATGGCTTGGCGGAGGGAAGCTTGGTAGATGGGGTGGTGCGTAGGTTGGGGTTGGTGGAAAGCAACGAGGAAGATTGAAGGGACGCCATGATTTGAATGCTGGAAAAGGTTCTTGTATAGAGGATTTATATATACTATTTCCATATTGGCCTGCATGGTACGGATAATATATTCAAATATAGACTTTAGCCAGCCAATATATATCTTTATTTTATATTTCATATTATATTGTCCCCACGAGTTAAATAAGGTCACTTTTAGTTGTCTTGTAATTATTGTTTTATGCATGCTTGATTAATTAGTAAGAGGACGCTTCACTAGCTAGTGTGCTTGTTTTTCATTTTCAATTTCTTCACGCCATAATTAATTTTTAAATTGATCAGAACACTCTAGCTACCAAATGTGTAAATTAGTAAGTATAACCATTGCACTACTGTAACTAGTTTAAAAACTCTTAATTGGATTTTAGGTTGGGTGACCCGGTCTATTTTTAGTGTGCATCGGTCGTTTTGTTCTCTCTGCTAATGATACGCTCTTAATTTTAATTGGTCAGGTCGTTCCTCTGACACCGCTACATTGAAAAAAATAGTGTTAAAAAACAAGCATATATATGCTCTAAATATATAGTGATAATTTGATTGTGCGTCACAATAGTAACTTGTGAGGGTTCAACTCTCATGTCATATTTTCATTGATCCATCAATATATCAATGATATAAATACCTATCATTTAATTTAGTCTATATATAGATTCATGCATCTCAGAATAATTAGTATACTACAAAATGGTACTAATGGTAAGTTGGTTTAATAGGGTGAGTTAATTACTAGACCTCTTAATCAAGATTTAGGGTTCAAATACGTATTGATTTGTGCATATGGAGCATACTAGTATAAGAAAATCGCTCTAAATTAAACCTCTGTAATGCTTGAACTCGAAATAAACCGAGTGAAAAACCAGGAAAAATATATAAAATGGCCTATTTAGGTTTTCATGTTGTGCTAGCCTACCTAGAGGTAATCTGACCTGACTTCAAAGCATTAGTGCTTTTTAAATCCAAAAACATAATTTCACATAAATACTAAGAAAAATTAAAAAAATAGTAATAATAAGGAAAAGGAAGATCAATACACTGTTCGTGCCGAAAACATTTAATGAATTAATAGTACATATTACCCATAAATGAAGTACTACTTGCATTTTTTATAATACAAATGTGAGAATAAAAAAAGTATTTGAATTAAATATTGCAGTTAAGAATTAAAATAGTCCAAAACTTTTCTATCCTTTTTTTCCCTTTTTCATGATTAATTCTCATTGAAACCTGATATATATACAACTCATGCGACTCGTCCCTCTGATTTTACATGACAAGAAGTACATATAACATGTCTCTACATAATATCTTTTTAATTTTCAAAATGTACTTTGAAATAGCTCGTTTTAATTTACATAGTTAAAATCTAATAATATCTTACTTTTTGTGATTTTTCTTTTTATATTTTGATGTCCATTGTTCTGGTATAGTGGTCAAAATAAGCAGAGTTAATTTGAAAGACAACGAGAAAACACAAATGCGAATAACTAAACAATTTTCTTATATGTTATTTTTTACCTAGTCGAATTACATATGGGTTCATGATATTTTTTATATTTACATTTAGGTTTATATAGATGCATTTATTATATTTAGGTTCATGGACTTATCTATATTTGGTCAAATTTAACCTAAAATATGAGTTCCTAGATGTAAGCAACACCCAAGATCATTTAGTTTAACTTATAAAATTATATACATTTAGGTACCACCCAATTTAGAAGCGAATGTTAACCAATAATTTAGGGATCTATATGTAAAATATTGACCAATTTAGGGACTAATATGTAATAAATGTATCTAAATGGATCTAAATATAAATATGACAAACATTAGGAACCCAAATATAATTCGCCTACTTTTTTCTCCTTGTTATTTCATATGTTAGATCACCACAACTTTGATTTCTAGGACTCTAGCTAGTTAGTTTCATAGCTACGTTCACTTAATTTTTTTTATATAATTTAACATTATAGATATTCATTAATTTATTAATATTTTTCACGATTTTCTAATTCGGTACCATAAATTTCAATTCGTATCAAATCTGGTAAACATTACAAATTTAACTGTTGAGATTTAAATACAACATACAAATTTAACAGTTGAGATTTTGCACTTGTCTCAAATTTGATAAAATAAATTTTAAATGTATCAGAAATGATATTAATTGAAACTTATAATGGCATCAAATTTGAGACAATAACAGATTTTGGTATCAAAATTTGATTTAGATCGAGTTATATTAACGAAAATGATATTAATCTAAAGATTAGGACTATTAAGGCTGTGATTACATTTGTAAATTCTTCTTCTCTTCTTCTTTTTCTTTTTTCTTTTTTGCTTTACACTATTCTTTTTTAAACACTAGCGTGACTATTACGAAATTATTGCAAAAATAAAGGACTGAAATGTAAACTGACCTCATCCTATGGATAAATATAGCAATTTACGTAATAAGTCCTTCATATATGTCAAACCAACGGACGCCTTCAGTCCATTGCTGTGTGCCAACCCTCAATCGCAACATGCTTAATTTTTTTTATTATTCTTTCGAAGAATTAATTTTTTGTAAATGACTCCATGTGATTTCCTATATTTTTATTAAGAAAATTGATCCTGAAATTGGTTGAACAAATATTTATTATGGATTACGTCTGTCTTATTATATATATGTTCTCACAAGTTGAATAAATCCTATAATTTAGTCCAATAACTCAACTTTTTATGGCAAATTTAATCTTTTCATGATTAAATCCTAGTAAGTTTTTCGGTTCCTGTTATTAGGGTTCCATTTCGGAAAAATAATCTCATTGCATCCAATTTTGGTTGGAAAATTGTTGTCCCTTCTACTATAAATACAACTTCACCTCTCCCGCCTCACAACATAAAAAATGAACAATTTACTCAAAAAAGAATAATAATAAAAACCGTAGTTCAATAATATGTTTCAATGCTCTATGTAATGTTTCATATTTTCAAACTAATGGAACATGTGCAATTTATCAACCTCACCTAGCTAGCATAAGAACCAACAAAAATATACCTAAAAGTTGCATGAATTATCAGGGACCATCAAACGCAGTGCATGAAATCATCTTCAATGCCAATCACCAGATTTTCTTACGTCCTTTAAGAGTTTGCATAGATTGGTACATAATTTTTGTCTATCTTGTTGAGATTTTTAGAGATGATGATGATTTAGGGATTTAGAGTTTTTTCGTTCCTACAGAGAGAGAAATCCTTGAGAAATTTTGAAAATTCTGAGAAAATGACGTTTGATATGGTAGTAGTTAAGTCAAAACCCCAAAAATTATTGATTAACGGGCATATGATCTGCACATGACTTCTTTCTGTTAAAATATAATGGAAATACTAAGTTTGTTAAATCTGTGCGACCATTTGTAATCTTTGGATTTAAGATATGAAACCAAATAAGAAATTTTCCCTATGTTAATAAATATAAATTCAATCTCTCTCTCAATGGCCAATGCTGGAGCTAAGGTACGTTGAGGGAGCAGCCACCTGCCTTTAAATTTTTGTGATCCTTCATCTAAGATTAAATAAATTTTGTAACTTATTATTTTTATATATAATCCATAAAAAATAATAATTTTACTATTCTCAAGTGGTAAGATTCAACCATGCACATCTTTATGAAAAATTTTAGTTTAACCCGGCCCGTTTTTTCTTTTATAAAAATTTCGATTTTTTTTTAATCTGACCGTTAGCTCCTCTCCCTACAATATATTACCAGTTGGACAAACTCGATGTAGGTACAAAATAAAAAGTAATGTGTAATCAGTAATTCGATTACATATATGTTTAATCTAGCTTATTATTCCAAAATTATAAATATTTACCAAACTTTCATGTAAATTTTCTTGTTAGTATTTATTAATTAATAATGATTAGTGAAAATTAGAGGAATTCCATATACAATAAAAAAATAAAAATTAAAACGTGAAATATTAGAATATTCGGATAGATGAGATAGTAGAAACGAGGTTTATTATTTTTACATATATATGTTAAAGACACCGTGATCTATGCTTAGTGAAGAGACAAAATTATATTGTGGAGACAAAATATATTCTACGTACATCTAAACACATAAGATGAGAAGTACTAAACTAATTGTAAAATCTCCACTGTCAGAAGAAACAAGAGGATAGGAGCAAAATATGCATCGAAAGGTTTAATATATAAAACACGGATACGGACACGACATGATACAGATACGATAATATGAATTTTTTTATTTTTTTATATTTTATATTAGAGAAGTATCCGACACGAGTGTCCAATACGGTATCGGACACGACACGATACAACAGAATATAATTTTAGAAGTGTCCGTGCATCATGGTAATAATTAGAAAATAAAAAATAAAAAATGTTGAGGAAGGATGGGAGAAGAAAGAAAAATACATTGTGAAAGAGAGGGGGAGAAAAAAAAATATCGATAATAACAAACACAATAAAATATATTAAAATTTAGGCAAAGGATAGTTACTTTTATATTTTATAAGTAGCATAAATTTTTGGTTATTATTTAAATTTAGTTGGTTTAGTGAGATGAGACATGTATTACCTAGAAAATTTAGTTTCAATTAGCGTTTGTTTGAGTGATGTTTTTCTTTTTATTCGGCACTTTGTTATTATTTATTTAAATTAATGATTAAGTTCGAGAAAAAGTGGATAAAAAAATAAATAAATAAAATACTCATCCCATGTTTCTAAAGTTGCTTTCGACCTGTGAAGAAGAACAATATAAAAGTGGTAATTATAACAGTGAGCGTAGTGGATAGCGCATTAATATATAGTATACATGTCTCGAGATTGTGTTATGACTTATTTATTATTTTTTTTTTGAAAAAATATATACACACAATTCGACCTTTATCATTGCAAGGAATCGAACCCAGACCCCCACACTGGAATAATATTTGGTGGTCATTGGGCCAAACCCCAATGGTTGAGATATGTTATGACTTATGATTAGTAATACTAAATTAAATTAAAATTGCACCCATAAAGAAACACCAAATTTGGCCGAAGATTCCTTGGCCAAGCGCCAACAGTAAGGAGAAGGTTTCATGATTTTGAGGTCATGAATTTTTTGTCATGTATTTCTCTATATAGAATGAGTTATTTAACATGTTTATAATTAATTGAATTATATTTGTATTTTATTAAATTATAATATAATTAAATAATACATATTAAGAAAACACCAAATCTAATTAGTCAAGTCAAATTCGGAACGAAGAATCATGCACGTGGGCAACTTGCAGAAAGCCATGATTCACGTGGGGACAAATTGAAAATAGTGCTATATATTTTTTTTTCCCTCCAAAGTCTGTCCTTTCAGAAATAATTTTATATACATTACTTGAAGGAAATGATACTTTTAATCGACAGGGAGGTAGGTGAGTTTTATTCTTTGACGGTTAGGTGGGCAAATTTGTAGAAGTTGTTAAGGGTTTTATACGTTTTATTTATGAATTCAACTACATTTTTTTGAGGATCACTTGACCCATAATTTCGAATTGATTACGACCGTGAGTATTAGTTTTCTGTATAAAAATATTGATATTTTGTGATAGTTTGTTGTTTAATTTGTTAACATGTATTTCTCTGTATATATGATGAGTTATTTAACATGATTGTAATTGATTGAATTGTACTTAAATTTTATTGGATTGTAATATAATTGAATGGTACACATTTCAAAAAATTCAACTACATTTTTTTTTTTTAATCTTTTTACTATCAATCCAATTTCATAAAAGATAGTCATTTTTGGTTTCACCTAGTTTTTCGGAGATGGGTATGACGTATTGTAGATGTCCAATTCGGGACGACCCTCTTAACTCAATTAATCTACGTTCAAGTTATGGTTTGAACCCTAAAACCCATTGAAACAATCTTTTGGGCTCATAATAAATTAAAAGTTGCTTCTACTACCCAGTCGAGAGTCTTGAGCATTGTACAAGGACGTAATGTCGGAGTAACCTATTACCTTTTGGATAGAATTTCCACAACATGAACGTTCTTCTTAACAAGAATTATTACATTGTTTAAAAGATTTAGTGTCTGATTCCACTAGATCACCTGAATTTTAGTATAAAATATCGTCTACGGTGTACTCGTTTCTCAAATATCCATTATCTCTACACTTTATTTTCAAAAATTAAAATAAAAAATAAAAAAGTATGAATTCGGACAAATGAATTAATTCTTATATTTTCCATACTACAACTTCAGGAATTTATTGCTATATATGGTAAGTGGTGGTCTATGCCTCTATGGTGAAATTGGTGGTCAATACAGTGTTTCTTCTTTTAAATTTTTTTTTTTTCTTACTGAAATAAGTCTCATTTAAGGCCTTGAAAGTCGTAACTACTCAGAACAACAATCTTATCTTTCCAGCATTCATTATAGTGTTATTATTAATAAGGTATTTAGTGTTACACCTAACTATGGGTTATAGGTAGAACGATTTTATTTAATTGCAACTTGAATTTTGTTATGCAGTATATATAATAAGAATATTATAAGTTTAAAGTAGTTAAGTACCTCACTCACTATATTCAGAATGGTTAACACCTAGGAAATAGTAAAGTTCAAATTTGACAATTCTTAAATTATTTAGTTTTCATTCTACATTATCCAAAGAACAAAAAGAGAGGGATCCTGGATTGTAATGGCCAAATAGTAAATAAATTTTGGGAACCAAGTTACAAATTGTAGATGATAACCTACTTCTTAAAATTCTATCTTATTGTATCGTTTTATGTCTGACACTGTGTTGAATACTTCTCTATTATCAGCCTATTCATGTCGTTGTGTCCGTATTCATATTTTATAGTTGATAACATGTTTATACATTATCCATGAGTACCGAACTCAATGAATTAATACTACTTAATTTGTTTGCGGATGGTATTTTAGAAAATTAATATTGAAATTTACTTTCTTATTTATCCTTCCGTTATATATAATTAATATTATACTAGCAACCTAAGTCACATTCAATGTGAATTCTAAATATTTGAATTTGTAATTTAATATTTTTTTATTGAACTATTAAATTCTTATTACTATACTAACTTTTTTACTTTTTTTCCACTACTAAAAGAATGAGTTATGGATACAAAGATAAACATCACCAAAAATAGGATATAGTAACATTTTAATTTTGAGAAACTAAAAAAAGTGTTATATATTTTGGTGTCTAGTTTTTTTTTTCAATATTTTAATGATGTCTCCAAATATATTTTGACTAGAAAAAAGCAGAGTTATAGTATCACTTTTTTTTATTGTCCAAACAAGTTAGTTATAAAGATACTTTCAGAAATTGTTAAAAAATAACGTCTAATTAGCTGAATTTTTTAGTAGTATCAAATGTATTGGATTTTTATATTCTACAATATATAATTATACTTCTTAAGTCTCATTTTTACATGAAAGTATTAGTTCTATTATTTATTGATCATTTAACTTTAGATTATTTATTATTGTTTTGGTAGGATTCTGTTACCAAATTTTGATTTTTTTTGGGATACAAGCTCAGTATTAGATTAATATTCTAGTCTTGTCTTATCCAAATCCAACCCATTGACAATGACTACCCTAAGTCAAGCTATAAAGTTAGACATTGTTTACGTTCAAAAAAAATTAATCCATAATTATTTAGCTTATGGGCTGATTAGGTGGTGGGCCTTCGACGGTTTAGGCCGTTTATATTTCCTGAAAAAAAAATAAATCTAAGCAGTCTTATTTTGTGCCACCAAGCGAAAGTGTACCTAATAAAAAAGAAGTTTTGGTAATCGGTACATGTTTTGTTAAACCACCCATAAGAACCATATTTTGACTTTTATCCGGAGAATAGCCAACAAGAGTTTCCATTGAATGAATAACAGATCCGGACCCTAAGAACAATAATGCTTTGGAATAAGCATGAGTAATCAAATGAAATAAAACACTTCCATAAGACCCCATTCCTAGAACTAACATCATATATTGAGGTTTAACGGTTGTTAATTTGAGTCAGGCAGTGGTTAATGGACCTTTAAATCAATCTGAACCCAATATCTCAAAATAAGAGTTGTTATATAAACTGCCCAAATTGAATTTAGTGGCGGGTTTGGTTGGGAACCCGCTTTAGTGGCCCAAACGATGTAAACTGGTTAATTTGGTTATTTTGGATGGTTAAATGCCGTTATTTTTTAAATGTAAACGATTTCTTATCCATTTATAATATTCAAATCTTATTTTTCTAAATTGCATATATTTTACAGGAGAATATGAAAGTTTACAAAAAAATTATATAATTCCAAAAACAAATGATGCTGCTTACTACACATAATTTATGAAATATTGTTAAAATTTATTTTGTTTTCTTATTTAAATAATTAAATTAAATTGAATATTTTTGTACTATTTCTTATAAAAAAATCTATTAAATTTGTCATATATATTCAAATTATTAATATATAAATTATAATTAATATTAAGATATTAAGTTTATAATTTTAAATTAATTTTCCAATACAATGGAAGAATTAAAAACTAGTTAAATGGAATGTGGACTATTTATAATTTTCCTCATAAAATAAGAGACACATGGCACAATCCTTGCCTTTGTATAAACTTGATGTGTAAGACTAGGATGGATGCCCATAACCCTTACTAATACTCTTTAGACCAGGTTTAATTACTTTTTATGTAATGTTTATGCAATGTAATTATTTCGCATGTCATAATGTTTCAGCCAGTTTTAAGTTTTTGTTTACTTGCTTTTTTTTACTGTGAAGCCCTTTTCCTCTCTTCCAACCTTTGCAGAGGCCAACAGGTAAAAAAGACAAAAGCCTAAAATTCATATATAGAAAAAGCTTGACAGTGAGGAAGAAGTACAATTGTTTATGGACGAAAAGACCGAAATTCATAGCCAAAATCCAGACTTGAATTAATGATTGTGTATGGGGGAAATGAGATTTCCACAACAAACATACTTCAGATTCAATTTCGGGTGAAAACAAGATGTGTGCCCGCCCTCTCATATTCTTTTCTAGGGTTTTTGTTCTAAATTTCCCCCCAATTTCTTACTTGAGCTGGAGCTGATATGAGAGGAGCCGGCCTGGGGTGTTAATTTTTCAGCAGTGGCAATTCTGTGTAATTTTGAGCAATTGTTTTATGGCCTGATTTATTAAAGGGTTAATTTCATCTGAACCCCTCCTAACTACGAATATTGCAGGTTGGATGGAAATTCAATTTTTCGGCTATAGGTGGATGAAAATTGTAATTTTTTTGATAGATTTGGATGTAATATTCCAGTTTTATAACTTATGTTCCTAAAATCCGAAGTTTTTAAAGTTGGTGGACGTATAATTCAATTTTTCCAACAAATTAAATCACTTTTGATCTGTGCCAATCACGTGACAGGCCTAATTTGAAAATTATTTTCTATTTTTTTTTTCGAATAGTTAACCACGATTCTTTAGTTAATTCATGTGTATGCAGATCTGCAGAATGTGGAAATGGGATCTCAATTGAATGTGTGAATTCATTTGATTTGAAAAGGAGATTTCATTGACAATGGAAAATGGAAAAGGAAAAATGAAATTCCTTTTTACACTTGGAAAAAATCCTACAAGTCCTCAAAAGTGGAATTCTTGTTTGGCACACTTGGGAAAAGATGAAGCAAAAAGGGTGAAATAAGAAAAGGGACAAAAAGATTAAAACTTGCAGTGATCGAATTAAAAAAAAAGAAGATAAAAACTTAAGTGTGAAAATAAAATAATTTTAAAATTAAAAAACATGTATTGTACTCAATTTAATTTGGATCATATATAATTAATTATTAATTAGTTATAACTATAATTACTAATACATCATTTGAATACTAACCTCTGAAGTTTGATATTCACAAAACATGATCGTTAGATGGCTAATTTCGATCATATTTTTTTGAAGGCCAAGAAATTAAAGTCATCTAAATATTAAAGTATGTTACCAAAAAAAATTATAAACCCTAAATCCTAAACCCTAAACCCTAAACCCCTAAAACCTTAAACCCTAAACCCCTAAAACAAAACAATGATTAGGGGTTAAAAAACACAAATTTAAAAATTAGATGGCAAAATACAAATCGCTTCATATGTTAGGGATTAATTGCAATTATTTCTCAACTAAATAGTGTAATGGTTAGGGATATTACGTTATATAATTAATTTTAATCATGTGGGGCCACTATTTTTCTCTTATGTAGCTTATTTTAATTTTAATTATCTATTTAGTGGGCAAAATCCCTTCTAAATCTCCCGTGTAAGTGGTTAAAAAATGGACTGTATACCATTAATCTGACAGTACCCGTTAGATAGTAATTTTCCTAATAAATATCATTTAATTAGCTCTTTTTGTCCGGCAAAAACAACGTGGTCGATCGTGAATTACGTTATAGAATATCTTTCTATTGCTAGATCAATAATCAATTATCGCTGTCTAGCTAGATAAAATAAAATAATCCTGATTAGTACTTGAACATCAATCAATTCAAGAACAGTAAAACAAGAAAATAAAGCAATTAAAAAGAAACCTGAATTTTTAAATGGATTTTTTTATAAATATATATTTTGTCCGTCGGTCACTTATTTGTTTATGACAAAAGTACTTTATATTACCCTATATATTAATGAAATTAGTCATAGATGATGTTGTCACTCCGTGACAAATTTCTATGTGACCGTTTAAAGAATATGCTATGGATTTCTCAATAAACTAATAGAAATTTCCATCACAAACTAATTAACCAATATATAAGATATTTAGTGACGAAAAATAAATATCCGTTCGCAAAAGAGTGCTTTGGTGTTGTGATGAGTTACTGTTATAGTTTGAGGTGAAATTTTATTACATATTTTAATGTACAATAAAACTAAATAAATGCCAGTATCTAATATTATAAGAGAAAAACAAAAATATTGTAAGGGTGTTCGATCCTAAGTTCTAACGCACCCCAAAAGTTAGTTATTAGAGTGAGAGTTGTTAAAATATGATAAGGTAGGTAGTAATTTAGTTATTAATATCCGATATATATATATATAATAGCTATGAATAGTCATCGACTTCCGGGAAAGGGTAGAAGAATGGGACCTATTATGGGACATACAATGCATTACAGACGTATGATCGTTACGCTTCAACCGGGTTATTCTATTCCACCTCTTAGAAAGAAAAGAACTTAAATCAAAATACTTAATAGCATGGCGATACATTTATACAAAACTTCTACCCCGAGCACACGCAATGGAACCGTAGACAGTCAAGTGAAATCCAATCCACGAAATAATTTGATCTATGGACAGCATCATTGTGGTAAAGGTCGTAATGCCAGAGGAATCATTACCGCAAGGCATAGAGGGGGAGGTCATAAGCGTCTATACCGTAAAATCGATTTTCGACGGAATGAAAAAGACATATACTGGTAGCAAATGCTTATCCATTAAGCGGAGGAAATCTTATTGAAATTCAAAAAAAAACATAAAAAATGAAGTTCTCACTCGGCCAAGAACGGACTACGAGGGTCAGCTACCCAGCTAACTTTCATAATTAAATACCGTTACTGTATAGGTGGGTCTCATTGTGAAAGACCTGTTACTGGATAATTCATGGGTAGAGCCAAAGGGTGTGGTGTGAACTATACAAGTTACCAATACCATTGATTAAATGAAATAAAGGCTCCGGTGTATAGAGAAGACCTCACCGTTTAAGAAGTAACCATAGAAACGATGGAACCCACTATTTCTTTATCCATTTAATTTATAGTTCTTATTTCTTTTGTATTTCGCAGTAAAATACTTCAAAAAGAAAAAATCGTGGTCAGGAAGGTTATAGTAGCCAAAGCCATTGGAATTTGTATTTTATACATTGGAAAAATCCGTTTGGTTATTAATAGACCAGGGCGGGGAAAGGAATAACTGAAAGAAAGGAAATGAAATTAAGTAGTTATTCGTCAAAGTTTGATTTCTTCAATGACCAGAACTAAACGCGGATATGGAGCTCGGAGACGGAGAACAAAAACTCGTTTATTTGCCTCAAAGTTTCGAGGGGCTCATTCAAAACTTACTCGAACTATTACTCAACAGACAAGAAGAGCTTTAGTTTCGGCTTGTCGGGATAGGAAAAAGCAAAAGAGAGATTTTCGTCGTTTGTGGATCACTCGGATAAACGCAGTAATCCGAGAAAGGGGAGTATCCTATACTTATAGTAAATTAATACATAATCTCTACAAGAGACAGTTGCCTCTTAATCGTAAAATACTGGCCCAAATAGCTATATCAAATAGGAATTGTCTTTATATGATTTCCAACGAAATCAGAAAAGAAGTAGATTGTAAAGAATACGCCGAAATACTTTAAATGGAGTTCCCCGGAGAATGAACTCCGGGGGGTGGAGTCGAAATGACTATGAGAAAATAGGCTAAAGTAGTCAAAATGAATGAACACGTTCAATAAAAAAATCTTTTTTTTCCGCTTCGTTTTTTTTCTTACGACACGATAATCAAATTAGGATTCTCGGATTTATCGAATCAAACACCAGTCCGCGTTTGAGTTCGGATTGGAATTCTGATTCAATTGAACAAAGAATAAGTCTATTTCTTTCTGGTTCTAAGACCAGTAGTTCTAGCGGTCGACTCGGTTCTTTCAAATTGTTTCTCAATATATATATATATATATATATATATATATCGATATATATATGTGGGACGGTTAAGACCTGCCCCTCATGTGTAGGCCTAAAGAATTGGGGATTAACTTGAAGCTAGTCTGAAATTTAAATACAAATTGCAGTTAGCCCTACTACCATACGTTGATAAATATATCGAAGTAGAAGATCAGAGAAAATTGGAACGGAAGTAAAAAAACTTGATTCTAACAATATGAAACAGTCTTTCTTCTTCTCTTTTAGATCAATTAATTTTCAATCTTACAGGTGGAGATATATGGTAATTATTAAGGTCAATATTGCATCCTCATAACAAATGGAGTCAGCTATATGGCGTCGTTGAATTTGTTCTTACATATATTTCAAAAGGATGAAATGTTTGAATTTATAAGTTGATCAATTCTTGAATCTTTTTCACGTGAAACAAAATAGGCCTAATTTCATTTTTAGTTGTGTAATTATCGATTTATAGTATTTTGGGTCTTAAATTTTTTTTTGTAATTTACTTGCAATTTTAGTTTTATAATTTTGAAATTATAGCAATTTTAGTCCTTCAATAGCCGGAACCCTACTTTCTCGCCGGAAATTAGCACGTGGCATGTCGGAGATACACGTAATTAAATATCATTTTTCTCATTGTCCACAACAGCGTATGCAATGGGCTAGATATTGTTATTTGCATCTACCCCAACTGATATTGTTATACTTGAATCTGAGGTGGAGCTTACGTGTATTCCCAAACATGCCACATGCCAATTATCTGCGAAAAAAGTAGGGTTCCGATGATTGAAGGACTAAAATTGCTATAATTTTGAAATTATAGAACTAAAATTGTAAGTTAAAAAACCTTAGGATCCAAAATGCTAAAAATCAATAGTTACATGACTAAAAATACAATTTGGCCAACAAAATATTAACATATCATGATCATAAGTTCCTTTGTGTTATCAGCTTGGATCATCCGAAAAGTAAAAACTTTAAGTTTTAATAGTCTTGAATTATATTATAAAACTTAATTATGTTTGTAATATTGCAACCTCGTATCTTTCTTTTTTACCATTTTCTACAATTAAAAGAGAAAACCAAGATCCATGCATGCATGTAAAAGTATATGATCCGGCCTTTGCTTGGGACTTATTGTTTAGTTTACTTTTGGATATATTCCATATATTTCATGTAAAACTTTTGCATATATCTAGGTCAATCGCTAAGCTAACATTGTCAAGTACTCTTCAGCTTTAATTGAAAATAAAAATATGTATAAACTGATTTGTTAATATTTGACCAAAGTAATTAACAAAATGCAGTAGGATAACTCCTTTTACAATGATAAGCTAAAAATATTATTATTATTATTATTATTAATTACTATTATAAAACATTTTTTTCGTTACTTAATATGTATAAGTGATGATAAATTGTCAAGGAACCACTGCTTAGTGACCATCCATCTGTCATAATAGGTATAGCTTATACTGTAATGGTTGGATCCAACATGACCTATATAAATATGATTTAGTTAAAAAAAGAAACATAAATTGTCACTAAAGTAGTACGATAAAGATAAATTTGAATTCTCAGTAGATCATTAATTAAATTATGGCATGATTAGTACAATAATTGCATCTACTCTTATATATATATATACTAGCATTTACGCGCACGGAAAAGTTATAAATTTTTTTTCACTAAATAATGAAATGGTTGAAAAGATTTTTTGGTAGACTGATAGAAAATTTATGTTAATATTACTCTAAAGCATTTTAATTGAGTCTAATTTCAATTAATAAAAAATATTTTTGAATATTACCCAAAAAAATTAACAAACTTATAATATATATTTTAAAATTAAAAAGTAAAAATAGATAAAAGAAAAAACATTAATAAAGAAATTCAATAGATTTAGACCTACATATAATATTTTAATCAAAAGTAAATCTTATTGAAAGGACCAATTATAACCCTAATTTTATTGAAAGAAGACAAACTCTGCTAATTATATTTAATAAAAGGGCAAATTGCATTTTTGATCCTCTAACTATTTGAAAGTAGCATTATTAGTCCTAAGATTTTTCATTTTGTAATTTTAGACCTATAATTTCCAAAATATTGCAATTTTAGTCATGTACTCGCGGGATTCACAATTCCTTGTTGGCTAATGCAGGACTAAAATTACAATAATTTGAAAATTACAAGACTAAAATTGCAATATTTTGGAAATTACAGGACTAAAATCGCAAAATAAAATACCTTAGGACTAATAATGCTATTTTCGGATAGTTATAGGACCAAAAATATAATTAGGCCATAATAAAATTTAATTAAACATGTGTATGCATAAATGACAAATTTTGTTTAATTATATTAAGTAACTCCAGCAATTATACATTACAAAATATTTCAGACAAATTATTTACATAAACCAATTACAATACATAAATAATTGGTTGATAAAAGATATCATTCCTTGAAAATTATATTTAAAACTAATAAATTTCACCAAGTTTGATAGATAATGTAAAAAAATTAAATGAAAATGAACGATGGACATACCTCACAAAATGAATTTTTGATTCAAACCTGAAAAAAGAAAAAGATTCTAATGCAAATCTTGAAGTTTTTAATTAATAAAAATTGGTGAATATAAAAAAAATAAATAAAAAGAACTAAGAAAGAACTGACAGAAGGAAAAAAGAAACATTTAAACAATCCATTTACCTTAAAAAACTTGTGTGTTGACCGTAAGTTGATAAAACCAATAAGAATCTGTTTATCAACAAAAACAGAACACACGCACAAAAAATATTAGAAGATGCAAAATAAAGAAAGCAAATTAATTCATTTGCTCCTTACCTTGATAACTATAATGTAATACCTATTAAATAATAATAATAAATTTTCTTATTTTAATATATATATATATATATATATATATGCGTGATAAATTGTACAAAAATTTTGAAAAAAATAATAATAATATATTATAACTAAAGGTATATGCTTCGTAACGATCAACTAGGGAATTCTTGAAAGTTCAAGGATATTATTATAATAAGAAAAAGAGATAAGAAGTACACTTACTTGACTAACCGCATGCCACCTCACTTCTCCTAAATGACTCATCATCTTTCTTTAACCTCATATTTTACAAACAGCAACTTAAATCATTTCTTCTTCTTCTTCAAGAGAAATGAGAAGCTGACAAGAGAGGACCAAGGAATAAGAAATCAAGTTCAAGGTTTTGATTTCTCTTCCTTCTAAATCTTTAGGATAAATTTTGTCTTGTTAATTATTTTCTTTTTTCTTGGGTTTCATGACATTATTTCTCTTCAATTGATTTTGAAAAATTTTTGGGGATTCCATCATATTTTACCAAGCGAAGGGATTCTTTAGTTGGAATACTCATATCTTACTTAATCCCCTTTATTCTTGATATTGAAGATTGAGATACTTAAGAAATTTTCCCTGTTTCACCCAAACTTCATACCTCGGTATAATTTTTATATATAGGTGAATTGGGATTTTAGGAAAAATGATATAGAATTGGTTATTTTATTATTATATCGGTGGTTATTATCTTCAATATTAGCATATTGATATTTGGTAATTTAAGGTTCACCACCTATAGATACCTTGCCGTAGCTATGCAATATTGTGAAATAGAAGTTGTTTAGGTTATGTAAATATTAAGTTAGGAAAAATCATATAAACTGACTGTAATTGACTGTAATTAAGGAATAATAGAAGTATTTGATTTTGTAAATAATATCTCCTTTATTTAATAGTTTACTAAAGTCATGATAAATAATATTGAATAGGTGATATTGAAAGGAGGAGTTTGGGATTGAAGTCAACGGAGTCGGAGACGGGTACTATCCAATGTGAGTGTCACTCAAAATATTTTGATAAAACAGGGAGAAGTGCTTTTCTTAAAGTATGTAAATGTTAGAGGTGGACAGTTTGAAAATGAACAGAACTTGGAAGTTTCATTAACCTTATGGATATGGCTCTATTTTATGAAATTTGTGAAATTTTAGGTGCTAAACTAAGAATCATAATTTAAACTACATCTTGCATCATATCCAACGTAGTACTTTATCTCGTTGGTAATGTAGTTAACATTTTGCTGGACCTTATGTATTGCTGTGGAATTAATTTCTATTTGGGCCCATTTCGGCATGGATTTGGCGACCCTTGCGGGCAAGCATAGGGTTGTCGTATTGGATGGTCGTCATTCCATGGTTTCCGAGTCCCCTCCCGTGCATAGACGGAGCGTACTATGGCGATGGGGTAGTAGAAATAAGCATGTTCCCGGGCATGCCGATATTTAATTGCAAGGTGGCTTCTTGCTTAAGGTGGATAAGGTAGTTTATTCAAGTGGGAGTTATATGGATGGTATAGAAATGAAGATTGTATCCTTTTGAGTTGTTTTGTTTATTGTTATACATTGAAACATCATACCTCATTTCGTGGACTGATTGCAAGCCAAGAAACTTTATTTCTTTTATTCAAATTCATGTACTTTACCATTTTAACCATCTGTGACCTCACTAAGCTTTTGCTTATTAAATTTCAACTTCTGTCTTAAAAACCTTTCTCCCAGGTCATGAGGACTACTACACTAGTTGAGAAATGAGAGCTTTACACCATATAGATTACTGAAGTTATAGCTTGTAATTTGTATGTATTTTGGTTTGGTTGTTGTGTTATATGGAGGACTTTAGCATATTTTGTCAATGTAGATAGTGTACAGAAATGTAGTACTTAAACTTATGATATGTATATGTTTTTCTGGTGTAAAAATCTTAAATCTTCATTGCTAACATGTGTTAAGGTCATGTAGGCGGGAGTTAGTAGCTTTCTCAAAAATTTCATTTATGTTGTATGGTTGTTATGTCTAGTTGGGGTGTTACATATAACATGCTTGATTCAGGATGAAATCAGTTTCTGTTGATCGTCTGCAATCTGGATTTCAAAAGATTGATAATCTCTCGATTTAAACCGAAATACTTTTTAATTTTTGTATCAAATGTCAATCAGGAATTAATGCATATGCAAGGGAAAGTGACAAATCCCTAGTCTTTCCTCTTTCAATAATATTTTGTAATGGTACTTTTGAAAACTCTCACTTAATTTTAGAAATAACTTATTCCTCTTAATAATAGATAGTTAAGATTATATAAAATAAATATCAAGTTCGAAACACAAACTACATCTTTTAAATTTTGTAAAAGTTATGTAGAACCACCATAAGCTAAATAAATATTAAAGAGAATGTGAAAGAAAATGATTATTTATCTAAAATAATATGAATTTGTTCATCGATAAACAAAGAAACAACGAAAACAAAGAAAAAAGGCAAACTTTTGAGTTGCAAATGGAGAAAATTATTATGTAGTTCACATCCCTTGTATTGATTTTGATTCTACGGACTTCCTCGAGTTTAGTTGATTGTCCATTTTGCATTCTTAAATATTGAAAATCTCTCAATTAAAATGACATGTTTTTGCCACATACCTGCAATTTCCAGAAAGAAAGAAAAATATTGATTAGATATTCCTAAGAAAAGAATTATGCAACATGCAACAATAGTATGAAGAAAAAAATTCTTGGTGATATAAAATATGTAATATGTACGTAATTAATATGCAGGGAAAGCAAAGCTGTGAATGGGGTTCCAATTATAGGAGTGTGAATTTGAATGGTGGATATAATGTTTTATTATTCTTTGAAGCAAGAAACGTATATATGGAATTATTAAATGTTAATTAGAAATTAATGAATATTTAAGGAAAGTAATAAAATTGACAGATCATGAATTTAGTATTATTATTATTTTTTTTAAGAAACAGATCATGGATTATTTGAATTTTACCGAGAAAATTAGAGAACTAATTATATATTTTTTCCCTTTAAACATTTTTAAAAAAAACCACCAAAATAATATTCAGTCAAATTAAAATATTCCCTTATTACAATAGTCAAGAGTTTTGGCCTTTTGGAGTTTGAAACGTAGTAAATTTAGCATAATTGATATTAATATTTTACTAAAGTAAATATGTACATTTGCAGATTGGGAATTTTCCATACATACCTGATCTCTTTTGCATCTCTATATTTTATATGCAATTCCCTAAAATTGTGCATTAAATACCTATACTTTTCTATTGCCTTTATTACTTTTCTAATATACGGAGAAAGCAATTATTATTTTCGTTTCTTTCCAAAAGATAGAGATATGTGTTAAACTTTTATTTTCAAAACTTCAAAAAAAAAAAAAAAAAAACGAAAAGAAATATATGCATATAGGTTGTATAAATTTGAGCATTTACTTACTATAATTGATGGATTATTAATTACAGCAATGCCACCTATATAACTTAAATTAAGGATTCACACAAAAAAATCTAAACTTATCCAACCACCAATGAAACTTTTTCTTTTTAATTAAAATTTTCAAAAAATGGAAGAAATAGTATTCAGTCAAAACTGTATAATTAGATAGTCAAATCACTCTCAAATATAATATAGTATATATGTGACTTTATAAGGATTGGCCTAGTTGTAAATCTTATCAGGATCAATTAAATCTTTAAAATAGTGACCTTTACTAAACACGATCCAGATGCTTCATATTTTTTTATCCCAATCAATACCTAACCTTTAAATCCAGGACATATATACAAATACTACCTACCATACCAAGCTTCTCTACAGTAGTTGACGCTCGATCGAGCAGTTCGTCTTGGAAAATTCCCAGCGACACCACCACCGTCGCGGCCGCCACCAACTCCGATCCTCCCAAAGTTCGTACAAAAATGAAATTCAGTTTGAAAAACACCCACACTCATGAACATGAAATGTTATAGCAAAATTTAATAATAGTAATAGAGGATAATTCCCAAAAACAAATTCAATTTAAAAATAAGGTAAATTACATTTGGTCACCTTAAAAAGTTTAGTTTATTTATAAATTGATCCCTCCTATTTGATAAATTACCATATATATATATATACATAGTTCCTAGGGTTTCAATAAATATGTAAACTTTCTAAAATATTCCCGAACAACTCCAAGTTGAAACTCTGAATAGGGTATTTTCGAAGTATTTGTACAAAACCTCATTGATCGAGTCTATGATAATTTCTTAAATAAAAAGAATTGATGCGTGTATATACCAAAGTAGGATCACGATGGTATAAAGTTCTCCAACTAATACATTCTAAGAATTCATGTGGACTAGAAACCTCTAATTAAGCTAGCTAGTATAACTGCCGAATCACTAAACTAAGTCCGAAATTGATACTAATAGAACATAATTCACCCTAATAGAACATAATCACCCTAATACATACATATATGTGTAATATAGTATATGGATAAAATTATAAAAGAATCATTTCACACATATGGGTCATGTGTGCACATTAATGTAAACACAGATACTTTCAGATTTCCCCACTCTTGATAATATATTAATCTGTAGAATCAATGTTTTAATTATTTGAAAGCCCATCACTGATTCATTTACGATCGTTTACTTTATCACACCACTATCCCTCTATAAATTGGAGAGCACTTTCAACATAAAAACCCATCACAAATCCATACTATACAAGCAGTAGCTAGCTATGGCATCTCTTCCTTTTTCAAGCCCCACCACCAACCTCTCCGCCCCACCCCGCTCCTCCTCTTCTCGGCCCATCTTCCCCAAGCAATCACATTTCATCACCCATGCAAAACGCAGCCACCGTCTTCACGTTTCTTGCAAAAGCCAAACTGACAGCGGCTCAGCCCAAAATGCCGACGCCGGAAGGATCGACAGGCGTAACATGCTTCTCGGTTTGGGCGGTCTTTATGGTGCATCAAATCTTATTTCTACTCCTGGAGCATCAGCCGACCCAGTGCCGGCGCCTGAGCTGGACCAGTGCCATCTTGGAAAGAACTGGAACAACAAAAGTCAACCGCTCGATGAGAAATGCTGCCTCAATTATTCGGACAAAATCGTAGATTACAAGCTCCCCCCAGTTTTCCAGATGAAAGTGAGGCCTTCTGCGCATAGAGTATCGCCCGAATACATATTCAAGTACAAAACCGCCATCGATCGCATGAGGCGTCTTCCCAAGGACGATCCACGTAGCTTCATGCAGCAAGCCAACGTCCATTGCGCTTACTGTAACGCAGCTTATTTCCAGGCTGGAACCGACAAAGTCGATCTCCAGGTCCACCACAACTGGCTCTTCTTCCCCTTCCACAGATGGTACATTTATTTTTATGAAAGAATCTTAGGAAAATTAATCAACGATCCCACTTTCGCGTTACCCTTCTGGAATTGGGACAACCCTAAAGGCATGACCGTGCCTCCAATGTTCTTGGACCCTAAATCCTCTCTCTACGACGCCAAGCGGGACCCGGATACCGCAAATGCCACCAAAATCGTGGACCTTGGTCTCACCTTCAATTCAGATCCACTCCAAGTGGTGACCAACAATCTCACCGTGATGCACACGGAAATGATTCGCGGCAACTCCAACGCCTGCGATTTCATGGGGCGGCCTTACCGTAAAGGTTTGGGCTGGGACAACAGCGGCGAAGGTTCCTCTGAGCGTGGATCTCATAACAGTATCCATTACTGGATCGGAACCAAAGAAAACTCGAACGAGGATTTGGGTAACTTCTACTCTGCTGGTCGGGACCCGTTGTTCTACAGCCACCACGCGAACGTTGACCGCATGTGGACGTTGTGGCAGTACTTCCTCCCCAGCGAGAAGGTCCCCGATAAAAGAATCACCGACCCAGATTTCCTCAACACCGCATTCTTGTTCTGGGACGAGAACGCTCAGCTCGTGCGCGTGACAGTGAAGGACTGTCTCGACAATCTAAGAATGGGTTACGAATTCGAGAGAATCGACCTCCCATGGCTCGACTACAGGCCGCCGCCTCAGACGGCAGGGGCCAGAGTCAAGCGAGCCGCCCTTTCTTCAGAAAAGGCAGCGGACGTTTTCCCCCTGAATCTGGATAAGATTACGAGGGTTGAGATTCCCAAGACAAAGAAGGGAAAAGCTGACGAGTTGCTGGTAATTGAAAATATTACGGTTGATACCCGCAAGTTTCTGAAGTTCGACGTGTTTGTGAACGATGAGGACGACAATGTGGGTGAGCTGGACAAGGCTTCTTATGCTGGAACTTTCGCGCAGGTGCCGAGCAGGATGAGCGACCAAACGGCTACGACTTCGATCAGGTTGAAGCTGACAGATTTGTATGAGGACATGGATGTGGCTGATGATGATACTGTAGTGGTGACTTTGGTGCCGAGACATGAGGGACCTGGAATTACTATTGGTGGTATCAAGATCATCGAGAATCCGAAACCTGATCCCGCCAGAGACTCGTTTAATTGTTAAACAATTCGCCGATTCGTCTTCGATCCGTCCGACTTAGAGTTTGAATTGAGACCAGATCGATCATGATGTTTTAATAAGTATCGCAATTTCTGTTTCCCTGCTTTAATTTAATTAACACTCTTGTGTTGAACTCATTTGGATTTGGAATAAAATTTGTCTGTTCTTGTGTAGAACAATAACATTAGAATAAGAATTATATCATGCATGTAGCATTAAAAAATCAAAAATAATTGGGACGGGTGGGGATATTAATTTGCAATTAATTAATTCCTCATAGCTGACAATAGACATAATTACAAGCTCATTTTGAATATTTTAACATAAATTAAATAAAAGGAAGGACAGATCATCAGACCATTCCTTGTAATTAATTAATCTTGATGACTTTTCTAGGATCCACCATATATGGGATTGTATATCATTTAATTTACAACTAATTATATATATGTGATCGATAAGAATCAAATCTCTATTATTATTATTATTATTATTATTAATAATAATAATAATAATAATAATAATGATAGTTCTTAATTTGAATAATTTCCCAATCTGATTAGATGTTAAAAAATATAGATTAGTGCCCGAGACGGGAAGGGCTTTTCCCCATGCATAAGGGATAGCCTGAATCTACGCTACCATCTTTATTATCTTATGAAATTTCATCTTGTCTACGTTCTGCTTGCAGTCACAACCGAACTTGCACAAGCAAAGGAATTGAAGTTTCTCCGTCTGGTGGATTTGCTATCTAGCAATCATAGTACAATGGAAAAAAGCGATATTTTTGCCAACTTCTGTTAAATTTAATAATAATATGAAGATGTAATAATTATTGAGAAATATAATATCGAATTTAATTTTCTAGCATACGGAAAATTTAAAAAAATAATAATAAAAGGGTGATATTCCATAATTATTTTAGATCAAAAAATTAAAATAATTAGTTTTCTGTATTTTGTATTAATATTATTTTCAAAAAAGCATTAATTGAGAGTTAATGATATCATATTATTTCAATGTGGATTAAAGCATTTTCCGTCATCATCAATTAATTAGTGGTCAACTAAACTTTATTTGTTTACTTTTAATCATAAACTACAAATTTTCACACTTTACAAATAGAAAAAGACCCACACTTGAAGAAAAAAAAAAAAAAAGAAAGAAAAAGACCCACAGGCAATACACAGCCAGCTTATGCTCCGAAAGTCCAAATCCTTAGAAAAAGCCCGGAAGAAACCACATGTGTATCACTAGGGGTGTCAATTCGGGTGGGTTGGGTGGGTTCGGGTTCGGGTTGGTCGGGTTGAGACTTTTTTGTCCTTAACCCGAACCCGACCCGACCCGACACTCAACCCGACACCCCTCAACCCGAACCCGAACTGTGTGGGTTCGGGTTGGGTCGGGTTGACCCGAATTTTTTTTTTCTAAAGTTAAAAATAAAAATTAATAAGTAAAAAATTAATTACCATGGTTGTCTATCCATAAAGATTATCGTCTTACAATTTCGTTTAAAAATAAAAATGAAAAAATGAATTGACACTAACTAGTTAAATATTTTAAAACGTTGATTATTACTATTTTATATGAGACACAATTTTAAGATATTTTCCATTAAACTAACAAAAACTTAGACGTTTGTCTTATCATATATATATATACATATATGAAAATGAATGAGTGAAATGTTTTGGAAACATGTGTATGTGTTAATGAGTTGGATTAGTTAAAATTAGTTCATTTTGCCATGTAGATTATTTCTATAATTAAGTTCATTAATTGTGTTTTTGTAACTTACATATATATTTAATTGATATTCCATATATTGGTTTATATTAAAAAAATTGTAACTCCTATTTAATTATAGAATTATATAACTACTTTATATAATATTGATATTGAAAATTTCATTCAAGAAATAATTTTAAGTAAACTTTAATAAGTTTTGCTAATTATTATGAACTTTACATTTAAATGCTAAATATATATATATATATGATTGAAGGGGAGCTTAAAACTATATATAGTTTAGATATAATATTCAATTTGTACATGAAAGCATAGTATAGAAGAATTACCATTCACAAAATATTAACAATATTTGGGTAAAAGATTATTATTTAATTCTCTAATTAAATTTTTTTTATTTTGTATTCTTTTTATCTATCATGTAATTGTATTTTTAAAATTTCTTTTAATTATTTGTGGGGTCACATAATTACATATATTTTTTAGAATACAAGTTTAGTTAAATTTTATTATTACCTTAATATTATAAAATAAATAAATAGTTGGTTTTTTTAGAAAAAATCTCTAAATACACATGTTTCATTTCCATTTTGCAGTGGAAAAATTATATTTAATTTCAATGTAAATAAATTTATTAAGTTATTACATATAAATATTAATATTGCCATAATATAAAGAAAATTTCAACAATAAAATGAATATTGTTGTTAATTAATAATAAAATAATAATAAATTATTCAACAAAAAAATAATACCAAATATACAAGAGATTCTAATAATTATTTAGATGGTCTATTATGAAATATTTTCTATAATTTAATTATTATTTCAATATTTTTATATTGATTGTGTGCGTGATTTAAAAAAAAAACTATATATATATATATATATATATTCCCTCTATTACAAATATAAAATCATATCATATTACTATTTTTATATATTTAAAATGAGTTTTTTCATACATATAGAGTATAATTATTTTATAAAAAGAATTATTTTAGTTTTTAATTTATAGTATTCATAAAAAAAAAAAAAATTCGGGTTGGGTCGGGTCAACCCACGGGTTGACCCGACCCAACCCAACATACTTCGGGTTGAAATCGGGTCCGACCCGAACCCGAAAACCCCCAACCCGAACCCGGTAATTTTCGGGTCAGGTCGGGTCGGGTCGTCGGGTCATAACCCGAATTGACACCCTTATGTATCACGCTCCGGACCGGTTCACATCCCATCATAAATCTCAAATCTACTAAGCACAATCTAAATCTCATAATCTTTCTATCATTTTCAACGCTCTCACACTTTGTTCGCGAACTGACAAATTAGTGTGCATTTCTCCTTTTAAAACAGAGTTAAGTTTCTTAATTCCCACACTAAATTTTCCAAAACATTGTATGACAAATTAACTCTTCTAATTTTTTAATTTCTTATTTAGTTTCTAAAAGAAATTAATGTATAATTCAATGATTTGTTCTCTGTCGTAGATCGTGCAAAGAATAAATATGATTCAGACAAATTAAAATTAAAATTATCAATAACTAAATTTAAGAATTATATTTAATAAAAATTTTCTCACTTATGTGACCTATTTAGGACTAATTAAGGCATGCACTATTAAAAAAAAAAAATCCATTAATTATATTTAAATTCTAATTTATAAACCAAATTATTTCACATCTTTCTACGCGAGACGACGGAGGGACGCTGAATAGCGGGGTTTGAGAATTATTGTGTATTCGAATCCTAGAAGCTACTAATCATCGATATGCAAAAAGATGGATTTTCTCGAATAAAATGGAAATTTGGAAAGAGGGTGCTACAATGTGTATGCCTAGTGAAACTCTCTCGAGTCTCGACAAAGAAATTGGATGGAATAACCTATTTATTAGTGGATGGAA
This sequence comes from Verbena officinalis, assembly GCA_958496215.1. Lineage (NCBI taxonomy): Eukaryota > Viridiplantae > Streptophyta > Magnoliopsida > Lamiales > Verbenaceae > Verbena > Verbena officinalis. Next base: position 26,930,770 of record OY292389.1, read on the forward strand.
TAGCCTATTTAAAGGTGAAAAATTAAAGTGTAAAATTTGTGGATTTCATAAGTTTTTATTTTTATTTTATTTCATATGGTTAAATGATAAAATGTAAGATTGTTCATAGCTCAAGGAAAAGTATTTTAATCTCTATTATATTTTACTATAATTATTGACCCTATAATTTTGAGAAGACATTTTATCTTAAAGAAATTAATTAAATCATAAAATTTCTTTGTACACTCTTTCTTTTTTAAACTTCCTGTTGGTACTTATAAGATGGCAGCTAAAACAATTGCTACCTAGACATTTTTTTGACATCAGATGGAAAATGTCTGTAATTTACTTGTTGTAAAAACATCATATATCTAATTTTGTGAAAATCTATATATCTAATTTTGTCTCTTAACATGCATTTTGAAAACATCATAAAAATTTGAAAAAATTAACTATTAAGACACCTAAATAAATGACACTTTAAAATTTAATATATCACAATATGCAATATCTAGTGACATTTTTCAATGTTATCACATCTCTTTTTTCTAATAGTGCGTTTTATATGCATTGAGTTGCTTAGTTTTGCTGTTATGAAGTTCTTTCGTAAGTAATTGTAATTTCTTGAATTTTAGACATGGTGATGATATAGATTTAGCCATATTTATGGCTTCAAATTTTTAGGATAGTTTGTTTGCTTTTGCATTAATTATAACATGAGGTGGATGCCTCGTACCACGCCTGCCATTTTCGATTAAAAAAAGTAATTCTTGCACTAGAGAAAAATAAATAACTATTAAAAAAGAGTAAGATAAAGGCAGAAATTCGGACTGGATAAATAAAAAGTGGCGAATAAATAGTTTTTGTCATTCGAATTATGATATTTTTCCCATTTTACCAGCTAATTTTTTATTTTCTATACCATTTGAATAATACAAATTTTTACAATTCACCTCTCTGATGGTATATTCGAGCGAGACATGACGGTGGTTGATGAATTTCAACAAAATAAAAGTTTTTCTATTAAGACTTAATTGATTGAAAAATAATATTTTTGAGGATAAAAAGTTATGAGTAACTTCAATTTGGTGAAATAGTTAATGATAGTGGTAAAACTAAATTTGTGATTTTGTGACAGTAATGATAGATTATTTCTGAAATGAATTAATTGGACGGTAATGATGTTTATTTTCAAAAAATTAATTGAGATGAGGGTTTCTTTTCAAAATATTAAACTAAGCAAGATAGCATGGAGATGTATCTCTTGCATCATGACACAATTTTTCAGTGGAATATTCCACTGGAATCCTGTCAAAGATAGTGAATTGCAAAATTTTATATAACATGAATGGTAAATTGAGAAAAAAAATAAAAATTTGATAATTAAAGTGCAAAAAACGTCATAATTGAGATGCCTTTCCCTTACAAATTGATCCTAATCATTTCAATTTACAAACTTTAAATTAATAATATTTCAAAAATTAAATTAGAACCTCAATACCGATCGAACGTTCAGATATATATCAAAAGATTTAACTAACAAATTCTATATATTCATTCTCCCACTCCAAGTAGGTCATCCTCATCATAATTTTTTTTTTTTTTTTTTACTGGAACCGGTCAGCTGATCGTAGGGTTAAGAGGGCCCCATCTCGTATTATAAGAGCTCAAGTCGGAAAATCCGATAAATACATCAGAAGAATCCAGAAATTACTGAAAAAGAGCTTGAATTCAACAACGAAATACAGACAAACCGTCCAAATGATAGACACGAGTTTCGCAGTCGCCAAGCGGAGTTTGATATTAAACTTATCACAAAGGCCATAATTCGGCTTCGCGGCATCAGCATTCGCCATCCAGTCATCATTAACATCTATTTATTACTTTATTTCCTCTGCAAAAAAATGGCTGGCTGGCATGTTTGTGAGCTTGGGCTCTAAGATTTGGGACTAAAATCACGTTTACAAATTGGGCAAATCCTTGAACTGGGCTTTCTCTAATTAATTCGGATTTAATTAGTAATAAAAAAACAAGTTAAAATATATATAATGTATACATATTTATCAAGGCATAACATTTTTTTATTCACTAGTTACATCCATTTAGTACCAATAATCATAATTTTGTCTAATTGTTCAAAACTCATGATAATAAGATTAAGTTTTTACGTTCGGCTTGCCAAAATTAATTTGTAAACACGAATTTCATATTTAATGAATTTTAAACACGAAAAAGTTGTACAAATGAATTCCAAGGGATTTAATGAAAATTTGTTCTTCAATTTCTAGCTTGATTCTCTGATTCTTCCTTTCTTGAAAGAGAACTTCGAAAAGCCAAACACTTTGTTGCTGACTTCGATGGTTTAATCTGATCTTGTTCGTTGATTTGAACTTCAAGAACATTTATTCTTAAGTTACATTAACTTATTTCTAAATCAAATTCACAGTATTCCCAGCGTTTTTAAGGTTCTTTGAGTTGTTCATCAAAATCCGATATCTCATTTGTAATTGAGTTTGAGAAAACCTACTAATAAACATTATTGAAGTTCAAGTACGTCAAACAGCGAGTTAAGATGATCAAACAATCAAAGCATATAAAATTTGGTTGGTCATAGTGAATTATAATTGTGACACCCTATAATGACAAAATATAAAACCGCTATAATTCATAACAAAATATTAATTATCACTAAGGTATTCTTATATGTATGCCACTAAATATCAGCTCGACAACTCTTAATATTATTTATGGCAATAATCATAGCTGAAAAATCATTAATTCTAGTGACATAAAAAAAATTGTTGCTAAATGCAAATAGTTTGCGACAACTTTTAAATATAGTTACAATACTACCACTGGTGGGCATTGTATCCTAACACATGCTTGAAAAAAAACGGAAAAAAGACTAGGGGTTAAATGTAACCAAACCCTGTGGTAGGTGAAAGTGGCAAGAAAAGTTCAGTGTTATAAAAATTCACAAAGAAAATCTTGTGTTAAAATAAAGTGAGCTCGAAAAATCCTATACGAAACATGCGTTGAATCTTTGAGTGAGATTAGTTTTTTTGCGACTTTTTGCCCTAAAATGACCAAAATATCCCTAAGTTTGGTATGTCTTTCACTACACATTTTTGAAAATCTAATTCCAACAAAAAAAATTAATAAATAATATAAATTCAAAAAATTGAAAAATTTGAAATTTATATTTAAAAAGCTTTAGAGTCTGATAATAATAAAAATATGTATATAGAGTATTTTATAAAATTTTTATTTAATAAATAACATAAAGTCCGAAGATTGTATTTTGTATTTCTATAGAAAAATTATTAATTAACTATTAATCTAATATATAATTCATATTAGCATTAAATTTTAAATTAGATATAATATTCTGATAGTCTTTTTAATAAGAAATACAGATTTGGTGGCGAGAAGACAATTCCCATGGCGCAAAGTACGTACAAATTTGGTGGGAGAAGACAACCATGGTGATGGCGCCGCCGCTGCATTGAACTGGTTGGATCGAAAATTAACAACTATGTTTGTATGTTCTTAAAGAGTTTGTTTTGTATGGTGAGTTTGTAGGAGAGATATGTGGGCGGGAGCCGGGGATGAGGAAGAGCGATGGACAGAGAGGGGGAATGGGGAGACTGAGGTATTTGCGTAGGTGGTGGAGGAAGGGTGGGAATCTGAGATTGGGTGGAAAAGAAAAATAACTAAAAATTGGGGGTAATAATGGAATTTTGCCTCTAAAACACATAAAATATAAGGCGAATTATATATGGGTCTCTAACATTTGTCATATTTATATTTGGATCTACTTGAATGCATTTATTACATTTAAGTCCCTAGACTGGTCCATATTTGATTAAATTTAACGTAAAATGTGGGTCACTAGATGTAAGCAACACCCAAGATCATTAGTTTAACTTATATTGTATACAATTAGGTCTCACAATCGATTTAGAATCGAATGTTCACCAATTTAGTGACCTACATGTAAAAATATTGACCAATTTAGGGATTTTTATATAATAAATGCTTTGAAGTGAATCTAAATGTAAATATGACAAACGCTAGAAACCTATATGTAATTCACCCTGAAATATATGTTAGGGGACGGTGAACAAATTATCAATAACTCAGGGTTTTCTATGTGATTATTTATATCACAGAATTTTTCATATTACTTTCTCACTATTCAAAGATTTTTGGTACAATTAACCCCCTCACAATTATTGAACCTTTTGGCCAAAGGAAAAGTTTTAATATATGAGATTATTCGTTTCTTCGTAAATACCGATAATTCCTCCAAACAATCATCTGTCAATCCCAAACGTGAAAAGGAAAATAAATAAATTTCTAAAACTACTAACATAGATATTTGTATATAACCGTACCATCACTCCATCAGTGATTTATACTACCAAAAAACCTTGCGTTTGTGACTAACAATTTCAGTGACCCATCTCAGTGGTCACAAAAACCTTCGTCACTAATTCATTTAGTGACCTCAAGTTCTTGCAGTCACTATATATTTTTCATAAAAATGGTCACTAAAGTGAGTTAAAATTAGTCTGAAACGTCCACATGTGGAATAAATATTGTCATTTTCCTCCGACAAACACAACATGGTCAAGAATACGTTGTAGATCTTTTTTTTTGTCAGATCAATTATAGCGCTGTCTAGATCATATGAAATAATCCTTTGGAGTAGTTGAACATCAATTAATTCGAGAACAGTACACCAAAAAAAAGGGAATTAAAAAGAAACCAATAATTTATAAGTTGTGAGAAAGTGAGGGAGGGACAACCATATAGTTAAGGGTGATATTTTAATGCGTTGGAACAGAGCTATTGTGCCAAGGATTCCTTGACTGACAGCTGAGAAAAGAAGTTTCATGATTTCGAAGTTAAATCCTTGACTGACAGGTGAGAAAAGAAGTTTTATGATCTCGAGGTTATGGATTCGAGTTTTATGAATATGGATATTCGTCTTTTGTGTAAAAGTTTGATGTTTAAAATATTAAAAACTCTTTTAAAAGAAAAAATTAATTCTTCATCAAGAAGCAACAGCTCTTCTTTCTCCACACCGAATTTTGTGTTTAAATTGAAGTCTCTCATACCTTCAGTTTTTATATACTAGTATTTGGCCCATGCTGTTACGCTCGGCTTGTACTAATACAACTTTAAAATAGTTGATTAACCCATATATATAATATGTTCATTTATTGTTTTTGTGGTTCATCTTTTTTTTTTTTTTAATAAAACAACGAGCGTCGTAGAATTTTTAACTGGCCTTCACCTCTTATTATTAAAAACAAAGAGCAAAACAGTCCAAGCAAAAGAATTCGTGATCGTGAACATGACTGATTCTAAACCACAAATGCCCATCATCAGGTCAAGAAACTCAAACATACAAGTCCTATAAGTAACATCCCAAGGCCGAACAGCGAAGATCATAGACATAATAAACTCGAGGATTGTTTTTGTGATTTCCTTTTAATTGTTTTTCAAGTTTTAACACCATTCATCTCTCTTTCTCGGCATTAATTTCGTAGTTGTTTTTGTGTAAAAAAGTTTCTCAATTCGTAATTTACATGCATGTGAGTTCCACTTATAATTATACTTTTAAAGGTCTAAATATTACTTACTAAAATAACATGTTTAATGCATAATTAGGCAAAGAACATAGTGCTCCTTTCAAAGACAAAAAATACAAGCTGTTACTTTTTTAAACAAAAATGTCCACCAAGCCAACCAACATTCCAGTACAGTACGGAACACAAAATAAAAGCAAGATTTGCATAAAAATAAATCAAATTCTAAGTCTTTGCAACGCAATGAAATAAGTGTTTAAACTGAATGAAGTGCTTGATTTCTGAGTTGGAGACAAATTAAAGTGCCATCGATCATATGCCTGGTGGTTCTCCTTTGTGTTATCTTGATCTTGCTACAGCTTTAAGAGACCCCAAGGACATGAGGTTAATAGGTTATGAATTATAAAACACCGACGCAATGCGATACCGACACGGCAACATGAGTTTTTTTATAATAGTTATTAGAGAAATATCCAACATGACACGATACAACAAGATAGGATTTTCATAAATGTTAGATGAATCATGGTATGAACGAGCCCAACAAAATTAACCGATCTTTTTTTAGTTAGCCTTCACAAATACTCCACCAATATTGATTGAGGTATTTTCCACTTTAGACATTGGTACTACAGGAAGCAAGGTTTTAATTGGTTCATTTTTTCTAGTAAATGCAGGCATTGGTTCCTGTCATTTCATATATAATGCATTAGATGAAATTAATTAAATATAAACACAATTTAACAAACATTATTCACTTTAATTGTAGGACCACTAATCACTACTAGATGGTTTAACACACCCCCGTCACGCCCAGGGCCGCGGAATATGTGGGACAAAGTGGAGCGTGAAATAATTTGCAGGAATATCTGCGAGGAGCAGGGGTGGAGAGACAGATCGAGAATCGAACCCGCTCTAATACCATGTTGGATTAATGGACCTTGACCTAACTCAACCCCCAAAATCTAGCTCAAGAGGGGAGGTTTGTCAAGCCATTATATAGTAAACCTCACATCTTTAATTATTCGATATGAGATGGTTTAACAACTACTTTGAATGAGGAAATGTTGGGGTACAAATCTCCAATCCAAATGCAGCATTTTCAAGAAGATCGGCAAATAGCCGCCAACCCTTTGGATTCACATCAAAATGTCTCCCATACTTTGACAACATTATCTTACTGAGATAACCAATTCCATCCTTGAGTACCCAATTCACTGCTGCTGCTGTTGGAATTGCCCCCTTTCCCAATCCAACAGCATAGAGCAAAGCCTACAGAATGAAACACAAAAGTAACAACCAACCAACTAATAATCACTTAAAAGAGACTAATAATCAAGTTCTGTAGAATTGCTTTATGATTGCACCATTTATCAAAACGTAAGTAACTAATCAACCAACTGCTATTAAACAGAGAAAGAAGACAACGAATAAGAATTTACTACTAACAATTTATTATCCAACAACCTAAAAACAAAAATAAATAGACGGACACCCTTCAGACTGAGAGAACAGAAAAAAAAAAAAGTTCAATCTATTTAGCTTACACATGAAAAATGAGGAATAGTAGGATTATTTGAGTCAATATTTTGTCACATCCTCCAGTTGGTGTAGGGGCCACCTGTAGTGACCTACTTCAAGACACCCTGAATATTTTATTTTTGGAACTATCTATTTATAATGATGCACTTTATTAATTTAAAAAGGAAAATGTATTTTGATATTTGAATCTAGCCAAATCCTCAGCCTTTATAAAAAAAAAAAAAAAAAAAATAGATGTAAAAGTTGAAAAGATGAATCAGACTCTAAAGTTTGTCTTAGAGTTTTTCTGGACATGAAACATAATAAAGTTAAAATCAGGAAAAAATTATTTTTTACTTTTTGTACTATCACGTTTTTTATAGTTTGCCTCCTAATCTATTTTTTGTTACAAATTGTCTCCTAATATTCACACATTTTACAAAATGCCTCAGACAATATTTCGGCAGAGTATTTCGGAATATTCCGGTTTGATACACTCACATTTCGCTTGAACTTGAATATTCCAGAATATTTCGCTGAAATATGGTTTGAGGAGGCATTTTGTAAAATACATGAACATTAAGAAGTAATTTCTAACAAAAATTAAATTAAGAGGCAAACTGTAAAAAACGTGATATTAAAGGAGAAAAAAAATTATTTTCCCTAAAATCAATAATGATCAACTAACTATCATCACATGTTTGCATTTATGGACTACACTAGATTATAACTAGAACATCCTTTTACGTGGAATTTTTTATAAATATTTTGTCGATCACTTATTTATTAATTTATATATGACAAAAGTTTATATTACCCTATTATGAAATTAGCCATAGATGATGTTGTCACTCCGTGATAAATTTTTATTTGACCGTTTAAAGAATATGTATTCATGGATTTCTCAATAAACTAATAGAATTTTCCAACACAAACTAATTAATAATAAGATATTGGGGTAACTCTGCAGTACTAACATCTATTGATTTCCTATGTTGGAACTTAATTATTCAATTTATGTCTTTTTCTGTTTCAAATATTGCATATCTATATTGTGTTGCAAATGATCATCACTATTAAGCAGGTTTTTGTTTGCTTCAACTTCTGGTAAAGCAGCATCTAAATAGCTAGAATGGTTGGTCAACTATTTTTTCACACTTTTATGCAATTCCTCTTGCATAAGTATATTATGAAACAGACTTTTAGATTTCAACTTTTGTGTTGATCAGTGCTACTATTAATTCTTCAGTCTATGTGGTGTTAAGTAATATTTTTATTGCATTTTGCAGATGATGAGCATTGTAATATGGAGGTACCTTATTGGCATTTTGACACAACTTGACAAGTAAATGGAATGTGAAAAATTGTCTGAAAATTGATTACTCAGAATAGATTTATTGAACAAGAATTTGTGTAACTTTTTTTGGGTTTAACATGACAGGACCATTATTAAATTTATTTTTGGTGAGAATCACAAACTAAAATCTTGAAAACTGTATATGGAATGTTTTACAGAATTAAAAACTGTCAAGGGATTTAGTTCTTAACCAGTCATGGAGGCAAGCCCTAAAAAACGCCTAAAATATGGCAACAAAGTGGGCGAATCCAAACTTCGGTATTAAACCTAATCCCTGCCTGTTTTAATTCAAACCATCTCAGACATCAAAATTTTTATTTCTAGTACTTTTTTTTTTATACCATGCTACCAGATCTTAGCATCATGATATTATTCAACACAAGAAATTAGCTGGCCATATAGGCGGCGATACAGAAAATAAAATTAAAATGCAATATAAGAATTAAAAGAAAAATATGAACTTACTTAGGAGCACACCAGAATTAAGAAACTGAAAGCTTTAAACTTGCTGGAAATTTACAGGGAGAACTATCAAAGAACTAAAAACTCTAAACTCGAATCTATACTAAACAAAGAAAGAGCCTCTTTAAATAGAGGAAGAAAGCATCAACTAGACAAGAAACACTAAACAAAAGAAGATAAAAATTTACATTGCTTTATAAAAGCATCTGTTTTATCAAAGTAGCTTTTGAAAAAGTAAAAGATTCCCTAAACCATTATGAAGGTTGGTAGGGACCAAAAAATCAATTATTTCTCCATTTTCTCCTTTCCTTTTCCTGTAGCGGAACTTTGAATTTGTTCCGTGATGGATTGTTCCACATTTTTAATGATATCATCAATTGAAATATTTGCCTCATCTCCATAGGGATCCTATGATTCCCCAGGGTGACAATATTCTTCATCATCATGTGAAGAAGTGACCATAGAAATGTCGGATTGATATTCAATTCCAAAATTTTTTATTAAATCTTTCTTGACCTCTTCCATGTAAGAAGCAATTAATTCCTTATTGGTCATTTGTCCTTTCTGGAAATTTAATTTCCTTGATAGATGTTGAAACGGGCTAGGGGCTTCCCTTTGTTGCTTCAACTGGATTTGCTCTTTATACTGTCGGATATTATCCTGGATCTTATCAATAGTTCCTTGTCCTTCAAGGGCACCTTGCTCATTTTTCCTAAGCATTCTTTTCCAAAATTTGGTATAGATTACCCTTTTAATACAGGGTATATTTTATTGGGTATGACCCATCTCCGGTTCCCATTTCCAAATCCATGGGATACCAAACTCAATAAAAAAGTGTAAAAAGGGCATTCCCTCAATCAACTTATTAGTGTTCGCGAAGGAACCGGACTTTTGACAGACCAGCCTTTTTTTATGCGCCGCTTTACCCTGAAAGGAAGATGATGTTCAGCTTCAATAAGAGTTAGTGAAATTTTCACCCATTCTGCATAGATACCTTTATAAGGTTCAGGTAAAATTTTTACAGTAGGGCCAAAAGATAGCCACCATTGGTATAACAAATTAGGGATGTCCTTCTTATAAACATTTGGACAAATTTGAAGGACCAAGTGTGTTTCTTTAATTGAATCTCATTGAGAAAAGCTTTATTAAATGCTTCAATATAATCCCAGTAATTAAATTTAACCTGAATTTTTTGGTCAAGCCAGAATATTCCTTTTCCCTAGGGTACTTAGTCCCCATTCTTCTGCAGATATAATCTGCTTAATGATGACTTTACTGAAGCTATAAGTTTGTGTGTTTTTCCCTGGATAAAAATGTGAAAATTCACAAGAACCAGTTGTTTTAAGAATACTTTCATAATGATTACGCTGTTTGTATGCACCAGTGGTGAATGATGCAGTATTAAGATATTTATTCATAAGGTGCCATATTTCACCTTTCGAACGAAGATCTTTATCTTCTAGGAGTAATATTACCTCCTTGTAGATATTCTACTCATAGGGCAAATCATCAGACTCCGCCTCATCTTCAATGACAACATTAGCATAAGAAGGGCTGCTTTGGCTGGTATTACCATGCCTTGCTTTGAATTCCATGAATTCTTTGAATAAAAGTTTATCTCCCTCCTTTAAAGTATTACTTGAAAAGGACGATGTGATGTTGGCAATATTTTCGGCTATTAGCCTTTGACTCCCGATTTGGGCAATTGTTCTTCCACCTTTTCCTCTATAAGAGGAATTTCCTCTACCACGGTGGCTCATCCTAAAAATATGAAACAATCAAGCTATTTGTTGAGTATTGATAATCTTATTAGCCAAATCTCTTAATATTTTGGCTTCTTTCATTCTTCCATTTGCCATTTCTATTAATTGGCTATATTGATCACCACCATCCATTTCCACCATTTGTTGGAAAATTTCTTTAGTAGCTTTCCAATAATTAAAATCTTTATTGTAATATGTGGATATTTCCACCATATAATGTATTCTATTGCTATAATATTTCATAGGCCTAGGACGCCTGAGCCTCCAATCCTCATTATTACGAGAATTTTCTTCTATCTGTAAAAGGGATAAAACAATTAAGCTATTAGCTCATTAATCCGGGATCTAACCCTTTTCAATTCTATTCTATCTTCTCTCACTATTCGAGCATGATTATGATATCTTTGAAATCCATTATCAAAGGCATAAAACATTGATTCATCTAACTCAATGTTCTGCCGGAGATATTTCTCTTGCTGTAGTAATCTAGGAATTCCAATAAGATTAAGATAGCTAGCCGGGGTAATTTTATTCCGGATTTTTAAAATCCTGAAGTCATTTGGTTCTCTTAATGGAGGATCAAAAAGATCTTTATACATTTGCCAATTATAGGGAGTGATGTCTGGACTATTTTCCATTTGCCAACCAAGCCTTTCAAGAATGTTGTCTCTGTCCCTATAAACAGACATTCCGTGTGAAACCATTCTGGTTAACCATCTTTGGTCAAAATCATTCATTCTTGTAAATATTCTCTGGTCAAAAAATCAGGAAGATCATTATCAGTTCCTTTTTTATAAACTATTTCAAAATCAAAAGGGGATAATTGAGCTTGCCACCTTGCAAACAGTTTTTTTTGGAGACATCATGTTTGAAATCTTTTCTAAACATATATTTTGCTGCTTCGCAGTCAGTTTTGATAATAAATTTCTGATTATATAAATCATCCTGAAATTTTAAAACGCATTTAAGAATAGCTAAAATCTCTTTAGCTATCGTAGCATAATTCTTTTGACTATTATTCCATTTTCCTGAATGGAATCTAACAAGATATTCTTGTTTATCATTGGGAGAAACTTGTTTAAGGATACCTCCATATCCAATATCTGAGACATCTGTCTCAATAATTTTTTCCCAATTAGGAATAGCTATACTAAAACATGGTAGATTAGTAACCCTATTCTTAATTTTTTGGACAGCCTGAGTATGACTCTCAGTCCAGGGTTTTGAATTTTTCTTAAGCCTATCATAAAGGATAGCAGTATCTTGGGCAAGATTCTTAATATAAGGAAAGATATAATTTAAACTACCTAATAATCTTTGAAGCTGAGTTTTATCAGTCAGCTGATCAGCGAATTTAGAAACAAATTCAATACTTCTATTAATAGGGATAATTTTCCCTTTTTCAATATTGTGACCAAGAAATCTGACTTTAGTCTGAAAAAGTTGCATTTTAGGTTTAGATATTACTAAACCGTTTTGGATGACAATTTTCTTGAATATATCCAAGTGTTTAAAATGGGCTTCAATATTTTTAGAAAACACCAAAATATCATCAATATAGACGATGATAAAATCACTATACGGATTAAAAATATCATTCATAATATTTTGAAATTCTGAAGGGGCATTCTTCAGAACAAAAGGCATAACTTTCCATTCATATTGTCCAAATGGAACATTAAATGTTGTTTTATAAACATCTTTTTAATTTGGATTTGCCAATATCCTGACTTTAAATCAAATTTTGAAAATATTGAGGCATCATGAAGCCAATCAAGTAAATCCTTTTTGTTAGGGATTGGATATCTAATCCATTTTAAAGCAGTATTAAGAGGTTTATAGTTAATAACTAACCTGGGGACACTTCTCTCTTGCTCAGCATGTTTATTAACATAAAAAGTTGTACAAGACCATGGAGATTTAGAGGGTTTTATTAACCCTTTGTTTTGCAAGGCTTCAATCTCTTTTTTGCAGAGCTCAAGATAATCTTTATTCATTTGACAAGGTCTGGCATTTGTTGGAATTTTTTTCTCATCAAAATTATCCTCATAAGGAAGTGAAACAATATGTTTCTTTCTATCCCAAAAAGCGTTTGGATGATCATTACAGATTTGTAAAAAAAACTGATTATTAAGCAATTTTATTTTATCCTGTAATTTAGGATTTTTAAGAGTTTCATCAATATTCAAAATATTTATCTCATTTTTAAGAAAATTCATTTGATTTTCTTTATTCGTTATAAAATAATCTTTTATTTGATTTAAAATTCTAGTAAAAGGTTCAGTGATAAAATGAAAGGTAATTTCCTTTCTTTCAAAGGTTCCTATAAAACCTTGTTCATCAATCCTTTTTATTGGAAATATTTTCTTTAAAAACGGGGTTTCAAGTATGACTTGGTTGGTAATATTTTTGACTAGTGAAAAACTAGTAGGGATGCAAACTTTATTTTTGCAAATATAGGCTTTTGGAATCTTAAAATTTATTTCCATTCTCTGACCATTTGCAGAACTTAAAGAATGAGTTGTTTTATGAAAATACTTGGTAGGGATGATCCCTTCCTGTATGCAATTTAAATCTGCGCCACTATCAACTAGTGCTGTAATATCCTTTTTATAATTTTGATCAATAAGAAGAGAAATTTTTATAAACCATTTTTGAGAAGTAACCATTTCCAAGGTGCCTAAGAAATTTTCACCCTCAAAAAAGGTATTTTGATTATCAGAATCAAAATTAATAAGAGGTTGTTTTCCTTTATTAAAAATTTCCAATTTGAAAACTCTTTCTTCAAGATTTTGATCAAAACTTTTCAAATTTTTAATCTCATTTTTGAGATTATAAATCTCAATAGCTAAATCATTAGCATTTGTTGGGGTTTCACCAACTTGCTTTTGTTTTAGCCTTCTTTTTAATTCTGCCATAGTACATGGTTCAGAAGATTTTGGAACAAAATCATCATGCTTATTTGGAAAATCTCTTTCTCCTATTTGATCAAGAATTTTTGATCGAATTTTAGGATCTTTAACCGATTTCAAAATTTCTATAATACTATCCTTATTAAGGACATTAATCTCCTGAAATTGGGAAATAATTTGATAAAGGTTATTACCTTCTTCTTGATCGGAGCTATCCTCCCTTTCACAAGGTAAATCATTTTTATAAGGTTCACAATCTTCACTATCAGAAGAACTGTTATCATTCTCCAAGGCTTCAAGCCCTTCAATAGGCACTTCTTCTTCTTCAGAATCAGATTGAAGAAGTAGCTTACTAAGAGTATTCTTCAGATCATTATCAATCTCTAAAGTACTGAGTTTTTTCAGAACCCAATATTTATTAGCATAATGACCAATTTTTTCACATTTTCTGCAAATGATAGGGGGCGCATTTGCTCTCATTTTTTCTTTTCTAAACTCTCTCTTCTCTTTTCTTTTCTGTGTTTTCGTTTAGGAAAATCATGAGATCTATTATCTTTCTTACGTTTCTTAGCCTTACTATTATTCTGGCTAGTAGATGGATTCTCTACTCCAAATTGACCACAAAATTGACCAAGCTGTTTTTTCTCATTAAGATTATGTTTCTTAATCTGTTGGCTCAATTCTATCTCATTACATAAGGCTAAGCCTTCCTGAATGCAAGTTCCTATTAACTTGCCATAAGTATAATTATCATAATTAATATTAACATCACCTTTTCTAAGGTTTTCTCTAACCCTTTCAGCAAATAGGGAAGGTAATCCATCAATAAACTTGGATTTTCAGTGAGGACTATTAGACTCAGGGAGTTCCATAACTTTACTTAGAAAAGTATCTTTGTACCATCTAAAAGATGTAAGGGTTCGACACCTTACATTCTGGAGCAAAGTCCTAAGATTATCACTATTATCGGACCATCTTCCAGTAAAATGTTCAATAATATTAATAATTAAAGTATAGACAGAATTTTCAACCTGTCTGTCATTCTCATCTTTAACCATGTTTAAAATATCATTTTTATTGCTCTGGGTGAGATAATTATCCCACCAACCTTTAAGCTGACCAGTAAAACCTGCTATAATCATATTGGCTATGGCTCTATGAGAATTGCCATTATTCTTGCATATAGTGCTATACATAAGCATCCTATGGACAACATTATAAATCTGTCTTTCAGTAAAACCATCAATATTCCATTCGTAAATATTCTTACCACTATAGAAATTATTAATAATATACTCTTGTTCTTCAAAAAGAACATCCTGAGGAGTAGGCCTAGGATAATAATACATCATTTGTGTAGGTTTATCAGCATACTTAGAGAGTTTATTAATCTCTTCACGGACAGTATTCTGATAATCCTCATTATCACTCATATCACTTTCGAACTCATTATTAATAGTTTTGATAGAAAGATTCTTGAATTTTTCATCAAGCATTTTTTCAAGCTCAGACATCGATTTTAATTTTAAATCCTTGACATTTGGAGGAGGTTGGATACTAGGAGTAGCAATACTCGCTTGATTAAGAGTTTTGTCAATATATAATGAACTTTTAAGTTCATTTATGCTAGAAATAATTTTCTCTACTCTGTCATGTAAAGACATAATTTGTTCTCCAAGGACAATCAAATAGATATTATTATAATTTTAATGTTTTATCAAGCCATTAATATGAGCAGTAGTAATGGGTAAAACTTCACTATCAATAAGCTTTTGGAAAGCAGTATAATACCTGAAATTAGTCTTATTTTGATATATATTTTTTGAATGTATACATTAATAGTAATTTACCAAAACAAAAGAAAAAATACATTAATACAGATTTTTATAGACCGAAAGGGAGGGAAACACAGGGAAAGGATCAGGATACATGATATAATTGGTGGAAATGGTGGCAAGAAAGATCTTGTCACTAGCTACTACATGTTTAGTGACAACTTATTTCTTGTCATTGAAAAATAAATATTTAGTGACAACTTACATATATGTTGACAAGAATACTATCTTTTAGTGATGAGTTAAATTGCCACTAATAACACATATGCTTAGTGACAACTTGAGTATTGTCACTAAATTTAAGAGTTATTTGCGACAATGGTCTTTTCTTAATTGTCACTATGGTATTGTGATAATATGGTGACAAAAATTTATTGTCATTAAATATTATTAGTGACAAGATTCTAACATTTAGTGACTATGGATGTTGTCACTTAAAAACTTATTTGTAGTAATGTTTTTCAATAAATAGAAATTTCCAACACAGACTAATTAAGAATAAGATATTTAGTGACGAAAAATAGATATCCGATAGTAAAGAATGCTTTGGTGCTGTTAACACTCGTTCCTTATGTCCAAATCCAAATAATAGGAGACCAACTTGAAGTGTGAAATTTAAATACCAGATATAGTCCGCTCTATTAATATTTGGAATTTTTAATATGAAACAGTATTTTTATTATCTTTTAGATCGAATTTTCAATCTTCCAGGTGGAGGTGGTAATTATTAAGGTCAATGCATCATCATAACATATGGAGCCAGGTTGTGGAATTTATAAGTTGATCAATTCTTAAATCTTTTTCACGTGAATATATAGTAACATGGCATGATCATAAGTTCCTTTGTGATGTCAGCTTGGACAATTAAGCCCGACAAGTAAATAATTTAACTTTTAATATATAGTCTTGAACATTAAAATCTATTATGTTTGTAATATAATGTTGGGGTCCTATGGAACACGGACACGGATACAGTGACTCGGATTTTTTTCGACATCTTATTTTAGAGAAGTGTCCGATACGGTATCAAACACGACACGACACGACACGGCAAGATAGGATTTTTAGGAGTGTCCTTACATCATAAGTTGGGCCAAATTGCATTTTGATCGTGTAACTATCGACTTGAATGTAATAATTTAGAAACTAAGATTTTTTCATGAGTTATAATTTCAGTCTTGTAATTTTGAAATCATTGCAAGTTAGTCCTCTGACCGCCAGAGTCCCCTTTGCTTGCCGGAATCTGGCAAAGTTCTCAAGTTCCACAAAAATCACCAGAAGAAAGAGAAAAAAAAATCGCCTGGAGAAGAAGAGGAAAAAATTGCTCGATAACTATATTTAACATTAATTTTTTTCTTCAATTATACACATGTTATTATCTGACTCTAAAAAAAAAAACGTGAAATTTAACATGTTTCAATAATTAATGCCATGTAGATCTCCTATGCTCAGAAAATTTCCCACACGCTCCACGCACGTGACAGATTCTGGCGAGCAAAAGGGATATATTCCGGCGGACAGAGTCTAAATTATAAGACTGAAATTGCAACTGAAAAAATCTTAGTACCTAAATTGCTATAAATCGATAGTTATTGAACCAAAAATGTAATTTGGTCTATAATAATGTCTTTTTTTTTTTTGGTCGAAATTTGGCCTATAATGTTTTTTTTTTTTTTTTTGGCCTATAATGTTGCAAACTCGTAACTTTGTTTTTATGCATTTCTTCAATTAAAAGAGGAAACCAAGGTTGGGACTTATTCTTTAATTTTCTTTAGGATATTCCAATTTCCATGCATGTAAAAGTTTTGTATCTAGCGCGCTAAGCTTTCATTTTCAACTCTTCAACTTTAATTGAAAATTTAATTATGTATAAACTGATTTGTCGTTATTTGGCCAAAGTAACAAGCAGCAGGAATAGGATATATAACTATTTTTTTTTCATTACTTAATATGTATCACTGATGATAAATTGTCAAGGAAAGTGGTACGGTAAAAATTGGTAATTTATAGTTTGAATTTGCTGTAGATTAATTAAATTATAGCATGGTGATCAGTACATGAAATAATTGAGAAACGAGACCCAAAAGGTGAAGAGTACAATAATTGCATATCCACTCTATAATGTGTGTGACTTTATGAGGAACGGCCAAGTTGTAAATCTTATCGAATCAATTAAATCTTTAAAATGGTGACTTTTTCCTTTTTTTTTTTTTGTAGAATCAAACAACTTTATATAACTTTTAAAGCAGAAATGCAGAATAAAAGAAAACATAAAGTTCCAAGTTATGTTAGGGAAAAGTCGTTGGAACTTACATAAGTTGAAATTGTATTTCTAGCTAGGGAATTGACTATATAATTTGCCTCGCGATGACATATCCTAAACACGATCTGGATGCTTGGGAAAGACGTTTCCAGAAGATCGAGATTGAGATGGACTTGGAAACTATCTTCAAGTTAATCATTGGAGAAGCGGAAGGACATAATTGCAGGGTTTTACTTCATAAACCCTAGCAATATGAATTTCGTCACGTCAAAAGGGAGAAGAACAAGCTTGCGGATGGTCTTGCCAAATTAGCTCACAACATGAAAGATGATTACAAGGACTGGACTGAAGTGCCGAATGAGTTACAGCTGATGGACCTGGAGGATGAGCTAGTCTATTAGTTTGTTTTGTTTTTTTCGTTTTGCTTCTTTGTTTCACCAAAAATAAAAAAAAGACTACCAAGCTTTTCTACTGTATAGTTGAACCTGGAGCAGTTCGTCTTGGAAAATTTTGAGTGACACCGGCCACCACCTCCCCGCCGCCACCACCATGCTCCTCCCCGTTCTAAAAAAATTAAATACAAATTGAAAAGCACCCACACTCATGAACATAAAAAGTTATAGCAAAATTTAATAGTAATAATAATAGAGGATCACATCTAAAAATGTCTGAAGCATAACTCCAAACATATTCGAATTAATACATAAAGGTGAATTACATCTTTGTCACCTTAAAAATTTTAGTATATTTATAAATCGATCCCTCTTATTTAAAAACTTATTATATATTTTCCAAGGTTGAAATAAACATATAAACTTTTCAAAAATATCCACAAACAACTACCAATTCGAATCCTAAGTGGTGGCATTTTCGAAATATTTATACAAAACCTCTCTTTCTTTTTTTTTTTTTTTTTTTTTTTTTTTTTGCAAAACAGAAAACTAAACAAACAAAACAAAAACAAATTCCTGTCAGCTAATTTGAATCACTGAGTTTCATTCCTGTAGTCTGCATTAGATCATCAATCAGCATTTTGATGATATGGACTGTGACTTTCCATAGTTCCTCTTTGCATGTTTTGATACGCCCACTTGTTCCCAGCTCTCTAAAGACCCCAAACTGTTGCGATATAGACCAAACGCCATTGACTCTAGGATAATTTCTCAATAATAAAATGAAATTGATATATATAAACACTAAGATAGGATCACTAAGGTATAAAGTTCTCCAACTAATTAATGACAGCTACATTCTAAGGATTCGTACGGATTCAAAACCTCCGATTAAGATAGTATAATTATCGAACCACTAAATTAAGCCGAGACTTGATTGATACTAATAGCACATAGTTCACCCTAATACAAGCATATATGTGTAATAGTATATATATATATATATATATATATATATATATATATATATATATATATATATATATAATATATATATAAATAAAATCATAAAAGAATTATTTTAGACATGTGGATCATGCGCTGATGTGCACATTAATGTAACACAGCTACTTTCTGATTTCCCCACTGCTTCATTTACGATCGTCTACTTTTCACACCACTATCCCTCTATAAATTGGAGAGCACTTTCAACATAAAAAACCCATCAAGAATCCATATTCTATACTAACAGTAGCCACTATGGCATCTCTTCCTTTTTCAATCCCCACCGCCAACCTCTCCGCCCCGCCCCGCTCCTCCTCTTCTCGCCCCATCTTCCCCAAGCAATCACATTTCATCACCCATGCAAAACGCAGCCACCGCCTTTACGTTTCTTGCAAAAACCAAACCGACAGCAGCTCAGCCCAAAATGCCGACGCCGGAAGGATAGACAGGCGTAACATGCTTTTAGGTTTGGGGGGTCTTTACGGCGCAGCAAATCTCGTTTCTTCTCCCGGAGCATCAGCCGAACCTGTTCCAGCGCCTGAGTTGGACCAGTGCCATCTCGGAAAGAACTGGAACAACGATAGTAAACCGCTCGACGAGAAATGCTGCCTCAATTATTCGGACACAATCATAGATTACAAGCTCCCCCCAGTTTACCAGATGAAAGTGAGGCCGTCTGCGCATAGAGTATCGCCCGAATACATATTCAAGTACAAAACCGCCATCGATCGCATGAGGCGTCTTCCCAAGGACGATCCACGTAGCTTCATGCAGCAAGCCAACGTCCATTGCGCTTACTGTAACGCAGCTTATTTCCAGGCCGGAACCGACAAAGTCGATCTCCAGGTCCACCACAACTGGCTCTTCTTCCCCTTCCACAGATGGTACATTTATTTTTATGAAAGAATCTTAGGAAAATTAATCAACGATCCCACTTTCGCCTTACCCTTCTGGAATTGGGACAACCCTAAAGGCATGACCGTCCCTCCAATGTTCTTGGACCCTAAATCCTCTCTCTACGACGCCAAGCGGGACCCGGACACCGCCAATAGCACCAAAATCGTCGATCTTGGTCTGACCTTCAATTCAGATCCACTCCAAGTGGTGACCAACAATCTCACTGTAATGCACACGGAAATGATTCGCGGTAACTCCAACGCTTGCGATTTCTTGGGGCGGCCTTACCGTAAAGGGCTGGGCTGGGACAACAGCGGCGAAGGCTCCGTCGAGCGTGGATCTCACAACAGTATCCATTACTGGGTCGGAACGAAAGAAAACTCGAACGAGGATTTGGGTAACTTCTACTCTGCTGGTCGAGACCCGTTGTTCTACAGCCACCACGCGAACGTCGACCGCATGTGGACATTGTGGCAGTATTTCCTTCCCAGCGAGAAGGTCCCCGACAAGAGAATCACGGACCCCGATTTCCTCAACGCGTCGTTTGTGTTCTGGGACGAGAACGCCCAGCTCGTGCGCGTCACGGTCAAGGACTGTCTCGACAACCTGAGAATGGGATACGAGTTTGAGAGAATCGACCTCCCATGGCTTGACTACAGGCCGCCGCCTCAGACGGCGGGGGCCAGAATCAAAAGAGCGGCCCTTACTTCAAAAAAGGCGGCTGATGTTTTCCCCCTGAAACTGGATAAGATCACGAGGGTTGAGATTCCCAAGACCAAGAAGGGAAAAGCAGACGAGTTGCTGGTGATTGAAGATATTACTGTTGATACCCGCAAGTTTCTGAAGTTCGACGTGTTTGTCAACGATGAGGACGACAATGTGGGTGAGCTCGACAAGGCGTCGTATGCTGGAACTTTCGCACAGGTGCCGAGCAGGATGACGGACCTAACGGCTACGACTTCGATCAGATTGAAGCTGACCGATCTGTATGAGGACATGGATGTGGATGATGATGAAACTATTGTGGTGACTTTGGTGCCGAGACATCAGGGACCTGGAGTTACTATTGGTGGTATCAAGATCATCGAGAATCCGAAACCTGATCCCTCCAGAGACTCGTTTAATTGTTAAAACAATTCGCCGATTCGTCTTCCATCCGTCCGACTGAGAATTTGAAGTGAGATCAGATCATGCATGATACGATATTTTAATTACTTGCTATTAAGTATCGTAATTTCTGTTTCCCTGCTTTAATTTAATAAACATGAGTACTCTTGTGTTGTACTCATTTGTATTTGGATTTGGAATAAACTTTGTCTGTTAATCGTTCATATTCTTGTATAGAATAATAATATATAATTACAACATTATTTAATTTTATTATAAGAATTATATCATACATGTAGCATTAAAAGATGAGCAATAATTGAGACGGGTAGCTAGGGGATATTAATTATATATATACTTACAGCTGACAATAGACATAAGTACAAGCTCATTTTTGAATATTTTAACATAAATTAAATAAAGGGAAGGACAGATCATTTTTTTCCATTCCTAGTAATCTTGATATATGGGATAGTATATCATTTACTATTATTATTGTTTTGTCGCTTTCAAGATTTTTGTTTTAGGAGTACTATTGAATATGCATGGTAGCTAGATCTATCATAATATTAATAATATTGAAGATGTAATAATTATTGAGAAATATAATATCAAATTTAATTTTCTAACATGCATGCAGAAAATTTGAAAAAAAAAAAACACTAATAATAAGGTTGATATTCCATAATTTTAGATAAAACAATTAAAAGAATAATTAGTTTTCTGTATTTTATATTAATATTAAATATTTCAAAACCTAGCATTGATTGAGAGTTAATGATATCATATTATTTCTATATGGATTAGAGCATCTTCCCGCCTCATCAATTAAAGGTCAACTTTATACTTTGTCAACCAAACTTTATTTTTCTACCAACAAAAAATAAATAAATAAATAAATAAACTTTATTTGCTTACTTTTAATCATAAAGTACAAAATTTCACACTTTATTCCATCTTTTGCTCCAAAAGTGCACATCCTTAGAAAAAAGAGCCCTGAAGAAACCATGTCTATGTGAAGTGGAACTCTCTCGATGAAGAAATTGGATGGAATAACTAAGTATTAGGTGATAAATTAAAGTGCAAAATTTGTGGATTTCATAAGGTTAAATGATAAAATGTATGATTGTTCATAGCTCAAGAAAAAGTATTTTAATATCTATTCTATTTTACTTTAATTATTGACCCTATAATTTTGAGAAGACATTTTCTCTTAAAGAAATTAATTAAAACATATAATTTCTTTGTACACTCTTTCTTTTTTAATTTTTTTTTGTTGGTACTAAGACGTCACTACTAATAAAAATAATTATCATGTATATATCTAATAATTTTGTCTTTAAAAGGTACATTTTTTTTGTTGGAATAAAAGATACAATTTGAAAACATAATAAAAATGTGAAAAAATCAACTATTGAGACACCTAAATAATTGAAACTCTTAGCTAGTATGTCACAAGTTTTGGGTTGGGTTGAGTCTAAATTTAGAATATCGCCTAAATTCCGTCCCAAACTAATTCATAAACCGACCCATTATCAACCCACTTTATAGAATTCATTATGAAATATGAACCCATCTCTAATTCTTACATCCCGACCTTCTCATCTAAAAGATTACAGTGGCTAACATTAAAACTTTGGCATCGGATATCATGACCGTTGTTGAAAAACACAAAGTTGAAAAGGTGAATTTGGCGCTAGATCCAGTGATGTGGGAGAAACGGTGGCAGGTTGGGTGAAGTTGAATACGGATGGCAGCCTTTACACACAAACGGGGCTTGCAGCGGCCGGGGACTCGTTCGTGATGATGATCATGGAAGATGGTGTTGGGGTTTCTCTATGAAGCTCGGCAAAATCTCTATTGTGTTGGCTGAGCTCTTAGGCCTTCTGGAGGGGCTTAGTCATGCGTGGGAAAAAAGATATAGAAGCATTGCAGTGGCCAAGTGTGACTCAGAAGTGGTGGTGAAATTCGTAAATGAGGCAGATGTGAGCAATCATCCACTTGAGAACATTATTCTCGATTGCAGAAGATTCATTCACATGCCTTGGGATGTTAGATTCAAACATATAAAAAGAGAGCGCAAGGAAGCAGCCGACAAACTTGCCCATATGGGACATGAGCTTGAAGTTGCTTTTCAATTTTGGGAAGAGCAGCCGACTGAGTTAATCTCAGCTGGGAGTGCTTAGTTTAGTTGTTTTTGGCTGTTTTGTTCATTGTTTTACCAAAAAAAAATAAAAAATTAATCAATTTAATCTTCGGGTACACCCTCTGATCTAATACAGCACCGTTTTGGGTACATTGAGCACAGAAGACCTAATTAACAAGGTTTTTTTTGTCTTTTTTTTTTAATGGTTTCCCACCCAATTTTTCCGGGCTTGGGTACTACAGAGATCCAATTGGGGGCAACCCTCCCAACCTAGTTGCTTCATGCACAATGGTTTGAATCCTAGATCTTAAGAGATACTAGTGACTCGTCCTACTAGATCAACTCATATTTGGTTGTAAACAAGATTATCATGAAAGTGCCATTCAGATAAACGAATTCAATCTGCAATTAACCAATAATAAAGCACAAATTCTAGCAAAGAGAGAGTTTGGTGCAGAAATGATGTTCAATCTAGATATCAAGTCAATATATATGTACATTCCCTTGGCACTAACCTGACAACACTTCCAACTTTAAGCTGTGACAATAGTCGCAATAATACCACTGGTGGACATTGTATCCTAACACATGCTTGAAAAAAAAAAAAAAAAACGAAAAAAGGACAAGGCCTCACAATTAAGTAAGCAAGCAACTACGTTAATGTACTCAGCCCTCTATTGAAGCCTCGATTTGGACCAAACGTGGATACTCTAATGGAGGATGAATCTGCACTAATGCCCATTCTCAACAATTATTCACGATAACGCTTCGACCATTCATGATCTCCATTGTCAAGCCAATTGGAATAAGACAGCAATTCTTCACCAGATCTAGCGGACACCTGAGTCAGAAAAGCAATCAGCAAAGAATACATCTATACATTTTAGAGATACTTACCAACTACCCCATGGGGTTTGGTTCAAATACAGAAAACCCCTAAGGTTTCAGAAATTACCAACTTCTCCCTGAGGTTTTGAGGCTACCGGAAAATTAATGGAAGATAGTGAACCTCAGGGGTAGTTAGTAAGAGAGATAGTGAACTTCAGGGGGGAGTTGGTAATTTCTGAAACATTCCGAGGGGTTTTGTATTTGAAGCAAACCCCAGTGGATAGTTGGTAATTATCCTTTCCTTTTATAATTAATTTAAATGTGTGAAACTTCTTTTCGCATTGAGTGTGTCCGTCTACTGTGTATATATATATATATGTCCACCATAATCATTAATCATTTCCATTTTTTAAGGGAATCGACATTTTGCTCGTTGTGTGTGTTTTCATCCAGTTGTGTGTTTGTGAAGAGGAAAGGAAAGTAATCAAGCATACCTAGTGCCAAGCTACTCCAGGAGTACTAGTCCTAGATTGAGCCTCAGCCAATGAAACGGCCATGGCTAGCATCATTTGCTCCTCAAAACTCTCCGGAACAATCGGGACTGGGCTGGGGCCCCCAAGGTTACACTGATTTTCATCTTGCTGGTGGTGCACTGTACCCATAGAATCATCAAATTCATCAGAACCTCCATAACTCGTTCCCATTTCCACCACCTCAGATCTGTGATCAACCCATTCTCCACCATCGGGCCCCACCGCAACGGCACTTTCAGCAGGGAAGTAATTTTCAGATTCTTGATCTTCTTGATTGGAGTATCTGCTACAGTTAGGCATGTTGTATGCTGCGACGTCCCCATTGTAGTTTATGGAGGTCTCTCCACTCACCTGCTGACGTTCTGCGAGGGCCGCTATTGCACATGCAAGACCACCGGAAGGAGATGATGATGAGGATGATGCAGCTGCTGGGGCCATTATGGCTGAGGAGCTGCGATCCTCTACTGCTGTGTATTCCTCTGTGTGGGTTGGGTCTGTATACGGTGCATCTTGGCACCTGCCCCTTTCCTATTATTGTTAAGGGAATACAATTTAGAAAACTTCAGGGATAATAACAAACTAACCCCTAGGGTTTTGCTCAAATACAGAAAACCGCCTGAAGTTTCAGAAATTACCACCTCCCCCCTGAGTTTTGAGACTAACGGCAGATAGTGAACCTCAGGGGTAGTTCGTGATAGAGATAGTGAACCTCAGGGGGGAGTTGGTAATTTCTGAAATGACAGGTGTTTTCTGCAATTGAGCCAAACCCCAGCAGATATTTGGTAATCATCCCAAAAATCTAAGGTCAATATGGTGAATCTAAGGTCAAGATGCTCAAAGTTGAGTGATTTTCATGTGAGAAAATGAAAATATTTTTGGATTATTTGGGTCAAAATAGTGAAAATATTGACTTTCATTTAGTTTATGGTTTTTTGCATCGGAACATGTATATTTCCTTTTTGTAGGTGATAGACAGATGTGATGATAGGCTAGGAGGGTAGGTATGAAATATTTTGAAGTTGTAATGGACTGTATTTTTATGAAACAAAAGATTTCTGTAACTGAATTAGTTAGAAAATGGAAAAGGATTTAGAAAATGATAAAGAACGCCATTAATCTTCTGATTTATATAACATAGGCAAGATTTGTCAAGTCGGCTACATTCATAAACAGTCAGCCAAGCTAGCAGCGATATCTGATTGTACAAATAAGTACCTGAATAGACAACCAAATGGCTTCCATAACCATTATATCCTCAAGATCAAGGTCAAACTCGTCCTCCCTGCATTTGAACTCAGCATAAGATCAAAAGTGAAAGGATATGATGTTACGAATCATATAATAAACAAATCACTAGCAATCAATTTATAATCCCATTAACCAAAGGCTGCAACCATTATCGCATTTACATTTATATATCAAAGTCAAAAAAAGAAAACAGGAAGAAGAGTGAAAAAAGATCAGAAGTTTACTTAATATCACTTCCACTATTTAACTAAAATCATTTATCTTTACATAAAAAGAATGAAAAATAAGTACAAAAAAAAACATTAATTTCACATTCACGTGCAACTTTCTACTTATGGGTTTCACTAATTATCAAGGTTTCGATTAGGTAATATACCAATCAATCAGACAATGCATGTAGTTTATACTTTTCACAATGACTAATTGCTAGTTTTCTTTTTATTGTGCATATAACCAGAGATTACATTCCATCCTTCAGAAAATACTAAGGACGCCCCAAAATATACATATTCACAAAATATAAAAAAAAATATAAAAAAGAAATGTCAAACCTATTTTGCCTTGGGCGTGGAGGTGGTCTTATTGCTGAAGTAGTACAAGGCTCACTTGAGGAAACAATCTCTTCACTTTCTACAGAAGAAACAAAAGACGGAGCTGCATCTGCAAAGGGCAAATGAGTAAATGACCAATAGATGAATAGCTGTTAATTCAAGCTTTAAATCAATTACCTCTAGTTGAGCAATAGTCAACCTCAGTTGGTGCTCTCATATTGCTAGAAGAAGTGACTTCTCTTCGTTTCAGCATTTTCTCCTCTTCATCCTGAAGTTCTTGCTGCCTCATCCTTATTTTGGCTTCTATAACCCTTTGTTCTTCCTACACATGTGAATCAAAATGCAAAGTTCTGAGATGAGAATTGAAGTTTTGAGAAATCTCATTGAAGAAAAATTCAAGTAAACAAGAATGAGAAATCACTCTCACAAGCTGTTCCAAGCCTTTCTCCTCCTTCGTTTTGACACCTCGATACTCCACAGCATAATTCGAGGTTTTGCAGAAAGGACACCTTTCACAGTTAAGGTAAACAGAATACATATTTACATCCATATATATAATCATCTGATGAAAACAAAAGACTTCAACAAATCCAACAAATAAAGGATACTGAGTTGGCCGGGTAGAATTGGGAGTCTTCATCTGAAGAAAACACTCTAGAAGGAGAAACAATTAAATAGAATCAGAAAAACAAAAACAAAAAGAAGGAAAACTCATTTCTAAAACAGAAAATGAGCAAAATTGAGAAACAAATACCTGTACAAATGCCTTTCATGCAACATCTCGACCGGTTTAGACTTGGATAGTACTGTAATCCAAAAGAGTAATAATAATAAATCAAGGGTAAATAGCATTGGAAGATAAAAAGAAATATTACAAATCATATACTGCAAAGAATAGGCATGGAGTGTAAACACATGCTTACTACGCAATTTTTCTTGTTCTAGGTCAAAACTCAAAACAATGATGTACAAACTAAAGCATCATAACGAAGTGCAGTCGAAACAGATATAATCCCCTAAATTCTCTAATTTGTTACCACGTTCTAAACGAATCATTTGCGTATCAGCTTTTCTCATTGTTAACTGTTATTAACTACTGCAATTTTCGAAGTAAAGGGTTGAGATAAGCTTTGTCCAACTCCTCCAGCAATTGATGAAATGCAGTTTCCTTTACATTACATAATGCAAAACTTAATCACAAAGGCCACTAAAAAACATAGGTTCTTCTTGAAACAATGTATTTCTATGGAGAAATATCACATTTGAGTTCATCATAATACAGTACTGTACTTAAACCAAGGGACTGTTCATCATAATACAGTACTGTAATTGAAAGAATTTTTAATTGGAACAAGAAAAAAGAAAGAAAACGAAGATGATTATAGTAAGAGTACAAACCAAGAAGCAAATGGGACATTCTTCAAGGTCACAGGCACAATCATCATCACCAGGATAACAAGGTGCTAATTTAGAGTCAAGAATCAGCTTCCGTAGCTTCTTATGATCCACATCTTTGTGTTGGTACAACCCTTGAGGCCTAGTGTACTTCTCATCCACCACCTGCCGCCTTCTCCCCAATTTATTCCCCATACAACAACAAAACCGGCCCCCAATTCTCAAATCTTTCTCTTTCAAAAACGCTATCAACTTCCAATCTTTCACAATTTCAACGAGATTTCACCACAACGCAACACTCTTTTCACCACCCCACAACAAGACTGATGAGAATTTGCGGCGGAGACACATTGAGACATTCTTAAGAATAAACGAAGCAAAAATCATCAGTTTTCTGAGAAAACAGAGATGCCCATTAAATTATACTCGAGAAAACAAGAATCCCACCAAGAAAAATGGAAATAAAAGAATTGGGATTTGTGGGAACTGAACCTTGAAATGAAATCTCGGAACCACAAAGTGACAAACTCCGGTTGAAATTATCAGAGAGAGAGTAAACGAACAGACGACCCCGCTGTATACATGTACATATAACTAAGGTATACGTACGTATACGTGTTCAGAGAGAGAATTAGAGGAAAAAAAAGGGAGAGAAGAGAGAGAGAGAGAGAGATTGAGTCTGTAGAAGGGAAGGGTGGGATGGAACAAGATCAGAACTTTCTCTGTTGATATCTGTATTCATTTGCGTGTGTAAATCCATTTATATGTAAGCTTACATGCGCGTATATATTAATTTATTACATTCTTGTTTTTATCTTAACAATATTTATTAAAATATTATATAATTGATTAATTTTGTTAATATTTGGATTTTTCTTGAATTTTGGTGTTTAGTTAGCTCAAGTCATCTCTCCCAACCAATATATTCAGTGTGTATTGTCAACTGAGTCACACCACGCCACATTATCTTAGAACAAAAGTTGGAGGTATAGAAAAACTATTTCCTTTTTCCATTTCTTCTTTCCAAAGAAAAGGAGCAGTTTTGGATTTTTATCCTTTTTCCCCTAATTTCCTAACTTCTTAAAATTTTTCCTCTGAAACTAAAGTATTTTATTTGTTTTTCTTTGTTTATTTAATTAATGACGAGGAAAACAATGGAAAGAAGCAAAGGGGTAGAGTGGGAGAGCCGGAACGAATCCAGGGGGTCAAAATTAAATTAATTAAAAAGTAGGAGGCAGAAAATGCAAAGAAATGTCTTTTTGTGTACGCGCCAATTATGATGCGTGTAGTGGAATTCCCCGACACTATGATTCTCAGTTTTTTTGCTTTTTGGTTCTTTTTCTTTATTTCTTATAAGTTATATATTGTTTCCTAATAAGTCCAATTTTTCGTCTCCCATCCAATTTTTTTCGGGGTCGAGAACTGTAGAAATTTAATTGAAATTTTTTCAACTAAGTTATTCCGTGTATAAATTTGAATTTAAATTTTAAATTTTATTTAAAAAATTTAGTATTTCATCCCACCAAACTAAGGAAAGCTGAAATTTCGTTGTTCAGCATGCCCACTTTTGTTTTAACATCATCATTGGAATAATAGGACAGAGTATAAAATCAATTAGGGAGTGTGGGAAAATAGGGTAATCATACCATGGGTTTTCAATCATGACTAGTGAAGAAAGAATGGTACTAGTTATCATTGAACTTCAAATGGAATTAAGAGTACATGGAGATTGGAGACAGATTTTTTCATGTTTATAAATATTTTTAAGTACATTGAAAAAACTCATATTAAATTATTAGATTAGGCATATAAACGAGCCGAACCGAATTGAACTTTAGCTTTTTTTAAGGTTCGAGTTCGAGTTCGAATAATTTGATTCGAACTCGAACTCGAGCTTGACGAACTATTACATATTAGGTTCAAGTTCGGCTTGATCTCATGTTCAAGATCGGTTCAGTTCGAGTTCGAGCTCGAGCTCGGTTTGAAAAAAAAAAAAATATATATATATATATATATATATATATATATAATTAATAAAATATAATTATATATAATGTATAATATAATATAATTAATATTATATATATATTAATTATATTATATATATATATAATAAATTCTATATATAGTCAGGCCCGTGAACTTACGAACAATTAATTAAACATTCGAGTTCGACTCGAAAATATATCGAACCTAGTTCGGACTCGGCTCGGGTTCAAATATGTCGAATTCAATTTCGAATATAAGTCAGCTTGGTTCGTTTACACTCCTAATCTAGATGGTGTTAGCAATTTCTAATAAGAAATATTTTTTACTTTTAGCTTAAAAAATGGGATGTTTTATTTTGCTCTTTCTGCTTAAAATAAGACTGAACAAACAAAACGCTACAAGCACATTTCGAGGTGCTTTTTTTTTCATCAGAGTTTAAGCCATATTGTCTATTATTCAAAAGTTTTTTGTGCTTTTCTATGGTACATTCTCAATATTTAATTCTAACATTTTACAATTTTAATTTCCATTTCAACTTCTTCAAAAAGACATTTCTTATTTATAATCAAAATAACCAAGTTGGCCTCTTTTCATCATTACCTAGACACCATGACCTATAGTTTTCTATACCAATCTCTAATAGATAATAATTGCATGACCTTTAATGTCTCTCCTAGAAAATGTCAACCCAAAAGTACATCATGGAATACATAATCTGTCTTTGCTCCATATAAAAGGGAAATTAGAAAAAAGTGATACAGACTCCCTCTACTATTAAAAATTATAAAAATACTCCCTCGGCTATGGTTCTTTCTATAACTTAGGTTGTGTCATAAGTAATTTTCTTATTTTCAAGTAGATGCTAACTCACTAAGATTTTATTAACTAGACAACAACTCAATCACTTCGTTCATTCCACATATATCAACACTATAACAAAAATATTATGGATAATTTAGTCATTTTGTAACTTTCCGTCAAGTTTTTTAGATTTTCGTTAGAGTTAAAGGGTCTATTGTAATTTTCAATAATTGAGGAGGTTTTGTTATACTTATTCTAAACCGAGGGGTGTAAATGTAATTATGTCTTAAATATATCTCCATAAAATACAATTTCCAATCAAGATTGTACCATACCCATCAACCCTTCCGTTGGAAATATAAATTTTGTTTGTCCTACAAATTTAACACTATGTTACAATGGAAAATAAAATGTAAAATCGTTAAAAAACCAAAGGGAAAAATATATAAAATGTCTAATATTTGGGCTGAGTAGCTGCCAGCATCACCATAATAAGCATCTTTCGCATTTCAAGTTACTTAGCCAAAGAAACATAGCATGAGATTCATCACTTCACTTGCCCACCTCTGTTTCTTTCCTTTTATTTCTTTACTTTCACTTAATTTTTTATCTTTGTCTTTCTCTTCTGAAAAATAATTATTGATTCTCAAATATATAATTAGACTACGTATAAAAGAATTCAGAGTAAGGAGAAGACAATAATTCATTTACAATGTTTCTTTAAATTTATAATCGTATCGACGGATCGGATAAGTAACTAGGTCGTTAGACTAATAATTTGAAATAAATAGTGTTCTTTTTTAAATCTACCTAAAATTGCAATTATATGCGTCAATATTCCTCCTATATGACTCGTTAGCGTACTAGGGTATATATAAAACATGTTCTTCTTATTGAACTCACATCTTCGGACCATTAAAGTAAAAAGTTCTCCCTACTGGAACTACTAAATTCTAAAATTCTACAAATCCATAATATCTACATATATACCGATGATTTAAATTTGAGATTTCTACTTAAGCTAATTAGCATAGTGCTGAACAGCAGCGAAATTGCTTAATAGTGATTAATGTAGTATACTTGATTAATCAATCTATCCAAAACTTTAATATTCTGAAACATTTGTGTGATGATCCATATCAAATCATTTCTATTTTTGACATATTATATATACACAATACATGTATAAGTGGAATACAAAACATCATTTTGTTTTATCATACATCAAAATAGTTTAGTAATCAAACTAATGTAGATAAAATCATAAAAATAAAAGAATGAGAAAAATAGGTACTTTCATTTTGGCTTATGAAATACGGATACGAACACGACATGACACGACATAAATACGGTGACATGGATTCTTTTTGACATTTTATTTTAGAGAAGTGTCCGATACGGGTGTCGAACACGATATCAGACACG
Source organism: Verbena officinalis (assembly GCA_958496215.1). Taxonomy (NCBI): domain Eukaryota; kingdom Viridiplantae; phylum Streptophyta; class Magnoliopsida; order Lamiales; family Verbenaceae; genus Verbena; species Verbena officinalis. The sequence continues at coordinate 26,962,776 of OY292389.1, forward strand.
ACATAATAGAATTTTTAGAAGTGTCTGTACATTATATATCTTAACTTTATAGAGAAAAGCATGATTTTCAGCCATGAGATTTGAGAAATTCTGCCTACGGTTAAAAATAAAATGAAATAAATTGGGGTTTGACCATGGTATGATATATTACTTATCTGATCTAGCACTATATAATATAGTGAATAATTGAATTAAGGATCTATGTCTTGATTATATCTTATAGATTGCATCGATAATAAGAAATAATTCATGTCATGAGATCTATGACTGAATTTGATATACGAAGTTTTGAAAATTAACCACGTTCGTTTCACCAATTATTGAGATATTAATGAAATAATATCACCCTAAACTATATTTAAAATCTATATTATTTATAAAGTGGAGATCCTTAATTAGAGTAATTACTTAGGATTTTTTTTCATTTTTTGATCTGTCAATCTTTTTCTTAAATTAATAGTTAATTATAAAAATAAGGTACCTGCTATTTTCTAACATATTTTCTTCTTTTATTCTTTCTCATTTTTCGCTGCATTGGTTGATTTATATATTGTTTTCTCATCTTTAAAATTAAAAAAATATATATGAAAAATATTGTTTTCTCAGCTTTTTTCTTTTTATTCCCTCCTATTTAACTATTTTTTTAAATTCTTTTATTTAGTTTAAATCTCAATATTTATCATGTTATATGTTTCATTCAATTAGGCAATTTTCTAAAGTCAGTAGATTATTTGATTCTGCTGCACTTTTTACTTAAATAAAATAAAGCTCTCAACATAGCAACTAATCTCGCACCCCAAAGTGACGTAGCATGAAAAATAAAACAAAATTATTACGATTCTTATAATCTAACCTCCCCCACCTCAACCAAACAAGAAGAGAAAAGGGAAGTGTACGTGCTTTGCCATCGACGCTCCCAATTAATCTATTATAACAATTGAATTACATATATTTTTAAAAATTCTATATTATCCTGTCGTATCATGTTTGAAATCGTGTCGGATATCTGTGTTGGACACCCGTGTCGGATGACACTTTTTTAGTGTAAAATGTCGAAAAAAAATCCGTGTCGTCGTATCCGTATCCGTATTTCATAGATTATAAGTAATTCTGAATTTGTTTTTAAAATTTTATTAATTGAAAATGTTATTTAACAAATATATAATTTCTTTTAATCAACAAAAAGGAAAATACAAAAAAAAAAGCTTGAACCGGTTACAGAAATTTCAAATTACTAGTTTTTTTTTTTTTTAATAAAAAGAATTAATAAATTCGTAATTACACCAAACTTGAAGGATAGGTGATATAAATTTCTCTAAAAATTATCTGGACTCTGGTCGTCCATGCATCCACTTGGTTATGGAGGGTGAATCAGTTTTTGTACGTACTTGATATGAACGTGTTCAAATTTTATGGGATCGTCTGCTGCCTGCTGCCTAATGAAAACCTAACCATAATAAACCACCAACTATATATACTTTATTAAAAGTTAATTTAAGCTGATCTCATACTGCAATATATTAATTAATTAGCTAATTAAGTTGGATATAATAAACCAATCCATTCTCAACTGTACAGAACCACCATTTGTAGTTTTCCTCAACTAAAATACTCCTACCAAAGAGATCAGGGTTTTAATTAAGAGACCGCCAAGAAATTAATCAAGAACTCGTTTGTTTTTATAGTTGACTCTATTATTGATTTGGTTATAAGTAGTTTAATATCTAGATATTCACATAATCCTCTTATCCACTTGACGCTTTTGTGCTCAGTCTTCGAACTATAAATTGGGTGCTCAGTTCTCGTTTCAAGACTTACTGAAATTTCATAATTTTCACACTTACTTTTGGTATGGTAAATATATTTCTAGAATTATTTTCTAATTTTGTCTTTTAAAGACCTGACTCTTCAATCGACGATCTACTACTCCCTCAACATATAAAATGAGAAAACATAGTTAGTTTATTAGAAAAGAAATTGAAATTTTTGAGTTTTTGCACTAATTAAACTGCGTTTGCTGATGCAAATATTTCTTAGATAGTGATAAAATGTCATAATTAGACAATAATTGTAAAATTATTCATCTATCTTTAATCAAATGTCAAGGGTTCGAATTCTAGCTTTGGGTATGGATAGCAGCCTTAAATCTTCTGGCCAGCTGATCCCAACCAATTAGGTGCCTACAATTCAACGAGAAGACTAGTCATTGTAGTCGACAAGTGGATACCCTAATTTTGACAAAAAAAAAATAAATTCAAGCAGAGTGTAACAAAATGATTTTATTACTTATATTTTCTCTTAATTTTTTTTTGATATTGAATATAATTAAAATTTTATTATATATAAAATTATTTAATTAAATTATTTTTTATTCAACATTTTAAACCGCTCTCGCGAACTCGCATCTACCCACACTCGCTAGTTTAATATTTAGTTCAAAGTTTAGATAGGCTTTACTGCTTTAGTTGTTCTTTATTGTAATTAATATTAATCTTTATTGATTTAATCGACATGAACTCATAAACTTGCGGACATTCAAAAGTTAAAATAAATAATAGTTAAATGATGTTTATTTTGCCTAATTAAAGGGGTATTATTTTGAAACAATGGTCTCAGCTAGAGTTAATTTCAGTTCAATCCCTTTATTTATTGCAATTTTTTTTTATAGAAAAAGTGATAGTAATTTATTATTTATATATAGTACACTATTAGTCCTGCATGACATTAACTTTTTTTATAATGAAAGTGTTTCAGTTTATATGAGTAGTATATCATACACTTAATTATCTTTTTCTTTTAATTAACAATAAAATATGTACTCATATAAAGTTTCACGAAATAGTCTAAACATCGGTTAATTGAAAACTTTAAATTTGCCAAAATATTCTAGTTTTCGATATTTGTTCTCTCTCGTCTTCTCAGCCTAGTCAAGTCCGCTTCAACTAATTGACATCTATCATTAATTAATTAAAATTTCAAGGGTTCATAATAATTATTGAGTCCCTACATTGCGAATCTAGATGATTATATATATTTATTTTCAATCAAACCAACTTGCATAAAGAATTTATCTCAATAAGGTTTACTTATTCAAAATTATTGTATTTATGTATTAAAATTGTAAAGTTGTTTTAATTATCAAAAATAGAATTAATTTCTAGAAATATGATATTGATGTTTGCTACTGTAAAGTTCGTGTATATATATATATATATATATATATATATATATATATATATATATATATATATATATATATATATATATATCCTATAAACTTTCAATTTTCTTGCCGATGAAAATGAATTTAGTTATTGCTAATAAAGGGGAAATTGAATTATGTATCCAGTAACTTTTAGTAACTTGGGTTTTAGAGATATTATTTACAAAATTTGGAGATTATATCCGATAATTTAAAAAATCTGGCAATTTCCATCCACTTTTTGTCGGAATTTTAATTTTCCGACTTAAATTCAGCACGTGACTTGCATGTGTTTAATTTTTCGGCCCATTTTCCGACTTAAATTATGCGGGTCACGTGCTGAATTTAAGTCGGAAAATTAAAATTTTAGCGAAAAGTGGATGAAAATTGCCAAATTTTTTAATTACCGGATATAATAAATAAGCAAATGAATGGCTTTTTGTATAAGCCCCGTAAGTGTACGGGTCGTCAAGTAATATAGATTTAAAATAGGGATGTCGTACCCACGAGGAATAGGGAATTTTACAATACAAAATGATCTCTTTTAATATTTAAGCTACAAATTGGTGAGAAATATTAGATTCCAAGATTGAAATAACTAAAATTTGACTAAAGCAAAGAACAATAGAGATTTAATGGAAAAGAGACCTATGAGGATGATTTCACTGCAAAACAATCAAGGATAGATCAAATACCTCAAGAGTATTAGCCACTTAAACAAAACAATTCACTAGAGCATGAGTTAGCCTTTCTCAAGGACTAATTCGTATATTTATAAAAGAGTCACTTCTACTCTTGTGATAGCAACTCAATTTACAAACCAAATGAACAAGAATCAAGTGATTAAATCAACTAGCGGCTCGGCATTGCTTGATTATCACAATTTTCACAAGATTGATCAAATCTCTTTGATCACCTACCTTGTGTCTGAGAAAAATCTAATTCTTAGTTCCAATTAATATCTTTCGATCTTTAATTGAAAACTCATTTATATAAGAGATGGCCAATAACTTATATAACATGAAAACCAAGGATTTTTGCAAGAAATAAGTTTAAATACTCATTGAGGCATTTTCACAAACACTTTTATGCATTACATATCCATCATCCCCTAGGTGCTAGAAATTTAGCCTATCATCCTAGAAATGCAAGAGAAACTCATAACCATAACTTCCATTAATGAAATGATCAATGTATCAAAAGCTCAACTAAGCAATAAACCATATACTAATCAAAATCTCAAACATGTCTTCAAGTGTTCATTATCAACTAGAGAGCAATAAATTAAACCAAGAAACAAACTATGATTGTTGAATGACCCTCTAGCTCCAAGTAGTCTTCATCTCCACTCCAAGGTTGTGAACTTCTTCCAAAGCTTTGATGACCAAGAAAGTATTGAAGGAAAGATTACAAAGAGTTCCTAGCTACAATCTAAAGAAAGCATGAAAATCTATGAAAAATTTATAAACTAAGCTAATGATCTTTAAACTAATGAACTATTAGATATTCTAAGGAGAAGAGGCTGCACAAAACCCTAAGTAAAGTAATGAATCCATGCCCGATGGAGAAAGTTCCAAGATATAAGGAAATTTTGGTCTTCAGTCCCGACCACACACTGTGGGTGTGGTGGTCACCACGGGCGTGGTGACTTAAAAAATCCCTAGACTTGACTTGGACACGCGCCACGACCGTGGTGGTCACCACGACCTCAGGTGGTGCCCGTGGTATGGACCACGGGCATGTTTTGCTCCACGGCCCGTTTGCTCATTTGGACTATTTTTGGCTCCAACATCTCCCATTAGGTCCGAAACTCCTCGATTAACCGGAACTGACTCTCCGAACACGAAACACCATAAAATCTATGAAAACGAAATGAATTAGGGTAGAAATGGACTCAAAATGGATTAAATGCTATACTAAATATCAACATAATTCTACCCTATCAACAAATTGGTTATTTTATTTCTTAGAACACTACAAATAAACTCGAGTTTGAGTCGAGCCAGCTTAAGCTCTGCTCATTAGGCTCACAAATCGATTCAACTCGCTGTACACCCCTAAAATAGAGAATATATGTAACTTGTTTTCTTGTATTAGTTGCATTGCATCACTTGCATCTAACCTTGTCAGGCATCTTTTTATTTGGTCCAATATATTATGTATCGAATACTATATTAGATGTATATTCAATTTTCATCTTGGGCCCGGCCCTTAGTCAGGCCATAAAAACATGTTGGGCTTGATTTATTACACCAAACTCGACCATTCATCAAATTATATTGAAAACTCGATTGAATAATTTAGAGAAAATCTCACTTTATGTCTAGCTCATAAGTCTCATACATTATTAGAATTTACAACAATCTCACTTTATATTTCATAAAGTACAAAAAGTTTCAAATTACGTTCCAAAGTTATTTTTTCCTATTTGAGATATAAATTGTGATTTTTTGTATTTTATGGGACGTAAAGTGAGATTCCCGTAAGTGTGACTGCAACAGAAGGTAGATTGACTGTTAGTCAATTGATGGAAAACTAACTTTGTGACGTAAAGTGAGATTTTTTGCACTTTATAAAATGTAAAGTGAGATTGTCATAATATATGAGACTAAAAACGAAATGAATGTATTTTATTAGACGTAAAGTGAGATTTTTTCAATAATTTATTATTGGTTAATTGTTGGAATTACCGCATTTCAGTTATAAACGTACTTTTGTCAAAAAAGAAATAAATTATAAACATACTAAATAAGTTGTATATAATTTTTTTAACCTTAATTTAGCCTTTGAAACATGAGTATGGACACGGCTACACGAACATGACACAACACGGATTAACTATAGAATTTTTAAAAGTATTCATGTATCATATATAACATTTAGCCAATATAAATGATTAACTATATTATATTAAGGTATGTTGTAAATCAATATAAATTTGATAGAGAGCGATTTACTTATATAATTTTTTAAAAGATCAATTGTCGAAAATGAAAACATTATATGAACTATATAGTATATAAATTCTTAACATATATCAATCAGTATAATTAATTATATATGATTAACTTATCCATCAAAAGTGAACTTTTTGTCTTTTGGTCAAGATTGTATCCCACTAGCCTTGTATTAATCAGTAGTCCCCTTCCTCTCCCACAATGACAACAACATTTAACCAATTAGATGGTCCTTTATTTCTTCTTTTCTTTTTTTTCTTTTTGCACTAAATCAAAGAAGCCAAAAGTTTAGGTGGGTTCGTCTGACACTCATTATTATCAGGCTAGTTAATTAGGACATGTTCCAAGACTCAAGAGCTCTTATAAAGGTTTTTGTAGATCGTCCACCAACAAAACTCTCACGTTAATTAGTAGAAAAAGTCGAACTCGCGCCCTCTAATAAATATCAGGTCTGTCAGGACATATCCCAAGGCTCAAGAGCTGTTATAGAGGTTCTTGTAGATCGCCCACCAACAAGGCTCTTGCGTTAGCAGAGGAAGTCGAACTCGCGCTCGCCATCTAATAGGTACGAATCCGCTCCTCACCAACTGTGTCAACTCTTGTGGGCATATGGTCGACCTTTATTTCTGCTTCTCTTTGATCTCCATTAATAATCTCTCTCTCTTTTTTAAGGATATTACCTCTTCTTTGATTCTTATAAATGACGAACTTCTCATATACGTACTTCCTTATATATTATGTTACATGTAATATTAATATGATGATTTCCAAATTCTTGGCTGAATATATTGATGGAGCTAGGATTTGTTTTTAGGAAAATGCCCTCCATGGATTTAAGTCTTAGATGCTTCTATATTATTTTGATAGCTTAGTTACGTGTAAGTCATGAGGATATACGCAGACACTTTCTAGCTAATGTTAAAATTATTTCACATATTCTTTATTTTAATTTGTTCATTTCTTAAATATATTGTGGTGCACAATTTCGTCAAAACATAATATCTGATTGTCTTATAATCTTACAATTTCCATAGCGGTTTGTGAGAATAACAAAACTATGAACCTAGCTAGCTCTTGTAACAAAATTGAAAATCTTATTACCTAAAACATACAAAATCTTATGTAAATATATATATAATATATGTTAAAAATTTCAAGTCTAAAGTCTGAACAATGTATAACAGAAATGTCAAAAAAAAGAATGAACAAATGTAATCGTTCAGAGAAAATTAAAACATATATATTACTGAAATGTCTATTACAAAAAATTATATATATATATACTTACATATTTATTACTGATTTTTTTTTTACTCAAATGTCAATAAAAGAATCAACAAATAATATATTCGTTCAAAAAATATAAATATATTACTAGTGATCATCGGCATGAAGCCTGTATAGTTCATCTAATGGAGGCAACTCCTTAAGCATCCTATCAAAGTCTCTGAACGACATTCCTCTCTCGAAAACGGGCCCAGTAATTTTCTTGGCCGGAACTTCATTTCTTGGCCGCTCTTCCGCCACCGTGGAGTCTTTTCCGGTGAGGTTCTGAACAACAGATTTGAAGCTCCCTGCATCTGTTTCAACGTACTGCGTGTTGATTATCACCACCTTCACAGAGTTTCTGCCGCCACCCATTTTTCTTTTTCTCTTTAATTATATTCTTTCAGCAGATTTTGCTCTAATTTGATGAGTGCCCGTGTGTGTTTTTTATTATGAATATTTGGTTGGAATGATGCAGACTTTATATGATTTTGGTATTTGGTATTTGGACTTTAGGAGGTACGGTTTGACAGTTAAGAGATGAAATAAGTTGACCGTTTTATGTGAGATACGATTTAGTCAAACCACGCTTCTTCGCTTTGCACCTCCCGCGAAATTTACATCATTTAATTCATTTTCATTATCATTAATGCCGAATTACCTATGAATCGTACCGTTTGTCATATTTATATTTAGGTTTACTTAGATATATAAAACGTGAATTCCTAGATGTAAGTTGTCACGCCAGTAGACTCGCGGGTATCCCTAGATGTAAGTTGTCATGCCCCTGGACCCGCGGACCTGTTGGACGCAAGTATAAGCTTCGAATCCACTGAGTGCAACATGAAATTGGGCCTAAACCATTGCCCAAAAGGATATTCATTGGTTACACTTAAATTCTAACTTATAAACCAATTCATATTCAATTGTTTTTCCGATGTGGCATATATGGGGTGCTACATAAGTGATACCCAAAATCATTTAATTTAACTTATATTGTATATGTTTAGATAATGTTAACCAATTTAGGGACGTATGTGTAAAAATATTGACCTATTTAAGAATGTATATATAATAAACACATATAAGAAAATCTAAATATAAATAAGACAAACGTCCAGAGCCCAAATGTCGAGTTTATTGTTATTTTTAATGTTTATTCTAAATTATACTTATACCAAGATGGTGCGGGCCAAAAAAAAATCAATATTTAATATGACTTTATAATAACTGAATCTTGGAGTAATACTAAAAAAAAATCTTTTTAAATTATAATTACAACTTGTTAATTCCTTATATTGAAGTATATATGAAAGTTAGTGTAGTTTAAATAATTCAAAGGAAATGATGGTTTAGTATTCTTATTTTATAATATTAATCCCTTAACTCTCCAAATACGTAAGACTCTTATTTTGTAATAATTTTAAAACTTAATATTATACTTATCCTAATATTTCCGTACATAAACTGATAAAAGTTGGGAGTAGTCTTTACCTGCTCATATTGAATTCTTGACCACAAAAAATGAATTCCTAGTTTAATTATATTTTTTGGGCGAATTATATTGGGGTATCTGATATTTGTCATATTTATATTTAAATTTCTCTAGTTTTATTTTTTATATTCTAGTTTCTTGACTGGCCAGCCGTTAGTCAGTTCCGTTAATTTTCTAATACTGTTGTATTCGTCTCACCGAGACGATGAGTTTTAAATATAAATTTGTCTGATTCGGTGAAGAAACAAGAAATTTGGATAATACACACAATTAAATGAAGTTTTCTTAAGCTTGTAACTTTTTCGTTTCTCCACCGAATCAGACAAATTTATAGTCCAAATTCAGCGTTTCAATGAGATGAACACAACGGTACCAGAAAATTAACGAAACTGACTAATGATTGATCATTCAAGAAATTAGGATATAAAAAATACAACTAGAAAAATTAAATATGACAAATATTAAAGATTCTAATTTAATTTTTCTTTATATTTTTTTAATGTACCTTTGACTGAAACACTTGGACCAATTTTCAATTGTTAATTATAAAATCAAATTAAAAGTGTCTCCGTGGGCCTATGCCCACCGTTTGAAATTGGGCACCTTCCATTATTAAACTTGTGCCTTACCAGTTTGGCAACTTGATTTTTAATTTTTGTCGTAGCTAGAGCCCTCCCTGCCTACTTTCAAGTAGTTGGTGATTATTTAAAATTCGAAGTTTCCACCAAACATCGCTTATCGTGCGGGGACCTTGGATTAAGTAAAAGGGTTAAATTACTATATTTTAGATATATATAATATTAGACTGTGATAAACACATATGTACGGGATATGGGCATGAGACAACACAAATTTTTTTAACTTTTAACATTAGACAAGTTTACATGAGTTTTGTACAGTAATTTTTCTAAGAATGGCCTTGCATATATTATATATATTTTTTATTTATATTTAACTAAATCTTTTAAATTATTATGTATTAGTAATGAGATTGAACTTTTTATGGAATTATCAAATTTAGTCGTATTCGAATTTACAATTAGTGAAGCAGATCTTATAAATTCTAGCTCGAATCTTATTATTATCAAATTAACTAATTTGAATTCAAAATTTTAAAAATCCACCCATTGATAACCTTAAATAAAGCTCCCTAATTAATTAAAGTGAATTAAATTTAAAGATATAAGTAAGTAGTTCTTTTTCCTGCTAAAAGTCAAGTACCACCAAACATATTCTAGAAACTAATAATTAATCAAAAATATCATACTCCTGTTGTTTTCTTTATGATTTATTACATATTGCTTAAAAATTATAAACGGGCTGTTATTTGGTGATCGGGTGATATGTTAACTTAATTAGAAATTTTGAGTTTAAATCCTTAAAAATGCAATGGTAAGAAATTTTTTTTTTTTTTTCTATAGATTATCCGTAAGTATTTTAATTCTTTTTAGGGAAGTATTTTAAGTTCAGTCTTTATAATCAGTACCAGCCAGCCTATGACCTATAGCAATAATTATGTAATTAATAAGAAAAATTGTAATTATAACTTGCGGCTAAGTTTAGGAATTGGATATTGAATGGAAGTCGTAAGAAGGTAGCCGTACTGACAAGCAAGAAAAAAGGAAAAAAAGAAATGTTGTTGTCTCATTTCTATATTGATTGAAATTGCGTTGCTGTGTCAGAAGAAGGATCAAAGGAGCGGAGTAATTTGAGTTAGACGAGAGGTGGGGATATAATTTCAAAGTAAAATGCTCGTTTTTCGTCCTTCCCCGCGAGTATAGTATGATGAGCCCAAGTTACGGCAGCTCCGGATGAAGGGGGAATAACGGACGGCAATTAGTCTTTCATCGACTATAATGATTAATCTTGTAAGCACCTTAAATGATAGTAAAACTTCGACATTAATGATTAATTAATTTTGACCAAAAAAAATTAATGATTAATTAATCTATTAGTTTATAAGATTTTTTTTGAATGCATTGATCAGATTATGTATTTAATTAATATATATTGTAACTTCCATGTCGTGAATCCAGAAGAATGCGACATCTGGTATATAAACAATTAAAATATAATCTCTTAATTTATTTTTAGAAAAAATCTTTTATTTAAACTTGATCAAAGGATGTCTTAATTAATAATGAAGGCAAGAAGTGGATAGAAGGGTTTACTATTTTTTATTTTTGGTTTCCACTCAGTTTTTTTTGGGTTCGACTTTCGAATACTAAGTCCTATTGGGGGCGATCCTTCAAATCCAATCGCTACATACATAAGCTGGAATTTAAATCATAAACTTAAGCTTAAAAGAATGTAGTGTCTCATCCCATTACAAGAGTTGACAGATGATAGGAGTTTGCCCCGGCCAGAAATGGAAAGCTTCATAATTTAATAATTAGTAGAAAGTTTAAACTATGATTACAAGGAAATCTTTTCTTATACGATTTAAAGAATTAGTTAAATTTAAAACCATACCCTACTTCACTTTGCCACTTGGTCAACTTAATCTTTTATAAATAAATTATATATATATATATATATAGTTAAATTTAAAACCATACCCTACTTCTTACATATATATATATATTCTCAGATGCTTTGATGGCATTTCAATTGAAATTCTTACAAACCTCCTAAAATCCTGGAAATCAAATTTGGGTCAGAAAAAAAAACTACTAATATTAGAGCAGATCGGAATGATCCGTCTGAATACATCAATGACCTAGCTAGGAGGGTCATTCTAAATAATTTATATGGATTGAGTCGGGTCAGATTACTTAACTATAAAATTATTTCAATTTAGGGCAACTGCGTTCCCAGAGACTTGAACTTGAGACCTCTAATTAAGTTAGCATAGCGATGAACCGCTAAATTACGCCAAATTGTGATTTAGCAATATATATGTATATATGTGTATTATATATATGTGTGTGTAATCACGAGGTAATTTTGCTTTCTTGGTTCTGAAATTCATTGTCACACATGTCTTGTCACTTATTAATTTGTGACGGAATTTTAATTTATTAATTTTTTTAAAGAATTTCACCACAAAAATCTAATGAAAACTCTATAACGGATTGATAATGTTTATGATGAATTTCATAATAAATTAATAATTTTTTTTTTTGTCACAAATCAATCAATATCTATGTGGGTACTCAATTATATACGTGTTGTACAAATTAGGGATTGTGATTGATCTAGAAAGCCTTATTACAACCTTCGAGGATATATCCGAACAAGTCAAAAGTACTTGGTCATAACTACAAGTAACTTGGCCATGCAGGATTTGAATAAATTAATGGTCAATTAATAATTGGCAACGTGAAATCTTTGTTCACATACAAGGTTATCTATCATGTAAAAGTTCCTAGCTTGAGGGGCAAGTAGTTGATTATTCCCTATTTATTTGGAATTTTGAAAATTTTAATTATAGTAATCATATTGTACTTTCTAAAGAAGAAACTTCTACGAAATGGGATATATATTTACAATAAATATTAGAGAAAATAAATTCAATATAACTTAATGAAATAATTTCTTGAAATGACTAATGAAACATATGATGGTCCATCAAAAGTGCTAGGCAATAAACGGAAATTTTAAAGTAGAAAAGTACTTGGTAAATAGTTTAATAAGGTTCAAAATGATGAGCAGGGCACCTGCAAAAATGTTCTTACAGGTAAGAAAATGGAAGAATAAGAACAAATCTCAGCCCAAAATTTGATATTCAGTTTCTAACAATGTTTTCTCAGAAGAATCTTGATCGATCAATCTTCGAGATTCTTCCCACAACTTCGTCTCGATTCCCAGCTTCCGAAGCTCAATCAGACCGCGCTCAACTGTTGAGGAAATGATAAATTAGTCCTTCTATTTCATCTATTACAATGTAGTCCCTGAGGTTTAATGCCCGTTTTAAGGCTTAACAGAAAATGGGATTTGTCTAGTTTACCGCAAGCGTTTTCCCTCTCCAAATTTTTCTGAAAAAAAGTTATTTAATAACAAAACGATCCCTTAGGTTTCTAAATATAACAGAATAGTCCCTGAGGGCATATGGATCTTAAAACCCTGGAAGTATAGAATGAGAGCATTTTCGAAAGAAAAAAAAATAGTTTAATGGATTGACGACGGAACCATAATGGTTTGGATTAACTAACAAAAAACAGAGGATCTAATTTGCAATTTCCTGAAACCTCAGGGTACTTAATTGTAATTCGCCCTTAGAATTATTATTGTATCATGCAAAGTGATGTTTATGCATCTATATTACCAAATTCTACAAAGAAATTTGTTTATATATAAAACTATATATTCCTCTTTCATATATTAACGTTTTAGTGTAAGAGAGAAAATACCGTCTACTGCATCATGTGAAGTTGGTGTTTTATCGCCTTGCTTGATCCAGAACTGCAATCTTTCCTCTGCAATGTCAGGTTCCAAGCCTACATTTTTTGCTCTTCTCCAGAAATACAAAAGCCAAGCCTGAAAGTTTGCCACCAGATAAAATGCAATAGCATATATCAAAATTGAGTTATCTCGTTTAATAAGAACAAATTGTGGTAGCGAAGTAGGCGACTTACCTGCTTAAGTAGCACATCTTCAGACTCCTCTTGACTCAGTTCTGAAGAAGAAAAAAAATGTTACAATTTACAGATATCGAACTCTGGAAAAGATATAGCAAGAATGAATGTGCACAAGAATTTTACCAAATGCTTCTGGAAAATTGAGGCTGTCGATTGGCATCTTCAGTTCATCTACAGTCAATGAATTAAAAAAATAGCATCATCAAAGAAAAAAATAAATAAAGAAAAGGATATATCATTTGGAAAAAGAAAAAAAAAAACTCGTACCTGCCCCATTAGATTTCACAACATTCATGCGACGTTTTTGGGCCATTGATATGGATATTGCCTCCTCTACCTTTAAAAGAAACGTGGGCCGAAGATCAGCATATTTATACCAGACAAAAATCTTTATATTTAAAAGTTCATTTATCATCATTCATATAACTTAAAAATGACACAATCAAGCAATGAAAATTGAATATGGAAATGAACCTTAAGCGCGCTAAGTTCCCTAAGACCTTTTTCGACCAAAAGCATGCTTTCTACATTGGGTTTATTCGTCGCTCGATCTTTGTTCTGTAGAACTTCCTCCCTTTCTTCTAAATCATTGTTAACTAAATGACGGAACAAAAAATAATTTACTGAGCTTACCATAAAGGATAAGGATAAACATATTTGCATTGATCTAAAATAATATCCAGCAACCATGATGAATTTTTTAAAGGAAATCTTACCCGGTGAATTTTCATCTTTTGCTTTACGTCCGGCAGCTAATATAACTTCTACTGAACGGGAAGCAAAAGATGACCAATATTCATTTCTTGATCCCGCTATCTCAGCATGGATACCTGCAAATTAAAAATAATAATAATAATGAAACAATACACGCTCTAAATTTTAACTGGTAAAGTAAAAAAAAAGTTACCGAGGCGGGCACATAAACTCCAGCAACGAGCAACCCAACACCTCTTCAGGACAACCTCTTCCTAAAGTGTTAAGACTGTCAATTACATAAGTATGGACAAAAACAAAAAGAACGAGTTAAAGAAAATGGGCTAATTTTAACTAGTAGATACCATCTCATCTTGAATCAATATCATTCTTTGTGTCATTGTCCTAAGTGATTTAGCTTCGTGCTCGACTTCATGGAGAAGCTCCAAATTGGATGCAGCTTCATCCCTTGCAACCTTAAAAATTCATATATTAATCACATTTGGATGAAACTTTTAACCTTAAAATTATAATAAACATTGAAGAAAAATAAAAAGAATATAAATACCTCAGCTTCCATTCGAAGGGCCGTAAGCTCCTCTCCACTTCCACCATAGGTCTCTGCTGCCATTTTCAGAGCAGCCTAAAGACAGAAAATAAATTAATTAATTAATAAAACATGCACATAAAACCTGAGCCACCTTTAAATAGAATCATATGTTGTCATGCACACCTCTCGTTTCTGAAGGTCTGCTTCCTTCCTGCTTAAAAGCCGAGATTCTAAAGATACACCTTCTCCTAAAGATGCAATCTAACAGAAGAACAGATATTTCAATGGAAATGAAACTTTAATTCTCTAAAAGAGTAAAAACATTAGAAGAACGCGTCTGCAGATTTTACATCAAGAAATACAAAATACATATTATATTAGGATTACCTGTTTTTCAAGCTGCCTCGTTCTTGATTCTGCCTCCTCAAACCGTTCTTCTGCAAGCCGGAGCTGAAACAGGAACTAGCATTAACATACTTAAATACAGAAAATTCAACCAGTACAATGGCCTCCGAATAGTGCAGAAATAAAATCACCTTTTCCAATAAAGTGTCATTTTCTTCTTGAAGCATGTCGAGCTGCAATGCAAAATATCTCTCTTCAATGATGAAATTGTTAAAATGGGACCAAAAAATTATCCATTCTTAATATTCATTATTGAACCTCATCTTGTAGAGCAGAAGAAGACTGCTGGCCAGTCAGGTCTTTATGTTTGAAAGTCCCAAAATCAAGTGATAACCTGGAGAACAACATATCAAGTAAACATAACTACATTCAAATTAATGAAAAAAAGGAATAATTACAAAAAAACCCTAAAGTTTCCGTCATTTACGAAAAATACCTTGAAAATGACAACAAAACACCCTGAGTCCATGATTTTCCATTAGTTTCAAAATCCTTCAGGGTGTTTTTCATAATTTTCAAGGTTTGAGGATGTTTTTCGTAAATGGAACAGACCTCAGCGTGTCTTTTGTAATTGAAACCCCCTCACCCCCCAACCAACAAAAAAAAAAAAAAAGAAAAATTGCAGTTTACCTTTTATCCCTGTTATTATCCATTTTAGACTCGGCTGGAGTTCCAGAGGGTGTCGGCTTAGCCGACTGAGGTACACTTGGAGGTACGGTATTGGTTTTGATTTTCAAATTATTTGGCCGGCCAACAGCAAAACGTGCAGAAGAAGGTTGTTCTAATGCACTAGCATAAGATGGTGATCTCGCAGAGGCATTTGATCGAGCAGATGGAGGTTGTGTATCTTCAGCGGGATCTGGAATTGTTTGGGAAGAACGAATAGATGGTAATGGTGCTGGTGGTTGTCGTTGTGGTATTTGTTCTACATGCGGCTTCGGCTGAGTCGATCGGAGAGGAGATGGTGCTGAACGGGCAGATTTTGGCTGTTCCACAATAGTTGGAGATGGTCTAGCAACTAATGCTGGACGTGCGGGCAGTGGATTGTCTACTGTGCTACGAACTGACTAGAAAGTAACATAAAAGATTCAGACAGGCTAATAATTGGAATTTATTTTTTATTTTTCACTTAATTGCATCTGCATCTCTTTGGAGATTGTCGTAGTACAGTTTATCCAAAGAAATTTGTTGACTTAATTACATTTAAATCCCTTCGAATATGGTACCTACAAATTTGTTCAAAACTAAGAATTGAACAAAGAACCGCCCTAAAAGTGTTTTAAATTACAAACAGCACCCTACATTAAGGAGTGTGTAACTGTTTGAAACTCCCAGGGTATGTGGAGTAGCTTGTAGGTTTTCAAAATTGCGCGCATACTAGCTACAATATTGCAATCTCAGAGGTGTATAGATGTAATTGACCCTTTCAAAAAATTACACAAATCACCCTATGAAAATGAAAACATAATAAACATTACAGGTACGAAGTAATTTTTCAAATTCCCACGGATTTTTGTAACTTTTCAAATTGGTGGAACCAAATGTAATGTCTCAAATTTCAAGGGGTGTAGATGTAATATCTCAATATACCACTTTTGTTTCCGGAAAGAGAATTTTTGTTGGTTCCCCAACTGCCCTTTTTTTTACTCAAACCTACAATCGATCTGTTTGCACGTGCAAAAGGTGACCACCAAACTATCTGCTTGTCTCTGGTAAATACTCTTACCACTTAGTATAATGGAAACTATATGTAATGCAAGGTTCTTACCATTGGAGAACGGTGTCTATTTTGTCTTCCACCTGCAAGTCCTATGCCCGTCGAAGGGACTGCAGCGTCGAAATCATATAAAAGGTCGTCTTCTTCTTCCTCATCATCAGCAGGCTGAGTTGCCATAACACGAGCAAGCCTTTGGGCTGCTGCTTTGGTGTTTTGTGGTTTCCTCATGCCTGATGAACCTGACCGCATATGGCGGTGCATGGGGGACGCCATAACCGCTATTCACTTTCTACTCTTGCTGGTGCATGTACAACACTCTCACCCAATACAATGCTGCAAAACAAATACATTCTTCGTAAAATTGTTAAGAACAGCAGTAATCTTCAATTTGACATTATGAGTGAAACGAACCTATGTTGTTGTTTACTCTTTATCCGTCAGGTAGAGTGAGCCGGATTGTCATTTACGAGTGCGAGTTGAATTGAATTGCCACAAACAATGATCATCTTCTCCGTCTAGTGAAAAATACAACTGATTGGGACCACAACAGTGCATGACATAATGGAATCAGTGAAACCTCTCTTCTCTTAATCTAGTAATAAAAGGTTGATGTAGTGGTATAACTACTTTTGAAGGCAAATCCAATGATCAAGACTGTTGAAATCTTAATATTTACAGATTATTTAGTATTTTTTTCATGATATGTTAGAACTAACAAAAGCACAATATCAAGGTTTCTTGAGCTGCAGCGGCTAAATCTAGAAGCAGCAAGTTTTAAAAATCAATAAACATCGAATTTATCCACAACACCATCCCCAGGCAAATCGAGACAAGAGAAAATCAAAATAAAATGAGTAAAATCTTGTTCCAAAACGGGTTAATTATCTATCAAGCACAAACGCCCACATCAATTTCAATCAGATCCCACCGAAAATACCTACAAAAAACCGGATCTTTTAGCTAGAATTCCGTCAAATAAACAAAATGCTGACAAATCTCCGACCAGTAATTGACAGTTCAACCCATCAATCGATTTTGCAACCTAATACATGCAATTTCTTGCAAAAAATTCCAACATACTCGAGTATTACGACGTAATCATTGGTATAATGAAAATGCATGTTGGATACGTCGTACCTGATAGAAAATTGTCCAAGTAATGATCAAAATTCTCTCTCCGTTTATCTTCAAAGGGTGAATGATCCCCCTCCCCCTTGGGTTGGTTACAGTTTCCACGCTCTATTTGTACGGGGATTGGAGTTGGGTTCGGAGTTTTTAAGGAAGAGAGAAAATCACTGCCGCACGTGTGCTCTGCATTTCCAAATTTCTCAATGTCAGAAATGTCCCGAGTTGGGAACTTGGGATATGCAAATCCGCCACCCTCAATAAGTACCTTAAATTTTGCTTTTAAAAAAAAAATCCCTAAATTTTGACTATATAATTTGTTTGTTATAAGATTTAACAGCTTGTATATAATGTTTCGAGAGTTTACAAGATGTAATTTTATATAAAAATTAAAATTGTATTACTTCTTTTAGTGTATAACAAAAACTATTATATAGATATATATTTCTTGAAACTATAGAAATATAAATCTGTTGTAATATAAAAGAAAACGCTAAAAAATTATTTAAAGAAAAAATAAGGGGACATTTACTTTTTCTCCGTAAACCCCTAAAGGTCCTATTTTTGTAACTAATTTATAACTAATTTAGAAGGAACCATAATCGAGGAGATATCTTTGTAATTTCCAATAGTAGAGGGGATTTTACTATATTTTCTCTTAAGTTGAGGGGTGTAAATGTAATTATCCCAAACACTTAGAATTAAAATAAATATGGCAAATGGAGAGATGGGAGGCTGACTTAGGTATTTTAGTTTTAAGTGAATATCATACTTTGATTACCGTTTATGTTTCAACCCTTTAATTTTCTCTCAGAAAACATGAAATAATTCATTCCCTTCATTTTTTATTAAATTACATGGAGATAAAAAGAGCATTGGCTTGGTAACTAAACAGACATAACACAACAACAAATACAATGTTTTAATGATTCTCTTAAACTCCCTCTATCCGTTTCAACTGTCAGAATTCTCATCTGCACATATATACATACCCTGCCCTGGAAAACACAGTTAAAGAATCATCACCGGCACCAGCACCAGCACCAAAAAAGCAAGAAAATTTGAGAAAAAAACAAACACCATGAATTCAGAATATCATACTTTGATTACCGTTTATGTTTCGACCCTTTAATTTTCTCTCACAAAACATGAAATAATTCATTCCCTTCATGTTTTTATTACATTACATGGAGATAAAAAGAGCATTGGCTTGGTAACTAAACAGACATAACAGAACAACAAATACAATGTTTTAATGATTCTCTTAAACTCCCTGTGTCCGTTTCAACTGTCAGAATTCTCATCTGCATATATATACATACCCTAACCCTGGAAAACACAGTTAAAGAATCATCACCAGCACCAAAAAAGCAAGAAAATTTGAGAAAAAAACAAACACCATGAATTCAAGATTACTTCTTCAAATTCTCTCTCTTTCCCTACTCTCAATTCCATGTACAACCCATCCAACCAAAGTGTTCAACGTCCTGCAGTACGGGGCTCGTGCAAACAACAAGACCGACAACACTAAGGTAATTACAATAACTCGCATATATTTCATAGTCACACACAAATCAGACATTTTTTCGACATTTGTTAAAATCCTAAGTTTTTAAGTAGGCTTTCATGAAAGCTTGGATTGGAGCATGCCGATGGAAGGGCAAAAGTAGAGTTGTGATTCCTCCGGGATGGTACTATTTAGGGTCGGTTATCTTCAAAGGGCCGTGTCGTGGCCCTAAAGAGTTTGTGATCAAAGGGGTTTTGAGGGCTCCTACTAAAACTGATTTGTTCTTCATTGATCATTGGATCACATTTCAGCATATCAACAAATTGAAAATCTACGGTCGTGGTGTGTTGGATGGGCAAGGTGCTTTGGCTTGGCCTCATAACAACTGTGGAACTGGTTCTTGCAAGCCTCTTCCTGTTGTAAGCTCATCTTTTTCTCATTTCATTGGCAGAGTTGAATCTAACTTATTCTCCAAGTGAATGCTTTAAACTTGTTTCAATAACATACACAATATGAAAAGGTATTGACATTCTAGACAATAAAGAAGACAAGAACGAAGCTGGTAACAACAGTCGTCCTTCCTCAAATTTATACAGAATCTTAGTTTATATGAAATAATAAAGGTTAAATTGAGGTTAAATTTAAATAAACCAATCAGGTTCGCCCGTGTACGGAAAACACTTTATGACCTTGAAAATTACCAAAAACAACTTAAGATTTTGCAAATTATTACGAAAACACCCTCAGACTAATGGAAAAATAGTCGACTTGGTAAATTTCAAGGTTTCGGTGGTGATTTTTGTAAACTGTGCAAGTCTCTTGAAAGCTCTTTCAGAGTTCATAAAAATCCAATCTTTCTTTCCATTTTCCAAGTTAAGCTTCCAAATTGACAGAGAAATATAAAATCAAGGGTTTTAAAGGGGTTTTTCTTTTGAAATGAATGAAAGCAGTCTCTTCGGCTGGATTTCATCAACGACTCAGTAATCAGCAACATAAAGTCGATCAACAGCAAGAACTTCCACATCAACGTCTTCTCCTGCCACCGCCTCACCGTCAAGCGGGTAATCCTTTCAGCTCCCGGCGACAGCCCCAACACCGACGGGATCCACGTCAGCCGCTCCGGCGACATAACCATCAACACGGCGGACATCGCCACCGGAGACGACTGCATCTCAATCGGTCCTGGCAACCACGCCATCCGCATATCCAACGTTTTCTGCGGGCCTGGCCACGGAATCAGCGTCGGGAGCATGGGGAAATCCAACAGGGAGGAAGCCGTGAGCGGCGTCAGCGTCGTGAACTGCACCTTCAGAGGAACCCTGAACGGCGTCCAGATCAAGACTTGGCCCGACCCGACGGCGGCTGGAGGGTCCGCGTCGGATATAACTTACGAGAACATCGTGATGGAGGATGTGGAGAATCCGATCTACATTAATCAGCAGTATTGTCCGTTTGATTTATGCAGTGATGAGGGATCGTCGAAGATTGAGATCAGGAATGTGACGTTTAGGAATATCTGGGGGACTTGTAGCAGAAGTGATGCGGTGAAATTGGAGTGCAGTGAAAGCAATCCGTGCCATGACATTGCCTTGGAGAATATAACTTTGATTGGGCCGGATGGATTTGCGTCTTCTTCGTGTTCGAATGTTCATGGCAGATCTACAGGACCGCAGAAGCCACCTTCTTGCCTGCATTAGGTTAACCATTTCGTGACGCAGATTTGTACAGGCATTAGATCAGTTGAATAAAGATACTAAGCTTTGAGTTTTATCAGGAGCTTATTAATCTTGAAGTAAAGAATGATTTAGGGTGAATTGAGTTCATCTCTCATTGTTCTTCTGTGACTTTCTAGCGCTTGTCTCTAATCTTCTTATTAGTCAATTCTAATATCTGTCTCTTTTCTCGATCTTCCGTTTTACTCTATAAATCCACATCAAATGCTAAAAGATTTCATAAGCTGAAGAATGTTTTCTACAGGAAGTATTTTAATACATACGACAACCGGCAGGGTCCAAAACAAGTCGAGCCGAGCTTTGGCAAAAAATTTCAGCCTCGAACTCGATATGTTCGTTTCAAGCTTGAGTCCGAACCAACAAGTCAGTGTCGCTCGACTAAACTCAAATTTAAGGTAATATGAGGCATTTGAAGCTCGAATTGACTAAAACACTTGACGGGAAAATTCCTTTTTCTCCTCTAAAATGATAATACTATTACACTATGATGTACGGACACTTCTAAAATTCCTACATTGCCGTGTCATGTATGAATGCGCCTATTCTACTAAATCAAGACAAAAGATTCCAAGGCTCAAGAGACCTTTTAGCCCGAAGGGACCTCAGAAGAAAAAATTTCAATCAACTAATAGTCCACTTTCAATCAATCAACGGCTGCTCCCCAGGCCCCCTAACTACAGAACTCCTAGGTAAGAAAAATTTTCAATCAACTGATAGTTCACTTTCAATCAATCGACGGCTGCTCCCCAGGCCCCCTAACAACAGAACTCCTAGGTTAGCTACAACCGTTCTGGCATCAACTTCTCGTGGAAAAGAGAGTCCTTTCTCATTCGAAAGTAGCTGGCATTCGTTCCTCTCCTATTAGTCGAGGTACGCGCCTCTCTTGAGTGGCTTTCGCTCCTGGAGTCCCAGTTGAAGTTGGAATTTCCATCTCCTTTTCTTTTTTATGATAGACCGACCTTTCTCATTCGAAAATAGCTGGCATTCGTTCCTCTCCTCTTAGTCAAGGTATGCGCCTCTCTTGAGTGGCTTACGCTCCTGGAGTCCCAGTTGAAGTTGGAATTTCCATCTCCTTTTCTTTTTTATGATAGACCGACACCCCGTGTCAGACAGTTTCTCTAGTGCAAGAACACATATTGCCTCATCAAACTACACATATTGCCTTCACATTCCAAGAACACAGAAGTTTGGACCTTATACTTTATGCTTTATTCACACACTTTTACTAGCGTTTCCTCAAAATAATGCCCCTCCACATAGCATAATTTTAGTTTTCAGGCAAAAACAACCGACAGAGTAACAACAATTATAGGACTGAATTCTAGCTTTAGATGATTAAATATATTATATAGTAAAGAGTTACCAAAGTTTGGGGACCCATCCCAATAAAAACTTTCGAACATGAAGAGTTAAATAAGATGCAAGAAACACGTTACTGTTCCCGTAAAAAGGGAAAACTGAAACAGGCCACTTGAGTATTTTTCTCAAAGTAGTCTTCTCTCCCGAGAGAACGAAAATCAACTAACTTCCCATCTCAGTCTCAGATAAAAAGAAAAAGTAGTGCGAATTACTGCATTCCGGGGCGGGCTACCCTTGGCCTCACAGGTGTCTTTGAAGGACTTACCCTGCAAGCAAATAGTGTCGAGTTAGCCGCTTAAGAAAATTTTGCTAAAAAAAACTAATGAAAATAAACAGAAAAAAGAAAAAGAAAATGGGAAAAACTTAGATGAGCGGTACCTGATGCGTTGGGATCCAAGTATATCACCACAGCGATCCAGAGCCACAATTGCACTCTCAGCCTGCAAATCATTTTGAAGTTTCAACATTTCTTTCAAACTCAGAGAGAGAGAGAGAGCATATTTATACATTTGATAGAGAAACCTCTACCAAGAATCATGATCTTCCCAGATATATTTACATCTACTTCTCTTAAACCATCTTTTGAATGGCTGAAGAATGATATACAATGTACTTTTACATACTATTATTTGAAGTTTGAACCCGTTATTTCAAATTTTCATGCATAACGTAGAGCTTCTCTTCTATATTATTTTAATTATCCCTTTTTTCAACGAGAGTAATCGTTTTCCTGCCAAAAGTAACTTGACAACGTCGTACTGTAAGAAAAGTAGCATACCATGAAAAACTCAACAAAAGCGATTCTTGTGGAGTGCATGTTATCCCCCAAGAGCCTCAAGCGCGAAACCTACAATTAAGAAATTTATTTCTTCATTCGACAAAATACAAATATCAAGCCAAGAAGTTTCAATAAGCTATTCTTGAACTTATAAATACCTCGCCGCATCTTGTTTCAAAGAAGTTCTTGACATCAGCTTGAGAAACCTGCCCATGGAAACAATAGTTTACTTATCCCGTTTAATACTTCACATCTAAGACACCATCCATGACCATAGGAGCATTATTATCCCGTAAAACAGCTAATCAGTTAGATATTAGGAAGCGGTTGAAAAGAAGGGTGAAAAATGGACACCTCTCCAAGCCATAGGGTTATTTGCACGTTGCCCCTTACTGTTATAAATGTGCAAAAATAGTATCCTACCTTAGTAAGAAGTGCCAAGAAAACCCCTAATCTGTTTTCCGGCAGAATATTCCATCAGATATACTATTGTGGTTTGGGCATGTTGCAAATTTACCCCCTCATCTTTGAAAAAATATGCACTTAACCGCCTAAATACTTAAAAATACTTTAGGATAAATGCACAATCTTTAAAACATGAGGGGGTTAAAGTGCAACACATCCAAAGTATTTGACAAAAAACGGGAGAAAAGAGAAGACTAGGTACTACTTCCGCACAGTCGCAATGGATGGGTTGCAAAGTGCAATTTTCGTATAGTTTTGGGGGCTATCTGTATATTATCCTAAAAAAGAAGGCAGAGAAACTAAGCATATGATCCACAAAATAAGATACGCTATACACACCTTCTTATCAATGTTTGTGCAGTAGACTGTCCTGGCGCACATCTCACGTTCATCCTCCGACTGCAAAATTTCATCAAAAGTCATATAGATAAACAATTTAATTGGCTAAACTTATAAATGTCAAAAAGTTGCAAGATTTCCTCTTTTACCCTTGGAAGAAATGTCGGATTGACAGGAAGAATGGCGGTTTTAGAAGGCAAGACTTTGACCTGATTGTTACCTAAATGTGTCCCATTGAAACTAAGAGCAGCTCTAGCAGAATCTATTAACATTAATTAGTAACATCAGGTAAGATACGGTTTTCAGTTAAGTAAAAATAATAAGGAAAAGAGAGAGCTTACACTCATCAGCAAATTCTACAAAAGCAAAACGTTGACGTGAGTGTGGATCACCACAAACTCTACAATCAACAACCTGCTAAAGTAGACAGAGGCAAAAAGTGTTACTTTTTTACATTTGTATATGTGGAGATTTTCCTTTTCTTTTGCACAAATTACAAATTTTGCAAAATATATCCTAAGAGCTAAGGTAGAATGAAATAATGTACTAAGTCGAGTACTTACCTGCCCATAGCAGCTGAATAATGCAGCAAGCTGCTCCTCAGTGATCTTATTTTAAGAGGTAACAAAAACATAATCAATTTGAGTTTTAAAAAAAAAGATGGGATAAGATGAAGTTTATAAATAATTACTTACATTTTGATCAATGTCGGAGACATAGACGGTTCGTCTAATACTATCTTCTCTTTGAGCTCTAAAAGCTCTGCCATTCATTCTCTTCCTACCCTGATTGTAGTTACTTTTTTTCTGACAAATCAATCAAAACTCTATTAACAAACACATGAAACATAGTCATAAATGTGGAGTTACATTAAGACAAATCGAATTTTGAAAATAAAACGAGAAATTGAAACTTTATAAATTATCTAACAAAGGGAATGTCGTAAAGATACCTCCTTTAGACCAATGTCCATTTCTAAAAACACAATGTAAAAAAAAAGATCGATCTTTTACACCCAACACGTTGAAACCGGTTTAAGTAATAAAAGCAAATGCTAATCAATCCAATTAAGGCTGATACTAATAACAAAAGAATCATAAAAAATCAGCAATATACAATATCGAAGAAGAGTCTGTTCGTTACATGAATTCGACAAAACCACTCATCACTATAGGTTATAACAAACTCTATTATGCAAAATTCAATTACCAACTTCCAATCAAAACTCATTTCTTGAATTCTCATGACCAAATAACGGAAAAATGTACAAGATCATCAGAATACCAAATCCATAAACAAATAATAACAACACAAAACCCATTTACATAATCAATTGAATAAACCAGAAGCAAAAAATCAGTGATCACAACTGAATTTATACCTTCCGATTATTCGGGAAACCATCATTCCCCAAATTCTTATTAATTGGGGCAAAACCGAAAGCCCCCATTTGGCCTTGATAAAAGGAGGAAGGAACAAACTCCTTAGCCAGAGGATTCAGCTTGAGATTCTTCAACATATCAACAAATTCCTTCATTTGCAGGTCCGATTTCGAATCCCCATTGGAATTCAAATCAGAATCCTTAACAACACCATCGGTTACATCAGAAACCTCATCGGAATTCGAATTATCAAATTTCCCAATGTCGGTTTCAGAATTGTTGGTTTTCGGCGATGAAGGCTCAACAACAACAGCAACATCAGGAGACTCCATTTTCAATACTGCTGTCTCACCAGACACGTCTGCACAAGCAGCCATGGAAATCAACAAAACCCCACAAACACAAACAGGCCCACAAAAATTCTAAACGAAAAAAAAATATATATTAAAAAGGTCTAATAATATTTTTTTTCCTTCCGTATTCCTTCTTCACTCAAAGATTAAAAACTCAATCTTTATATCTCTATATGATTATAGAGATCAGTCAAGACTGGTTTTTTTTTTTTTTTTTCAGATTTGGGCGATCTCCGTAATATAATCTAATTGGATTCTCTCAATGTAAGTGTAGGCATATAATTTAATAGAAGGGCTACAACAACAAACCCATTTGGTTAGAAAGCCAGAAATGGTAGAAGAGAGGAGAGAGAGAGAGAGAGTGATGAGAGAGATGCAATATTTTTGAAGGGTTTTTTCTGTTAAGAAATTGTTGATCACAAGTGGCAGTGGTTTTTGGTGGTGGTTTATGGAAGGAACCAACAGGTGGCCTTGCCTTTGGCTCTTCTCTACCCTTCTTTTTTGTTGTTCTTGTTTTAGAGAGAGAAGACTATATATTCCTCGACATACATACTATATGCACATACATAGATTCATCATACATTGTCAACATACATACATATATTTACAGAGAGAGAAAGGGAGAGAGAAATGGGGAGTTGAAAGTGTATTAAAGGTCCAGACGTTAAAAATGGAGAGAGAGAGAGAGAGAGAGAGAGAGAGAGAGAGAGAGAGAGGGACTAGTTGAGCTTGGCTTTTGTTTTGTTTGTTACTTTGTGGAAACAGAGGATATGGCTTTCATAGATCATAACTGCTTCCTTTTGTTGGGATTCTAATTTTTCATTTCCTTGCCTTCTCAAAATTACAATTTACACCCCCTATTTCACTTGCAGTAAAATTTCATTTTAGTAAGATTTTATATACTTCTCTATAAAGATTAATGATTATTGTAATAAGCTTTTAATAATTTAATACAATATTTCGATTCTTTTCCAAATTATAAGATTAGACATGACACGAAAATAAAACAAACAGTGTTCATCTGATAGATAGCATAAAGGTGCAACAGAATAAGAAAAAGAAAAAGTCCACTACTAAAGAAAACTTACGGGCTAGGATTTTTTTTATTTTTTTTGGTCTTTTTCAATCACCTTTATAGAGTAACAAATGTGCCAAAATGATCAAACTTTTATTATTAATTTTAGGGCGAACTATCGAAACCATTTGGGCTCTCGTTGTTTACGAAAAATTTCTTGAAACTTTGTAATCTTACATTTACCCTTGAGGAAGGTATTTGTAAGATTTTTCAGGTATATTATATATATATATTAATATTTTATGGGGTATTTGTAAAATTTCAGCTGACCAGTGAGTATTTATATTGTTTCAAAATTTTAGAAAATTTTCAAGAAAAAGACCTAACCTTAATTTTATTTGGAGGTTTTCTAAGAAAATAATGACTATTTTGGAATGGAATATTTAAAGCGCTTTTACACGGAAATAGACTTTGAAAACCCGATTTTTCACCTAATCACCGCCTTGTTTATGATGTACGCCTTTAACAAGGTTATTATTAAATGGAATTTTATTTTGCTTTATTAATTAATTTCATTTGTTTAATTATGGCATGATTTATGTAAGTGGAGTTATTGGTGGAGATGAAAGCAACTCTCAGTTTGCATATTGTGTAGGGCATAAGGCTCATAGTAATGGTGCGTTGACATCTACATATTCATGAAAAATAGGTTTGACATTTTTCCTCAGGATATTAAATAAAATAAAGATACAGATATATGTAACTTTTGGTTGAATTAAAAAAATTAAAATTTATTCCGTATAGGTAATAAGATTATGTTGTTAACACATCACTTTCAAATTAATGAAGTTCATCAAAGACTTTCATTTTCCATAGTTACTAGCGTATGAAACACAGAACACGGCGACACAAACACAACATGATACGGATACAACGATACGAATATTTTTTAATATTTTATACTAGAAAAGTGTCTGATACGGGTATCGGACACGATATGATACCGCAGATCAGTAGGATTTTTAGAAGTGTCTATGCATCATAGGTACTAGTTTTTAACCCTATCGAAAAATTAATTTAAAATTATATATTTAACATATTAATATTAATTATAGTTTATATATGAACAACTTGAATATATGTGATAAATTTAACAAAAGTTTTTTTCATAAGAAATAGTACAAAAAAGTTATTCAATTGTTTAAATAAGAAAACAAAATAAATTTTAACAATATTTCTTAAAGGTGTAGTAGGCAACATCTTTTGTTTTTGGAATTATACAATTTCTTTTGTAAACTTTCATATTCTCTATGAAAATATATGCAATTTAGAAAAATAAGATTTGAATTATAAATGTATAAATGATTTGCCTTGATAACTTGAGTTTTAAACTATTTATATAAGATATATGTATCTGTCAATATTTGCAGATATATAATTTGAAATTAAACATACTATTTATAATAAAAAGTATTGAATTGAATATTAATAAATAAACATATTAATTTTTTACTCTCCATGATACTAGTATTTTAGAATTTTAGGCACAATAATTTGAAAAGTAGAAATTAATATAAATTAGCTTAACTTTATTACTCTTTTTTTTAAATTAATAATTAAATATAATAATCCAAAATTAATAATATTAAAAATCCTATTTATGGAATGACATATATTGTATTAAAGACTACACAACTATACATAATAGATCAAAAGTAACTTATCCACGTCAATGACACATAATAAACTTATAAAAAACAGCTCACCATACCATTTTCAAAGATATGATTTTTTTTTCTTCTAAAAATTCGATCCTTGTCATTGTAAAGAGTTACCCCAGACTTTCACATGGAGAGTAATATCTGGTGGACATCGGATGAACCCAATAGTTATATATGATTAAAGACTTGCTACTTTATTTATAAAAAATAAAGAAATTTATATATTATGAGCTTAGTAAGTGTCGTATGTCACACATTGCACGCAATCCTAGTACATTAAATCTATCAACTATTTATGACCCACTATCTGATTTCGACGAAAACAATTTGTTTACGTAAGTTGCAAAAAGCTTGTATGTCTTCTAAATCATGATAACTTGAAACTATATAATATCTCCATGATGACACAAACAAACATATATCTGCAGATAGAAAAATTATAAGCCGAATTTTATTGGACCTAAACTCAATTAATTAGAATCATATAACAAATGTTAGTAATGTATGGATACGAACACGAAGATATGGATACGATAATACAAATTTTTTTTTATATTTATTATTAGATAAATATCCAACACGATACCATATGACATGATAGAAATATTTAACCCTAACTTCAGATTTCCACTGCTTGATAATCAAATTTCAACCCTAACTTTCTCTCTTATTGCCGTGGCGTCCCTATAAGAAAGACTATGGTTAGGGGGGCAATATTTGATTTACAAAAATTGAAATTAACACCTATTGTTGTAATTACAAAGTAATATTATTTTTCATGTAATACTTTAAGCAGATTCTAGCTATACTCACACAATCGGTAATCGTCTTGTTTCTTACCATTTATCAGTCTAAAAGCCAACATATTTAGTGTCTCATCGACACTAACCAAAACATCTTTCATTTACGATTTTCATAAATTTTATTTAATTTTACATGAATACTAAACTTTTACAAAAAAAATTATTTATAATTATACTAAACCTAGGGAATAGTCGAGGTAAGCTTCCCTTGACATTAATCATAGAGAAAGTAGGTATTTAAAATGTAGGGCATTAAAAACCATTGTGAATTTGTATTAAATCTACGTGTGTTATTTTTTTTGTTACTTAAGCCGATGAGGGTCGAGTCGGGTCTGACCAGTTAAGTGTAAAGTTCCTCCTATCAACGTTTTCAAGAAGACTCAAACTTGAGATCTTTAGTTATGCTAGCATAACGCCGAACAAGACTCGAACTCGAGATCTCTAGTTATACTAGCATAGCGCCAAACCGCTAAAATACGTAACTTGGTGGTAAACTCAGCGCATTTACTGTCAAGTGTCAAGTGAATAACTTAAATAATTCGGCTTTATATTAATTTAATGAGGGTTATCAAGTTTCTCTTACCTATTAAATTAATAATCTACATCCAACATTGACAGGAATATATATTCCAGTAATTTATCTGCAGAAACTAACTTTTTCTAAGTCAAAGAAACTTAATTAATACTTGCCATTGTTCCTCGATTAAAAAAATATAATAATAAAAGCCAAGTTTGAATAACGTATTCCAGTAAGTTGGAAAATCTCGTCATAGTTTGAAAAGGGTTTCCCACAAATCTTAAATACAACACGGTTTCATCCATAGGTTGTAAATTGTAATAATACTATTCATTCACATTCTAAATAAATAAACAATTACAAAACAAAAAAAAAAATCCTAGAAGAGCAACAATCCAATCAAAAAAAGAATAAAAGAATCTGAACAAATGAAGAAATCAAGTGTTTCC
This sequence comes from Verbena officinalis, assembly GCA_958496215.1. Taxonomy (NCBI): domain Eukaryota; kingdom Viridiplantae; phylum Streptophyta; class Magnoliopsida; order Lamiales; family Verbenaceae; genus Verbena; species Verbena officinalis. The sequence continues at coordinate 26,993,187 of OY292389.1, forward strand.
CCTTTTTCCCCAGAAATTAATTCCTCTATAATAGTTATATTAAAGTACATATTCAATATAGTATCAAGACATTATCAACACCAATTACTATTGCAAGTGTACGCACAGAAATTTACAGAGAATCAAAGACAAATGAGCTCTTCATAATAAGTTCCTATGCATGCACAATTACATTCTTAAAACTTACCCTCAGAACAATTCATCTGCACAACTTCCTCAAAAGTTTCATGATCATCATTCCGAAATCAATAAATCAAGATTTCACCTCTTCAAGTTTATTGAGATCCAATCAAATATCCATGCTCTAAGAGATCAGACAGAACACTTCTCATTTTATCTACTGAAACGGGCTTTAATACGACTCCACCCATACCGACTCTCAGACAGTTTTCTTTGGTCAATCTATCTGTGTTTCCTGTAAGTGCTACCATCATAGGTCTGTCGGGTCGTTTTGAGAATTTTTCATGGATTCTTACAGCAGTCTCAAAACTCTCACTTCCTGGAACACTCACGTCAAGAAAAACCACTTTGTGTTCGTGTGTAACGACTCTGACACACTCGTCTCCAGACGCAACTGCCACCACATCACATCCCAGGTGGACCAGAAGGCCCTTGGTTACCATACGACCCACACTGCATCGTCAAATAAACAGTAATAAATGATAACTACAAATACAAACCAGAAAATTGCCAGAAACTATTAAATGAATGAAATTTACACCGACAAGGTGAAATAAAACATTAATTTGAGATTACTAACCTATTCTCATCCATGACAACAACTTTGAGGCCAGAAAAACTTGACTTGACTTGATTTCCGGGACCTTTGTGTACAAATTGAAGCTTAGATTCATGTGAGCGTCCAGGAATACCAAGTTTAACAATAAATATTGCAGTTGAACCCCTGCCAAGACCTTCACTTTCTATCCATATGTGGCCTTCCATCAGATTCACAAACCTTGTAGTACAAAACCAGATTTCAATAAAAATTAGAAAAAGAACAATATTATTGTACAAGTATCACAAATGAGATATTACCTCTTACAAATTGCAAGACCAAGACCACTGCCACAAGCATTTTTGGCAGCAAGAGGCTGGCTTTGCACAAATTTCATGAATAGCTTAGGTATATCTTGTGGATTGATTCCTGAACCTGTATCTTTTATCTAAATAAATAAAAAGGCAGTAATCAGAGACATAAACAGAAAATACAATCAATTTCTTGGAAAATTAAACCAATTAGGAAATGGAAGCAAACCTCTACACGTAAATAGAAGTGATTATCACTTGGTATCGGGAAAAAATCAGGGGCCCGAGGATCTCTTAAAGAGTCTGATTTTGCAACAAAAGCAGATATGGAAATCCCACCCTCTGTTGTGAACTTTACAGCATTTCCAACAACATTCAAAAGAACTTGCATAAGCCGCTTCTCATCACCAACAGCATATTCAGGTAAATCTGGAGACAAACTCAATGTAACATATAACCTCTTCACAGAAGCAATAGGTTTTATCAAGTTAAGGGCCTACAATAAGAAGCAGAGGTAAGAACAATTGATAAGGCTATAAATAATTAGAACAAATATTAAAAAAATTCCCATTCCTACCTCTCTGAAGACTGAGTGAAGGCTGTAAGTTCCTATCTCAAGTTGAAGGCTACCATCTTCGAGTCTTGAAAGATCCAGCACATCATTGATGAGTGTAGCCAAAAGATTACTGCTTTTGAGGATTGTTTCAACCATGAGACGTTGCTCGGGTGTCAGCTCGGTTTCTTGTAGTAAGGATGAGAGAGCAATTATTGCATGCATTGGAGTTCTCATTTCATGATTCATGACAGCTAAGAAGTCATTACGAGCACGAACAGCTGTCTCTGCTTCTCTTCTTGCTAGATCAAGGGCAACATTCTGTTCCATAAGAAGATCCCTTGCCCTCATCGACTCTTCCAGAATAGCAGCATGGGAAAGAGCAACAGCAACCTGATTTAAAAAAAATATATCAAACACATAAATTTAGAGGGTATTTCCATTCATCTAGTAAAAGATCACTTTGCTAAAAGTGAAACCATATAATAAATCTGAATGACCAACAATTTAGAGGGTACTTTGCTAAGTTTATTTCAATTAGCTTATAAGCTCTCGCAATAAGATATTTTTGGTGATTAATTTAAATATAAGATGTTAAAGTGTCTGTAAAAATAAGATCATGTGCTTATAAGATGTTAGTAATGGCATTTGTCCAATTAATATGATAAAGAATTCTTGTTAAGATCTTAAAAATAAGTAGGGATTCCCAAACTTGTTAAGGAGCTTCTAAGCTCAATTTATAAAAACATTACAGAACACTATGAGACATCTTATAAGCTCTTAAACATGTTATAAGATGCTTTAAAGCCAATAATCAAATGTAAACAGTCTTTCTTCTGCATTCGCTACTAATCAGCGTTAACTCAATTCTTGATCAAAAAGTGCATATAAAACCAATGTATAAAATATTGTCAAATTTGACATGGTCCCAAATTTAGCACGTAAGTAACTAGGAAAGAGATATGATGAACTCAAAGGTCAAACCTGGTCGGCTACGACTTCAACAAGTTCCAGCTCATGCACGTGCCACTGTCTAGCACTATCCGAAGGCAGCATCAAAACCATCAAAGCATATCTCTTGGTCGACGATTCCGGCCAATCATGAATCTGGAAATTAGACAAATGCAGGAGCGGGACCCGCACAGCAACCACCTCTCCAGGCATATACTTTCCAGCAGGCCTAAGCCTAGCAACGGGAGAATTCGGAGATATTTTCACCGCACGGCTCGTATTAAAAACCTGATTAATAACCGGTAATTGTATTGGCACAGTAAATCCAACTGGGTTTTGGTGTCTTAGAGTGTAAGAAAGCTGAAGCTCTAATCCCGTCCTAGTCGGCATCCATAACGCGCACTCTTCCAAACCCAAAGTCCTTCCAAGCTCAACCAATGTAGTTTTCAATATAGTATGCCTATCGAGAGTGCTTCTTATTTCATGTGTCAGCATTCTGACATGTCTTCCCGTTTCTTCCTGTGTGCGAATCAAACCCATTTCTCTATCCAGCTCAGCAGCTTTATTTTTCAAGAAAAGTTCCCTCGTTTTGACGCTTAATAAATCCGGTATGATGTGTACTAACATGAGTGCTGTTGCGCAAGAGACGACAGCTGTCAAGATTTTGGCTGTGGTCATGACGACTGCCACAGTTCTCGTGTGCATGGTGAAGGTCCATAGATTTATAAGGTGGGTTGCTCCACAGAGAACGATAAATGCACCAAACTGGACGAGAACCCATCTATATGGAAATACAGCTGATTTCTTGACAAAGTATATCAGCTCGAGCGGGATGGAGAAATAAGCTAATGCGATGAAGAAATCAGAAATGTATTGATACTTCATCAACAATTCGTCGGCTGGCCATGGTGGCTCGATGCAATTACAGAGCTCCATGATATATATACTACTGGAGCCCTCCTAGTTCTTTACACAACTGCGGGAACCAATATAAAGGGTTAATACATATAAGTGTTGCCCCAGAATAAAGGACTATTATTTAGAGGAAAGAGCTTAAAGTTTGAAGAGAACTTTTGCAAAAATTCGAACCGAACGATTTTTGTTAAATAAAAAAGGCCATATATGATCATATAAGGATAAAGGAATCTTGACAAAATTTTCCAACTATCATGAAGTCAAAAATGAGATCATGCCAGCTGTCAAGAATCTAGTAGTGAAGAATAAATCTCTTCTTCCATTTTCATTTCCACAGCAAAGTTCAAGAGCAAACAATTTGAGGCATTCAAAGCACAAGCAAACATGTAAGAAGTATGTACTGCCTATGAACGAACATATAAGATTATAAGATGGTAATAACTATCCTTACTTAACCCAAACACGGCAATTTTGCGACCCACAATCACATTTATGGGATACAAAATTGTACTCCTACAATGGAATCTTGAACAACCATCCTGAATTTGAGAAAGAAATCAAGAGATGTTCTAATAGCTACACAATCAAGAGCATGAAGCCAACATAATTCCCATTCAAGAGATGTTACTTAATATCCTTCCAATAATTCCCAAAAGCTAAAACATCCAGCCCAACACAAAATCAACAACAAAAACAACCAAGTTCAAATAATTTCACCCTTTTCATCAACCAATTACCACTAGATCAAGATAATCACATGCTCACCCGACAAACCTTGACCAAAACCCCCAAAAGCAAACCCTAACACTACCTAATTGCACCTAAACACGCAGCCTCAGCAAAACAATCAAATACATAAATTAAACATTTGATTCAAAAGGTACAACTGACAATCTATCCCAAGCACGAATCTTTGGACAGTAAATCAGATCCAACAGGGGCAACTAATAAAATCCCATATCACAAAATTCAGGAAGCAACCCAAACTAATTTCAAAAAAATCAAATCAAACGGGAAACAAGAAAACAAAAAGAAGAAGAAAACTCACCCAACATTTCCGTAGGATCTCTCGCTCTCTAGTGCTTGAGCAGACAAGATTATGATAAGAGAGAATAGGTACAAGGGCTTGATGCTTTGTCAAATATTAGCAGCATAATTACTTTATTATTAACTAGCGTAGTAAACAGCAGCTTGAGCTTTTCTTTAATGTCTTTTTAGTTCCAAACAGGGAAAAGGCAGTGTCCCGGTACCATGTATCACAGGAGGGTTATGATATACTTACAAAGCTGTCAGATGCTTTATGTCAAGGTTGTCTAAAAATCGTTCGATATAAAGAGTTGAAGAGAAATCTACGGTCTCAATCTATGTAAGTCATCATCGCGTACTGTGATGGTAGCGAAAAATGGTGGGTGCGTCTGAATATGTGATTTTTCAGGAAAACGGACGAAATTAAGTGGACCCATTTCTTTTTCTTTTTAGGGAAGTAGGCTATTTTTTTTTTTTGACCAAGGGAAGTAGGCTATATAATATTGGGAAAAATTGAATTTTACATCCACCAACTTTAAAAATTTAAATTTTAGGAACAATAGTTATAAAATTGGGATATTTCATCCAAAATTTTTTAAAATCTGACAATTTACATCCACCTATGACCAGAAAATTGAGTTTCCGACCTAATTTATACACATAACACGCACGTGAAATATTTTCTGGCCAAATTTAGTACGGTTGAATGCCACGTAGATAAAAAAAACCCACCTGATCATCAGCCATATAGATCAAAAACGCCAACTTACGCTGACATGTTTTTTTAATTTTTTTAATATGTGGCAGCCAGCACTATAATTTGGCCGGAAAATATTTCACGTGCGGGTCACGTGCACAAAATAAGCCGAAAATTCAATTTTCCTGTAAGAGGTGGATGAAAATTGCAACTTTTTTAGTAGTTCTAGATATAATATCCCATTTTTATAATTCATGTTCCTAAAATCCAAACTTTAAAAAGTTGTTGGATGTATAGTTTAATTTTCCCTTAATGTTCGTTTTAACAGCTTTATTTTTTGCCTCTTAAAAATTCTTCTTATGGATATATTATAATTGTCTTTCCATTATCTTTTATGTGTTTTTAAATAATATCGGTCAGTATATATTTACACATTAATATTTAACAATTCGATGCTATGTTAGTATTGGCAAATATAAATGAATTTTGAAACTTATTTATAATTGTAATTTTATTTTAAATATTTCAAATCGAGCGATTGGAATTGAGCGGATGCAGTTTGTATATTGGGCGAGTTAGCAACTTTGTGCTTATATCTAAAATTTCACAATTAAATTTATTTTAACTTATAATTCCATACAAAATGAAAATGAAAAAATGTAACAAAACTTTTTCAATGTTGGATTCATTAGGATATAAAAAAAAAAATTAAATTAAATCATTGCAAAGTACAATCTAATTGAATATTAATACATTAAAATTAAATATTTAAAATAATTTTGAAAGTTTCTATCTATGGAAAAAGAAATATATGTTTTTATATATTCACACACCCATAGACACACATGTATAACCTATATAAATGAATTAGTTTATACATATCTATTATATATAGGTATATATTTTATTTTATTTTTAAAATATTTATAATTCGAACATATTATAATGCGATGAAACTCCAAAAACTCAATGAATTATAAGAATGTTAAATAACTCATTCTTTACGAAGAACTACATACCAATAAACATTTTTACATAATTGAAGGGTTATAATTATTGGAGTCATCACCTGACTAAAAAGATAACAGGTGTCGGGGTTGTAATATTTTTAAATCGCATTTATTATTTTAAAATTTTAAATTAATGGTTTTCGAGCAGATTGATTCGGTTCTAACAAATAGCACAGGTCGAACGGATTTGTATTCACCCTTATTTGGTGCTATAATAATTTAACTCAAGATTTGTTTTTTTAATAGTTCAATTTAGTTTGAATGCGAAATAAGTGCAATTTTACAGAAATAGTAATGTCTAAATAAATTAAATATTGCAATCTACATTTTCTGTTAGTAAAAAAAAAAAATTATTATGAATGATAGTTTCAAGAAAAATAATTGAAGGATGCACTGAGTATGGAAAGAAGATTCTGGAAATGGAAAACGGAAAAACAGAAATAGAAGAAGGAAATACGTTAGCAGTGACGATTTTCTACGTTGCCATGAGTGTTGCCATAATTTGTTATATATATTTTATCACATATATTATAATTTCCTTGTTTTTTGGGTTTATTCCGGACTCAAGTACGGTGGAGGCCCAATTGATTGGTGATCTTCCGAACGCAGTTACTCCATATATGCACATTGTGTCTCATTTTATTAAATCAACAGAGTTTTAGTATATTACATGATTATATGATTGATTTAATCAGGAGGGTGTAGTTGAGTGGAAGGGATTTATCTATCCTTAACCAAACGCCAGGGTTCGAATTCTGGCTTTGGGTATGGAGCAGCCTTAAATCTATTGATCAGTTATAACTTATCCCACCATTTGAGATGTCTATAATTCAGTGAAAAACTAGTTACTATAATCGACGGTGGATGCCCTCGTTTTGAAAAAATGATTATATGATTGATTTAGAATAGTTACTAACTTACTATAATATAGCGATTTTTGAAATGGATCGATCAAATTAATTTGTTAACTGCAACATGTAATTGAAAGAAGGGATAATTACATTAACACCCCGTAGGTAATAGAAAAATTACAAGTTAACCCCAAGACTTTGGAAACTTTGCATGATCTAGTTGAAAAATTGTGGTATGTAGTAAAAACAGAGAATATTTAGTTACGTTGAATGAATGTGCAAATGGCTAGTTGCATTAATTGTTTAAAATTAAAACAGGTGAAAATTACATAAGTAAAACACTGCAAATAAGTAGTTGAGTGTATAATGGTGAAATCCCATTGCTATAGACGGATCGTAAACTTATGGGGGTAAATGTAGTTTGCCAAAGATATACTGGGGGGTTAATTATAATTTCCTAGTACTCCAGGGGTGAATTTCATTGTCCCTTAAAATAATGACCTTTTAATTAAAGTTCATTAATCTGTTCTCAAGTCAAATAGACTGTATAGAAAGATACAGTACCAACTATGCGACAAAGTTGAATTTTTGGATGCTGCTGCTTTTCCATAACTTCCACAAATTGATGAATATAATATATATTGTTCTAGTAATAAATTTAGAGCAATTTGTAATATAATAATGGTTAGTTAGGGTGTTTGAGCTTAACTCACCCACAAAAGCTAGTTAATGAAGTGAGGGTCGTTCAAGCTTATAAGATAGTTAAGAATTTAGTTTACCATCAGATTTTTCCGAGTTCCGACTTCCGGTACTGTAGAGGTTCAATTGGTAGCGACTAGATCTCTTTAACCTAGTTGTTCCATGTACAGACTAGAATTTGAACCTAAAATCTTTCTTAAATGATATAATATCTCATCTCATTAGACCAACTCACCTTGATCATTATGGAGTCATTATGCATCTAAAATAGAAATATGAAGAGAAAGGGAGCAATATATATGCATTAAATATGAACTAGTAACCCGCACACTCAAATAGTTTATTTATTCAAACTATTCAATAATTAATTATGTCTTTTTTACTTATACAGGTTAATTTTAATTTATTGTAAATTTAATAATTATATCAATCATTTACATAAAATAAAAAAAAATAAAAATAAAAATTGATGATATAAAATTTTTTTAAATATATAATTTAAGTATATTTTATGTTTAATTTGCACACACATTAGGTGTGCGGTGTGCCTAGTCTACTAAAAGTTTATTAATCAAGTTTGATTTAGTTTTTTGTGGGTGTGAATTACCGGTTCCAGAAATCCTACATTGAGTTTCCTTAATTCAGTTTGGGGCTTAGTCACAGTTAAGGCTCATCACCCCTCCCAACGAATGTGTTTAGTGGGAGATCGAATCTGAAACACTTCCTACAAACTCAACCTATGTTACCAATTGAATCACACCTCATTCATTAATTGGATTATTTAGTGGGTTGTCACTTATCAGACTTCAATTAAATTAAAACGTTGTATTGGTTAATCCAAATCCTATTCCTATAGCATCTTAAATCCAAATGTCAGATTATATCCACTTTTTTAAAGATGGGTTTCGGATCCAATCCGTTGCTAGCTAGCCCTATGGCTATATTATTATTGTTCTTTGATTGGTTAAAGGAAATTATATATATTCATGACCCAAAATCTTTGGGTTAGAGTTAGACAGACCATTGGTTATGAAATGTCCACCAGGCCAATCTCTCAAAATATGTACGCCCCTCCTATTTTGGCCCATGAAAAATATAAATAATGAAGAACGATATGTTTTGTCCTATTTATGAATTTTCAGGCCATATATATATAAATTGTCTCAAACACTCATTCGAATACCTTTGTTAGAATACCAAAGATCAATTTGTTTAGTAAACACTAAACCCCTTAAAGCAAAATTTGGAGTTAGTTTAAATTCTAACTTATCCATGGAACAATTATCTTAGGAGAGTTGCCTCCAATTGAGTTCCGAGCCCGGAAAATATATATAGCATCGACGACTCCTTTTTCTATCATTAGAATATGAAGAAATAGTGGAAGTCCAAGCCGAATGTGAAAAAGAATTCAGAAAAGATGACTGTTAGTCTTTTTTTTTTTTTTTTGGTCTCCTAGCTTCAAATTAGCAGTCTTCTTCTACTGACAGAGGCCTCCTATAAATGGATCAATTCTAAGTTATCTTTGTTAGAATTTAAAAGTAAATTATTATATTCTCTATAGATTTAAGTGCAGGCATCAAAATAACAAAATTTGCAATATTACAATAAAGTCCAACTAGGAAATGGCGCCAAAAATTTCCCCAAAACAATACATTTTTATTGTAATAGTGTAATTTTGACTGATTCCGTTATTTTTGACGGCTGGGGGCCAAAGTCCCAACATTGTAATTTTTTTGCAAATGTCTGTCCTCAATGTGTCAGACCCGTAAAGTATAGGACTCAATGTGGAAAACTTATTAAAACTAGAGACCAAAAGTGATATTTTCCCTTTAATTTAATATTGTCTTTAGATATTATATTTCAATGTAACTTAAAAATAGATCAAGCTAATAAAAAAGAAGGAAATAAAACTAAAGAGAAATAGTGTGTTCACTTTCCTCAAATCATCTCATCACTAGCCATTTTTATATAAAAAAAATTCATATCCGAGCTCTATTAAATACTAAAAGTTTTACTTACTTTATAAGTTTGGGTAACTACTCTCATTTCATTAGCTAGTTCTTATGGTGAGTTAAGCCCAAATAATTTACCTAACATTATACCAGAGCAGGTTGTATCATTTTAATTACCAACAAAAAAGTAGGTTGTATCATACTTTAAAAATTTCACGCTCGAAGTTGTTTCACTAGCGATAATTCGGGCCTGGCGTGAGGGGAACGTGTTGCCTTTCCCATATGATCATATCAATTAATTAAATACTATAAGTCTTACCTATCTTATAAGTTTGAACTCATTAGTTAGCTTTTGTGGTAAGTTGGGCTTACAAGTCACAACACCTTGCCTAACAAAATCCATGTTTAGTTCAAGAAAATCTAAATGAATATATGTTTTGTCTCTCTCTCTCTCAATGTACATAGACAACTAGGCTTCTCAGAATGTACACAAGAAACAAATAGGCCTACCATACCCTAAGTGATAATCACAAGCTACTTTTAATTAATTCACCATAATCCAACTATATATTTTACTTGCTAAAAAAGTTTGAAAATATAATCCGTTGCCTTTTCAGAGGGGAACAAAAGATATGCTTTCGGTTTGAAAGACCAAAAAAAAATAAAAAGTTATAACTTTTTCCATACTTACGTACGTGTCGTTATATATGTGGGTGGGGTCAATTTAATGACATTTTAATCAAAAGGTTACGTCCCTTTATTTTAAAAAAATTCTCATGTTCTTCGACGTGGCTTATATTGAAAGGCAGATTAAGGGGTAGGCCGTTGTTAGCCGTTGAAACGTTGGATCATAATTAGATTTTTTTCTGTTTTTAAAACAAGAATGAAACCAAAATTCATTGAATTGAATGCAAGTATGATTTGCAATTGCACCAGAACAAGACATGATTGATTATATTAATTAATTTAATTTCTTGGATAATCCATAATTAATTAATGTATCAATCTTGACGGTTGTCTCTTTCAATCACTAAAAACTTTGTAGCACCCCAAATTTTGTTTGTTCTACGTCGGGAAATTGAAAGGAAAATATATGTTTTATAAGTTAGAATTCAAATGTAATCAATGGATATTTTTTTGGGTTGTGGTTTAAGCAGGTTATATTCAAAGGGTTCGAAGCTTATACTCGAATCTAACGGGTGGTGGTTGAGATTTGATTTATAAGCACGCTAATTCTATAATTGTCATTCATTAGATGCAATGCATGCACGCGGAGTGCAAATTATTATCTTATTGGTATTCGGTGCCACGGAAAAGAGAATAAAAATTGAAGTTTAAACTTTACAAAGCTAATTGGAGATTTGGAGTAAGAATCCCAAAAAGATATCATAATATCATTTTGCATACAGATTAATGGTACGATCTTATTAATTACAAAATTTTACATGCCTATTAAATTGGTATGTTACTAATTAGGATAATGACACTTACACCCCATCGACTTAGAGGTAAATACAGTAAAATTCCCTCAACTATTGGAAATTACTGATAGATCCTCTAACCCTAACGGAAACCTAAAAAACTTAACAAAAATTTATAAACTGACTAAATTACCCATAGTATTTGTTATATATACATGAAATGAGCGAAGTGATTAAGTTGTTGTCCAGTTAATAAAATGTTAGCATCTTCTTGGAAAAATAAAAAAATGACTAACGGCAGGACCTAAGTGTTGGACACAAAGCCATATTCGATGTCTATGTAATTTCCAATAGTAAAGGGGATCATGCTGTATCTTCCAATAAGTTGAGGGGTATAAATTTTATAATTATCCCTACTAATTATTATGGATATATATATATATATATATTGACAATTGAAACACAACTTTATCACTATCGTGCATACTAAAAGTAATTTTAGTTGTCATAAGATCAATAATCCAACATGTTTTATTTTAAAAGTTGTAGTTCATATTTCATAATGTTTTAATCATAATCTTTTGGTTCTTAACGTTCAGTTATATATAGACTATAGTACAACCACATTAACGTCATTTAAGTAGTTTTAAATTAAAATTAATCAGATTAATGACAACCATGCAACTATTAAATAAGTGAAAAGCAATCTAAATCGTGCCGGTTCCAATCACCATCAAACTTGTGTCATCTTGAACTGGACCTAACTTTCGACTCATAGTTTAGTATATATCATGACCTCATATATAATTTGTAGTTGCATACTCTAATCTAGTTTATTTATAGGGAAGAAAAGAACTATTTTGAGTTCATCAAGTACTTCAAAATAAAAAACAATGTATTAATAACTGTGATGCACGGATCATGATTTGATCACTCACACGGTAATATATACAGATATGACATGAAATGAACATGACGATACAATTTTTTTTTAACATTTTGCATTAGATAAGTATCTGACATGGAGTATCAAATACAATAGGAAATTTCATGATAGAATTTTCAGAAGTATTTTTACATCATAAATTGATAACGATCGGCTACCTAGATCTTACTTGACTACTTGAGTCACTATAATAAGCACCAATTATGGTGATAGTAGAAAAAGTTGTACAAAAACGTGCATATATGCTTTTATCCTCGAACAAGTTGGATAACATGCAGGATAATATTATCATTAAAGTTTCCGATAACATGATTAACGCAACTTGCATGCCCTAATCCTTAACTAAAGGCGCACAAAAGTATAATTAGCTCAAATAATTTGTCAAGGTATGGACTTTGGTCTAACTCAATCCCAAAAGCTAGTTCTAGAGGAAATTTTTTTCGAAGTGAGATGATTTAACACCATTAATGGAAAAATAATAATAATAATAATAATAATAATAATAATAATAATAATAATAATATTCTAGCATTATTTTTTTTTGTAACAAAAAATCGCCAATTTTCCGATGGCTTCACCTATCGCCTAGTTGATTTAAAGTCAATTTCGATGAGACGGTGTTTGAGAGTGCACGTGAGATTGTTATTGGAGTAGTGGCGAGGGACTCCATGGGTGCTTCGGTGAGTTGGGAGCAAGCTAGAGTTAGGGTTCTGATTGATCTAGAATATGCCGAGACTTTGACTTATTTTACTGTGGTCTAATTAGCTCGAGATTTCGGGTGGCATGAAGTTATATTTGAAGGTGATTGTCCCAACCTGATTCAGAAGTTATAAGGTGATATGGAAGACTTTTCTCCATTAAGTAACTTGATTATTGATATTCGTAGTATTGTTCGTAGTTCTAGAATTCTAATGATTATCAGTTTTTGTAGTATTTTTCCCTTCGTATTTGAGGGGTTTCTTCTTGAAAAGAAATTGCCGAAACCTTGCAGATATTTGTTATTTAACAAATATAATATATTTTGAATTATATATTGAATATGTCGGTCTGCCTCGAAATTGGATTCATACAAGTTTTTCTTTATGGCGTTCTTTAATAGTTCTTTAACTTGTATTTTTGTAGGAGATAAAAGTAGTCAAATCATGATGAGAAGTCAACTCGGGTCCAAGCGTGTGGGTCAAAAGTCGGGTGGGCCCAGACATATCGGGCCGACTAATTAGAAAGTGCTTCTGAATTTCGGCCCAATTTGGGCTCCCCTTTTCTCTTAAAAAAACTTTCGGCCTCCACGTAATTTATTTTTCGAGTCCTGTTATTGTCATGTCAGTTGATCTTTTTCTAGAAACAAAGAACAAATATTTGCAAAATTGACATGCTTGTTTTTTTTTTTTTTAATGATGAGCATGATATTTTGGGGTTTATTTACGATTTAATTACATTTTCTAAGCGCTCCGCTTCTTTTCTGGGTCAGACTACTGCGAAGACTCAATTGAGATAATTCTTTCAGCTCAATTATTCTATTTACAAGGCTAGAAGTTGAACCATAAACCGTATTTAGAGAACTAGTGACTCGTTTTGCTAGACCAATTGACTTTTAGTTTCTTCAGTGATTATCATATCATAGTCGGCATCCGAAAATTTGATAAACTGCAAACTACTCCCTAGCTAACAATATTTATTAACTTTTTGAATAAATTTATTTTTATTGAATTTTTGAATAATTATTTCTAGAACAAATCTTTTATATATATATATATATGAGGCGAAGCTTCCCTAAAAATCCCACGGCTCGATTTTCACCAGTTTTACGGCAAAAAAAAAAAAAAACTAAAAAGCATATCTTGCTATGGTAGTTTGTTCAGTTGATGTCGGTTGCTTATTTATTATTTAGTTAAGAAGTGCAAGGTCCACTAATCTTTATATTGCTCTATATATACTCCACAAATTAGGTCGCTTTATATACAGATAAATATATAATATTTTTTTTTGGTATATATATATATATATATATATATATATATATATATATAATTATTTTGTATATAAATAAATAATATTTGTGATCAAGTTCATATTAGGTAGGTCGTTTTCCTGAGAAAGTGGACCTCTCAAGCTAATCAAAGCTATTGCAATATCCCATAAAAATGAGACGGTTTTATTTTAATGCTTAAGCATGAATCATTAGCTTAATTATGTACTTATATAACTTTTGAGTTGATTTAATTATATTATCAAATAGGTAGTGTTTTTTCCGGATATATGCATAGAGTCTGTCTGTAACCAAGGTGACTACTACTTCACTAGTGGGATCTTGAAGAGATTTTTTAAATAAGATTTAAGATTCGAACCCTAACTTGTGTATAGAGTAATGGGGTCGGAGAAACGCTTTCAAATGAATTTCTACAGTATCCGAGTGGCCGAGCCCGAATAAATTGGGTGGAAAAAAACAAAAAGGAAAATAGAGTTTCTGTTACTCAGACATATTAATTAATTTCTGGCTACTAGAATCTCCTAATTACAGTAATATTATAATGGAATTATTTTGACTATACTTAGGAATTAACGGTTCAGATTTCAGTCTGCTGAACACGTGTTCCTTAGATCATGTACAACCCAGATCAAAATCAGACCTGCTGAATACGTATTCAATATATGTTCGACCCAAGAAAAAATACTTATTGTGTACGAATCTTGGAATAAACGGCCTAGGTTTAATGATTTTCGGCGAAATTGCTGCGGTAGCTTAATTTGGTTGAACTTGCCCAAGTTGAAGGCTTCTGATCGTTGCTTTGAGGCTGGACACACTAAGAAGGTCTTATGGAAGTCTACTTCGGACAATTGTTTATTTTGCTCTTGCTTGTACTCTAGTTTTTCAATTGTTTTAATCTTATATAATAATAATTATTATTATTTAATTTAGTTTAGATATTATAAGATATTTCTAACGCATAATATCTTTTGAAAATTCACATATTGGTAATGTATTAAATATAATATAAATAAATATAATAATATGACGCATGTTATACAAATTACAAATATAGTATATATGGTATTTTTAAATGTAATATATTTTTATCGGTCATCTCGACTTTAATTTTACAGTTTTAAGGTTCGCTAGATTTTTTTTTCTTCTTTATATTGATGATAAATTAGAATTATGCATGGAATAAATAACTTTATTAAATATAGGTTTTAATCAAATAGAATTCTCAAATAAATCTTATAGAGTTATACTCAACTATGGAGTCCTATTACACATTTGTACAGTTATTTAATAAGAATATGTGCAATTAAAGGAGTATTTTAGTCATCACAAGAAAAGTGACAAACTTAAATCACCGGAAAAAACTCGTGCTTTTATAATATACATAGACTATGAAACACGGATACGGATACGGCGACACAGATTTTTTTCGATATTTTACACTAAAGAAGTGTGCGACACGAATATTCAACATGGTGTTGGATACGACACGATACTTCAGGGTAGGATTTTTAGAAGTGTTAGTACATCATAGCACAAAGATATGCATGCGTAAACGTAAAAAAAAAAAAAGAAAAAAGAAAAAATTATACAAAAATAATTTAGTTAACAGGTTATGGAGAAAAAAAAAACTGATATAGAATTATTATTATTGTATTTTATTCCATGAAAGAAAAGATATTCTAGGGATAATATTATTTTTTTAATTAATATAAAAGTAAAATAAGATAATTAATTTGAATTAAGCTTGTAGTTAAAGAAAGAAAATATAAGCCATTAGATTAAGAGTCTCAATCTATTTCTCAGAAGTACTTATAAGATTTCAAGGTTTTTTTATATTTTTAAGAGGAGTATTTTAAAGTTTCAAAGTTATAGTTGTGTTTTGGATTTTTTTGTTACCTAAAAGAATTTTTTAGTAATTTTCCCATAAAAATACAAGAGGTGCTATTGAAAATGAAAGAATTAGAAAACAAAAGAATCCAAATGTATACTAAATTGAAATGAGTCTAATTTTGAGAATAGGAAAATCACCAATGACGAGTTAAATGATAAAAAAATGATAATTTCTGTTGCCAGGACTTTAACTTGGGTCTCTCAAGTGAGAGCCGAGTATCCTTACCACCTAGATTACAACGAAATTTGCTTAATATTTTTCATATTTTGTAAATAACTTATATCTCTAAACGATATACACAATAGAATAATTTATTGGTGTATGTCTTGACAATATAATCAACGAAGATATGAAAGTTATTACTAAACATATGTATTTACTGACAGAAAACATTGTATGAGACATAAGATGAAGAAGAGATTGGACCATTGAATGCATTTTAGACAGAAGAGAAACGATGTCATTCAAATTAATGAAGGAGAAGATCTGAGCGTCAAATTAGAGGAAGATAATCAAACGACTGAGACTAAACTTGAGATAATTGATTGGCACATGGAACGAACGAGCAATGCATGACGGAAATGGCAACGCACATATATGATTCCTTTTTGACAGTGATTTATTTTAACAAAATTATGTTATATTTTCAGTATTTTTCTTAAACTGTGATTGTACTGTGCTATATATTCTTAGGTTCAATTCATACTATCCGCTTAATATATGTATATTCATGTTGTTACATTAAATCATAATTTGATTATACAATAAAGAATAATAAAATAAAACGAGGATATCATTATGCAACAATCTAAGAATTGGCAGGATACTTGAATAGTTACACAACTAAGTACCATCACATGAGCCACTATTTAATATTATCTTCTATTTATATGCCATTACAATGTTGATATATCAAATCTCCTAAACAAAATCTTTTTGATACCTGTGAAGTATAGTTGGTCGAACTTTTCACTAAAATCAGTTTGATTGAGATAGATTTGACTGGTATGGTTCTGCCAATTCGGAGTTCAATCAAAATCCAATGAAGCAGTAAATTCGGATACCTTAATCCGGATTCTTATTACTCGGTTGAATTCATGATCTCCCTATAAATTTCTGATACATTATCAGAATCCGATTCAAATGTTGCATCTTCGAGTACATTATCTAGACTTATGGTTCTTGTATAAATTTTAAACTGAAACAAATCGCATCAAATTGAACTGTGTTTATCAATTTATTAAAGAAATCATGGTTGTTTCCATGAAAACTACACCAAAAAATAGGTTCGATTAGTTTAGACCATGCACAAATCGCACCAATCAAACCGACCTGTGCCGTACATATATTAAATATATATTTTTCTTTATTAGCATAGTTAGTTTAATTTCTTTTTAAAAAATATAATAACTATTTGTAAAAACAAAGGAGAAAACCCTATTATATACCAAAATCTAATATTTCCAAACAAAACCTTAGTATAAGTTTTAACTCTAATTAAAATAAACTATTTAAGAGATTTTAGGAAAATTTGGAGTTTCCATATTGAGGGAGTTAATGACATGTTTCCCATCCCTCAAAGTTAATTAATAAAATTATAAGTGTCATAATCTCTTAAATGGAATAGAAGCTGGAACACCATTTTGGGATAGAGGATCCCGTCTGCAAACCACTACCCTTTGTAATTAAAAAAATTTATTCACAAACACATAAAGTGACAAATTGATGGTTGAAGTAGTATAATTTTAACTTTAATTGATTACTGATTAAAGTTATTTAAAATCAAGAAATCGCACTGGTCGCCCTGAAACTGCACGGTCAATTTTACTTTACAAAATCACAATTCAATTTTTTTTGTCCCTGTATATAATAGTTTGGTTGTTAATCTATATATTATAACGAAGTATATATAATGGGATTTTGGAAAGAATATACCATCATAAAACGTATTATCATTCTTGATTTGTTGTATATATAAATATACACATCTAATTTTAATTATTATTATTCTTCCTAATGATTGCATGCATGATCAATTGATCATTATACGCCGAACACATTAATGTTCCAAGATCTCCAAGATACGTATTATATTGATGATAAGTTGATAACACATGCATGAGAATATCTAGACTTGCAGGAATTCAAATTAAACCCTATAAACAACTAATATTTAAATAACATAAATAATTTGGAAATCTGAAAAGCATAAATAATTTCATGTTGGAAAGAAAAAAAATAGTATACGTTTTTGTCAAGTTTCAACCGTTAGGTTTAACTTAAATACATATTCATCTGATTTTTATGATCTTTTTAATTATAAGAAGCTTTGTGGTGGTTACTGGTTAGGCGTGTAGTAACATGCTTAGAGCAATGTGGACAGCAAATTGGAAGATGTTTAAGGAACAAGTTGGGACTACCTTTTGTCAAATACTAACCAAATCTTTAATTATATATATACATACTTTAAGAAATGCAATTAAAAAAAGAAAACAATCATGTTGTATTCACTTGGTGGTGGGTAAGACTTTACCAATTCTCTCGGGTCAAACAACCAAAATATAAAACTCTCTAGATCAATGTCAATTGAATAAATAGTACTGTATATATACCATGCATCATCACTATAAGTGTCAAACTATCCTTGGGAGTGTAAGCTGATGCACACGAGACGTGAAGGTAACAATTGCTCTGATCAAACTATCATTGAGAGTGTAAACTGATGCACACTAAGCGTGAAGGCAACATTTGCGCCGATATCGAACCTTACAAATATGGGCCACGACATAGTTAGTAATAGGAAAATCTGGAGTTACTTCCTATTAATGTCAATATCGTGCTTATCCTTGGGAGTTATCTCCGATCGAACTATATATCTTAATTGGGAGTGTAAATTGATGCACACGAGGCGTGAAGGTTACAGTTGCGTCGATATCGATCCTTACCAAAATGGGCCACGATATTATTAGTATTAGGAAAATCTCTGAGTTACCTCCTGTTAATGTCAACATAGCGTTTATTGGGGAAGTTTAGTTTTATACTTCTTCCTCTCACCAAAAAAAAGAAAAGAAAAGAAAAAGGAAAAAGAAAAAATAAAACTAAAAGTGTCGAACTTAAAAAAAAAAAAACTAAAAGCGTCAAACTTACATGTTTTTGCATCTTTATATATTGAGTTAAAATTAATAAATCTAGTTCTCCCATTAAACAATAAATCATAGCTTTATTGAGCAACTTTACATTACATCCTCATCTTGGTAATAATTTAATTATTCTGCCAAAAGGCACACATATTTATCCTCTTATATCCCATAGATTGCCTTTCAATTGAATTCAATTTGAACTTAGAGGAGTAAGGATTTTAAAATAAGATCAACTCAAGTATTTGAAAATCATTTTGGTATAATTTATCTAAATAAACTCACATATTTTATTACAATTAGAAGTTGAGACTTTTTATCTCAAAATCCATTAATTGCGAAAAATACTCATACACACAATTCGACCCTTATCATTATAAGGAATTGAACTCGGCCAAGACCTCCATAATTGGGAGCTAGTAACATATGGTGTGATTAGGTCAAATCCCAATATTTGTTAGGTTTGATCTATTTATATAAACATATCAATTAAGCTAAAAACTTCAGTCCAATAACTTAATCAATATAGTAAAAATTTATTTTCAGAATATGTTTCTGTAAATTATCAAAACTCAATATATATTTTTATGATTAAGCTAAATTTTAAGGTATGCCACTGTAATTATTCCTAATTTTTATATAAAGAACGTACCACAAACCTAATCAAAATGATTAATTTATATTCCAAACCTTGCACTTTGGTAGACCATATAATATTTTAGAAATGACATTAATTGGTCATCAATCTAGGTTTCACGAGGCTTTATTAATATAACTAATCCAATTTCTAATCATTAACCACGTTCAACAGGAGCCAATGATTAATCATCAATTTAACATAAAACAATGAAATTATTAAGACTTTATTAACTAACTAAAATTAAAAAATTAGAATTCTTTATCTCTGCGTAATCCAACTCAGAGTTCCTCCCACAACCCAAAAAATTATTATTAAATTTTTAGAAAATTAATTAAACATAATGGAGATCTGGCCCCATGGGCAAATCCATGCTGGAAGGGAACACGTAGGAATGAAACACGGACACGACATGATACGGATATGGCAATATGATTTTTTTTTTTGGCATTTTACATTGGAGAAGTGTTCGACACGGTGTCGGATATGCACAACACGACAGAGTAAGATTTTTAAAAGTGTTTGTCCATCCCAATACGTAGGTAACTTAAGAATGCTTTTTGTTTTTTTAAGATTAGATGTAAATAGATCATATAATTAATCTCTATCAAATCAGCCCCTTATTTTTCTATTTATTTTACTTGTGCCCCCACCATTAATTACCAATTATTATATGATCCCTTTTACTGTTGGTCCCTCAGAGAGTCATCCATGACATTAAGAAAACCCTACAACGTAATATTAAAATGCCTAAATTATAATATGATCAGTCCAAGATATGGTTTGCAATTAGTCTATGATCCTCAACTTAATTATCCAATTAATTAATGGTGTGAAAGTAGTCAGTCAAGGTACCCACGTACGTAGTACCTAAATTCTTTTGAAAATCAGGGAGCATTGTTAACTTTTTTTTTTTGGTAGAAATCAGGGAGCATTGTTAACGTGTACTCTTAATTAACTGTTAATTAACAATAATTATATGGGTTTACCGTAATTTTTTTATATTTCAATTTTAATATCATAATTTAAATATTACTGTAAGAGTATTTTGTATTAAATAAATTAATATTACACAAATTGTAATTGTTTTGATGACCAGTGTAGTGTAGTGTGATCAATGTAATACTCAGGGACAGAGCTAGGAGTTAAAGAAATTGAGGGGATGCAATTTTTTCTCCACTATAATTTAGAACTGAGCAATTATTTTAAAAACTGTAGAATCGAGCCAAATCGCACCCAACTGAACTGTATTTATCAGTTTATTAAAGAAATCGTGATTCAATTGTTTCCATGAAAACCGCACCAAAAAATAGGTCTGATTAGTTTAGACCACAAACTGCACCGATCAAACCGAACTGTGTCGTAAATATATTAAATATATATTTTTCTTTAATTATTAGTGTAGTTAGTTTAATTCTTTTTAAAAAAATATATAATAACTATTTGTAAAAACAAAGAAGAAAACTCTATTATATACCAAAATCTAATACTTCCCAACAAAATCTTAGTATAATTCTAATTAAAGTAAATCATTTATATTAAGGAAAATCTTAGTATAATTCTAATTAAAGTAAATCATTTATATTAAAGATCGAACAACTACAATTTATGAAAAAATCTATTCACAAACACATAAAATAACAAATTGATATTTGAAGTAGTATATTTTTAGCTTTAGTTGATTATTAATTAAAGCTATTTAAAACTAAGAAATCGCACTGATCCGCCCCAAAATCGCACGGTCAATTTTACTTTAAAAAAATCACAATTAATTTTTTTTTTTTGTCCCTGTATATAATAGTTTGGTTAATTCTATTATAACGAAGTTAGCATATATACTTTTTGGAGATAATAATTTACTTTGCTTCACATTTTTAACTAGTAATATAATCTTAAAACCTATAATAATCATAAGTCAATTAAAACATTTCAACCAGTTAAAAGTTAGAGATGAACACAAACTAAAAGAAAGAAAGAAATTGGGTCCAATAACAAGACCTAACTAATTTTTTATACCTTGGTCTAACTTTTCCACTAATAATCATTTTTTAATTTCCCACTTTACATTACTTAATTTCCCATCAAATAATCGTGGATCATGCACTGCGTGCAGAAGTAGTAATTATGCATGTTAAATCAATTCTTGAATCATTCCATACATAAATTGAGGAGTAGAAAAAAAGATCATTTGCATAATTTTTAGAAAATCAAGTAGAAAGGGAAAATTTATATCATTGCAAGTAATTATTTAAAATTGAGTTTTGATATTTGAAAATACTTAAATAGGATGCCGTAATAAGCTCCGACAGCGACAAAATTTGTTTGCTGGATTCGTGGGACGTGACGTACTCCGACTTGTTCGGTTGGATTCGTGTGGGACGTTATCACGTTGTATATTTAGCTCCGATTGCTCTTGTTCGATTGGATTCGTGTCAGACGTGACGTGCCACGTCGTATATTTAGTTCCGACTGCTCTTGTTCGGTTGGATTCGTGTGCGACATGATGTGTTACAACGTATATTTAGCTCCGACTACTCTTGTTCTGTTGGATTCGTATAGGACGTGACGTGCCATGACGTATTGATAATCTCCAAAATTTTAGTTTAATTTGTGAAAACTTACTAAAAAATTCTTTGAGATACAATTGAAATATAAACTATAGCTCATTACTCTCTTAATGAAATAATTATAATTCTATCTTACACAAAATCTAATAATTACAAAAAAATTCTCGAATTATAATTCATGTAAAAAACATAAGGGTTCATCCTTAATTAACAGAATATTTCACTTTTTTTTTTTTGTCGAGAAAAGTAGCAATTATTAGCTGACGCAGTCAAGTTTTATAACATCAAGAACCAGCAAAAGAGTTCATTCCAAATAGTACTAGAATTAACAAGATTGTGCCAAATCTTAGCTAAACAATCGGTACATGCATTTCTACTGCGTTTGATATAACTAAACTTGATATCTGAGGGAGCCTCAACATGTCCCTACAATCCGAAACCATATTTCATTATTTTTAATATGATTAATTTAAAGGAATAATCATAAGTATTCTATGGTCGTGTCCAAGTTTGAAGAAGGTATGACCTGCCCCCACCATCCCTCCGTTTAATATGAGTCCTTTCTGTACATCCTACACGTGGATCTTCACACCCCGTTTTCTCTCTCTATATATACTCTCTCACCTCTCTCATCACATTACACAGCCAAATTCTCTCTATATTTATCTCTCTAAAACAAACAGAGATCGAGCAGCACTCCACAGTCAAAATAGGTATCCATGGCGAGTACTTCAGCTACTTGTACAACCTCTTGGATAAACAATAATTGCACTAACAGAAACTCCATTAAATGCTCTTTACAAACTCCAACAATCCATTTTCCCAAACACTCCACTTATGAAACAACTAGTATCCCCACCCCACAGAAAAAATCCAATCTTTCTTCTTCTTCTTCTCCGCAATGGAATATCATCCAGAAAGCCGCTGCAATGGCGTTGGACGCAGTCGAGAGTGCTTTAACAGGGCACGAGCTCAAAAACCCTCTGCCAAAAACAGCCGACCCAGATGTTCAAATTGCCGGTAACTTCTCGCCGGTGCCGGAGCATCCCGTCCGCAGTAATCTACCGGTCGTCGGGAAGATACCGAACTGCATCGGTGGGGTTTACGTCAGGAACGGGGCTAATCCTCTGTTCGAGCCACAGGCCGGCCACCACTTTTTTGACGGCGACGGGATGATTCACGCCGTTCAGTTCGAGAACGGCGCTGCCAGCTACGCCTGTCGGTTTACTGAGACTCAGAGGCTGATCCAGGAGCGGGCTTTGGGCCGCCCGATTTTCCCTAAAGCCATCGGTGAGCTACACGGCCATTCTGGGATAGCGAGATTGATGCTGTTCTACGCGCGTGGGTTGTTCAACCTTGTTGATCACGGCCAAGGCACCGGCGTCGCGAACGCTGGATTGGTGTATTTCAACAACCGATTACTCGCCATGTCTGAAGATGATTTGCCTTATCACGTACGGGTTACGCCCAATGGTGACCTGAAAACTGTAGAAAGGTACAATTTCGACGGGCAATTGAAATCCACAATGATCGCTCACCCCAAGCTCGACCCGGTTTCCGGCGAACTCTTTGCCTTGAGCTACGACGTGATTCAGAAGCCATACCTGAAGTACTTCAGATTTTCGAAGAATGGGGATAAATCGGAGGATGTTGAAATCCCAGTTTCTGAACCAACAATGATGCATGATTTCGCCATTACTGAGAATCACGTCATCATCCCTGATCAGCAGGTGGTGTTCAAGATGTCAGAAATGATCCGCGGCGGTTCGCCAGTGATTTACGACAAGGATAAAGTATCCAGGTTTGGTATATTGGATAAATACGCTAAGGATTCTTCTGGGATCAAATGGATCGAAGTGCCCGATTGTTTCTGCTTCCATCTCTGGAATGCATGGGAAGAACCAGAATCCGATGAAATTGTTGTAATCGGATCGTGTATGACTCCACCCGACTCCATTTTCAACGAATGTGACGAGGGCTTGAAGAGCATTCTATCAGAAATCAGACTGAATTTAAAAACCGGCAAGTCCACGAGAAAACCCATCATGTCAGATGAAGATCAAGTTAACTTAGAAGCAGGAATGGTGAACAGAAACAAACTCGGAAGAAAAACCCAGTTCGCCTATCTCGCCATTGCAGAGCCATGGCCTAAAGTTTCAGGTTTTGCTAAAGTGGACCTCTTCACAGGTGAAGTTAAGAAATTCTTTTACGGTGACAAGAAATATGGCGGGGAGCCTCTGTTTCTCCCCAGAGATCCCAATTCTGAAGAAGAAGATGATGGCTACATTCTTGCTTTCGTGCATGATGAAAAAACTTGGAAATCGGAGTTGCAAATTGTTAATGCGACTACCATGGAATTGGAGGCTTCTGTTAAACTCCCATCAAGAGTTCCATACGGTTTTCATGGCACATTCATCAACGCAAATGATTTGGCTAATCAGGCCTAGTTTTTTTCTGGAGTTTTTTTACAGTGGAGAATTACCAGAGGGATGGTTTGAGTATACGTCCCCGGAATTTCTCTACTGTTTTTTCTTTTTACTTATCTTTTAATATTTGATGTTGTGAGAGGTTTTTGGGGAACCTGCTTGTAGCTTTGGATGTAGTTAGAAATGGAAGCTCAGCTGGTTTTCTCCTTATTCTTTCGCAGTGTGTGTATCTTAGATACAAAGCAAAAATTATACAGAATTAGATGTAAGGTTATGTATAGGCCTCCTCTGTTTTTTCCCCTGTGTCTACTCTGTTTTCTTGTATATAATAAACTTGAAAACAATGGACCTTCTATTATATTTCTCTGTTAATATTTCTACTCCGCTTTTCCCATCCAGTTTTTCGGGTTCCGATACTATAAAGACTCAATTAAAAATGATTTTTTCAATCCAATTATTCAATGAACAAGTTTGAATTCGAACTTAATTTTATACCTTACCTAAAGAATTTAGTATCTTATCCAACGAGACTAACTAAACTTTGGTATATTTCTAGTCCTGTTACGCTCATTAACACGCACCATGCGATTAGAAAAGAGAGAAGATTTAACAATAATATGCTACTCCGTTTGAATTAGGACATCATTGGACCCTGCAATAAATGAATGGGAAAATATTTGGGCCAATGGAATTGTTGATGTTTTAAGGTTTTACAATTATGTTTGGAAAAAGAGACAAAAGGGGGTCTATTTTCTTTTTGTAGCATGCCGACAAGTAGTCGGTTTCCAAGTTTTTGATAATTTGGAACATGAAAAGAAAAGAAAAATAAAATTGTGATTAGGGATGATAATGACTGGCCAAATATATAGCATCACGCCTTCATTGCTTGATTAGTGGGCTACTTGAAATTCATATTGATGCAAACAACGTTTTGGTTCCAAAATTATAGGTGCAACTAGTCAGTTCAACAAAATCGTCACCCCAAAGAAAATATCTTCTTTTCTTTTGTTTTCCATCAAATTTTTTTCCGGACTCGGATAGTGTAAAGTTCCAACACAATTTGAACTGTGTCAGTATAAGAAATTGAATCCAAACATCTACAATAAATAAAAATAATATCTAGTGTTCATTAGGTCAAACCCTAATGATTATTATTGTTAAAATCAGTTTAATCACCAACAAAACTATTATATTTGTCTTGAACAAAACAAAATAAAAAAAATAAGGATAATTACACTTACACCCCCTTGACTTGGAGGTAAATACAATAAGATCCCTTGTATTGAAAATTATAGATAGATCCTCTTACCCTACCAAAAACCTAAAAAATCTTAACAAAAAGTTGTAAAATGACTAAATTACTTGTTATAGTATTTGCTATACATGAAATAAACGAAGTGATTAAGTTGTTGTTTTGTTAATAAAGCGTTAACATCTACTTGGAAACATTAAAATGACTAACAACAGGACCTAAGTGTTAAATAGTGCCATAGTCGAGGGGATATCTCTATAATTTTTAATAGTAGAGAGGATCTTGCTGTATTTTTTCCAAAAAAATAATTGTGGTATTTAAACCTGAGGACTTGTCAAAATCCCGGCGATTTTCAAGCCTCTATAAAATCAACGATGGAAGAGTCGATATAGTGAAAATTTCACTGACGTCGGTCCAATTGTATATTTGCCACGATTTCAACTATTTTTATATAAACAATGACACCTCTAAGAGATTTTTGAAGTTTTTTTAAATGATGGAATTATCTGTATTCACATCAAAACCTTAAGAATGGTGGATATAAAATTTTCTATATATCAAAAGTGAAAATAAATTAATACATATATTGGGATGTGGACATGGAAAAGAGCAGCCATGTTTGCCCTTAGGCAAAGGGAGTTTATAGTGTCCATCAAGTTGTGAATGTGATGCTAACCTGCAGTGTTAATTGGTAAGAGTCACCATCCCAATTTCCTAATTAATGCATAAAAGTTTCTATTCAAAAAGTTTCTATTCACCATCTCACTCATCAACCATGCTTGATATATATATATATATATATATATATATATGCAACTTGACTCTACATTTTTCACTTAAATTGATAATATACAATAAAAAATGTTTACTACTTTTGTTGCATGGATAATTTTCTACCATGAAAAACATATGTCAAAATTTATAGTCGTTCTTTTATTTATTTGGTCACAAGTACGCGTGCTAGTTGTGTCTATATCTGTGGAACACGGATACGATACGACAATACAAATTATTTTTGATATTTTACACTAAATGAAATATCAGACACAACATGACGAAATATAATTTTTAGAAGTATATGTACACCGTATATTTATATGTTTTCATTTTTCCAATAGAAACCCTAACCCCGGCGCCCATCACATCGTTTGTTGATGACACTTATCAAGTTGTTGTTGTGCAAAATAGGCCTACAAATGTTCTCCCTTTCCATGACCATGAGAGCCTCATAATTGACGTAGAGATCACTAACGTTCTATATACATTTGGATTAATTTAATATTGTTATTTAATTGCTGGAAAAGCTGCATTATTAATGCAACACATGGACTCTTCCGAGGTGGTATCAGAATTTTTTTATTTGGAACTTTTATATATATATATATATATATATATATATATATATATATATATATATATATATATATATATATATATAAATTAAATTTTATTTTTATTTGGAGCAACGAAACCTTATATCTTAGATATAAATTAAAAACTAAATTAGTACATATAATAACAAGAAAATTTTGGTAGGGGATGTTCGTCACCCCCACTTTATATGGTGGTGGTACAACCCCTAGCTCCATTGCACTAGAAGAATATATATCTTCTTCACCTACAAAAATGGTTTATGTTACTCACCCAATTTTTTTCGAACTTAGATACTGCACAGGCTCAATTGAAGACGGCCCTCCTAACTCATTTATTCAATGTATAAGCTAGAGTTTGAACCCTAAACCTTTTGAGAGATCTATATAACTATTAAATGTTTCGTTTCCATTACCAGATCTTGTTAATTTTGTACTTTCTTAGGGTTAACAAATTCCTAATCTTTATTTACAAATTTGAAGTTGTTATCACTATTAAAGGCAAAATTTTCCTTTAAGAAGACACCAGAAGAAACATTTAATAAAGTTGAATACGACGTCACTTTGCACTCTTTGTTTGTAGCTTAATTTGTTCCCAAATAGGAGTGTCAATTTATTCATCGTCCATTTAGAATTAAGATTAAGATACACGAAAGTTACCAAAGTAAAGCACTCCTTTGTTTTAATTGATCAGCTAGTTGAGTGTTAGGCAGGATTTTTCCACGATAATCCTGCATTATTCTCTGACTTGAACTTCACAAAATTATATAGGGCGAATTACGTACCTACCAGATTGTCATATTTACATATAAGTTCTTTTTATTTCGTTTTTTATATTCTAGTCTCTTGACCGGTCAATCGTTAGTCAGTTCCGTTAATTTTCTGGTACCGTTGTGTTCGTCTCATCGAGACGATGAATTTGGACTATAAATTTGTCTGATTCAGTGAAAAGACGAGAAAGTTACAAGTTTAAAAATTTTCCTTTAATTGTTATAATCCAAATTTCTCGTTTCTTCACCGAATCAGACAAATTTATATTTCAAATTCAATGTCTTGATGAGACGAACACAACGGTATTAGAAAATTAATGGAACTAACTAATGCGGGTTGACCGATCTAGGGACTATGATATAAAAAACGAAATAAAAAAGACCTATATATAAATATGGTAATATGTGGGACTCCTGTATAATTCATCCAAATTATATATTTAAGATAGATAACATACCTAAGCAACATTTTCAAGAAAAAAAGGTCATTTTTCGCGTGCATTGACGTATTTTCTTATAATGAATTATATACATTTGATGAAAAGTTTACTAGAACCTTCTTTCTGTCTCTTTCAATTTAAGTGCTTAATAAGACATTTTTTGTTAAGAACATGTTTGCAAATTCGTTAATATAAGAGAGTTAATTACCTCCAATTACAGTTGAGTTTTCAATCCTAAACTTATAAAAATATAATTAGTTCGTTTTTTCATTAGTTAGTGTATTGACATGCACAATACATTTTTTTTTTCGCGCTCTCACCTTAGTAAATTATATCACTTTGCTCCCTATAATTAACTGTCGTCTAATTTTCTGTCAAATATTTCATAAATTGATCACTTTGCTCCCCAACCTTTTTTATCGTCTGATAGTCCACTCTTCTTATATTAATTAATTTTGTAATCTTTATTGTCTCTTATATTCTTATGTAGTTGAAAAACATGCACATTCCCTTGATATTTATTTTCTACTAATTTTACGATAATAAAATTCATATAAATTATATTTACAATAATCAATAATAAATTAAATTTGACATAATTTCAATTAATTTTTGATATGTGTGCATATATTCGTCCTTTATAAAATATTTATTTTTGTCCTTATTTATAATTTTAATTCTTATTATGTATTTTATTTATTCACATTATATTAGTACTCATATATTTATTTCTTGAACTCTTATTTATATCTATTTATTTAATTTCTATCAATAATAAAATATAATATGTAAACTAAATAAAATTATTTTGCTTTGGGACCGTGAAAAATATTAGAGGGCAAAGTGAAATTACTTTAGTAAACGTTTGACGAAAAATTCGATGACAATTAGTCGTAGGAAGCAAAGTGATACAATTGACAAAGGTTGGTGGGAGGTTTTCACAAAAAAATCATTAGGGAAAAAGTATAAAATCTGGAAAAGGTGCGGGAATTAATGCGATTATCTCTTATGAATAATACATTAATGTTTTCTAACTCATTTTTTATAATAACATAGAATTTTAGTGTATTATTTAAATATAACATAAGATTTTATGAACAGTTACCATAAATAGGAATATTAACAAGAGAATATGCCATTGCTTGTGTCCTAAATACATCATGCATGGAACGTGACGAATACGATGATGCACTCTTCCCAAATAGAGAAATATTTAAAGCAAATCCACTTCAAATTAGTTGTACTAATGTTATTAATTATTATTGTTCATCAGCCAGAGATTATCTGACATTATTAATAATTCTATTGTGCTATGATCCCAATCTTGTCCTAAACTGCCATTAATAGCTGCTAAAGCATGATTATGAAGAGACTGAATATAACGTATCAAATAAAGAAAAGCATTTCAGTAACCGAGTTGATAAAACAAATGAAATTTATCTTACACCATTTCACAAAATCAAATATATGGTGACCAATAAATAGTGGTTTGACAATTCTCTTTTCTTTTACTAGCTTTTGAATTTGAGTTAGGTATAAGTCCATTTGTTCACATGGTATCACCAATAACAAACTCCATTTTTCAGTTTCACCTACAACAAATAATTTTTTCTTAATTAAAATATTCTTGTTTTTTCTCAATATATATATATATATATTAGATTAAAAAATTCAAATTTTAGCATATCAAACTTCTAATGTAATTTTGTATGTATGCTAATTAAAAATCAGGAGGGTGTAGTTGAGTGGAAGAGACTCATCCATCCTTAACTAATTAAATATTAAGGGCTCGAATCATGATTTTTGGTATGAAACAACCTTAAATCTTTCATTGCCAATTATCCTGCCCAATAAGATGTCTATAATTCAGCGAGGGAAGTAGTTGCTAAAAAATATATATGATCAATAATTAACATATACATTGTCGACCTAGTAAATATAGAAGTCGACAAAGGTCACTATTACTGTTGAGCAAATTTAAAAATGAGACTTTTGATCCGGAAAATTCTACAGATAACATAAATTAGAGGAAAAGTAGTTGAGCAAATCGTGTCTGGCGCATGGCATATTTCTTTAAACAATTTTAACCTGCTTGGATCCTAATTACATGTACATCTAGCTAGCTGCATGCCACTATTTAATTAGTAGCTTATAAAATAAAATTGCATGCAAGCAACTTAGGTAGAGTACTAATAATTAATATCCACAATATATTTCATAAAAAAATGCTCAGAATTATAGTACTTAAAATGAAATGTTCCCGAAGTTTCTTAGAAACATTATCTATTTTTCAGTTAGTTTGAAAATAATTATTATCGATCATATACTTGTCAAATAACTAATTATATCTTTTTTGAGGGAAAGCAAGACTTCATTAAATTAAACTAAATCAGCAACAACAAAACCCGAGCAAACTCAAGAATATTTATGGAATCTACGCAAGTTAAAGTTGTATTCCTGGCTAGAAAGTGAGCAACACAATTTGCCTCTCTATATATGAACAAAAACAAAAAAAAAAGAACTAAAGCAGCTAAAAATATTATGTATCTCATCAATAATAACACCCATGCACATAAGAAAAATCTTCCTCCTCCGACACGAGCTTCCGGATCAGCCCCTGATAGTCCCCCTCAAACACGAGCTACTAGCTCCCATCACCCAAAATCGCGTGCCGACCGACCAGACCGCTGCTCTAGCAAATGTTCCTGAACCACGTACTTTCTTAGAAATTAACATTATTAGTTCTATTTTCAGTTGGTTTTAAAAGTAATTCTAATTTTGTATATATATATATGCTAATTAAAATATACATTGTCGACCTAGTATATATGGAAGTCGACAATTTCACGAAAAAATATTAATATATGGAAGTCGACAAAGGTCACTACTGCTGAGCAAATTTAAAAATAAGACCTTTGATCCGGAAAATTCTACAGATAACATAAATTACAGGGAAAGTTGTTGAGCAAATCGTGTCTGGCGCATGGCATATTTCTTTAAACAATTTTAACCTGCTTGGATCCTTACATGTACATCTCTAGCTGCCACTATTTAATTAGTAGCTTATAAAAATGGGAGAATTGTATTTTTTGTCCTGTAAGTTAGGGTCTGTCTAATTTTAGTTCTGTAAATTTCTTTGTTAACACATTTAATTTTTTATGTTTTTAATTTTAATACATGTGGTCCAATTTAACACATTTAGTCTTGGAAATAACATAATTTAACACATTTAGTCCGATTTTAACAACGCATTTCATCATTTATGTTCTCTCATTTTTTTCCTGCCAAAATCCAACCGGAGCAACAGACATTTCATCATTTATGTTTGCTAAAAGATTAAAAAAAAAATTTAAATTATTTCTACCGTTACACCTTCAATGATTATTTTTCCCCCAAATTTAAAAACTGAAGAACCCTAACCACAGATTCACCTCATTCTACAAAATTGGTCAATAATCAGATAAAATTGATTGTAATCTATCTTTTTTATCCTAATTTTGCTACAAACTTGTGATTTCCAAGCCGGTTGAAGCTAGAAGAGAAGATGAGTTAAGGTGGTGATGTGAATTGCAAATGTGGTGATGTAAACTTAAAGGATGAAATGTGTTGCTTCGGTTGGATTTTGGCCCGAAAAAAATGAGAGAACATAAATGATGAAATGTGTTGCTAAAATCGGATTAAATGTGTTAAATTGTGTTACTCTCAGGACTAAATGTGTTAAACTAGACCAAATGTGTTTAAATTAAGAACATAAAGGATTAAATGCGTTAACAAAGAAACTTACAGAACTGAAATTGGATAAGACCCTAACTTACGGGACAAAAAATGCAATTTTGCCCTTATAAAATAAAATTGCAAGCAACTTAGGTAGAGTACTAACAATTAATATCCACAATATATTTCATAAAAAAATGCTCAGAATTATATTACTTAAAATGAAAATTTCCGAAGTTTCTTAGAAACATTATCTATTTTTCAGTTAGTTTGAAAATAATTATTATCGATCATATACTTGTCAAATAACTAATTATATCTGTTTTAGGGAAAACAAGACTTCATTAAACTAAATCAGCAACAATAAAATCCTGAGCAAACTCAAGAATATCTATAGAACTTATGCAAGTAAAAGCTGCTATAGAGTGGGCAACACAATTTGCCTCTCTATATATGAACAAAAACAAAAGAAAAAAAACTAAAGCAACTATCGATATTACGAATCTCATCAATAATAACACCCACATGAGAAAAATCTTCCACCGACGACACGAACTTCCGGATCAGCCCCTGATAGTCCCCTTCAAACTCGACCAAGCTCCCGCCACCCAAAATCGCGTGCCGACCAGACCGCTGCTCTAGCAAATGTTCCTGAAGTTTCTTAGAAATTAACATTTATTAGTTCTATTTTCAGTTGGTTTTAGAAGTAATTATTGATCCTGATTCCAGGGATTTTGTCCAAAAACCTTGAAAAAAATTATGGCGATCGAAGCGCAAATCCTGGAAATGATCACTACTACGATAATTTGAATGGATAAGTCTGCACATAGACTGACTTAATTTCCAGTTTATCAGCAACAAATAACAAACTGTACAGCTGATACAAAATCCAAAAACATAATAAACAAACTATTGTAAATTAAGAATTTGGATTAATTATGAATACAATGTACCACGGACTACGGTACTATGTGCTAGCTAGCTAGCTGTACGTTCTAGTTACTTATAATTTCTATAATTATATATTTAATTAATTTTGAGCTCATCTATTTCCGAAAGGGCCAGAACTTTCTGATCAGAATCTCAGGGAAATCCAACTTGCTTATATTCACCTTTGGCATTTGGCTTTTTCTGTATATATCAGCTGGGCAAGAAGAATTAGTGACACCTGTAATTGATAGATTTGCATTATTATATTGCATGCATGTTACTACAACAAATTTAAGAATATATATATAAATATATATATATACGTATCTAGGTTTTATGTTTATTTATTATGTTTGATCTCATCTAGAAATTTATAAAACTTGCCGCGTTTGATGTAACATGAATTAGTAACGTGTTGAAACTAGATTGGAAAGATCACTTCCAACTGAATCTCGTAATACTCGAGTCTAAAAAAAAAATGAGTTGGAAAAAAAAAAGTAACACACCAAGTGAATAATATTTGTTTAACTGTTAAAAATTTAACTGGGTATGGAAATCAGAAGCTTTGACACGGGTAATCCCTGTCCTTAAAGTTTCTATTGCCCCTACTTCGCTGGAAGTTTGCTAAGGTTTCAGGCAATACACTTCCAGGATAATATCAAGCTTTGTATAAGAAAATTTGAGAGAATTCGGATGCTAGCAATACACCAGAATTCAGGCGAATGTTGTTGTAATATCTGATGAACACAACACCTGTATTTATAGGGGTTCAGGTGTTAATAATAATTAAATCAGATAAATGCAGGGAATGAATGATTTGGCTGTTATAGAATTCATTCCTCCTTGAATGCATTCAAAGCCCACTATCTGACTGTTTCAAGCTCCAACAGTCACATTCCAACAGCTATAATCTGATTGGTTGGGTTGTCTGAAATTGGGCTCCGAAGTGAGTTGGGCCTGGTCCAAAATGAAGGCTCTGGGCTCGGAGGCGAGGCTCCTAGCGACGATGCGCACGTGCGACACACGACTAAGCGACGCGGCCCGGTCCGGCCCAAGCCCGTGCGCGGGACGCGGGCGCGGGCGGTGCGGTGCGCCGCACCGCATGCGAACCATCCATCTCTCTCACTTGAGTTCCATAATTAACACCACTAATTAGCATTAACTAATATAGTGCTCATTAATTAAGAGTTTAACCAATGTGGGACTCTTAATTAAGAGTTTAATTAAAGTGGGACTCTTTAGTTTTCCAAACAACCTTTAATGTATCTTTTCACATCCCAACTAATACACACTTATCAATGTAGGATAACACTTAAAGATACAATTAAATCCAACATTAACGACTACAAATAGTAATTATTAAACGATCTAAGTATCATATAATGTTTATTTAGCTAGCTCTAGGTTTAAATATGCACCCCAAAAAAAAAGCTCTAGGTTTTAAATTGACAAACTAAGTATTTCAAGTAGTACTCATCATTATTTCTCCTCATCACTGCAAGTATATATCGCCACAATATTACTGAAGAAAGGGATATCGAGACTATAAAAAATGTCACAAAGTATGTGATATTAGCTAGACACTTTAATTTAATTTGAGAGAGTAACTAAACTTAATCTTCATGTGTTTAAGTGGCTAAATATTTAATATATCTTTTAATTAATTTAATAATTTTCATATACAGAGTGTTTCAATTATATTTTGCAAAAATAAAAAGAATAAATAAATATTGACATCTTTTTCTGTATCTTAATTAGTATTGGTTCACTTATATATTATGTTTCAATTGAAGGATCTTTTTCTTTTTTGTTTTACCATCCTATTTTTTTCGGACTCGATACTATAAAAGCTCATTTGGGAGAATACCCAGTTACTCTATACATAAGGTAAAGTAATTTGAATCATAAAACTTACTTAAGAAGTGTGTGATCATCCTATACTAGACCAACTAAACTTTGAATTTTATTTGGTAAATTCAAGAATCTTTTAATAATGTACTAATATAACAATATCA
Organism: Verbena officinalis; assembly: GCA_958496215.1. Classification (NCBI taxonomy): domain Eukaryota; kingdom Viridiplantae; phylum Streptophyta; class Magnoliopsida; order Lamiales; family Verbenaceae; genus Verbena; species Verbena officinalis. The sequence goes on from OY292389.1 coordinate 27,028,373, forward strand.
AAACTAACATTTTAAATTTTGGGTTTCATTTAAGATACTACCACCCAATATTTTATTTCTTGTATTGTGAACAAGAAGCATGTGAAAAAATGTGGAATGTGCAGAATTTTCACCTTTTTAATGAGTAATTTAATGCAGCTGTTGCAGTACTTATCATCAGTCACACACTTTCAGAATTGGCCTTTCAGGAAAATTCGTTTTCAACTTTCAAAACTATAAATTCGTTTTCTTCTCAAAAGCTGCAATAGCATTTATGCATGCCATAGAAAAATTTTGTTTTTAACTTATAAGGCAGACATTGAAAAAACTGAAACTAAATCGATCCCGATGATCTGGTAGCTAGTGTATTTATAAATCGATCTCTCTATTTGAAAACTTAATTAGCATATTTCTCCGAGATTTTAATAAATAAATACATTATCAAAAATACCCCCGGCCGGAAGAATCCGGCCAGTTAAAACCCTAGTCGGGATATTTTCATAATACTCATACATACATTTATTAGAATAATTTTAAGGACTATACAATAATTTCTTAAATAAAAAGAAGTAATTTATAAATACACCGGAATTAATTTTGTGAGTAAATATAAATAATATGAGTATCATGACACGAAGGTCGCAGGTCCGAGACCTACGTCGGCTAGGAAAAAAAATTATATATATAATATGAGTCATCAGCAATATTGTGGGATTAGTCAATAGACATCATTTCATGAGTCACCCACATGAATATATATATATATATATGGCCAACTTTTGCACAGGAGGCACTTCAAATAAACAAATTAAATTACTATATATATTTCTTTCTATAAAAATATAATTAATTATTAATCTAATGTACGTTTCATGAGATGAATCATCAACTTCAAAGAAAGAATATTAATTAAGCTGCTAGCTAGCTGCTAATTAATTAGTAATAAAGAAATAGTTAGAACTTAGAAGCATGCATTTCTGTGGTATATATATATATATATATAATCTGCACTGGTAAGATAGTACTGTCAAATTAAAGATGCTAAAAATAGGTGAAGGAAATCTTCAACGTGGGAAGCTCAGAAACCAGAAATGGAAGCTTTTCATTTCAAATATATATATATATATATATATATATATATATATATATATATATATGTTGGACAAAGACAAAATGAACTAATTAACAAATGAATATTCTTTCTAATGTGTAGATATAATAATATATTGAATAGAGAAGATGATCCACAAAATAAGTAAAACGGAAGTGGGACAGATGTTCTCATATCTGTAATGTAATATTATAATTATATATAAAAATACGGATTTGGTTGGTAACTTCTGCCCTTTTCCAATGTACCCCTATACATTAATGGAATAAAATTCAGATTTAATTATTTATTAATATAAAATTTAGGTTATTGGGGATATTTTGTTTTGTTTATAGCTAATACTATATGTTGTTTTGATACTAATCCAATATAGTCTAGGAGGGTAAAGTGAAATTTTATTTATCACTAAGGAAAAATTTTATTAGGGTTTCAAGGGTCGAGTTGAAGTTACGTAGGACTAACTTTAACTTAAAAACCTATATGTAGTTAGAAGATCACTAATTAAGGGACCAAAATTAGAAAATTAAGACCTATAATTGAGAGACCGAAATTGAAATAAATTATCCCTATTTTATAAAGTTGCAGGAGTCTATTTTGTAATATTTGATTTTGTGTTACTAAAATGCCTTAAGGGGTCTATTATAAAGTATTTTATAAAGTCGTAAGAGTCTATTTTATAATATTTCAGTCACACAAAACTACTGCATGATCATATCATATATTGTGATATTGGGGTGATACTTTTAACGAAGACCCAATTGAATATTGAATGAGAAAGCCCATTTAGTTACAGGCCTGCTGGACAGGACAGCCATTAATAGCCCACCTGAAAGCCCATTAGGAGGGTTTATGCGAAAATCCTAGTTGGATAAAGTCAAAGAGGCTGGAAACAATAGAAGGGTTACCAAGTGACGTAGTTTAGCAGTTCGACGCTATGATAATTTCGAGTCCTCGAGAATATAGTTGTTATTAGTAGGGAAAATTCTACACCTTAGTGATTTTCAAATGACATATCTAACCAAACTAACTCTATCTTCATCTCTATTCTCATTCCAACCCATAACCACTACATCACGAATCCACGGCTGGTGGTTACCACTAAAAAATCTGTATCGTCGTGTTGTGTCATGTCCGTGTAACATAGGTGGTTACCCGTTACCCGACGGACTCTAACTCAAGATATATTGAACACTTAGTTATCCACAAGCACTTTGATACACGCTCATATTCATTAAAGATTGCAATTTACATTATTTCATACTTTAATTCTCAGCTCTTTACATTCGTTTACTTTGAAAGGGCTCCATCTGACTTAATTCAGTGGAGTTCTACCCATTTTTTCCTAGATTGGCATATTCAACTACTCAAATTTCGAAATCAAATTCGTTGGTGCTGTAAGCATCACTGGAGATCATTTGAGATGCTCATCTTCTAGGGAGGAAATACACATAAAGCACAAGCCTCAATTACAAACAAAATGAACATATAAATCTTTTAAATTAGATCATGTCCCTGAAACATGTCTTAACAAGCACTAATAAAAACAAAATTGGTTAAACCCATAAAATTCCAAGAAAAAACGATAACCAAAAGTACACAATTCCGATACAAAGAGAATGAAACTGAACAATTGAAAAAAAAAAAGCTGAAATCTGAAATCTGAAAGCAGACCATAGAAGCCTTACTTACATAGCTGCTCAACAGCAGCTACAATCTGTGGCGGTTGCACCACAGTCCATTCCTCGAGAGTCCCAGCATAAGGAGTCGGCACATCCTGAGACGAGAGGCAAATAATCGGTGCATCCAGATAATCATGAAAATTCTCATTTATCGCAGCAGTAAGACTCGCCCCAATACCACCCGTTCTCATGCACTCCTCAACAATAACCACACGATGCGTTTTCTTCACAGAATTCCCAATAGTGTGCAAATCGAATGGCTTCAACGACCTAATATCAATCACTTCGGGATCGTACCCTTTGTTGACCAAAGTCTTGGCTGCCTGCATCACATGGTATCTCATCCTAGAGTACGTCAGAATAGTCACGTGCTCTCCAGGCCTCACCATTTCAGCCTCTTCCAATGAACAAATATATTCCTCATCTGGGATTCTTTCCTTCAGATTATAGAGAAGAACATGCTCAAAAAGAACAACGGGATTTTCGCTGCGAATGGCGGCTTTCATTAGACCCTTTGCATTATATGGAGTCGAGCAAGCAACCATTTGGATACCTGCAGGGATAAAGCTAGGAATTTTAGTGAAGTGGGTCGCGAGATTAAAATATCAAAAGTATAAGTGGGTGTTCACAAACATTACGACTTTTGGAGAAGCTAAAGCAGAAGAAAAAGTCCAGTAGTAAAGTTGGGAGTGTGAGAAAAAGAAAAAAGGAAAGTCATAGTCAAGTGTTTGGAAAAACATAAGAAGCTAAGACGCACTTTTACTATTCACAAGAAAGTTCCATTTACGAAAATAACCTAGAAGCTAGAAGTTGAAGCCAAAAGCACATCCTTAGGTACTTTAGCTATAGTTTATTTCTGCCTAAAATAAGTAGAAGCTGTTTTTAACTCGCTGATAAAGCAAAAGGTACAAAAGTTCTTTTTTTTGGAGTTTGCTAACACTACCTAAATATAGCAGGAATTTTTTTTCAATAGGGAGGGGCAGGGCGGGGTAGCAAAATCATAATTTTAGAATAAGTGGGGGAAACTTTTAAATAAGTTTGGGGGCAGTCACAAGTTCACAATTTTGTCAAATTTATTACATTTATAAGGTTTTATAAAAGTTTAGGGGCCAGGGTACCCCCCTGGATCAGGTACTGCCTCCGTATAAGGATACCTGGGATTGATTGGAAATAGGATTCGAGTCTTTGTGAGTGTTCAGCTCCGAGCTGGCGGCCGACCCCACCTGGGCCTCGAATTACAGTTGGGATTGTAAATTGACCGCCAGAGGTGTAGTGCAACATCCCACAATTGTCTGATATTTGGTTGAAGGCTAATAGGAGAAAACCCATGTTCATGCCTTCAACTATTGGCCTTAAGCCTGTCATGGCTGCTCCAACAGCCATGCCTGTGAAGGAGTTTTCAGCAATGGGAGTATCGAGTACTCTTAGATCTCCGTATTTTTCGGCAAGACCTCTGGTGACCTTGTAGGACCCACCATAGTGGCCGACATCTTCACCAAAGACACAGACTTTGGGATCTCTCTCCATTTCTTCTTCAAGTCCTTCTCTCAGGGCTTCAAACAGCAATAGTTCATGCCTGAACAAATCAAACCGTTTTTGAGATTATTCATGTATGATAGGCACTAATTAAGGATATCGGAACAATGAAATTAAATTATTGAAACATGGTTAGCCTATATTTAAGAGGAGGATGGATATAAACCATGGGGGCTACTACTGCTCATTACTGAAGGAAAGTTGTCCGCAAGATCTGGAACGCATTTAACTGTCCTCATCGTCTCAATCTACTTAGTTTCTATATTCTTCTTTGACAAACATGAGAGTTCTTAATTTGCTATATATCTACGAAGACACCTTTGTGGCTTTACAATTACTTGTCCACGGAATCAAACTTACTTTTGAGTAATATCAGCAAACATTCTTAATCATTGACAGAGAATAAGAAGGCATCTGTAACTGCTATCGACTTCAAACAACCACATAGCATTATATTAACTCACCGAACAGATAAAAGAGGTATACAATTGACTTTCTCCACTCCCTCAGGCATTAGTGATATTTTTAGAGCCTAACCTAATATCTTCACCTAAAACAACCTAGAACATGTCCAAAAACCCAGGCATTAATTACTCAGAGCATCCGCTTACAGGTGCTGTCTGTTTAAGAACAAATACTTGTTGAGAAAGAATGAAAAGCTTTATGCAGTTCCTTTGCATAGTAGGAACTTGCATGTTTTCATGACACTCAATATAAATCACCTTCGATAGGACAAGTAATAAATCATTATCCTATCTTAAAGCATTCAATATGTCATTGTATTGTAAAATATATTATACACTTATAATGTTACATAATTATTATTGGAAATTCTTTTGCCCATTAATTATAAACTATGATGTACACAATTATTTTAATAAAGACAGCAGTTTTTGGATTAGAGAAAGACAATGCAATTTCTTTTTTTCTGGTTAGATTTAGTATATACTGCTAAGAAGCAACTGGATTTAGTTAAATCTTTAAACTCCAGTGCACAAGCTATCAACCTCAATCTTTGTCTTCATATGACAATGATTGTAGAACTAGTTAAAAAATATGATACAATGTTAGTAATGAATATCGAGAAGTCTATTTATGATTTTGACTAATTAACAACAGACCTTCTATTCAATTTTAAAGTCTCCATCCTACTTTTCAGGCCATCAATCTTGGGGCCTTCTGTTGTCCTACAGTTAAGCTGATCAAACAGACAAGCTTACCGTAGTGAGTTCCAAGTACCAATATTGTTACAATGCTAATCATGAAAATAGGACCGCGGAGTGAAACATTTGAAACCCCTCTACGGATTAACTCAATAAATTATTAAAAGCTACATTCCCGACATTGCAATCAAGTGCACTGAGATAAGCATATAAAGTAAACAACTGAGAATCTTACCCGGGTTTGGAAGCCGCTGAGGCAGGACTTTCAGCCTGTGCCTGAAGACCATAAAAGAGAAAACAAAGCCCAAATTTTAGAGATAACAAATCAGATTCTTAATCAACATCCAATGATACAAAACCTAAGAAAGGGATAGTAAAAGACTGACGGCAACTGCTTTGGCGATGAGCTTTTCAGCCTTGCGAGATCCATTGATCGGACCGGAAATCGGCCTCAGCTCAGATCTGATAACTGATGAAAACAATAACAGAATTAAGCAAAGAAAGTAAATGAAACACCCATATCTACGAACGGTAAATATAATGTGGTTACACTGTGACGAGCCGCCAATTCTATAGTCGTGAAAATGAGCATAGAGAAAGAGAAAAACAGCTCACTGATTGAACTTGAACCATTTCCCAGAAATAGTTTTCAAGTGGTTATCGACCCAATCAATCAAAATCTAATAAAGATTCAATAAAAACTGTGTGTGAGAGAAAGAGAGAGAACCTGGAAGAGAGCGAACAGAGAAGGCAGAAGATTTGGTAGAGCGATCTAAGGAAGCAGCTGAGGCTGATGCCACTCCAACAGATTGCAACATGGCCGCCATTGATTAAAATCCCTCTCTCTTTTAATGTGAACTTACTGTGCGAGGGGAAGAGAGAGAAGGAGAATGAGAAAGGAGAACTGGCGGAGAAAGTGATTATAAATGATTGTAAGGCAGAGAAGAGAGAGAAAGCGGCGGAGATAGCAAAGCGAGAGAGCAAAGGTGAAATAACAATGGCGATGATACCGAAGGGGATCCCATCCGTTTTTTCTTGCTTTCTTTTCTTTCTTTCATTCAACTGTCATGACACTACTGGTTTGGCCAACTACAGCTACCAGGGTTTTTTTTTTTTTTTTTTCTTTTTTCTCCTTTTTTTTGGAAAAATTTCCAAAAAAAAAAAATCAAAATTAGTCCCGTAACTTCGCCATTTTTGGCAATTTTGTCCAATAGTAATGTCGTTTCAATACTAACGTGGTGTGATTCAGTTGGCAACGTAGACTGAGTTTGTGGAAAGAGCCTCAAGTTGGATTCCCACTAAATACATTCTCTCGGAGGGGTGAAGAATCTTAACTGTGACTAAGCCTCGAATCGAACTAAGAGCCCTCAATGTAAAATTACCCGAACCGGTAATATACACAAAAAAAAAATATCTTTTCAAAACCATCAAGTGACATAGTTTAGTAGTTTGACTTTATATTCATCTAATCAGATGTCTGAGTCGCTAAGAATACAGTTGCCATTGATTGGAAAAATTTTACATCTTTGTTTAAAAACATTACAATGTTCCTCGGATTCAACAAGTATTTCATACTTTTCACCGAAACTGAAACGATTTTTGTGGAAATTTTAATTGATTATGTATTCACGTACATTATCATTTCCGATTACATTATGAAATTCCGACCGTCATTGCAAGACTTTGAGAAGAACAAAACATAATTGCAATATAGTGAAGTTATAGGACCAATTTTTCATTTTTGCATTTTTATAGTTTTGAATATAATATTTTAATTATGTGAGAGGTTTCTAATAAATTATGAAATTAAAAAGATTGTGAAATCAAACAATATCACGATTTCATCCTCGACAATCAGTTTTGATTTAAGCTATAAAACATAGACACAAACACAACGACACATACACAACACGGATACGGCTACATAAGTTTTTTTTTATATTTTATACTAAAAAAGTGGCCAACACGGATGTCCAACATAATATCGAACACGACATGATATGATTTTTAGAAATATCTGTACATTATAGGATTTCAGCGTCATCAAATACCATATTTATCTACTTTTAAATTTCTATTTGTAATTTTGGATTTTGAATTTTGAAATTGATTATCACATAAGTTTATCTATGTAATTTGAATGTCTGCCTTGCATTAATAAAAACGAGCATAATACAGTTAAAATAGCATAATACCGAACCACCAAGTCATCACGATATAAAATTACCAAGTACCTACTTCCTAAGAAAAACTCAACTTTCCTGCTGCCCTGAAGATGGCCTTTTAAATAGAACTGTTTAAACCCCTTACAAATTCAACACAACATTCTTCAAAAGCTGCTTCAAACATGTAAATTACCACTGAAATTTTTGAAAGCATAAACTGCAACAATTCGATTTTCGTATAATCTAACAACTGCATTTCTAATCTTCAATCGACTATAAACCTACAAAAACGAATGCAGGTTCCAGAAAGATACTGCTCGAGACACGAACTGACTCGTGCAAACAATTTACTAAGCTATGCAGACTCCAAAATCTTCATACAACACACCGACAGTCAGATGTGTATTTACTACAATCTGAACCGTGCAACCTGCATTAAGAATTTGAACAGTAAGAAATCATCCGAAAGAGAGAACACAATAACCATCTTTAAGGAAACAAGATAATTTATAGAATTTACCGGCATAAACCAGAGATGCAGCAAACTCAGTCCTCTTCCATTGGTACATCTGGAATATCGAATCTGTCTTCTTGAATCGTTTTGGTAACTATTGAAATAGGGGTAGGTGCTAGGGAGTCAAGGAACAAATGATTGTAAGAAGGGAGCAGGTAGAATTAAGCATACTGCAATAAACTCATAAACATCATAAATAATATTTCAAAGGATATATATCGACATAGGATCATCTTCTTTCTCCCCACGGTTACGGCTATTATTTAATTCTCTCAATATTTCAGGTGTAACCTGCAATTAGCAAAAATAACAGATAGATATCATTTAACTATTCCATGAAATAGAAGATCTGTTATCAGGAGTAGGTCGATGATCTTACTAATTTATGTCTCTGTCTTTCAACTAGAGTGTTGAGATTGGTTTTGTCCTCCTTCGTCAACTCATTTTTGTACCTGCACAAAAGTACACAGTGCACAAGCATAATTAAGCAATGACGGGGAAAAGCGGAATTATAAAACTCAATTGACAAAAGACTTGTACAATAAATGTAAGCAATAAATGTATATATATATATATATATATATATATATATACACACATACACACACACATACACACACACACAGAGAACAAATACAAACCTCTGCGCAAAAGCGAGAAGTGACTGGTGCCATATAACAGGCATTTCTCTGGAGTCGTCAAGGAATTTCATAAAATGAGCAACTAAAGCATCAAGTACACGATATGGCAATGCATATTTCTTCTCGATCAGTAACTTTATGAAATAACTGCAGAAAACACAGTGATAATTATCTTTATAAATTTCGAGACAAGCTCTAGGAAAAAAATGTGGTGAGCAAAACATCCTAGCACATAAAACTGAAACAGATTTTGCAATGAATGGAACCAATGCCTGCAATTCAAGAAGTGCATATAGCAAGTGGTCAACTTTTCTTGAAGAAAAGAGTAAATTTTATGACCGGCCCCAGGAAATTAAAGTTAAAAACATATTAATTATTACATGTTATTGAATATGTGACTTTTGTGATATTGAACAAACATTTTACATATATTCATACCTCGTTGTGCCATTGTACTCCATCTCCGCAAGCTTCAACAATGCAACACTGCCATGACCATGGAGATAAAGATGTATCAGTAAAAGTAGACCATGTATATAACAACGCCACTCATTCGAAGTAGGGGAAAAAAAAGATAACTTAAGAACAAGTAATAAGTTCTTGTAGAATAACAAGTTAATTTAATGCCCACTTAAAATAGGCAACCTCGCATTGGGAAAATTTTAGTTTTAGGGCATAATTACATCAAAACCCCTCACTTATGATGTATTTACATATAGACCCCTGCAGTTTGAGAAATTACACATAGACACCTTCTCAACAGATTTTGTGGATAGAGACCGTACCTAGAATGAAGAGGAGGAATTGAAATCTTCTCAAGGATGCTCCCAACAATGACAGCCTCCCTTAAGGTGCATGTCCTGGACTGGACAGAACAGAAAAGGTATCAATTACAAGTCTAATGATATTCAAATCATGTTTCATAAAATAACACGATATTGTACCTCACACAAGGGAAATAAGATTCCCTTGTTAAAAGCAGCTGGTTTATACAGAGCCTTTTTCAAGGACTGGTACAAGGCAAAGTGCAGCCTCTTATTCTTTCGAATATCTTCCCTCACACGTGGAAGCAATACAAACCTATAGAATCGTTCCACCTTCTTGACACCCAAATTAGAAGCAAAGATTCTCGTAGCTTGATACATTGCATTTGGTGACCATTTCTCGGGTTCGGTCAGGTATAAGACTTCCTCCCAGAATTGTACAGAAGGTATGTGCTTAAAAGCTTTTGGCATCTTGCCAGAAGTGTATTTGTTAAGCAGCTTCCCAACCCTGCATGGTTCATATATTGCTAAACATCATTAAAACCTATATTACACTTGTTAACCATAAAAAGAGGGAAAGCGAAGAAAATGTCACATGATGCTCGGTATAAACTATAAAAGACACAAGATATATCAACATATACATACCCCTTGTACAGCTCAATGATTGAGTCATCCAATTTTGGCATTGGTTGCACACCTGCAACACACAAATTAAACTGCAACTTTCAATATTTACCATACAATAACTTTGGGCAGAGTCGGATTAGTAAGTAATTATCAGTTAAAACTAACAAAAAATTGATTATCATCAGGAAATTAAGATTGTTAACCTGAAACTTGTGCATCTTTTTCTTTGATCTTTTCAATAATGATATCAGCCAATGTGCGTTGAGGACGATCATCTTTTGATAAAAAAGCTTCTAGCAACTTCTCATCTTCCTCGTCAATCTCATCCTATAAAAAGATAAAAAAATATGAAACAAGATTTCAAATAATAAAGACAGAAATTAAACAGCAATACAAGAAATGGTGACAATTGAAGCACAAATGGATAGTGCTACATCCCTCTTAAAAAAAGGTGATCAGGAAAGAATTAAAAGAAGTAATTGAATTCTTATCAGCTGATAGAAAATCATTCCCACGAAAAAGTACTAGAAAGACAAAAGACAAAAATTAAAACAAAAGTACCAACTATCTGAACATCCAAAAAGAGATTTACAGTTAAAAAATAAAGTAGGGTAAACCTCAACATTCCATTGCCCAAACTGACTTTGGGTCTCTGAAAACCCATCAAAGTCGTCCACATCATCCTCATCATCCTTGTCTTTGAGGTTTTGCAGCTGCGCAAATGCAAAACTATTCTTGGGACTCTTATCGGCTACTTCGTTTTCGTTATCCTCCTCGTGCTCGATTTCCTTTTGCTGAAGGAGAGCTTCCTTGATAATCTTAGAGCTGACGGCGCCAGGGACGAGCTTCTGCTGGAGCTGGTGTTGCTTGGGTTGCTTGGACCGTTTCTTGCCAGAGAATGCATCAGAGCCAAACGGAACAAAGGGCTCCGGATTCGTTATTCTGCTGCGTTTCTTCGACATTGCTGGCTGCGACCAAATCCCTAAACTGAATTGGGAATTTTAGATTTTAGTAGAGGTCAAGAATAGGGTTTTCATTGTATGCAATCCGTTTTACCGCGTTTTAAGGGAAAACAATATCGGTATGGTTCAGTTAAAACTGAAAAAAAAAATTTGAGCTTTTATTAAAATTTGCCATTAAAAATCAACACTAAAATTATTGTTCCTCCACAAATTGACTCAAACACAACTCTAATGAAGGCAGAATAATTCATCATGCATAATCAAAGAAGCAAAGCAAAAGGTCGAAAACTTTGCAAGCCAACCAATCAAACAACTTCAGTTTTCAGCCAAACTCACCTTAGAGCGGCGCAAGTAGCGGCGGACGGCTCCGTTCGATAGCCGAGAAGAGGCGTGGTGCAAGTGGCGGCGGACGGCGAGGTGCAGCGAGGGTTAAGCTGAGCGAGGTTTGGCGTTTTGAGAAGAAGACAGAAGGGTATTGTTCCTTGATAGTTTTATCTTTTCTTTTATATATTATTATTATTTAATTTTGTATTATTTTGTTTATATTTTTTAATCTAGGGTACAATGATTTAGGTTTTATGCTTATTGTTTGTGTTGATTTAGAGTTCATTATATTATTTGTAAAACGTTACGGAGAGTATTTGTAAACTTTAAAAAAAAATCACTTCTAACATAAGTACTCTTTTTTAGTATTTTGAATTTCAAAAATTCTCAATTTCTACTAAATTTAAGTAAAAATAAGTCAGAATCCAAAGGCACGTAAAGACATGATTTTGGATTCTGATTCTAGAGTTTAAATATTTTTATAATTAAAATAAAATTTTAATTAGTAGATTTATTAAAATTAGACGTGATTCTGAGCTTTTTTTTTTCCGAACGCCCAACTACTTTTTCTCTCTGATTTTAGCTTTTTTTTTTCCAAACACTCCTCACTCTTATTATTATACTTTTTTTCAACTTTAATTCCTACTGTAACTTTTCTAAAAGCAGTAAAGTTTGCAAACACCCTTATTACATATAATGTAGAAGTATCTTTTTAGTTTACTGATAGTGTTAATATATTTAACTAAATTTAGATATGTGTTCCTGTAAAATAGAGTACATAATATAAGTAATTTTGTTTCTCAGAATGTTTAACAATATTTTCAAAATTCTTGTAATTACTATTTAAGTTTCTGTAGTAATTAATTTAGTTACTTAATAATCCATATAAACTATTTTTTTAAATAATAAACTTGCATAATTATTTGTTGATTAAATGTTATGGATCAAATGTCATGAAATAATGTACTTCGGTGATATAATCATTAATAATACTTGGGGAAATATGCAAAATTAGGACAATCATCATAGTCGAATTGATATGTTGAGGCAATAACTTGCGTAGTAGCAATTTTACACCACTAACTTAACTTTTGTAGCATCTATACTATATTAAAAAGAAAGCACACAGTCGAACTACGAAGGTATAAAATCCTCCCATTTGGGTAAAAAATATAATGTGCAGGAAGTAGAAAAAGAATCAGAGATGAACACAACACTACTAGGAATTTTCAAAATTTTCTGTCCCCCAAAAGTATAGAATACTTTGGCACCAAACATAATCTGAAGCCATATATGAAAATTTACCCAATTAAATAGATAGTATAACCATGCACAACCCACAGTACAAAAAACATGCTACAGTAACCTAAAGAGTAAAAATGGAATTTTGGGTCGAGTTTTGCTGACGTCGCCCAAAAAATGGACAGAACCCTAATTCCATGTTTTTTTCTGTAATTTCCAAATTCTTAAATGGGTGTAATTGTAATATATTGACTAAGAGGGGTCTAGTAGCAATATCTGAATACTCTTGTAGGTTCAACGTTTAGTAAAATAACAAATGTCTACCTATAAGTCTACATTCCATTGTTTAACCATCTTCCTGCACATTCAGCTGGAGTTCTTAGATATAACCTGAAAAAATACGGAAACCGTCGTTGTGAATCATCTGGGAAAGAATAATCGGTGGCGATTAAGGACTGATAAAAACAAGTGGCAGAAAGGATTATAATTTAAACCTCATTAATCAAGGGCTTTGCATTTTCTTCCCATTCTGTTGTCCACCTAACTGAAGATACCCTTTCCATCAAGCTACACCTCATCGACTTCAATGCATCACATCTTTCAGGAAAACCCTCAAACAACATCTGTTGTAAACAATGCATAAATTCGATTCTCAAAGATAATAGCTATATCTATGATATAAAAAGATGAGCTTAATTACCATGAGTTCATCAGCCAGTTCTGAAGATGATGAGAAAAGGAGACCATTCTTTTCAACATCTACCAGCTCCTTAATGCTTCACAAACGAGGTTCCAAATGGTTAATTATATATATAATCTAGCAGTCGCACAATCGGGCCAAAAAAGTACACCAATAGACTTACCAAGAATATGAAACAGCACAAACGGGTAATCCACATCCAAACATATCCACAACCTAAATTAAAATAACAAAAACTCAAAGCATAAATTATTCCTCAAGAAGAAAAGGGCAAAATGGGAAATTTGCACGGATGACTGCATTATAAATTGCTTTAGTTTTCTGCATATGCAAAGAGAGAGAATTTTTCTTGGAATATTAAGAGCATACCTTCATGGGTAGATCCAACCCTGATGAAGAAGTATGCAGACAGACACCAAGATCTGCTGATCCTGTATGCATATTAAGGGAAGGCTTATAAGAGTGTTTCGACAAATTAAAGTTTTCAAAAATTAATATTCTTATTATTATTATTATTATTAATAATATTCATAATGTAACAGCTTACCAAGAAGCAATGGATAATCCTCTGCTGACAGCCACATAGTACGGAATGCCACGCGTTTGAGACTCAGTCTTCTTATTTTTTGCTCGTATTTTTCCTTCTCAGGCCCTTTACCTGCACTTAGTTCTTCAGTCTTAGAATACATAATTTAAAGAGGAAATAGATGATGAGATTGATATGAAACATAGGCATAAAATTACCAGTAATGACGAACAGCAACCTAGGATATGAGAATTGCTTTCCATCACGAATTTCGTCCCAAACAACTTCATCACTAGTTGAGTCATCCTCACCTAATATTGCAGCAACACGTCTATCATACATAACAGCTGCTTCTAGAAGAATGCCAAAATCTTCATCCGGAGTCCTGAATAAAAAAAAAATCTTCATAGTCCATGCTTTCAATTAACAAGGAAAAACACATATTTTCTCACGAGGTTTAAAACTAATGGAAAAAGGCAAAAGAATTTTAAAAGGTATAAAGAAAAGATTTGATGAAAAACATACCAGCTTGTACTGCTAACAACGAGTGCAGGTCTGTTCTGATTCAAGATTATATCAGTTTCAACCTTAGTTGTAAATGGAGTTATATTAGGATCATTGTCATTTTGTCCTGTAAATCCTGTTTCAGACCGAATTTAGCAGGAATACTCTTGAATTTGTTTTAAATAACTAAAAGGAGTATCTTTTTCCATTTGTTTACCATTGCTTACGCAATCTTGAAGACCATATGGCTCTTTAAGACTTTTACTGATCCTGCAAAATAACTAGATCATAGTCAATGTTAAGAGTCAGTTAATTCATTGCTCTCTTGAAGCTAATCATGCACTGTAAATTTGCTCACATTATGCTTCTCCTCAAGTGAAGCAGGCCGGAAAAATTCAGGAGGCTGATCATATAAAACCATGGCTCTACAACAGTAAAAAAACATAAGATTAATCAGGATTTGAAAAATGTTAAGCAAACTATAGAACAGAACAGTTTTAAGATCATGCTCTTACTCAATTCCCCAATTTTGAGACAATTCATGTTGCATTGCCTTAGTCACACACAAGGAACCGTTAGCCATTTTGCCATAATGCTTCTCGATCCTAGTCATAGAATCGAAAATATCTCAGCTATAATTTTGAGCAAAATTAAGCATTAAATTTCATTTTAAATCAAAACGACAGAATCCAATTCACCATCGATATATCGTGACAAAGAGACTGCTTCTTCCAAGGGAAAGAGCGAGCAGAGTATATCCAAAATTATGCCAATCTATAATAAATGCTGAGCATCTCAGCCAGCTGGCCCACTTCACAACCACCAATGTAGGAACTGATGGTGGATTCTGTGTGAGGACAAATATGTAAGTTTGCCTGACCTTATTCATCATGACAAAGGATACAAGAAACAGCATAATAATTGATGTCTGTAAAAAACTGCGAAATTATATTGCAAGGCGTCCAAATCTTTTGATGGCCCGCAAGAAAAAGGAAAGGTTAAATTAAAATATTTGGAGAACCCATAGCAAGTTACAACATCAAACATAAATTGCCACAGGTTTATGTACAGTTTAACAGTTAAATCAGAAATAGATTAACTGTTAAAAAAAATCTTGATTGATATTAGTCTGGAAAGCCAAGATTATCTAAGATCAAGGGAATTATTAAGCAAAAATAAGATGAGTATGACAGAGTTATTTTATATATAAATTGCAAGAGCCAAACACATGAAAATCTGACACAAAGAAACACAAGATGAAGATGAACCTGCACTATGAAGGCATCAGGAGCTGGAATCTTGACGCAAAGATACCAAAGCAGCATAAGAAACTGAATTATAGGCTTGAGAATGAGGAATAATGGGCGAAGTATACTTGGCAGACTTCGAGGAATCGTTGGCCATTGTGGCTGCAGAAAAGAAATAACACTGTTGTCAGAGATGGTGGAAAATGTGAATACATTCAATCTACCAGCAACATCCTAAATCATACCATTTTATGGATATGGATTGATGGGTGCTGTAACACTGAAATGTGGGGCTCCGAACCTATCGAAAGATCAAGTCTTCAATCAAGAAATAGATACAACTAGTAGTAATCTGATCAGTTAATACAACATTCACTATCACGTTTCTTTAATAACACAAACTCTGAAACAAGTTTCCATACCTGTAGTTAAAGAATTATATAAAGGAAGCAAGATAAACTAGAACAGTTGGTTGTTTAATGAGTAATGGGTAAATATTAGCCTGAGTTTTGTTTTAACTAAAAAGAACATAAATTGGTGCTTCTATCTTCCCTTTCCCTATGCAACAAATAAACCAAAATCTCTACTCTGACAGTAGTTGTGCAAGTGGCTATCTGATCTTCAATAAAACAAAATTTTACCTAAAAAAATATGATCTTAACAAATAATCATCTCGTGAATACTGACAAAGCTGTTGTCTCCTCCAATGCCAATACAATAGCCAAAAAGCGGAAAAGAACTAACAACAGAATTGAATATCCTCACAATTCAAAAATGGAGATAGAAGCAATAAAATAACAGTAGAAATATATTTCATTTAGCTATATTATTATTTATTCCAGACCAAAAAAAAAAAAAAAGAACAGTAGTAATATACAATATAATACTAATAACCGGAAGCAATCTCCTTTAATTAAATTGTGCAATAGCAATTTATATATAGATCACATTCAGCTCAACCAAATCTAATGCATAACCCATAGTACAAACTATTATATACTGCAGAGACAACTTATGATCAAAGAAAAGAATCAGGCCTAGGCCAACAAATAGTAGATATCATCACTAGCACATCATAGATACAGATATACCTCCATAAGCGACAATATCAACATCCAGAAAAGCCTGCAAGCAAGTTAGAAATGTGTTACACCAAAGACCCAAAAAGAGAGGAGAATTATACATCACTTGCACAAAGAAAGCAACTTCCGGTGAAACAGAGAAAAAAGCCCGTCTTTTTCTTTTCGTTCTTTTGATAAGTAAAAAGAAAATATCAGTAACTATCAAAGTGGAACGGATATTTCCAAAAACAAATAATTTCTCCAGAGCCTCAAAGCTAAATTATCCTTTTCTGATCGGTTTTCTGACTTGTTTCCTTAGCACAAGCACGAGAATACAGGGAAACAGCTATTCATTCTAATGTCCAACAAGTAGCAAACAAACATACTAAAGACTAGTCACTGTGGCACGCGGATCCTCATGCGCATAAATATTTGGATCATTATGTATTCTTTGTAAATTAAAATATAATTTATTTGTCCACTAATTAGTTTTTGATAAGTTTGTAAAATTAACATTATTCTCATATAATTAGAGTAAAATACAAAGAAAATATGACATATGAAAAGCTGAATATACTTTGAATTTTACTTTTCAAAACACATTGTTAGTGGAGAATGGAAGTTACCAAAAGTGTGTAATTAAAAATGGGAGTTATTGATTATGGGGAGATTGGCCATGAGACTTAAGAAAGTGGCAGCGGGCAATTGTTTTGTTTGGGATGCAGAATTCCAAAAAAGTCTTCAAAGTGTATATTGGATTGAGGGATATTTTTGTTATATCAAAATTTGGTGTGGCGGTGTCAAAACTGCCACTTTGAGTCTGTAAAGCCTCTTCCCTTTTTATATAGTATAGACAATCCCGAAGTGCTCCAGAGTCCAAAAATAAACTAGTGCTCCAATGAAGATATTACACATACTACGATGATTGCAACTATTTCACACACATGAAATATTTGTCTAAATAGATCATTAATACCTGACGAGCAAGGGAAAGTGCATGGTATTGCATTCGTGGGCTACGACCAATGTCTCCAAGCACAACCACCGCTGCCCTATTTCTCTTCATTGAAAATTCTTTCCCACCTAATAAATGATAAAGGATATGCCCGTGCATAAAAATTAATATTAATAGAAAAACTTAAGTTCATTTTGGTACATATGTTTTTCATAATGTTCTGCAAGGATGCATTAGTTATAATTGTACTTTCAAACTAAAACATCATGAAAGGGGACCATCCATTTTCTAATGCTGGCCAATTTCATCTATCCACCAAAAACTGAGACAAACTTCTAAAACAGATCAAGTCCATAGCATAATTTACCAAAGCTAAAGAAAATCAGTTAAAATGGATCGATATCAATATATCATATCAGCTAGTATCCTTCCAACAGTTGTTCAAATATCACATTAAAATTTGCCCAGTATCCAATAACAGAAACCGCTAGAAAAACCATACAGGAATCAGCTCCATATCCACCAAAACTGCTGAACATCGAAAGTTCTGCTCAAAATGCGTGCAGGATATGCTCAATATACTTCAATAATAGCTACTAGAAGACCTATTTCACCACTATGAATCCCTGATAACACTACCAGTCAAAAGAAACATTAAAGTTTAAATTTAAAAATGATTCAACTAAACCTGATGTATATCGATTTAAGCCATCCGAAGGTTCAATGTGAATAAATAGATAACAAGAACCATGATTGAAATTAAAAATGATATAATAATACTTATATCTTCTCCATGCTCTGATTTCAACCTCAAATCCAGAAGTTCTTACTAAAAATCCTAATCTGAAAAATCAATTTATTTTAAAGATTTCTACCAAAGCCTACTATTATTAAACCAAAGCACAAATCGACAAAAGTCGGACTAAATCATCAAGAAGGAGAAGCCTTCTAAATATTATTCTAGAAAGAGTTACCTTTAAATGGTGGGCTTTTCTCGTAAAAGTAGTTCTATCAACTTTGAATTGATTCTCAAGTATGACTGGGAACACAATTACCTGCACAATGAACAAAATAAACTCAGAAAATCTTATATACGAATCAGAGAAAGAAAAATAATGAGTATCTGCTATGATATGAGGGATTTCAATTGAGCGCTTTCTCAAAATAGAAAAACATTAAAAGAAACAGAAAAATACTACCGTTGGTTTTACACAAAAACTAAAAAGGGGTCCTTTAAATCATAAATACATCCAAAACGAAAACACAATAGAAGTGACGTTAAGGCGATCAACCACAGAAATCTGCCCTAATAAGTCCTCATTATCAGTCAATTCTAGTCATTAACGCCAAAGTAGATTGACCTGGATGCTTATCACTTATCAGGCATAAGAATTCTCAAATGAGATGCCCAGTCATGCAGGAAAACTAAAGTAACTCCATAATGAAAGTAGGAAGACAATAAACCAATTCATAACTAACAAATTCTGTCAATTGCACACAGAATGTACGAAAGTCAGGAAATTATGACAATCGAACAAAACTTGCACCTAATCAACTTTTATTAGAGCACAAGGCAACACTATTGTAAGAATAATGAGATTTTTACATGATTAGAAACTCATTCACGTCAGAGATTAGGCGAAGGAGAGGTGATCTCTGATCAGAACGCTGCTTTCCACAGCTGCAGTGCGGATGATGGTGGCCCAGCTATGATTAGTTATGAGAGATTATGGTAGGTAGCTCCCGGAGTTTAGGTGGACCAGATACGATGTACAGGTGATCAGTCGGCGGCGACTGGTTGCTCGAGACGGCGAAGATGGCGGGAGGCAGATAGTCGGAGTGGGGTTAGGGGCTTGTCGTTAGGGGGTCGTTCGATTTGATAAGATCTAATCTAACGGTTTTAAAATTTTGGGTACTGGATAATTTTCTTACATTGACGAGTTTGGGCCTGGGCCTGACCCTGGATCTGATTTTCTTTTAGAAAAAAATGTGATATTACAAAACATCATTATAAATTATGATTCATTAATAATCATTAGGGATTCATTGTCCAAAAGCAAGAAAGATCTGGGAGCTGCTCATAGCTCCAACAGAATGGTTATACTTTTGGAGTATATCAACGGAAAATTGGATTAAATCCATGCTTGGGACCAGTTTCCGAACCATCCTTTTTTCGGATATCAACTGAAGAGAAGTATTTGTGGTTGTGATATGGTGTCTTTGGAGAGCTCGAAACAAATGGGCTTACCAGCAGAAAAATGAGCCCACAAAAGTTACTATCAACAACATAAAAATCCTCGTGGCTGACCTCAGGAACGTGGCCAAGAAAGGAGGCCATGCTATCAAGGCAGATCTAAGGAAGGAACTACATTGAATTAAACCTATGTCGGGTTGGGCTAAACTCAATACGGATGGAAGCTACTATAACCACACGGAGGCAGCAACAGCGGGAGGAGTCATTCGTTCGGATAGGGGGGAATGGCTTGTTGGTTTTGCTATGAAGTTGGGGAAGATTCCAATCAATGTTGCGGAATTGCTAGGGATTCGGGAAGGGTTGAAACTAGCTTGGGAAAGACGGTCCAGAAGATCGAGATTGAGACGGACTCTGAGATTATCTTCAAGTTAATCATGGGAGAAGCGGAAGGACATAAGCTGGAAAATCTAGTGCAAGATTGTAGGGTTTTACTCCATAAACCTTGGCAATATGAGTTTCGCCACGTCAAGAGGGAGAAGAACAAGTTGGCTGATTATCTTGCCAAATTAGCTCACAACATGGACGAGGACTACATGGTCTGGACTGAAGTGCCGAATGCCTTACAACTGATGCAGCTGGAAGATGAACTAGTTTCTTAGTTTTTGTTTCGTTTTTGTTTTGCTCTGTTTAGCTCACTTTTTCACCCAAAAAAAAAAAATTAATAATCAATAGGACATTGTAAGCACTAATCACCATAACCAAAAATTATAAAGTACAACTAAACTCGTTTAGTGAGAACAAAATCTTTATACAAATATTAAAAAGAGAACAAATTTATTTATAATCTAAACTTTTTAATTTTTTTGAATTTGCAACCTAAACTATTTCGGGCTTATAATTACAACCTGAATTTTTTTATTTTTTTTTTTGAATTTGCAACCTAAACTATTTCGGTTTTCAATTGCAACCTATACTAATCAAATTTATTAACATTTGCACCTCGTGGCTTTTAAAAGAAATAATTTTAGGTTGTAAATTCAAAAAGATTAAAAGTTCAGGTTGCAAATTCAAAATAATTCAAAAGATCAGGTTGCAATTAAAAGCCCGAAATAATTTAGGTTGCAAATTCAAAAAAATTAAAAAATTCAGGTTGCAAATAATTTTTTTTGTTCCCAATTAAAAAACATTGGGCATGGTTTAATTAGATTGACCAACATTTACAAGACATTTTTAGCTTTCAAACAAAAAATATATATGTAGTTTTGAATCCTTTCCCAGCGCTCATCTCTTAATTGCCACTTTTCCAGGTAAAATAACGATTTACCTTAGTGTATTTCTCAGTCAACAGGATTCACAATAACTTCATATCATCCAATTGACAACCTGATTATTTTCCAAATTACAAAGCTTTGTCTATGATGCAAGCAAGCTCAAACAGCTGAAAGACCCGCATAGAAATTGACAGACTCTATATGCCAATCTCCAGTGGCATGCACTTCGAAACAACACTTACGGTTTCAAGTAAGTATTGTGCCATTCAATTCCAATTTGTGCCCAAAACGTGGCAAAATCTAATAACTTTGGCAAAGAGAAGATTCTAACAAAACAACAACAGCACAATTTTCTGGAACAAATAACTCGTAGATTTAACTTAACTTTGCAACTGTTATTATATCAATTCAACCCTCTCAGCAAATAGGAATTCCCATTTGTCACGCCCCCGGACCCGCAGGTCCGTTGGACGCGAGTATAAGCTTCGAATCCACTGAGTACAACCTGAAATTGGGCCTAAATAACTGCACAAAAGGATATCCATTGGTTACACTTGAATTCTAACTTATAAACCCATTCAATTTTCGATGTGGGACACGATACAATTATGGGGCACTACAATCATTAACTTAATCTGGTACCAAAATTCACCTTATTACGCTTTTATAAATGTCCAGGAGTGAGAATTTCCCTACCAAGACACCCCGCTGTTACAGAGATCTTATTCAGTAATTAAGATTGCGAAAAACAAAAAAAAACAGTAAATACCAGTGCTCTTAAAATCTTGTTTTCCTTAGGAAAACATGCATGAGCAAAATTGGTGCCTGTTTTTTCTTTTCCTTGTAAAGCAGAGCAGCAAATAACCAGAACATCAACACCAATTACATAACATCTGATAGTTTTGTATCCGAACATGCCAACTTTTATGTCATTCTGTTCTACATTCAAGTTAAAACCTTCAACATGGTAAGTTCATCGAATACATTCTACCTCAACCATATCGGCACAAATTTTCTCAAACAAGGACAAAGAGGGTTATATACATCATCATTCAGTTCACACACAGGAAGACTAGGCAAGGAACTAGGAGACAGTGGACCACAATGAAATCAATAATTAATTATGTATGCTTCAGGCATCTAAATAAAAAAGTGACTGCGTATAAAGACAGGGAAACCAGAGGAAATAGCCATTGTGGTGTGATTTGCCGGCCAAATAGCCAAAATGGTGCAAAAATACGAGATATAGCCATTTTGGGACAAACCGGAGTATTTTTAGCCAGCTTCTTCACGTATTTGTATTTTGGCAAAACCGTTTATTGTGTAACCGGTTTATTTAAAAAAATAAGTATGTAATAAACCGAGTACGTATTTTTCGGTTTCCAGTCCGATTTATTTTATTTTCCGTAATATTTGCATTTTTCGAAAATAATTATTTGATATTTCACGAAAATATGGAAATTGGTATTTATTAATTGCAAACCGAAGAAATACCTAACCGGTTCCTGTTGAAAATTTCTGCCTTACGTAAACCGGTTACAAAGTTTTCAGTTTCCTGTCCGAATTAATTTATTTTCTACAACATTTGCATTTTTGGAATATAAATATGTGATATTTTACAAAAAATAGGAGTTATTCATTAAATTGGAAACCAAAAACAAACAAACCAGTTTCAGAGAAAATGGTTGAAATTCGTAGAAAATTATGTTAACTTTTTCACAGAGTAAAAAACGATTTCACTTTTCACAGTCGGGTAAAGAGAAAAACGAAACCGGTGACCTAGATCCGGCAACGGCGGCGTGATGAGATAGTGGTGGCTACAAAGACGGCGAGACATTTTCTGACACGAAGACAGAGGATAGACAGTGTGACGAGACGGCGAAGTCAGTCTAACAACTGAGCGTGGAGACTCGACGTCAGTCGAACACCTCGACGGCCACAATCAGTGCGACGGTGACGGCGACAGCGGCAGAGATTTTAAGCTACAAAGGTTAGGGTTTAACATTATTTTCATGTATCAAACATTAATTTTTACGGATTTATTGATATGAATTTAGGGTTTAATTTAGGGCTTTCTCTTTTTTTTAAATCCAAGAACCTCGAAAGCTCTCAACTTGCTTCAACAATCACAAGTCTACACCATCTACTCTCTTTCTAACAATTCAGCACAAGGGAAAAAAAATACTCCGACCAATTTGTTCCCAGCAAAGATTCATAACTGGTTGTTCTGATATTGGATGCAGGCTACACATTTAAATAGGTTTACTTTCTTATAATTCATGTACATTTGGGTTTTGATGTTTTGTGTAGTTTGGTTGTGAGAATATTGCAGAGGCCTCAAAATCCAATTTTCAGATATTAAAGCAGTCAGCAATTCAGCATTTGTTAACTTATGACTTTGTTTGATCTGTACCAATAGCTGCTATTAGTCCAAAATAGTTCTATAAACATGTATGGCCTTAGCACTTGGGAAATTTGGGCAAAAGTATATTTTTTAGTATTATAAACTCAATGCTACTGTGTGAATTTGGTCCTGTAAGTAATTGGATTATGAATGAATGTAGTCCCATATTAATGTAGAAAATTTTAACATGTATGGTCACCATATATATATTTAGTTCTCGAGTCATACATTTGATCCTAAATTCACATATTTAGGAATGGAAAATTACATTAACATCACTGTTATATCTAGTTCATTTGCAAAATTAGTGAAATAAACACAAAAAGAAGATGGGAAAAACCAAAATCACATCACTGTTATATCTAGTTCATTTTGGTTTTTCCCATCTTCTTTTTGTATTTGGTAAATAGGTTGACAGGAACAAGATTATCCATACAGAGTTCGGCCCGAAAAGCAATATGATAACTGTTTTGCTATCAAGACATTAAAGTAGGGGAAATTTCAAGTTCAAACTGAGAATGCAATTAGGCTTATGATATATGAAGATTTAGCCCAAAACACAAAATTAGAGCACCAGTTAGTCAGCAACATGCATTAAAGAAAGGGGTATTTCCAATTTCCAGGAAAAATGCCGTCCAAGATTCTTTCGAATTCCAAAAGTTCTACTCAGCACTATTTTTAATCATTCCATATGAATAACAACTAAATTTTAAAGATAAATAATTATACTATGAAATGCCCAGAAGTAACCAAATTATGCACCTCCAATGCTACTTTAAAATCAGATTGCGAAGAAAATCACCTGAAAATGTAGATGCCCAGACAGGGAAAAAGAGAAGAGGTTGGACCGCTGCGGAAGTTTCTTTACTTGAGGAATGAAGAGAGAGAGCGACGGCGTAGAGGAGCAGGGGTGATGCGAGAGCGACGGGAGAGAGGAGAGAAAGCGTGGCGGAGAGAGAGTCGTCGGGTGTTGCAGAAAGACGGTAGAGT
The DNA here is from genome assembly GCA_958496215.1 of Verbena officinalis. Taxonomy (NCBI): domain Eukaryota; kingdom Viridiplantae; phylum Streptophyta; class Magnoliopsida; order Lamiales; family Verbenaceae; genus Verbena; species Verbena officinalis. The sequence goes on from OY292389.1 coordinate 27,052,935, forward strand.
CGGTGCTTGACGGTGGAGGAACGACGGCGGTGGGCGGGGAGACGGTCTCTCGGTGGTAGCAGGCGGTGGACGGTGGTCTTAGAATGAGAAATTGAGAATTGAGAAAATTAGGTTTTTCAATTTCAGTATTTCACGATAGAATTTGAATTTTGAAATTTTTTTTTTTTAATTTTCTTTTAACTAGGAAAAAAATATAAATTAAACTCAATAATAAGGGTATAATAGTAAGTTACTATAATAATAGTGTTTGGGCTTGATTCATTAGTGATCCATTACTAATCCACTAGTGATCCAGCCCAAAACTATTAATGATCCAACTCAATCCATTTTTGACCCACTTAATTTTTGGTTGGATCAAGACCAAATCAGACCTATTAAGTTTAGGTCGATCCATAGATCCTGATCCATTTTGATAGGCCTAGTTATTACTGTTACTTTTTTTTATTAAAATATAATTTATACGCGCGGGAACCACGTGCCACCAGTTATTAGTATTTTCTATTATGTTTTCTTTTAGGTAAAATGTTTTTTTTAAATCCTAAATTTTGGATACTTTGAGGAGGTGTTTGAAAACTTCCATTTGGCCCAATTGGGCGAAATAATGGGCTTTAGTTGAGGCATTAAAGACTAAATTCCGCGGCCTATTGCACTTAGTGGCAGGCTTGGTACGGAGCCCGTCACTATTCACGTGAGTAACCAAGATCCGGAAAGGGGGGATGACTGGTGAGATTGTAGTGGCGTCAACCACCATTGCAAAAAATGATTTTTTAGATAACCTCATTAAGTTTTTAAGTAATTTTTCCTAAAAAAAACTAAGTCCACCGTGAAGTTAGATTGAACTTTGAATTACAATGCTTAGAAATAAGTCAATAACACCACAAAACATAGTTTTGGTTATATTCCTCATACACCAATTAGAGAGTATAACAGGAAAAAGTAAAGCTGAAGTGAGCATTACTAGCCACACCAACCAACATATGAGAACGAAATTACAATATACAAAGAAGGCAACTTTGGCCATCAATTATGAAAAGCAATACACACATATATAAATATATAATGGGTCCATCATCATCATCATCATTCAAAAGTTTATGGTTTTCACAAACAATATGTAAGACTCATTAATTAACATAATAAATGAGCAAATCCAATGTTGAGATCAGCATTGGTGAAATGGATCTATAACCTTGGAGCTGGGAGAGCCTTGGGAGCATCCCACTCGGTCACAATGTGGTTGCGGGTGATCTCACTCAGTGAACGACAACCGCTCAATGCCATAGTCAGCTCAAACTCATCGCGCAACATCTGCAGTACTTTTCTCACACCGGCTTCTCCTTCAGCAGCCAACGAGAATACCACCGGTCGCCCAATCTGACAAACAAGGTACATAAAAATAATCAATAAATTTCAAGGTTTCAAGGCTTTTTTTTCATAAACGGCGTAAAACTCAGGGGGGTTTTCGTAATTATTCCAAGATTTGGTTGCATCATTTCTAATAGTTTAAACTTTTAGATGAGGTGGTCCTTTAATCCGGTATGATAGCCGGTCCAACTTACAAAGATGCCAGAGGCTCCTAGTGCCAACGCCTTGAAGACGTCAGTTCCACGGCGGACCCCACCATCCAAGAATACGGGCACACGGCCTTGTGCAGCTTTCACAACCTGACATTGCAAGTACAGATCATTAATTGAGGAGAAAAATAATAATCATAGATATTAGTAGACAGTATGTTATTTGTAAAAGGTGGTTATATATATATACCTCTTCCAGAGCCACGATAGTGGAAGGAACGTAATCAAGCTGACGAGCACCGTGGTTAGATACAATAATCCCAGCTGCTCCATTCTGAATGGCAATCCTTGCTGCACATTTCAAGATGATCGAATTTTTAGCCAGCCCCGTATTATGAGTATTTATTTATTTATATTACAGTTAAGAGATTGAAGAGAAAAACGAGGGAGTTGTGGCTCTTACTGTCTTCAGCAGTGATTACACCCTTCACCAGGATGGGCAATGAAGTAATTGTTTGCAGCCACTTGATATCCTGAAAAAGAATAACAGTAGATTTTATATACTTCTTATAGGATCTCACTTAGAAGCATAGTAATTTCAAGTATTGTTATATACACAATCTTTCAAAAAAAAGATTACCTTCCAGCTCAACGTGCGATCAATTTGACCCGCAACGTATGAGGCTAATCCGGAGTCACTAGCCTACACCACATAATATGAATTAAAATCAAGCATATAAACAAGGAACAAAGCCAGAAATTCAAATTAAATATTTATATTCGAAGGTAAATTTGGCATTTTTATGCTGGCAAACAATTCTGTTGAATAGCTTACTTCGTCCATTTTTCCAAGGTCCAAACCCTCAAAGTTCTTCAATGTCAAAAATGGTGGCAGAGTAAATCTGTGAGAAAGAAAATCAGAAGCTTCTTTTCAGACACCACACCTCAAATTATTGCATTCATATTTTTCGTAATGTTTGAAATGAAGTTTTAACCTGTTCTTAATATCAGATTCTCGACGTCCCAATATCGGGGTATCCACAGTAAGCGCTATGGCCTTGAAACCGGCCCTTTCAGCTCTCCTCACAAGCTGTGCCACAACATTCCTGTCCTTGTACACCTGAACAACAATTCAAAATATATTGGACATACATTTAGTACAAAATCAATAATCATTGTATATATAATAAAAGGAAAATGTAAAATTGTGAATCCCATCTTACATAAAGCTGGAAGAAACGAATGCCAGGTCCGGTCGAAGCAACTTCCTCAACACTTGAAGTGGCCCATGAGGACAATGTCTGAAATTAAGTAATTCTTGATACATCCATCAGCATATAACATTATTGTAATAAAAAGAATGTAGAACCATGATTATGTAGGAAACTTGAGTTTAACTAGAAACAGAAGAGAAAGCAAACCATGATAGTTCCAGCTGCTGATGCGGCTCTAGCTGTTGCGTATTCTCCTGCAAATAGATTATCCACAATATCACCACATTCAAAATTACATCCAGAATAATACATAACATTTACGAGCACTTTTCGTGAATTTTCAACTCAAATCCTAACTACATAATTGTTTGAACAACTATGAGCTATATTTTTTTTGGTCGGAACCATGAGCTATATGCATACATAGAAAACTTCCATTTTCTTCAACAAAAAATTTTGAGGGTAAATTACATCTACTACCCCTGTAGTTAGGTGGATTTACAAATTCATCCCCCTTGTTTCAGAAATAACAGCATAGTCCCTGTAGTTTTAATTAATTGATAACTAATTACAGCATGGTACCACAGGGACTATGCTGTAATACTAAGGGGATGGATTTGTAAATTCAGCTTAACTACAGGGGTAGTGGATGTAATTTACCCAAATTTTTATACCAACTTTTCTCAATGAAACTACTCACATATGCAGAGAATTATGTCAAATACATAAAAACGAATACGGTTACCTTCAGGGTGAGCCATTTTCTGCATAGCAGTCGGGGCGATCATGATGGGCATCGAGATCTTGAAGCCCAACACAGTAGTGGTCATGTCGATCTTGCTCACATCAATCAGAATACGAGGCCTAAACCTGTATATATTTTTTAAAATATAAAATCATAAGACAAAATATTATATAAAAAACTAGTCAACACTCAATTTAACTCAACTTACAAAATCCTTGAGAAGGCATTTCTGTTCTCAGCCAAAGTCCACTGGTCCTCTGCACCAGATGCATAGTAGTCATACACCATCTTGGGCAATTTTTCCTTGGCAATTGCCTGATACTCAGTTACATTTGTTACCTCCGCCATAGCTTACAGTGGTTTTGAAAAAACTACCTTCCAAGAATCTTCAAAAGTAGAACCAATATCAGATAATATTATAAGCTTCATCAATTTTCCAAAACAAGGAAAACTAGGAACAGATGGATTTAAGAAGGGTATCGCCGGAAAAATCGAAAATCAGAGGCCTAATTGAATGCAAGAAAGTGAAATTTTATTACATCTTATAATCTGACAGCAACAAAGATATGACCCTTATTAATTCTTCATAAAAACTACACAAGTCAATCAAGAACTAGCTAACTACATTAATTGCAATGAAAAAACAAACAGCCCCACATATATATATGCAAAATAACATAAACAGCCCACATAAGAAAACCAACTCAAACTCCAAAATCAAAACTTGCTCAGCAAAATGAATACCCAATTCAGCAAGAACCCAGAAATCAGAAACCCACAAGGATGAACACACACACACACACACCCAGAGAGAGAGAGAGAGAGGCAGACCTTGAGGCACAAGACTAGTGAAAAGAGTGCATGCAAGAAGAACCAGTGGAGGGGCTACTAGTACTAGATAAACTTGAAAGTGAGTGAACCAAGAAAAATACTACTACTGAAAAAAATTAAAAATCAAATTAGGAAATAAAATAAAATAAAAAAAAACAAAGAAACTGGGGAAGAAGACAAATTTGAGGATGGGCATTTGGAGGTGAGAATTCCAAACCACATCCGATGAGGGGTTTGGGGGGCAACTGGTTTGCTCTCTACCACATGCGTCATTGTGTGTTTCACAGTCTTTTCTTCATTATCAATATCTCTATAATTTGCTATAATTTCCACAAAAAATTTATATTTTCCAATATATGCATGTAAAATATATGTTTGAGACACTGTGCTGATCGGTTTTTGGATTTGTATGAATTATTTGTGTTTTATGATGTGGTTGAGAATGTGTAAATATGTCGCAATCTACTTTAATTTTTTTTCTTTTTATTTTCTTTCCCTTGGTTATGTCTTTTTCTGTGATTTTCCATTTGGATAATACAGTGGTTGAAGAGAAGGGGTGGTGAGAAGTGAGAAGTGAGAACTGAGAACTGAGAGGTGAGGGGTCTGTGAGTCTAATTATGTTGGATAAATTTCTTACATCAACTTATTTTGGGCTCTACATATGCTTTTAACACTCTCATTTTTATGTCCTAATTTAATTCTTTTATATTCATACTTTTTTTTTTTCAAATGGATTCAAAGTATGACTAAATCGATTAACAATAAATTTTAAAGTATTACTGGTATGGTTACCCATCAAAAGAATTAAAATAACAAGCCAACTTGTGTCAAACAAAAAAAAAAAACGGGAAAAAGGTAGGGAAATTCTAATGTTTTACATTATGAAATGACTTTTTAGAAACGATAACAAAAGAAAAAAAAATACAAAATTAATAAAAGGACGAATTATATAGGGTTCCTACCGATCGTTATATTTACATATAAGTCCCTCTTATTTTATTTTTTACATCTTAATTCCTCGATCGGTCAACCGTTAGTCGGTTCCGTTAATTTCTTAGTATTATTGTGTTCGTCTCATCGAGATATTGAATTTGGTAATAAATTTGTTTGATTCGGTGAAAAACGGAAAATTTGGACTATATAAACAATTGAAAAAAAAATTCTTAAGTTGTAACTTTCTCGTTTCTTCACCGAATCAGATAAATTTATAGTCCAAATTCATCGGTACCAGAAAAACGGTTGACCGATCAATAGACTAGGATGTTAAAAACAAAACAAGAGAAACCCATATGTAAATATGGTAATTTGTGGGGATCCCTATGTAATTTACTCTTAATAAAAATAATGAAAAATGATAAGACTTCTGGGAGTGAGTGCCTGGTGAATGCATGCATGATCGCAAATGACAAACACCCCGTGAAAAGTTTTTGGGCCAATTAAACCAGGCCAGCACAGCAGGAATCGCAAGCCTGGCGCTAACATCAGTTTCAGTTTTATGCCAGTTGCCAATTGGTTAATTTATGAGTACAGAACACATGCCATTTCAGTCATCACAGAGGAACAATTCTCGAGGCCTAATATATATTGTTACATCTGATTTTCTTCACACAAACGAGAAAAAAAATAACTCCAATTCAGATCTTAACTTGGATATGTGCCAAAGTTGAGACAACAAATGTGATAAGCAATCCAACAACTTATTTTTATTACAAGTTAAAAAGAAAAGTAAAAGTCAGATGACATTCTCTCTTTCCACTTCGGAATTTGTATAAAATCAGGCTTACCCTTATTAGGGGATGCATGCCCGGCGGAGGTGGCTTTAGTCCATTATAAGCAGGCTCATGAACGTACGTGTGTTGTGAATCCTTCAAATAATACGCATATATATGGGTTCTTTGAGGACACGGATACCTGAACTTTCATACAAATTGTAACACGTATCTAGGGGTGGGCGTTACGGGTCGGGTTTCGGGTTTTTTACCCGACCCGATCGGGTCGGGTTTTTTCGGTTTACGGGTCGGGTACCCGATAGTAATATCAGGTCGGGTATCGGGTAGGAAAATCCTACCCGATCAGGTACCCGAAACCCGAAATTTCATTTATTTTTTCTTTTTTATTTTATTTCTAAATTAGGAGGATCTTATACCAAAAATTAGAAGGATGTTAAATGAATTGAGATTTGAGGGGACTAAATTGCAATTTTTCTGGACTAATTTCAGCATATCCTTTAAACAGATAAATGTATATATTAAAAAAAGAACAAAAAAAACAAAACAAAAAAAATCGGTACCCGATACCCGACCCCAGAATTTCGGGTACCCGAAATTACATCGGGTCAGGGTCGAGTAGCAAAATTGCTACCCAAAAATTTCGGGTACCCGACCTGAACTACCCGAAACCCGAATAACCGACCCGACGCCCACCCCTACACGTATCCAACAGAATTATAAAAACTAGGGCTGGCAATTGGGCGGGTTGGGTTGGGTTCACATGGAATGGGTTTAAATGGGATTGGTTTAACATGGACTCAACTATATGGGTTTTAGTTGGGTTGAATTCTAGACGGGTTCTAGATTGGTTTTTAATGGTTGGGTTGGATTTTTAATGAGTTTGATTAAAAACTAAAATTAATTTTTTATTTAATACATTATAAAATACCTAAATTACTCTTAATACACATTATAAACTTTTATAAGAATATTAAGTAAGGGTACAATAGTAATTTGTTAATTAAAATATGAGTCAATTGAAACCCATCTTGAGTTCATCTTAAGCACATTAGTTTCCCAGCCCATTGAAACTCAGCCCACCAAAAACCTACTTAAAAAATACCAACCCAACCCAGCCCAAAACCAGTGGGCTGGGCTCAGCCCATTTTGCCAGGTCTATTAAAAATTAATTAATAAGGAAGAAATTAACCTACCGTTATAAGTTAACACAAGTTAAGATTTTCAACTAATATGGAATAAGTTACATATACCATCATTCAGGGCAAGTATAGTTACAAAAGTCAATATTAATCCTAATTAAGTTCAGGTAAAAAGCCCACAATTTATAAGTATTTCTCACAATTGAGCCTAGGAGATTCAAAAATCCAAACCTAATGTTTGGTTTCATTTTCCTTTTCATTTGAGACATTTTCGAAATTTGCTAAAGTAGACCAGATTTTCTCTATATTCTTATGGAATGACTGGACATTTAACCGTTGGATTCATAATAATGGGCTTTAAACAATTCTGTCTATTTTTAACTTCATGAATTGGATTGAATTGTCAACTTTGAATTAATGTTTGGCCATGGCCACTTTTTTTTTTTTTTTTTTTTTTTTTTTTTGTCGAAGGCCATGCCCACTTTAAGTTAAAAGAAAATTTAATTCGAATTATAAGTATTTTTATTCCAACTATGAACTGTGACGTCTTTTATACTTTGTCATTTGGAACTATTTTTGGTGGTCTAGCCTACTGATCAAAAACCGTTCATATGCAATTCAAAGCATAAATGTCCCTATACAGTATATGTGTAAAAAATGATCCATATATATATGCATATAATTACACAAAATTACCCTTATATTATACACATGAGACAATCCAAAAATGGTTCCAAATGCCCAAATAAGAGAAACAAATAATTGAATGGTGATTTGTTAAAAAAAAATAAAAATTGATAAAGTGTAAAAATAGATATAGTTTGGATTATCATAAATATTTTCTTCTTAAATGAATTAATAAAGTATCTATTTATTCTTGTAAGACACAAAATATTTGCTAACAAAATAGTGGGCTGAAAATGGCAGAATTGGATATCATTATTAGAGAAGCCCTTTTACATAGTACAAGACAGAAAATGCAAAATGGGAAATGAAACCAAGCATTCTGAAAGCTTTCGAACTATGAAATACGAACATGACCACACTAATTTTTTTTAATATTTTACACAAGAGAAGTATCGGATACAACTTGCATATTTTTTTTTTAAATTAATTTACACAATTAAACTCCACACGGCAATTAGTTTTTTTTTTCTTTTTTTGTCAAAATGACAGACAAAATGAAAGCGCCTAACTTGGATCTTTGATGAATAGATAGAGCAGCTAATGTCAAGCTTTGATGCCTCTACTCCCAACAAGTTGCGGACCACAGTGCCAACGTTTAAAACAAAGCTAAACGAGGGTTCTCAGAATACTGTTCATCGTAGGGATCCCAATACTAACAACATCATGAAAACCCTCAATCCGCTCTTCCCAGTGCATGAGTGTTCTATTCAGGCTATACCCCAATCTTGCCAAGGCATCGCGCCACACATATTCCCGAATCTAAATATGTGATGAAGTCTCGTTTCCCACGGTTTGTGAAAGAGAGTACGACAATCATCAATTATATGACATAAAGGATGATCTCTCGTATCTTCTATCATCACCAAAATTTAACATCACTTCGATCGGATTCAATTTCCATTTCTATTTTTCTAAACCGGCTTTCCCAAGTTAGGCGTAATCCTTCTTGCAAGCCTAATAATTCAGCTTCGGTAATCAGAGTTCCTTCCCAACTTCGCAATTAGTGTCTTTCTGGGAATAAACATAAATTAAGATACCATAATCAAATTATATCATGACGTGTTCGGGATGTTATTAAATAAATAATAAATAGATATAACTTCTTCAAGTACATAAAGGCTTCATAACAGTTTCTTTTGAGCTGTTAATATGAAGTTTAATTTTATTATTGTCTAACATAATAATTAATTAGGGGAGAGAAAGAGCTAAGATAAGTTGTAACTTGTATACGTAATTTCTTTTGGGTCCCCCAATTTAAACATATATAATTTGTTTTGGTCTCATTAGTTACCAATTATTTAATATTAGTTCTATCATTCTATGTCACTAATTTATTATTAACTTTGGAATTTTACCTTTTTACTAACATTTTGAAGTCAAAAGAAAAAAAAAAGTCTAGTAGCGGATGTAGCTATTCATTATTGAATTTGGAAGGAAATTTTGTCTCAAAAGCTGTTTCTTGGCTTGTGAATTTTTTTTTATTATCAAAATGCTAATATTATTGCAAAAACATACTGAATTAGGGAAAAAAATATAGGACATTGAATTAAATTTAACAATTCATTATTGGAAGGGAAAACAAAGGCTGAATTGTTGAGTTAATTACAGTTTGCAACTCCAATTATGACATTTTTTACACTGTACATTCTTAAATTTTAAAAGTGATAGGTTACAACCTAAAATTTTCTAAATTGAAAGCTAAGAAAGAGAGAGGGGCAATGTGTAAATAAATAGTAAAAGAAGGATCTGCAAGCAGATGATAACAAAATCATGGCTTTTTTGGGGCTAAAATAAAATTTGCTGCAAATGCAAATCTGTGTCCAATATGTCAATATGTTCCTAATTTGGAATAAAATGAAAATAAAGAGAAATAGTGACCTTTTCCTATTATGAACGCTTCATCGTCCTCCTCCTCCTCCTAACTATCTTCCTGCTAGTCGGGAGCAAACTGGATTTGCAAGAAATCGTTTGCAGTTTTGTTTTCTCCAATGCCCCAAGTCAAACGCCGTTAAACCTTGTACTTTCCCCCACCGCCCCATGTTCTAGCTCCACGCGTTACGCTTAACAATCTAGCTATAGAAGAAATTGTGATTCGGAGTTTCGACAACTGGGTCGATTGCCGACGGAGCAATGACGGATCGTGGTAGAAAATGGGTGAAAGAAGAGTTCGTAACGTACGCATACATTCTCATCTACATAGCGCTCTCCAGCGGTCAGATCTTCTTCAACAAGGTTCCGTTACCATTACCTGTTTCTCGTTCCATTTTTCCGTTATGTATATTTGTATGTCTGTGGGAGTTAGTGGGTTTTGTAATAAGATGGTCTAAGGTAGCATTTTGTCGAACATGTGGTGGTGGTGCATCGGAGATCAGAAACGGGAACACAAACACAGTGGATAGGTGCTCCGATTTTGATATCGGTTAATCTGTGTGATAATTAGCTTACATGAACTGGCATATCAGAGATTGAATACGTAGAAGATGCCATGATGATAGGATTCATGAATTGGGAGGGCGATGGGATGAGAATGTTGAGAAGGAAGAGATTAAAAGAGGAGATGGATAGTAGAAATCACTGGGTAGAAAATAGTTTTTTTTGTCCGTTGCCCCGTTGGGATGATCTTTAAGGATCAAAATTGGCACCTTTTTCAAGATTCCAGAACCACATGTCATGCAATGTTCAGAAAAAAAGGAGTGATGCTATAAGAGATTAGCAAAATTAGTGAATGGTTGAATGTATGATAATTTCAGGAGCCAGTGGTCCTCCTCTAGTCTTTTTGTTTCTCATTTTTCTATTTCTTTTTGTTTATTTCGTTCTGAAAGCAGGAATAATGTATGTTGATCTTTGTTCCCTGCCAATTCCCCAGTTGGTGAAGAAGCTTGAGAACAGATGAGCTTCACATGGCTGATATCGTTCAATTAACCTTTTCTTGATGCAGTGGGTTTTGTCATCAAAGGAAATCAACTTCCCATATCCTCTTGGGCTGACTCTACTTCACATGGTTTTCTCCTCTGTTCTATGCTTTATGCTTACCAAAGTTCTGAAGGTGATTACTGCATGAATGAAAGTTTACTGTTTGATGTTGCTTAATACAGAGTATTAATATTCATTTGTACCCTTTTGCAGATTTTTAAAGTTGAGGAAGGAATGACTTTGGATATGTGAGTATTCTTATGTCTGTTGTGTGAGCAACATTGGGGATGACTTAATCCAGCAAGAATTTTGCAGTGGCTTTGACTTGTCAATTGGTTGCTTCCATAATTTTCATTTGCACTAAAAGAAAAAAGAGAAAACTCTAAGAAACATTCTTTAGCATATTCTGAGTTTGATAGCGTGAATCTTGATGTCACATGCTTTTCATTTAATATTGTTGTTCCAATATTATGCCATTGAACTAGTTCCATGTACAGATATGTATCTTCTGTCATCCCAATTGGTGCAATGTTTGCCATGACACTTTGGCTAGGGAACACTGCTTACCTCTATATATCAGTTGCATTTGCGCAGATGTTGAAAGCAATCAGTACGTATAATTGCCAACAATTACTTTATGAGCAACTTTCATCATAAGTTTAGCACCAGAATACTGATTTCTACATTTGGTGACATTTACAGTGCCGGTAGCTGTGTTCATTCTTGGTGTAGTAGCTGGGCTTGAATTGATGAGTTACCAAATGCTTCTCATAATGTCAGTTATCAGCTTTGGTGTACTTGTAGCTTCTTATGGGGAAATGGAAATCAGCTGGATTGGAGTTGTTTACCAAATGGGAGGTGTAGTTGGAGAAGCTTTGAGGCTAATATTTATGGAGATTTTAGTGAAAAGGAAGGGAATAAAACTGAATCCCATATCTGTGATGTACTATGTTAGCCCATGCAGGCATGTAGTCTATTTCCTAAAAATAGTGTGTGTTTTTCATTCAAGCTTTTACTCTGTCAAATTTGATTAAAGTTTTGTTTTTTATGCAGTGCTCTTTGCCTTTTAATTCCATGGATTTTCCTGGAGAAGCCTAAAATGGATGAAGAAGGAACTTGGAGCTTCAAACCTCTTATTCTGACTCTTAATTCACTTTGCACTTTCGCTCTCAATCTTTCGGTTTTTCTTGTGATATCTCATACAAGTGCTTTGACAATTCGTGTGGCTGGAGTTGTTAAGGACTGGGTTGTGGTTCTGCTCTCAGCTCTTCTTTTTGCCGACACAAAGCTGACAGTCATTAATCTTTTTGGTTATGCCATTGGTAAGTGTGCTTTTTATGCCTGTGAAATTTTACTAGTTGAAAAATGAGGTCAATGCACAAGATGAAATTTTGCTTCTCTTTCTTTTATCAGGGACTTTATTCTGAAAATTAATAATTTAATGTTCTTCGGTGCTGGCCTTTCCTTTCCTAAGTCGACAATCATACTGTGTTTGTTACTAGGATTTTGCAAGGAGAACAATTCTCAACTGTATGATGGTTAGGAAAAATGGTGAGGAAAATGACTTTTTTCCAAATAAAAGCATGTCAGGGATTGGTTAATAGGAGTAAATCGTGTGATGGAATAGAGTGAAATATGAAAATTTGAGTTGTAAGAGTAAGCAACAAGTGTGGTTTTCTTGTTTTCTCTCCCTTCTCCACACCATTTTGTGAGGAAATTGATGAATTTTCCTCCAATTTTCCTTTCTTTTTCCTTATGATTTTCTTTAGTAACCAAACACCAATACACTTTTCTTTGTTATTTTCTTCCCCATTCGTTCCTACAATACTAGAACCAACCATAGTGTTTGAAAAATGGGTTTGAAATGGGCATTAAGGTCTCTTTATGTGCTACAATTGCTTAACCATCTTTCTTGGTAATGGTTTAGGGTCTCTCTCAGCTTATGGGAATGAAACTTTTCATGATTTTGCTTATTTTCTCTGTTAATTTTGCATAAGTTCAATTTATCCACAATTTGCTGGTGCTTTGGTTTAATTTCTTGATTTTACAAAAAAAAAAAGTCGATTAATCTGCCTCATTTTTTAGACAAGAATACATACTACACAAATGCTTATGATCCAAATTTGTGGATGGTACTGCAGCTATTGCAGGAGTAGCTGCATACAATAATCACAAGTTGAAAAGGGAAGTTAGCTCAGTTGAGTCTGCTCAACAATAATCTTCACCTTCGAATTCGATTCGAGACACAAGCACCTAGTTTTCTTAATCCTACACTCAGGTTGGTAAACATATAAGGCATTGCACAGTATCTGCAACTGGAGAGGTTGTAAACCTGGGTGAATGCATTAGTCTTTTATACTTGCACTTGTATTGTAGCTCATAGTTTCAAATTTTGAATTCATTCTTGGTGGCAAAAATGTTGCCATTTTTGTAGTTGACAGGTTTAAAACCTTTGTCTTCATGCAGAAAGGCTGTACACATATATAAGTTATAATAGAACCTCGGGATACTCTTATACACACCCGATTTAAACTCCACCTATGCACCAAACAGTTTAGATTATATATGCCATATTTTCGATTCATTTAGAAGCAAATATTATAATACAAAATCTGACTTCATTTGAGCTGAGCAGTTTGGTCCATACATGAGATCAAAGTATCGAAACGCAAGTTCATTTAAAAGAATTCTCTCTCGCCCAATTTTCACTTTTAGCAACTATTTTTTTTTTTTTTATTGTACTTTTATTAAGTACTTATCAAGGAGTCCTTGAATTACCCATTTGTAATTTGAAGGTAGCATCTGAATATAAATTACAAATTCGGTAGCATGTGAGTTTAAATTATGATAATTTGAATGGAAAAATAATATTTCTTATATATTATATATCTGTACTAGTGTACTTTTATTTATTAGGTATAAGAATAATGCAGTAGATCTATTTTTTTTAAAACTAGAACGGATCAAACAGACTTTAGGATTAAAAAGACCCCACCTTATATATATATTTTCTTATTATTTACTTATAAAAATTAACTGTAAAATATTTTAAATTTAATACATATATTAAAAATAAATTAATAAGATTATTTAGCAATTAATTAATAATAATAATTATTATATAAATATATAATTAAATTATATATGTTTTTATTTGACAATCAGACTGCCCATTTTGGTAGTAATATATCATTGGAATAAATATTTTTTTTTCCATTCAAACTATGATGATTTTTGCATTTTACTATCTAAACCCGTTTTTTGGCAGTTTGCCTCATTGAACTACACGAATTTAACACTTTGTCATCTCAGTCGCCGGAAATTCCACTGAAAAATTGCATCATTTCATATGAGAAACATAGGTCCACGTTGAATTATTCTCCATAACATCTCGAAAATAAACTCTCAATAAATTTCAAAAAACATAGAGTTTTCACCTAATTGGAATAACAGTGACCTTAATAGATTATTTTAAAATATTCATTTGGATAATAAGAACCCCAAGTTTTCTGAAATTGATTTGAGGATTTATTTTCGATATGCTGAAGAAAGTAATACAACTTGGACTTATATTTCTCACAAGACACGATGCGATTATTCGGAAGAATATTTATATCAGAAATGATAAATTACAAAAATTTATATAATTTAGAAGACAAACTACAAAAAAAATTTAAATAGTAAAATACAAAAATTTATACAATTTAGCCATTTAATTCTTGAATTTAATATGCATTGTGCTTAGAAACAGCCCAACGACAAGTCTGCAACCTGCGGCCCAATTGGGCAAACACAACTTTGCGTAAGTAAATTGGTCAATATACCAAACTCCTGGCCCACATAAGTCTGTTTGTACGTAAAAATAAAAAAATAATTAATATCCAGACGCCACAACCAGAAAGAAATAATTATGAATAAAAACTGAAAATGCAAATAAAAACCTTTTTTTTTTTGATTGAATGCAAATAAAAACCTACTAACCCCAGAAACCCATCTTTGCTGCCCAATTCCAATTTACTCTAGTTAACATAATTATTATTCTAAAAAACAAAAGGACTCAGAAGGAGCGGGGAAAAGAAGAGGAAAAAATATCGTAACAAGAGGGAAGCATCGAGAAGGTGATGCGATCGCGGAGGTGGTGGCCGGCCAATGGTGCGGCGGAGGTGGTTGCTCTCCGGAGTCGTTGATGGGCATGCTGCAGATGACGTGGCAGCCGAGCCTTCTCAAGACGCTGAAGCGAAAGCACGGCGCGCCGCCTCTAGGGCTCCGAAACCTCGGCAACACGTGCTACCTCAACTCCGTTCTCCAGTGCCTCACTTACACCCCACCACTCGCTAATTTCTGCCTACGATTCCTCCACTCTTCTATCTGTACGTCTCCCTATACTTACATCCCTACCCCCTCCCTCCTCGCTCTCTATTTATATACGTGCCTTTTAGTGTGTGTGTGTGTTTTTTTTTTTTAATCTCAATTGCTGTATGTCCTGTAATTGGACCTAATTACAGGTTATCTTACTTGTATTGTGATCCCCTATCGTCTGTTCTTTTTGGGCAAAAACTGTTTTTTTCGAATTATTTGCGTATTTTACCTCAAGGAATTGCAGTTACATTAGGATTTGGGACTTTGTTTTTTTTTTTTTTCCTCGCAATTGGCTTAAGTCTGAACATATCTTTTGGGGGAATAGTTATTTTATCCTTCTGAAGCAAATATATATATACATATTTTTTCTTTATACTTGATGTATGCATTTAATGTAGTAATAGTTGCTTATAGGATTAGTCATGTGGTTATTGTATTTGCTTCTAGGGTTTAATAGAGCAATATATCAAGGTAGGTACCAAATTGAACCCACAAAGAACAGAAAAAAAATTGAGGAAAAGAAACTAATGTAATATGCTTTGAACATAGTGTTTAAGTTCAGAAATATTAGACCAGTAAAACAAGATTTCATTGGGTTAATGTCAATGTTCTATGCATAACTTGCAGCCGAATGAGACAGTCTGTGGGGATTTGGAACCTAATGTACAACAATTTGATGTATTTCCAAAAATTTGGAACACTTGATGGATCATAAATATATGAGATCATTTGGCATTTCAATTACCACATCTTGAGAAAGTAAACTAAAAAAGCCAGCCTGTTCCTCTTCATCGGTGTCAATCTCGAGTTCTTGACCCTGTGAATGGTGTGCGACTGTGCTACAGAGTACACAGAGAGGATAAGTAGCATAAATATTGTTTAACTAGAACCTTTCTGCTTCTTTTATGTAATTATGCTTCAGTTTTAAGACTATAGCATATAAGTATGTCTAAAACTTTTATCAACATAATCATTTTTCCATAGGTGACTTTGGGGCAGCAAAGGAGAAGAAGGGGGACTGTCCTTTCTGCATATTAGAAAAACGAATTTTTCGGTCTTTGAATAGTGAAGTAGCCTCGGACGCACCTTTAAAAATAAACAGCTGTTTGAGGGTATATGCTGAGCATTTCCGCTCTGGGAGGCAAGAAGATGCACATGAGTTCTTGCGTTATGTAATAGATGCATGCCATAATACATGCTTGAGACTAACGAAGTTGCAGCAACAACAAAAGGGGAAGAACGGAATTGCCAATGGAGGGGATATTAGTGGGGAAACAGTGGTCAAGGAGATTTTTGGAGGGGCATTGCAGAGTCAAGTGAAATGTTTGTCATGTGGGGCTGAGTCAAATAAGGTCGATGAAATTATGGACATCAGTCTTGATATTTTGCATAGCGGATCACTGAAGGAGGCTTTACAGAAGTTTTTTCAGCCTGAGGTCTTGGATGGAAATAACAAATACAAGTGTGATAAGTAAGTATCTGTCATTTTCTTTATTAGAAGAGCATGCATAAGTTCCCTCTGTATTCTATGTTACTCTTACTTCATATTATATGTGTGCAAATGAACTTTACCAAATTATGCTGTTTTTGTGCATGTAATGCTATTCTGTGGCTTCATCGAACGATAAACTTATGCTTGTTTAGTTGTAAGGAATTGGTGGTAGCAAGGAAGCAAATGTCAGTACTTCAGGCGCCAAATGTTCTTGTAATCCAATTAAAGGTGCGTTAGTTACTAGAACTTAGTTCTTGTTTTCTCATCTGCTGGATGGTTACTGAATTTGATAATTGGTGTGTTTGTATTTTTTGTGGTTGTGTAGAGGTTTGAGGGTATGTTTGGTGGGAAGGTTGACAAGCCGATTGCTTTTGATGATATATTAGTACTTTCAAGTCACATGTGCAAAGGAACCCAGGTGAGTTGTGTAAAAGTTGTTTTACTTCCGAGTTAATTCCAATATGCTTTCTTCTATCCTTCTCCTCCCACCTACACGAGAGATCATAATAGGAGCTAGCATATTTGTAAAATACCTTCTTCTGTGCACGTCTTTTGATTAAATTTTATTGTAATGATAACATTTTGCCGCTCCTGTTTGAGTTAACTCCACATCTTTTTCTGAATGTAGTCTAATGAAACACGAATTACTACTTTGATTCTCAAATGTCAATGCTGTACATATACTATATCAATCTCTGATACCTGTTGCCCTCTGATCAAAGCTGAAATTGGGGAATAACTGAATGATATTGGCTCCTTGCCTTGATGAACTTAGACAAGAATCTGGACCCCGTCACCCTGCTGTCACCTTTGTAGTTCAAAATATTTAAGGAAAAATTTGGACGTGTCTTCTAAAATGCTCATCTGCTTATTCGACTTGGCTGTTCTGGTTGCCTGAGTTGGGCTTAGTTAACAAACATCTTCCTTCTCTTTAGGGAAGGAGAATTGCGCATGACCAACTTTAGCATTCTCTATGCCTTTTGTGCACATTGTCCCTAACCCTTTATTTGAGATTTTGCTAGTTGGCTGACCACCTATGCAACATCTTCCATGTTCACCATCTCTCTTTGTTTGAGTCTGAATACTTTTTCTTTCAAGGAATTTCTTATGAGCCTTTGCTTTCAAGTTTTAACATAAACATTTTCCCGAGAACTTTAGTTGGTTATAGCTCGCGAAGTAGTTCTTCATTTTTTGGACTGCATAAAGGCTCTATTTGCTGGACCTCCAAGGGTTCCAGTCTTTTTGTTTAAAATTGATTGATACATTTCATTTGTGGCAGCGCTCTTCCTCCTCCTCGTCAACCCCTCCTTTTTATGTCACTGATAAAATACTTGGCTTTTCTGGCGATTTGGCTGTTTTCTGTGGAAATCATGAAGTCTACTGTTGAACCCTCATTCTAATTAACATCATTGGTTTTGTTTTCTTATGCTTTTGTTAGGAATTCCATGTTCCACTATTATCCAGATTTCTGGACAATCTATTGTTTCTTTTAGATGGATGAGGCATTCAGAAAATTATCTTAAGAGTGTGGATTTCTATTATGTTGGTTATTCCTATGCATAACTGGTGTCGTATTTATTGCAGGATCAGCATCCTGAATATAATCTTTTTGGTACTATCGTGCATTCAGGTTTCTCTCCTGATTCGGGACACTACTATGCATACATCAAGGTCTTTTCGTGATTGTTTCACTATTTCAAATCGATTGTTTCTCAATATTAGTTTCTGTGAGCAACATATAATATCTGACTTTTGTTTATCCTCTATTCAGGATGCAGTTGGTCGCTGGTACTGCTGCAATGATTCATATGTTTCGGTCTCAACCTTGCAGGAAGTTTTGTCAGAGAAAGTCTATATTCTTTTTTTCTCCCGCACGAAACAGAGGCCTCAAACTAGAGTTGATGTGGTTGTCAATGGATCTAAGTCTCATGAGCCGAACGGTAGTAAGACTTCCATAGTTCAAAAGTCAGCTTGTCCAGATAAACCAGTTAGTGCTAGACAAGTTTCTGATCACCAACCAAAGACAAATAATTTAACCAATGGCACTAAGTCAGGTTGTCCAGAAAAACCATTTAGCATGAAAATTTCAGCCAGTCACTCTGGAAATCGTAGTTCAACCAATTCCCTTACGTCAAATGGCACTAAAACACCAGCTAGTACGAAAGAGCTTTCTGGCAATCCTTCTGAGACATATAATGCAATCACTTCAGTTGGGTCCAATCACTGTAATTCAACTGAGGCACACAACTCAGGTGCTTTTACAGAGTCGTCTAACCACCGTAATCAGTCAAGTAACTCAACCAAATCTATGGTTGATCAGTCACAGAGTACCAGCAAGCTCCTTGCCACCGGGAATATCAAGATTTCTGCTCATAAGAAAGAGTCTCGTAAGGAAAATGGCTGTAGAGAAGATTCAGCTGCTTCAATGAAAGAGGGAAAAACTGGGTCGGGCATTGTTGGGAGCAATGGCATGGACAAAAAATCACCAGATACTCAGATGACGGAGAGAGGGCTATCTTCCTCAGGCATCAGTAACGGTGATGGGCCTGTTGTAGTTAAATCTTCAACAAGAAGTTCACCTGAAGTAAACGGATTCAGGATTGCAGGAAATAATCTCAATTGCAAGGACTTGCAGAATGAAGATGTTGTGAAACCCTCTAATAGTTCATGTGTGAAGAGGAAGATAGAAGATAATCGTCCATGCATTTTTCTTGCTACAGATGAGCAATCTCGTGCAGAAGTGGAAGCATTTAAGGAATTGTATGTTTCTGAGCTTGAAGAGTTTAATTTTAACTTGAAATTTTGCTCACTTTTATATTCTTTTATTTGGACTATGATTACATCTTCTCCAGCTCTGAAAACTTGCATTTGTTCTTGTGCTCTTTGAATTGATTATGCTCATGCATGATGTGTAGTGAATCTAGGCTTCATGAAGCGTAGACAAATATTTCTTTATGTGGAACGTGAGTTGTATGTGACTAGATGGAGGTTCTATCGATTTTATATTGCGCAGCTGTTATATGTGATGGTGCCCTTTCCATAGTTTTTATGTTGGTTTCTTGTCCATGTAAAAATGTGGACAATGGGGTTTTGTGTTTTTAATCACATTTTCTTGACTTGCTGATACACCTGATACATCCATTTTCTTCAAAAGAGCCAATATATTTTCAGTTTCTCTGTTGTATCTTGATCAGTTTTGACATTTGTCATACACACAAATCGAAGTTGGTCTGTCGAGTATGTTACTTGATGGCTAATTTAGTAAAACAATTGTAGCTACTGATAAATGTGTTCATCTAGTAGAAAACTTTTGCTAATTTCATTTTTTTCATGTCTCAGGATTGCGAAAGAAGCTTCCACGTTTCTTCATTCATGCGGATGGTCTGAGGATGTGCATAGTTTCATGCAAGAAAGGAAGAAGTTGTGCCATCAAGCAGGCAATACCGTGTCAAATGATCATGAGAAGAAGTAAGTTTAAGCTGTTTTGACTACCTAGTCTGCAATTATCACAATTGTTCATTGTGAAATTGATTTTCTGTGTAAACCTGTGTCTGGTGTTACTAGTTTGAGTGCACTTGGGTTGCCAGTTAAGTCACCGGGATAAATGCACATGCAATGACATGCTTTTGTTTAAAGTATTAACACATATATTCCCGATTTAAAATCAGTATGTTTTTCTATACTATTTATTAGGGTGAGCATGGAATGTGGCCTGTCACTTTTGCAACCCGTTTTCTTATGTCAGTATTGGTGGAAGCAAATGGATGTCTTGCCTTTGTATTTCATGTTTTCCGTTCCACTATGTGCATCTTCGAAACCCAACTTACAGTTTATTTACTTATCTTTGATAATTTTAAGTAGTAGTGTGGTATGTTATTTGATTATGAATGATTTTCATATTGATGGTAAGTGTGAAACCAACTGTAGTACCTTGAAGTTTTGTTATTCCTTTTAATTTGTTTCAAAATTTCAACCCTTGTCATCTTTGTTGCAATGGTGAGCAATGATGTAAGATTACTTTATTTTATGAATTATATTAGATGGCTTTATATTTTGTTGTTTGTTTCAATTGGGAATACTAACTCACTTTATGTGCATTGTGGTTGGGCAGGAGTTTGCTAATTTCACATGCGAAGAGAAATTTTCTTTCTAAAGTCCCAGAGTCTCTGAAAGCAAGATTAGTTGGACGTCTGAGATTGTTTGGCCAAGAGAAGCAGTCATCTGGAACTTGATGAAGTCTGATCATAGTATGTTTCTTTCACCACTGACTTTAAATTCTTAAAATCTTATTATTGCAGTAATTTATATATTAGGGGCAAATGACATTTCTACCCCTGTGGTTTGGGGAAATTACAGAAAACTCCCTCAGTTTTCATGTATTACACCCCTCTTGATATCATTCCTTTTGCAAATAAAACTAGGTTGCATCTTGATTCTGATAGAAGAATTTTGATTTTCTGAACTGAGACCAAATTGCACTCAGGATTGTTCTATAGGTTAGTAAAGTGCAGGGCGTGCTTTGTTATTTTTCAAAACAGAAAGGAACATGTTAGTGAAAACTTTTGTTTTTGAAAGGGAAAACTTTTGGGGCACTCGAAACTATTGCCACTTTCTGTCAAGACTCACCCGCCAAAAAGGAAATATCAAGGTTCTTTATGTAATGAATGAAGAAGTTTTTTGTAGATTTCCCCAAACCTAAAGCGTAGTAAATGTAATGTTCCCTGCAAACAAGTTATACAAATTATTCGTGATTACTATTGGTCTATTATATAGAATGTATAGTATTTTGCATAACTGTTGTTGGATTATGTTTTTTGTACAGGAGTGCAATAGTTGGGATTTTGGTGGCAGTAATGTGGTTGTAAATAGTCGGCGGATGCAAATTTAGTTGAGTTGGGAACATGTCCTTTGAGGCTGAGGCGGCACAATTGCAGTTGTTGAGAGAAGGAATGGTATTCAATCTGTACAATATTCTTTTTTCCCCAGTAGTAATACAATCAATCCTCATTTTTATG
This sequence comes from Verbena officinalis, assembly GCA_958496215.1. Lineage (NCBI taxonomy): Eukaryota > Viridiplantae > Streptophyta > Magnoliopsida > Lamiales > Verbenaceae > Verbena > Verbena officinalis. The sequence goes on from OY292389.1 coordinate 27,074,574, forward strand.
GAGCCATTATTACAGTTTTCCCGTTCGAAAATGTGGTCTTAAGAGGAGTTTTTGATACACATATACTTCTGTTTATTGTAAACGTTTCATATTGCAGAATGAGATCAGATCACTCATGTTAACGTGGTATGTCCTTCTATTTAGTTTGTAATTCATGTGCATATCCATCTGATTCCGAGTTACTTACTGTAGGCTTTTTGCTTCTGTTGGGGTTTTAAGTTAATTTTTAAGGTCACTAATGTCGGAGTTTGATGAACGTATAAAAATACTAGCTTGGAGAGTCATGTCCTGTTTGATACTTGTCTAACGCAAAATATTGAAAAATACCAGTTGTGGGTCGCTGTCTTCGTGCACTAACATGTGATGGGAGAGGAAAATGTTATGATTTTTTCACATTTTTCTTTTCTTGTAAAAAGAAATCAGCATGTTCAATTATTTGTATAAATATTCGTAACCGAGTGCTCTACTACAACTTTGTACATAATTGTGCAACTCCAAACGAAGCGTAAGCATAAATGTACCCCGAATTAGGAATCAAATCTCGATATTTGATTAAGGATGAAAGAGTTTTTTTTAATGTATATTTTTCAGATTTATCACTTGAGTATCACTTGGTCCAACTTTATAAACTGAACTAAAATAACTAAAATAACTAAAATATGAGACTAAAAGTGATATTTTTTTATGCTTAAAGTTAAGAATCGATTTTCACATGTTTAGTTAAGGAGGGATGAGTCTTTTCAAACAGATACTTTATAGATAATTATCAGACTCATTACTTGAGTATTACTTGGTACAACTTTATAAACCGAACTAAAGTATGAGAACAAAAGCGATATTTTTCCAAAAATTTAGTCAGAAATGTAATTTTTTAGTAAAAGAAATATTCGAATATATATATTTATGTAATAGTATTCTCTTATTTCAATTATAAATATGTATTACTTTTATGTATATTGAAAACATAAGCTAAGGTCCTACATCAATATTTTCTATTTTGTAAAAGTATTTGAGTGATATATAGATATGTAAATAATCATGCAATAAACATCTCCACAACACTTATATCTTTATTAGTGAAAATGATGCTCAATTCGTGTCTAGTAAATATAAAATATAAATGAATAAAATTCAAATAACATAAAGTTTAAAATATTATTATTTTTTGGGATAATGATTTTTTTCCCATCCAAACTATAACGATTTTTGCACTTTACCAACTATATTTTTTTTTCTCAAAGTTTGCCTCCTGAACTACATAAATTTTTGTAATTTGCCATCTCCGACGGAAATATACTACCGGAAAATTGCATCGTGTCATATGAGAAACATAGATTCACGTTGTATTGCTCTCCTCAACATATCGAAAATAAACCCTCAATCAATTTTAGAAAACTTGGAGTTTTTATCACCCAATTGAATATTTAAAAATAATCTATCAAATTCGCCGTTATTCCAATTGGGTGATAAAAACTCCAAGTTTTCTGAAATTGATTGAGGGTTTATTTTTGAGACGTCAAGGGGAGTAATACAACATCGACCTATGTTTCTCATATGACACGATGTAATTTTTCGGTGGAATATTTCTATCGGAAATGGCAAATTGCAAAAAATTATTTACTTTAGGAGGCAAACTATAAGAAAAAAAAATTTAGATGACAAAGTACAAAAATCACCATAGTTCGGATGGGAAAAAATCTTTATCCCTTATTCTTTTTTATGATACATGTCTAAATTATTTTTGTTACATTTATTATAATATTTAATATATAATGTTTGGCAACTTTCGGCTTATTAGCTACTTTTTTGGAATGAATAAGAGCAAACAAAAATATTCTACAATGTTTTTGACGATTTTTATCATATAATAAAGGAAATATATTTTTTTTTCCAAATGCAAATATTAAAAGAATAAAAATAAAAATCCAAATGCAAGTCCCAAAAATCAGAGTCTCGTAGCAAGTAGCATAGTCTCCTCTTGCTATTCCATTAATAATATCCAGCAAACAAAAACCACACCTTTCACCTAACTAAATTCCAAACCGACCTCACTCACAGCTCCACCACTTTCTTCACATATATATATACGGATTTTACATAATCTAGTTCTTTGGCCATTAATTTTGTTTTTTTCTTCTCTTACACAGAAAAAATTAATGGCGGATGAGGTGATTCTACTTGATGTTCATGTTAGTATGTTCGGGATGAGGGTTAGACTCGCATTAGCTGAAAAGGGCGTTGAGTATGAGTACAAAGAGGAGAATTTGGCCAACAAAAGCTCGCTTTTGCTTGAGATGAACCCAGTTTACAAGAAAATCCCAGTCTTGATTCACAATGGGAAATCCATTTGTGAGTCCCTCATAATTGTTGAGTACATAGATAATGTTTGGAAGGGTACGTCTCAACTGTTCCCTTCTGATCCTTACCAGAAAGCTCAAGCTAAGTTCTGGGCTGATTTTGTTGACAAAAAGGTAACTTTTCTTCTCTTTGGATTCTTTGACCTATGTTCTTGAATTGTTGTGCATTTTTTTGGTAAATGAGTTGAGCTTATTATTGAAGCCTTAATTTGGATAAAAGGATTTTGTGGGTGGTTGATGGAAAATGACTTCTGAATTGGAATATATGGGGAAAAATTCTCCACTACCTAATTTGGGATATCCAAACCATGCTTAATTAGGGTAAAGTGGACAGTATCGGTTGTTCGGCACTTTTTTTGCATAGTTCTTTTTCTTTCTTTTTGTATGGTGAGATTGTGAGAAATGGTAAAGCCTGTTAGGATCTTATCTTCATATGTATTGGGTATAATTACTAAAACAACTATTATTATCCTCAATTACAAAAAAACTCCTTACAACACTTTTACTTTCCCATTTTTGGTTTATGGTGGTTACTTTGAGAAATGGTTTGGAGAAGAGTTAACTTTAACCTACATAAAACGGGTCTAAGTGTTAATGAAGGGTAGCTAACTTCCAAATTAAACAATGAAATGAAGAGGTTTATTTTAACTAGCCACCTAAAACCCACAACTGATAAAAGGGTTCTTTTGTACTTGAAGCAAGTAACTGTTTTTTTTTTTTTTTGTCAGATGGAAACAAAACTCAAGGGTGATTATTGTAATTTTAATAGGTAAAACATATTTTGGGGTAATTGGCACAAACTTAGGGGGTTCTTTGTAATTATCGTATATATTGTGTGCAATTTTAGTTTCCCTCTTTCATAACTTCGTCCAGAAATGGAAAAGTAAAGGGAAAGTACCCTCTTATTATTTGTGTCAACTTGAAAATAAGGTATTTGATTCTGGAAGAAGAATATGGACTAGAAAAGGAGAAGAGCAAGAATCAGCCAAGAAAGAATTTCTCGATGCCCTTAAGTTATTGGAAGGAGAACTTGGATGCAAGCCTTACTTCGGTGGAGACAAATTCGGGTTTCTCGATTTGGCCTTCATTACTTTCTATTGTTGGTTTTATACCTATGAGATATGTGGCAATTTCAGCATTGAAGAGAATTGCCCCAAACTGATAGCATGGGCCAAGAAATGTATGGAGAAAGAGACAGTCTCCAAGTCCTTAGCTGATCCTCAGACAGTTTATGAGTTTGTCTTGATGCTGAAAAAGAAGTATGGGATTGAATAATAATTAGTATATTTTTTTTTTCAGTTGCATTTTGGCTTTGTTTTATGTTCTATATAGGATATGGCTCTGGTACTATGTGTGCTAAAGAATTTGTTTCGATCTCTTTTTGCCAAATTTGATTTTATATTTCTAAAAATCAAATAATAAATGTAAAGAGTGTTAGATAACTAATTACAAAAAATGAGGGTATATAGTAATTACACAAATCCCCCCATAGCTAGCTCTGCATAAGGAAACATACAGCCAGGACCTCCAAATCCAACATCCATAGGACCCGTCTTATATAATCCTGTAGGTTGCATCCCATTCCAGCATAGTTTTGATTTAGATCAAACCCTGTCGTTGCAAGTCTGTAAATGTCTTCTTGTTATAAATGTTGACCTCTTGGTCCTCATATTCTTCTTCAAGATCTGGGCGCCACTTGTTTACACGTTGCTTTTGTTGTATTCTCTCCCAAAGTTGTTTTGCTTCCTCAATTGATGTAATTTCATTGAAACTCTTGGTATTTGGTATTCCAAGGCATCGCATCCCGTGTTGGTGTCTCCATTCTTTGGAATGGAGTTCATAGGCTCTGCGACCCTGATAGCTATGGTTCCCACATATCTCACATTTGAACTCCTGGCCAAGCCCATGAAGCTTATACAACCAGTACGGGATACGCTTAATTTCCATCCCACCCCATGGGTAATTTTAGGGGATTGTAGATTTCTTCTTCACCTCCTATCCGTCGGCGGCGTTTGCGAGCAGGCCCAATCTGCATCACCTCCTCATCCCGATCTTCACGTTCTTGTACAATTTCGAGATATGTCAAGGCGTGTTTTTTCTCAATATTTTCTTTCGTCCGCAAAATAGTCTCGTTCAACAAGTGACATAACCTTTTCAATTTTGCTTCCATCAAGGCAATCTCCTTTCTACTATTTTGACTGGGTTGTGCAAGTGCAAAAGTACCATTTTGGTTGGGTCTGCATGGGGTGTGCTTTGTAAGAAAAAGCCTCTCTGCTCGCTGTTGGACGGTTCCTCCTGTCTTTAGACCAAGTGCACCCAAAGCCTCCTTCAACTTTTCAGGGCCTACTGTCATTAGCTCTTCAACAGTACTACTACTATAATTATCCAGATTACTAATAATTGCATCGGCCTGTTCTTGGACATGATTCTCATTGATCTCCCATCCTTGGACCAGTCCATTGCTCCAGAGCTCTTCAAACTCAGCAATTACCTTGGAAAATATTCTGTCGAGATCTTGCAGAGGTTCTGTGCGCTCAAAGAAGTATACAAGATATTCGACAAGTTTCTGCAAATATTCTCGATATTGGCTGGTCAACTTCATCTTGCGCGATATCTTCTCTGTTTCCGAAAATACATCAAGATAAGCAGAATACTCAATTTGCTGTCCAAACTTAGAGTTGATATAGTCATTATATAATTCATGTAAATCAAGGTACCGTCCAGCAGCTTCCTCGCCAGTAAACTCAATGATTGGTTCCTCCTTGAGAAGGACTTCATAATGATACTGATCAACAACATAGCGTGCAGCAGCAGGATGACGTCTATGATACTCCCGAATCTCTTTCAGTCTGTCATAAAATGAACTATAAACATCGTTAACACCAAGCGCCGCAATGATCTCATCCTGCTTCCTAGCATTATGATCATTATCCTCATAAATCTCAACGAGTTTGTGAGTGGTGGCAGTAATTTGGTCGATCATATTGCGAACGCGGTGGCTCTGGTGGAGCCGGTCCTTGTTGGTTGCCGGCTCGTTCTGGAGATCCTTGACGATGAGTTGCTCGAGCCTCGCCTCTCCACTTCCCCGTGCGACGCTCGCGTCACCTCCATATATATATATCCTCTCTTCTTTTTCTCTCTTTTTAGTCTTAATTATGATATGAGGTTGGGTAGTGGGTACGTTCCTTCTTTCTTTGTGGAGGTTTTCAAAGAATGGAGGATTTTCGCAGTCTTAATTATGGAGGGTCTAAGTCCTTATATAGAAGAAGAATATTACTATCCACGCAAATTCTCCAAGAAGAATAAGGACTTCTTTTTCAATAACAACTCTAATTAGAGTCCTATTAGGAATTAAATAAATTCCAATTAATATATATCTATTGGGCTTTCTGTTCCAAGATCAGGCCAATTAACATTTAAGACTGTGATCTACCGTTTAGCTAGCCTTCCGTTTACTTTTTCTTTAAGTTCTTTGTCCGTTTAATAATTATCTTCTCTCTATAATCTGGCCCAAAGATTCGATTAATTCATTCTCTCTCCCTCCAAAGTAAAATTAACAGGAATAATTAAAGGATATATAACTCCAAATATAACTGCATGCTACTGAAAATTAAAGAAAAAGTGGAGAAAAATAATATGCCGGAGGAACTAGGAAGACAGGAACATATGGAAATTAGAAACGAGATATCATATAAATCTTTGACCGAAGAAAAAACTAATTACTTCACAATTTCAATTCCTTCTCATAGAAAAAGCCCAATTGAAGGAAAGCAAAATATTGATCATACAAAAATTATAAAAGAGTCCTAACTAGGAAATAAATAAAATTACAAAACAGTCCTTCCTAACTAGGAATTCATTTTCATGTAAAACTCCCGCCTTCATTCACAGGCAAAAACAAAACCATTTGTGAGTCGCTACTCGCTCGTACTCATCGCTAAGTTTCACAAACAATACTGGAAAAGCTAAGTAGTCAAATAATACTGAAATACTGGAAACGGAACTGGGCAGCTCGCCATTGGAGACTGGCTCACCCGAATCGTTCGCATTCAACGACGACATCAATATCGAGATATCAGACTGTATTTCTTTAGGTAATTTCTGACCTTCGGGATTTTTCTTGATTTCTTGCATGATTCTTGCATATTCTTGCGGTAGGGTTCGAAGGGGGATTTTTTGTTTGTGTTTTGAAGAGTATATATGCTGAAGAGACATATCTTGTCAGCTATGATGCTTGCAATTTTGTTATCTTATGAAGTGTCTTTTGAGGATCAAAATAAGCTGTTTCTGTTTTCCAATTAGGAAATCCAAGAAAAAGATCACCTTTTTGATTTTTATGTAAAAACAAAAAATATATTTGGATAAGTTGCTATGAAAATATTGAGTATACAAGTTTGCACATGAATAGAGATATAGTTTCTGAAATATTTGTGTATTTTAATTTAATTGCTCGGAGAGTTATCAAATGTAAATAAATTTTACCATCCTGCTTTTAGCTTAAACAAGCTTTTTTGAGGAATTATTTTTCTATAATTCAAAAGCGTTTTATACTTTGTGGTCTAAATACTCTCAATTTTACTTCCGCTTTAATTTTCCCAAAACAGAAGTCTTTACAGGATCCCTATATATAAATTAAAGTAATAATAAAACAATCTTATATAATTTTCCCAAGCGTTGTCGATTGAATTTTTCCCAAGAAGAATTGCTACGGCTGCCAGCCATGGAGACCATTTTACTTCATTGATTCGGAGGATGTGCTCTACGACTTTGTTATAAGGTGGGCCCGCTTCAATTATCCGAAGCTGGAAGATAGACAGTAGATACTCAACCATTATTTGCACAAATTAATTCATTTCCAGTTAATGACAGCCGAAAAGCTCAGAGAAGTTCTGACTTGCGGCGACTTCGATTGCCTTGTATCATCGCAAGTAGTGCTGGACGCTCTCTTCTTCGAAGCCGATGAGCCATATAGAAAAAGCCGCCTGTTTGCAACCATGTTAATGTGTGGTGTATCTGGATCTTAAACGGGACGAGTGTGCTAAGCTTTTTCCAGCAGGCCGAGTCTACTCACAAACTTTTCATTTGGGGGAACAAGGCTTTCTTCTTGTCTGGACAATGCAATGCAATGCTTTTACAGTTGACTATGAGTTTGCTTCTAGGAAATCTGCATGTTGCTAATTTTCACTTCCTTGTTGAAAGACATTTGCATGAAGCTACGTTTCAATTGTGCCATGGTCGGATATTCGCTCGGGCATTTGCCAATAAGCGCAAGCTGAAAATCCGCCCTCAGTTGTTGTTCTTCGACCTCAGAAAATATCAAGGCTGGCCTTCCTTTGTACTTCGATTTGGTTCCGATAGACGTGAATGTCAATCTGTCAAAAGTCTTCAGTCTAGCGAGTTCATCATGCATGGTGAGTTGCGATGTCTTGAGTTTAACTATGGGCAGCAGAGAAGTAACCTTTGCGTACGAAGCAGCCCCACCGTCCGGCGGCGGATCGGGGGTGAGCCTGCAAGGATTGGCGTTCCATGGTGGCGTTCAGGGTGAGCCAAGAGAATAACTTTGTATAAATCCATCTAATATAATTCCTAAATAAAGTAATCTTACATCGCTCAACCATAAAACAAAGATAACAATGTGTTGGAAGAGAACTTAATAGTTTTAAACTCTCTAAACAACTTGTTGTAGATGATTACAAATAAGAGGAGACTATTTATACTATCATCTACTCAAATGAGCGTTGGAGATCAACTCGATTTAACCAATTATAATTAAGCTTCCACATTACTCTAAAATATTTTAAAGGGATAATCACACTTTGGCCCCTCAGCTTTTTCAGATTTCGCACTTTAACATCCAACCTTTCTGTTTTCACAATAAACTCTCCAACGTTTCCGAAACGTCCCACTTTCACACCTAAAGCTAACGTCCGTCTATTTTTCCATCAAAATTTCACATTAAACTCCACAACGTTTCCGAAATGTCGCACTTTCACACCTAAAGCTAATGTTTGTTTATTTTTTCTGTCAAAATTAAATCATGTGCTCAAGCGTGCCTCCTTCAGGATTATTATTGGTATTTTAGACCCAAATTATCATCATTTTAGTTAATTAGATTTCAATTAAAGTGAGGCGAAAAATACTATTTACTTGTCTGCCGATTGCTTCAACAATAACAAGGTGTCCACCGATATGAATGCCTCTAATGGCGGCGCCCTAACCCAGGACACCGTCAGTGATTTTTTGGTGGTCAACTATGCCTGAGCGCTCGTTGAAGTTGGTGGCGGATTGCATGACAGACGCTGGACTGCCCTTTGAAATCTGACCAAACGCGCGATTCTCAGCTGAATAAAGTGTGGTGGTGTCTTGTGGGGCTATGGGTTTCGAGGCTAGTTCACCGGAGACGTTGAAGACGTTGCCGTATTTGATCCCTTCGGTCTTTTGAGGTTGTTCTCGATTCATATTCAATGTTAAGAAGAACGAAAAAGAAGTACCAATAATAATTAGGTCTAAAATACCAATAATAACCTTGAAGGAGGCATGCTTTGAACACATGATTTAATTTTGACAGAAAAATAAACGGATATTAGCTTTAGGTGTGAAAGTGCGACATTTCGGAAATGTTGGGGAGTTTACTGTGAAATTTTGACGGAAAAATAGACGGACGTTAGCTTTAGGTGTGAAAGTGGGACGTTTCGGAAATGTTGGAGAGTTTACTGTGAAAAAAGAAAAGTTGGATGTTAAAGTGCGAAATCTGAAAAAGTTGAGGGGCCAAAGTGTGATTATCCCTATTTTAATTATTAGTATAAAACCCGTGTTACTCACATAATAAAAAGTAGGGAAAAATAAATTATACATCTACCAACTTTCAGAAACTTGGATTTTAGGGACACCAAATACAAAATTAAGATATTACATCCAGTAATTCTTAAAATTTGGCAATTTACATCCAACTCTTGCCGGAAAATCTATTTTCCGTCCAAATTTTCACACGTGATCAATTTTCCGGCCAACTTAAATACAATTGGCTGCCACATAGAGTTCAACAAATCCATGAAAGCTGCTTCCTCTGCTCAACAAATTGGAGTATCAAACTACTCTCAGATGAATGTATTCATACCAGGAAGCTGAGTGCAAATCATTATATAAAGGAATAATTAAGAAAAAAACCCTGAGGTATAAGTCATTTATGAAAATCACCCTGAAATATTAAAAATTACAAAAAACACTTTAAGTCAATAATTTTCCGTTAGTTTGAAGGTGATTTTGGTTATGATTTTCCAAAATTCTAGATGTTTTTTTTGTAATTTTCAAGGCTCTCACGGTGTTTCAAGATTGTTTGGATTTCCTTAATTACAGAAAGCTTCTACATGTACATTAGCTTATACAAGTATTTCGTAAAATAGGCTATGAGAGGCTTTTGCAAAGCCGAATGAAACTAAACTGGCAAAAAAGAAGGCTTACAAAAAAGAAATCCAATCGTGATTTTCCAAAACAAAATAAAGAAAGAAAAAAGAAAATTCAAAACCTAATGATTTGTAACTATGTTCACCTATAAGTAGAGTCATGTGTCGTTGCTTTGATTCGCTCATTATACCATATACAAATCCCCTTTCGATATCCAATACATCAAGAATCATGACAATCTCGAAGGTCACATGTAAAAAATTACCAAACAAAATGCAGTCATCCGTGTATCGTATCTCGATCCGGAGTGTTCTGTTGGAAAAATTGGCGTCGTTGAATGCGAACGCAAAGTCCGATGGTTCGGGCCAGGTGAAGTTTCCAACTTTCCATTGTACTTCTGTTATTGATTTTGTATTATTTGACACCTCTGTTTCTTTTTGTGATTGTGGTTGGGCAGGAGTTTGCTAATTTCACAGGGAAATTTTCTTTCTAAAGTCCCCGAGTCTCTGAAAGCAAGATTAGTTGAACTTCTCAGATTGTTTGGCCAAGAGAAGCAGTCATCTGGAACTTGATGTATGCTTCTTTCACTACTGACTTTAAATTCTCTTACTATTGCAGTAATTTATATATTAGGGGTGAATGACATTTTACCCCTGTGGTTTGGTGAAATTACACAGAACGCCCTCAGTTTTCATGTATAATGTATAACAACCCCCTTGATCATTCCATTTGCAAATAAAACTAGGTTGCATCTTGGCTCTGATAAAAGAATTTCGATTTTCTGAAAATGCCCTCCTCCAAGGTCTCCTATCCTGAGGGCTCGACCATCAACCAGATGAATATTGGGCCCGGTTTTGGGACCTTTTGGTCGAGTGACCCGATATTTGATCACCGGAAGGTTTGACTGGTCAATTGGGAAGACTTTAATGTAACAATTCTCTTGGTTCTCACTAAGAGTATGGGATCTTAGTGAGAGTTTGTCCCACATCGAATGAATAAGCATTCAATGTAGGGTTTATATGCCTTTAGGCTCTCCAACCCTACAAGCTAGCTTTTGGGGTGTGGTTCTCCTAAGGATCATGATGAGTGCTATCAGAGCAAACCCCATCCTCCGAGTTGCAAGCGAGCGGCGCAGGTGGTGACGCCGGCATTGCAGTGTTCGCCCGGGGCTAGGTTAAGCTAGCGCAAAGCCAGCCCGCGTGGGCGCCGGGGCTGCGGAGCGTCATCCTCTTGATTCTCATTAAGAGTATGAGATCTTAGTGAAAGTTTGTCCCAATGAATAAGTATTCCATATGGGGTTTATATGGCCTTTGGGCTCTCCAACCTTATAAGCTAGCTTTTGGGGTGTGGTTCTCCTAAGGGTCATGACACTTTGACTAGACCCACGTGGCTCTCGAGCGCTACGATCATGCCATGCGGATGGATGGCTATATTTATGCCATATCATTCTTAATTTAATCATTTTTGTAGAAAATAGTTTTTATGCAACATAAAATTAAAAACAAGTTAGACTGTTTCTCTTCATTGTGTACGGGTATTGCATTATACACTCAACCCTACTAAAATTGAAGTTTTCCAGATCCAGACCGACGACACAACTCCCTTACTTTTTAATATATTACAGCATAATTTTAATCTTTTTCTTTCACAGAAGGAATGGCGCATCAAGTGATTTTATTGGATGTTAATGTAAGTATGTTTGGCATGAGAGCTAGAGTCGCATTAGCTGAAAAGGGCGTTGATTATGAGTACAGAGAGGAGAATTTCGCCAACAAAAGCCCGCTTTTGCTTAAGATGAACCCAGTTCACCAGAAAATTCCAGTCTTGATTCACAATGGAAAACCCATTTGTGAGTCACTCATAATCGTTGAGTATATAGATGAGGTGTGGAAGAATGAGTCTCCATTTTTGTCTTCTGATCCTTACCAGAGAGCTCAAGCTAAGTTCTGGGCTGATTTTATTGATAAAAAGGTAACTCCTTTATTCCGATTCTTTAAATTGTTGTTCAGTTTTTGTAAATAAGTTGAGCTAGCTACAACTTTGTTCTTGTTGAAAGTTGAAACCATAATCTGGAAATGAAGATTTTGTGGATGTGTCATGTGTGGTTGATGGAATTGAAAAGGACTTTTGAATTGGAATATAAATAAAAGATTTTTTTGTATTCTACTCCCCTGTGAAGAGTCCACAGTCCAGTTGCCAATACAGTCCTGTAGCTTTTTTAATTAGCAAAATACCCCTGTGAAACTTATAAGTAAGCAAATTGAACCCTACTCGAACTCGAGACTACGGTTGAACTCGCATAACACCAAACTGCCAAGCTACGCCACTTTATGATGAATAAGTGGCAATATAGCTTGTTCATCACTTTCTTGCTTAAGATAAGTTCTTTCTCATGTATGGGGTGAGAAATTGGTAAACCTTGTTAAGATCTTATTATATATGCATTGAAAATATTACAAAAGCTTTCCCTATAGATTTGACTCAATTACAAAAATACTCCTTTTACTTCTTCTTTCTGGGGCAATTATCCTGTACATTGTGATTCGTCTTTGTTTCCTCTATTCCAGAAATCTCTTGATTTATACCAACTTGACAAATAGGTATTTGATGCTGGAAGAAGAATATGGACTCGAAAAGGAGAAGAACACGAATCAGCCAAGAATGAATTTCTGGATGCCTTGAAGTTATTGGAAACAGAGCTCGGATACAAGCCCTATTTTGGCGGCGACAACTTTGGTTTTCTTGATGTGGCCTTCATTACTTTCTATTGTTGGTTTTATACCTATGAAACATGTGGGGATTTCAGCATTGAGGAGCATTGTCCAAAACTGATTTCATGGGCAAAGAGATGTATGGAAAAAGAGAGTGTCTCCAAGTCTTTGGCTAATCCTCAGACAGTTTATGAGTCTGTCTTGAGGCTGAAAAAGATGTTTGGCATATGAATAATAATTAGTCTCTTCAATATCATTTTAATGAATTTTACCTCTTTTTCAGTATTCTATGATGGATATAAAATGTAATATTAAGAAATTTTATTATTGGAAGATGTTGCATACCAAATCATAGAGTAACTACTAGAATAACTAACAAATCAAAATAGCAATAATTACCAAAATCCTCATCATAAGTTTGCTTCAATGATTAAGACCCCCCTCTATCAATTGAAAGTACAATTACCTCCTTAACACTAACAGATAGAGTTCTTTTTGTTTTAATTTTGACGATCTAATCGAGCCCCATAGTGATCCTCATCTTCACAACAAAATCATAGATCCTCTGGGGTTCTTTAACATACTTGGAGAAACTCTCTCTATTCATGCACCTTTTAGCCCATGCCATCAATTTTGGGCATTGATTCTCTAGGTTAATTTTTCCTAAGGTTTCATAAGCATAAAACCACTTGCAGAAACCTCCAAGAACAACATCAACATATCCAAAATTTTCCCGTCCAAAATAAGGTTTGTCCCCTAGTACTTCCTCCAGCAATTTGAGGCAATCTATCAACTCTGTTTTCCCTTCTTCAAATTCATTTTTGCTCCTGTACCATGTTACTTTCATTCCAGCTACGTGCAGCTGCAATTAAATGCTATCGTCTCATTATTTGCAACACAAAAATCTCAAATATAGAGATATATTCTACTCCTTCCATGATATGTTTGAATAGACATACCTTGAGGTTTGGTCTAATTATAGAAACATACCCTGACATCTAACAGCCCGTTAAAAAACTCTAGCGAAAAGAGTGAGTTTCCCGTTATAGTGTTAAATATTGACCGATAACTTCTAAGGGAAAGATAGGAAAATCAAAAAGAATAGGATGACATCATCAATTTCGTCCAATAACTTAATGGATGTAATGAAAATTCTATGTTAGGGGTATGATTTTGTAATTTTCCAAACCTCAAGGTAGTTTTTGTAGTTATGTCAAACCTCAAGATATGTCACTATAATTATCTCTTGATATTAAAAAAGCATATCCTAAGGTTTGAATAATTACAAAAACAACTCTAGCATCAAACGACGTACAGTTAGAAATTCCTAACGAATTGTGTCTGCGTGTGTGAGAGAAAGAGAGAGAGTAGAGAGAGATTGACCTTCTTGTCAATGAAATCAGCCCAGAACATAGCTTGAGCTTTCTCATAAGGATCAGAAGGAAGAAATGGAGGGTCATTGTTGTCCTTACACACCTCATCAATGTATTGAACTATATTCAAAGACTCACAAATTGGTTTCCCATTATGAATCAGAACTGGAATTTTCTTGTGAATTGGATTCATTTCCAACAGAAGTGGGCTTTTATTATTGCTGCTTAAATCCTCTTCCCTACACTCATAATTGATTCCCTTCTCAGCCAATGCTATTCTGACCCTGCAACCAAACATGCTTGGCCAGAAATCCAGTAAAATCCACTCATCACTACACATTGTTTCTTCACTCTACTGCTCGTAATTGCTCAAATAAATTGAGAACAAATCTTGTATTTATTTGTGAATATTGTTTTGGATTATCTTTAACCATGGATTGTTGCATTTGTCTATAGTTTGTGTCTCTTCTCGTTAAGGAATCTAGCATCCGGGAATTAATTATATACAACCTTTTTCTTGGTTATTATTTATTTTTGGGCTTCCGATTTGGTGGTGAAACCAATGATTTATTCTGTCGTACTTAATTATGTTTGCAAGGTTTCTCCCTAGACATTTTACAAGTTTCTACCGCACTTAGCTTAGCAGTTCGGTGCAAGCAATCAGAGATCTCGAGTTCGAGTTTTTTGGAACGCAATTACCATATAGGTAGAAAGAGTTAAAAAAGAGAAATAATTTTACAAGTTTCTTAGGTAAATGAAAAGCTGTTCTACATTATTTGAAAACCAAATTACAACCTAAAGTTTCAAACTTTCCATAAATGTGTAGATCTTTGATAAAAAATATCATCGAGAATACCCGCAGCTTAAACAATGCTATCTACAGTTCAAATATTCTAGTCTGTAGAGACCGCCCTCAGACACTAGACCTTCCTTATCAGCGGAGATTGGGTCCGGCCAGTCCCTAGGTCTCCATGAATTGCCTCGTTTGCTTGTCAACAATCCCACATATTGAAGAAAGGACCAAAGCAAGTTCATGCCACTTTAGTCTTTAGGTTTAGGATAAGCGATGGTATTTTCAAAAATAATTATAAGGTAATTTTTCAAACTAGATAGATCAATTTGTAATTTCTTTTATTTGCTGAGATTGTATTTATAATTCCCCCTTATTTTAAAGCAATTTTATAAGTTGTCTAATCTAAATTACATGATTTTTTTGAATATTTTATAAGGGGATATAGGAAAAGCCCAGTTGCCCCAATCAATTCGGACAAATGTCAAAAAAAAAATTTTCCACTCGGTTATTTCAAAATTGGATAATGCAAAAATTTAACTGGGAGGGATTTTTTTAATTCAATTATTTCATATATAAGTTAGATTATAACTTCAAAATGGCGTGTTCAAATTTGTGAGACACGAATACCAATAAGCTAAAAGGAGCAAGTGCATTATTTTCTTAAATTACTCGAATTTTTTTAATGTAGAGATAGAAACCATAGGAAGTTTCTTCACAAAAAAGTAAGAATTTCGTGTGGGAAATGGATTGCTTTTTTTTTTTTTACTTTAAAGATTTGTGGTAGAAATAGAAATATATGATTAGTCGTGCTTGGGTTGGTCATGCTGATGTGCTTTTCTGCCGTCTCACCTTATTTCATATAATATTAAATAAGAAAACAAAGTTTGTCATTAGGTAAAACAGTAAAAGTTACATTTTTTCTCCAAACTTCAACCCTTTAATTGTAAAATAATTTATAAATTGACGGGAACCTTTTCCACTATAAATAATTCACGCGTTGACATGAAGAGATCTTGTACATTACATATTGTAATTTGTACTATAGTAGTAAAATTATATGGTTACACAAATTAATAAGTAAAAGAGATTTGAATTTGATGGTGTCTAAAATTGGGGATATCCGATAGAAGAGATTCTTCCAATGGTCAACGATCGGTTAAGTGTTTTGAGTTCTTTTACTTGTTAAGAACAATCAGAAACTTTAAGTTAATGACAAGCTGAAGGTGATTCCAGCGTTGACACTTCATAGAGTTAAATCAGTAAGGATTATGAGAGTGTATTGCTAAAACTCGAGGAGAGAATTCAACAACGTTTCTTTTTTTTTTTTGGTAGACAAATGCAACAACGTTTCACTAAATAAAAGTGTGCGCGGCTTTCTCCATAATAGTTAGGAGTATTTATAGACGATAGGGGAAGCCAATCCCAAGAACCTCGCTACCCAGTTAGAGTGGGAGGAGTCTATCATGGGAGATCAATTACTTAGTTTCGTTAGGGTTTCCCTCAATTTAGGACTCTTTCCTTAATGGGAGTGTCGAGGAGGATATGAAAATCTCTGGAACATAGGCGTTCGATCCTAGAGATGCAGTGGGCGTTCGAGGAATGGATCGAGTTGGATATCCGAGCTCAACTCCTATTTACAAGAAGTTATGGCACAGGCGGGGGGACATGAGGAGGTCTCCTCAGGAATAATACTTCGAGGAGAACACTTAATCATTTCAGATATGATTTTATATTGGCTTTGTCGTGACGATTCGCAAACGTGATTGAGACACGTAAAATATGACACACCGAAATAATATATAAGAATTATCAATACAAAAATATATTTTTCGAGGCTGCAGTTGGAATAAATTTATCTGTGATAATTTCGAATCTTAATTCTTAACTAAACTACTTATTCAACATGATGCCGTTCTATCTTAAATAAATCAAATGTTAAGGATATTTAGGTAAAGGTTCGGCCGAACTTTAGATAGAATAGGTCATCAAAATTGATCTCAACTTTCTTTCTTTTTTTTTTTTGTTGCTAAATCTCAATAAATTAAGGGTATTCGTAATGTTTTGTCAATTTTAAAATAAATTTTGTAATATTTTAAGGTTTTAAAATATCAATGTAAACAACACAAGAAGTATTGGTCTGGTTTCAAGAATTGAGTCGTGTTTGAAAATATAAAAAGAAGAGAGAGAGATAAGAAGTCATTTCTAGATGTAACTTTTACTGGTGTAATAGCAAGTATTCCAAGATTGCCAAACCCAACACACAAAGAAAGTCATAAAAGTAGGCAAGATGCCAATGCCATGAAAGATAAGCTCCAATTCAGTCATCCACTAAATGGAGCCACCTACTTACAGTCTTCATGCAAATCATGACATTTTTAGACAAATTTTTAATCCCATCACCAACAAAAAGAAAAGAAAAAAAGAAGCAGCAAAGAAAACAACAAAATAGAAGGGAAAAATGAGCTGCACATATGGTGTTTGTCAAAATGGCCCTGAAAACAATGGCAAAAGATTGTAATCCTAGTATTCCCACGTCCCATCTCTATCTTTACCTCCACCAGTTGAGCGCATACATATATACATAGTTATATATAGTATAAAGCAACAGATATTTTTCTCTTCATACAGAATTTTCAATCAATAATAGAGAGGAAGAAATGATGATTTTGAGAACAAGGAAAAAAGGAGGAGAAAGAGAAGTTGATTGTGGAGCTTCAGAATTGAGCACTCAAGAGTCACATGCAGCACATTAATTCATTTCACTTCCATCACTACTTTAAATTTATATATGGTTGACCCTTTAATTCCTCTCTAGCTTTGGATTGTGACTTTCATGGTTCATCTCCTGCTTCTTGCCTTTTCAATCAGTCACTCCTTTTTCCTGTCTTCTCTTCCATCTTTTATTTTAGCCCCCACACGAGAGAGAGAGAGAGAGGGAATCATTTTCTCTATCAACCTTATCTCTTTTATAGCACTTCTACTGCTCTTTATTTATATGCATATTTAGTTTTTCAAATTATATGAATTACAATTGGCTAACAGCTCAAAGCCCATTTCTTTGATTCAGCTTCTTGACTCATTAGGACCATCATCTGCTGCTTTTGATCAAAAAAATCATATTTTTTAATGATTACTCTTTAACCAATGTAGGGTGCCATGCTGCATGAATTCTATGCAATTATTTCGCTGCTGCAGATATATGTGTGGTCCTGTTTCTGTAAGTAATTCTTACATCTAATCTATTCTCTTTCCTTTTCCAAATATTGCTTACAGAAAGTTCTTGCTTCTGATGTGTTGCACAAAATTAGGCCTTTTTCTGTTTCTAGACTCCTGATTGAATTTTCCTATAGTTTTTTCTTCATTACTGATGGGAGGCCAAAAGAATTTGCATTTTTTAATACCCTTTAGTTGCATAATTATTTTGGTTCAATCACTAAATGAAGAGGGAACTATTCTTTTGGAGTTCAAAAAATCCCTCAATGACCCTTATCTAAATCTCCAGAACTGGAATTCTTCGGATTCTAATCCTTGCAATTGGAGGGGTATAGTTTGCACAGCCAACTACAACGTAGTGTCTGTCCATCTTAGTAACTTCAATCTATCAGGCAATTTATCTTCAACAATTTGTAAACTCCCTTACTTGATGAAGATGAATTTATCCCAAAACTTCATTTCTGGTCCAATCCCTTCTGATTTCAACTGTTTCCAAAATCTTCAAGTTTTAGACCTCTGCACGAACCGTTTCCACTCCGAATTCCCAACACAGCTCTGCAACATTACATCCCTCAAAGAACTCTATTTGTGTGAGAATTACATATTTGGAGAAATCCCCCAAGAAATTGGAGATTTGATATCACTTGAGGAGCTTGTGATATACAGTAACAATATAACTGGAGAGATTCCTTCATCCATTGGCAAATTGAAGAGGCTCAGAATTGTAAGGGCTGGTAGAAATTACTTATCTGGCCCTCTTCCGGTTGAAATTAGTGAATGTGACAGTTTGGTGGTTTTAGGCTTGGCTGAAAATAGGCTAGAAAGCACTTTTCCCTGTGAGCTGCAAAAGCTCAAGAGTCTAACCACTTTGATTCTTTGGAACAATTTGTTTTACGGTGAAATCCCACCTCAGATAGGTAATTTCACTAGCTTGGAGGTGCTAGCACTAAATAGGAATAAATTCTTTGGAGCCATTCCTAAAGAAATTGGAAAATTGTCTCAGCTGAAAAGATTGTATCTTTACACAAATCAGCTGAATGGGACAATACCTATTGAGCTAGCAAATTGCTCTAATGCAGTTGAAATTGATCTTTCTGAAAACCGTTTGACGGGATTTATTCCAAAAGATTTTGGTCGGGTTTATAATCTCCGTTTGCTTTATCTTTTCGAAAACCACCTCGAGGGGAATATTCCCAATGAGCTTGGCGAGCTGAAGCAGTTGAGGAAAATAGATTTGTCCATAAATAACTTAACCGGTTCGATTCCTCTAGAGTTCCAAAACCTCCCTTTCTTGAACAACTTTCAGCTTTTCAACAATCATCTCAGTGGGATCATCCCTCCATTTCTTGGAGCTAAAAGCAACCTCTCTATAGTCGACATTTCCAAAAATACCCTCGTAGGCAAAATACCTCCACATATATGCAGGTTTCAGAAACTCACTTTTCTCAGCCTTGGATCAAACAAATTGTCTGGAAACATTCCCCACGGCCTAAAAACATGCAAACCACTCGAACAGCTAATGTTGGGAGACAACTTACTAACCGGAAGCCTTTCTGTTGAATACACAAAGCTTCAGAACCTCTCAGCTCTTGAGCTCTACCAAAACCGCTTTTCTGGGCTTATACCTTCAGAAGTGGGAAATTTCAGAAACATCGAGAGGCTTCTCTTATCACATAACCATTTTACAGGCCACATTCCTCCTGAGATGGGCAAACTTGTCAAGCTTGTAGCTTTCAACGTTTCTTTCAACAGGCTATTTGGAAACATTCCTCAAGAATTGTGCAACTGTGTAAAGCTGGAAAGGCTTGATCTTAGCAGCAATTATTTCACCAGCTCAATCCCAGAGAGATTTGGAATGCTTGTGAAACTTGAATTGCTGAAAATATCTGATAATAGATTCACGGGACCTATACCAGGAGCTTTAGGGAGTTTGGTCAGGCTGACCGAACTCCAAATGGGAGGGAATTTATTCTCGGGCAGCATCCCGGGCGAGCTCGGGCAGCTGACCCCACTTCAGATTGCTCTCAATATCAGTCATAACAATTTATCAGGTCTCATTCCGAGCAGTCTTGGTAACCTGCAAATGCTGGAGTCTCTTTATTTGAATGATAATCAGCTTAGTGGTGAGATTCCTAATTCTATAGGAGGATTGAGAAGCCTCATGGAATGCAACCTTTCTAATAATAATCTTGTAGGGCCCGTTCCAAACACTCCAGCTTTCCAGAAAATGGATGCTAGTAATTTTCTTGGAAATCACGGGCTTTGCTTATCAGGCTCAAATCATTGCCGTTCAAGCCCAATCTCGTCTTTTTCTCCAAATGTGAGCTGGTTCAAAAAAGGGAGCACAAAAGAGAAAATAGTCAGCATCGTCTCGCTCTGTGTTGGAATTATCTCCTTAACTTTCATTGTGGCAGTTTGCTGGATAATGAGGACAACAAAATCAGCTTTTGCTTCTCTTGAAGATCAACTGAATACCGATGAGCTCGACAGCTATTACTTTCCCAAAGAAGGTTTTAGCTATCAGGACCTCCTGGAAGCTACAGGAAACTTCTCGGAATCATCTGTTGTGGGAAAAGGTGCATGCGGGGTTGTGTACAAAGCAGTAATGGCTAATGGTGAAGTGATTGCTGTTAAAAAGTTGAAATCCCGTGGAGAAGGTTCGGCTAATGCTGACAACAGTTTTCATGCTGAGATATCGACTCTTGGAACGATTCGGCATAAAAACATTGTGAAATTGTTTGGATTTTGTTATCATCAAGAAAGTAATCTTATCTTGTACGAATATATGGCGAATGGAAGCCTTGGGGAAGTTCTGCATGGGGACGAGACAGCTGCCATGCTGGAATGGGATGCAAGGTATAGAATTGCTCTTGGGGCTGCCGAAGGATTGTGTTATCTTCACTATGATTGTAAGCCTCAAATTATTCATCGCGATATAAAATCGAATAATATACTGCTCGATGAGTATTTCGAGGCACATGTTGGAGATTTTGGCTTGGCGAAGCTGATCGATTTCCCCTTCTCCAAATCCATGTCTGCTATTGCTGGTTCATATGGATACATTTCCCCTGGTAAGTATATACGAGATGAATTACTGTTATTTTTTCGAGATTTACATCTACTATCCCTAGGTTTGGTGTAATTACAAATTAGTCCCTTTTGTTTCATAAATTACAAAAAAAACCCTGAAGTTTATTTTTAGTTACGTTCACACCATCTGAAGAGTCATCTCGTGCGGTCCAGTACTTTAAGAGTCATTGCAGTTTAAAGCCTAGTCAATGCCAATCAAAGCCTCTCTTTGCCAAAATTTTTACAAATTTTACATGAATAATGAAATCTCATGTTTATTTTGTTAGTTATAAAACAAGAGGGACTAATTTGTAATTACAGCTAACCTCAAGGATAGTGGATGGCAATTTGCCCTATATCATATACTAAAGTTTGATTTTTCCTTTTGAAGAATATGCATACACAATGAAGGTGACGGAGAAGTGTGACATCTATAGTTTTGGAGTTGTTTTATTGGAATTGGTGACCGGAAAATCTCCGGTTCAGCCATTAGAGCAAGGAGGTGATCTGGTAACATGGGTTAGGAGATCAATTCAGAAATTGGAGATTGCTTCCCAGATATTTGATCAACGTATTGATCTTAGTGCGAAACGGACAATAGAAGAAATGTCTTTAGTTCTTAAAATTGCATTGTTTTGCACGAGCTCATCGCCTATGAGCAGGCCGACCATGAGAGAAGTTATTGCAATGTTGATTGATGCAAGAGAAGGAGTCACAAATTCTGTCCCGTCTCCAACTTCCGAAACGCCGTTGGATGGAGATGAACCTTCTTGTTAAGGTAATTTTTTAAGGCTTCTTTTTTTTTCTCTGTTTTTCTTTTTTAGGAAAAATTTATGTGGGTTGTGATATATTGTCTTGATAATATAATTTCCAGTTTTTGTGGAGGATTTTGGCTGAAAGATGAAGTGGTTCTTAGAAGACGATATTTTGTTCCTAATTTTCTTTGATTGATGATGCTTTGATATAAGTCTGCTGTTAGGAGCCTGCAAATTCTGATCAATGGTAAGATGGATTGATAAGAGTAGCATCTGGCTCATTGTGACTAATAAGTCAATTATTATTTCCACATTCTTGTAGTATTAACCACCAATATAGGTCCATCTTATTTCAATTTCTTAATTTACTTTTTGTTGGGAATGTTCTTTTTTTCCCCTTCAATTTGTGGGATTCAGACTCTTATTAACAGGACTTCCACTTAAATAACCAAAACACTTCTTTTTACTACAAGAATTGTCAAATACTTTTTTATTAGCTGCTATTTCAGATCAGATATAAATTGTCGATTTCCTTTTAGTCGGTTCGGGTGTAGGTAGTCAAGGGGTGGATTTTAATCTGAATTCGTACGAAATTTAGAATTTTTGACATGTGAAAAGTATGCGATCGGCCGATGAGGTTCTAGCCTCGTAGTGAAGGCTAAGATTCAAGACGTAGAGGTTTTGGGTTCTACTTTCTGTGAATGGAGTATATTTCTACTGTATACATACTCATCGGCCCACCCATTTAACTAGAATACCAAAGTCCAAAGGTCGGTAAGTTAAGTGGGACGAGACATTAGATTCTTTAAATAAAGTTTAAAATTCAGAACCTCACTTGTGTGTGGAGCAATTAGATTGGGAGGGTCGCGGCACATGTACAATACCGGGGAAAAATTGGTTGGAAAAATGAAAGAAAATGACTAGAGTTCTGTAATAATATGTCCCCACTCCCAAATTGGAAAAAAAATCAAAATTAATGTTCCCACAAGTGGAAGCATTTGATTTCAATGGTCCGTAGTGGGCGACCTGTAACTATATGCCATTTTGTTAAATATTGGGTATTATTGAGTGGCGTATTTTAATGATTCAAACTTTATTTCTGTTTATTTAAAAGATTTAAATTTGAATTTTGAAAATATAATTAGCATCAACAAAAATAGATTTAAATTCTAGTGGTTCTATTAATCCAATTTTTAAATAGAGAATAAGTGCAATTTACTAAATAAAAACAAAAAAATGAGTTTATTTTGCCACATAATTTTTTATATTGATAATTAAAAGTCAAAACCCTTTTTCCTAGAAAGGGATCCATGTTTCAACCACATGTTGCCATATTTTCAAACCTTTAATATATTTAGTAAATTCTTTTCATTTTACATTTCTAGCTAGTCTCAAAAAATGTATATGTCATGTCTGTTTTTAAAATAGTGATTCTTATTTTTGTAATACATATTTTATGTTTACATCTATATTATATAATAATTCAGAAGCCTTGAGGCTATCAAATTAATCGTACATGAGGATAGCCTCAATAAATTTTACTTTGTCATGTAAGTAAAACTATTAATTATTTTTATATTTATTCAAAAGAATAAAAGATTTCATATAGATATATTAGTTACGAATCTAATTTAAATTAAAATATTATTTATATTTTCGTTGTCTATATATAGTATTCCTACAATATCTTTATAAATATAAAAATAAAATTATCAAAGGTAAAATATAAAAAAATATATATATAATAATATCATTCAAATTAAATAAGTAATTTTAAAATTTTACAACAAATTGAAATTATTATTTTTTAATTTTCAAATTAATTCAAACCCTTATTAACAGGACTTCTACTTAATAATAACACATAATATTCTTGAAATCCAATGTTCACACTACATATTCATAATCATTCTAGTTTTCTCCAAAAATCAATAGTTTATAAGAAATTAATAAGATTAATTTAGAAAAATCATATAATGCAAGCCACAAATATGATCAAGAAAATTAAAAAAAATAAAGTGCGAGTTTCTTTGTTTGGATTAATTACATGTATGTATCTCTCTCAAAGGATAGAAAACATCAAAGTAAAAATTGATGTATATGTGAGTGTGACCTCCTAAATTTTCACAAAACTTTACAAAATAACGTCAAAATCCAAAACCTCAAACTTTGTGACTAACATACGAGTAATAATTACGATTCGAATTTAAGCTGTACTTAGATCCCTTAATCCTCGTCATCAAATGGCTAATCCTCTTCCAAAAGCATCGCCGCCGCCTCGAGGATGAAGCTCCGCCCACTTGCAACTTACTCTTACTCCGTTTCACGGCCAGCCCACGAATCTCCGGCGGACGGTAAGTCCGGATCAACGGCCACTTTATCCCGTTGAAGAATGGGTGACGTTTAATGTCTGTAGCACCCCTGTCGCATCCTAGTCTCCTCCTCGGGTCCTTCACCAACAGCTTCTCGATCAAGTCCCTCGCCTCCACCGTACCGGGATCCTCCCTCTCCCCTTCTGCTGCCGCCGGAAACCTCACCCCTTTGGTGGACGCTATATTGCGCAGGGTGGATTCCTTGCTCCCTCCCTTAAACGGCGTCGTACCGTATAACAGTTCGTAAATCAAAACACCAAACGCCCACCAGTCCACTCCGTTACCGTGGCCGCTGCCGCTGACTAACTCCGGCGCCAAGTACTCGTGAGTGCCCACACACGACGTTGAAAACGCCGTTGTGGGCTCGGCGATGAATTCCGTCACCTGCTCCTCCCGTTGCCCGTCGCTGAAACAAGAGTATCTAGTGGAGCCCACCTTAATCTGGGTCCGGTAATCCAGTTTCGGCGAAACATCAGAACGAAAACACAAATCGAAATCTGATAGCATTACGTGACCATCTTCTCTGATTAATATGTTCTCCGGTTTGAGATCACGGTACACAATGCCCTGCGCGTGTAAATACTCTAACGCCAGGAGAACTTCGGAGACGAAGAACCTGACCGCCTGTACCGGCAGCCGGTTAGACGGCTGTTTCCGGAGCAAAGAATGGATGTCTCCGTTGGGGCAGTAATCCATGAGAAGGCACGTGTAATGCGAAACTTCTAGATGCGCATAGAGCGTAGGGAGAAAAGGGTGATCCAGCGAGGATAGGATCTGCGCCTCCGTCTGCACATGCGACAGTTTCTTCGCCGTCAAGGCATCGCGATCAACAACTTTGAGTGCGAAATTGGCGTGATCGTAGTCGCGAAGGTGGCAGAGGAAGACGCGGCCGAGGTTTCCAGCTCCGACTAGGCGATTGAGCTTGAGGTGGCGGAGGTGGAGGGCGCCATCGGAGGAGAGATTTGTGGCGGCGTTAACGGCGGCCCAATTGGGGTTGTCATGTCGGCGGTGGGGACGGTGGTGGGAATTGGGAACGGCGGTTGAATGTGTGGTTGCGGAGGCGGAGGAAAGGCGGTCGTTGAAGCTGAGGCTTAGACTGGTGCGAGCTAAGCTGCTCCGGGCGGAGAGAGTGCGGTCGGTGGTGGCAGTGGTGGTGGAGGTGAAACTGAGGTCTAGGTCTGAGTCTGCTAAATAGTATACTGAGTCTTCTTGCTCCATTTTCGTTTTTCAACTGAAGATTGAATTTTTGCTGTACGTGATTTGGGCTAAGCTACGTTCTGTGAATCTCGGTATATATAGCACACAGTATGGGGTGGGTGGGGGGCATGTAATTAATGGTTATAACGTGTTTGGTTGAGGGATCTGTCTATCTGTGGGATAAAAAAATGGATTAATGGAAGGGAGGGTGGTAGAAAAAGTCATAATTTAGGTTTAGTAAGGTTGACAATATCTTAATTCTTATTTTGTTTAGCGGCTATTATGATGTAAGTACATTTAATTCTAAAAATTCTATTTTATTATAATAAATTCTTTTTATTGTAAAATATAAAAAAAAAATCTGTATTATCATACTCTCATCATGTCATATTGTGTTCGTATTACTGTATTTTGTATAGCGACTGCAATGATGCTAAGAGGTGGGAAAGTCATCCAACCGCGTCATGCATTTGAGAGCTGCGAAAAAAATCAGCTTCGTATCCTTAATCACAAAGTTTCCACATGTTTTTAACTTTTAAGGTTTCCATGATCCCAATAAAATAAGTCTAATTATATATTTGAAGGTTTAAATAATGTTTTTTTTTATGCAACTGCCTTTTTATTATCAAACTATTACTAAATAAATAAATGCTATATACATAGAAATAGATACATTTATTTCTGAACTTTCAGAAAAGACATTACAAATTATAAACCCATGGCTTTGCCTTTTTCCCATAATTACAAATTATATCCCCTAGCTAGCACAGTACTGTGGTCAAACTGACCCTGATTCCTGAGTCCTCAGCAGTAACAATAGTAAATAGTAAATTAAAGTAATTAATAAATGCAGCTGAGACTTTAGAAGTTATTAATTATTAACTTATTACGCAGCAGTAAAACAGGTGGCATATATTGTTGATTGTGACAACACTAGTGTTTAGCCCAAATTATGAGATATCGAAATTTCTAAAAATTTTATCATGTCGTGTCGTATTATATTTGAAATTATATCGAATATTTTTTTATCATAAATTGTAAAAAAAATCTGATATTTATATCGTCGTGTGTGTATTTATATTTCATAGAATCCGATCCTTCTTCAATTACTCTTTATTTTTGGAAAATTCTAGTCAAATCCGATTTGACCAATTCGGCTAATTATATGAAAAATATATTATATTTGCTATATGAGGATCAATTTTTTATATTCAGACGATACTATAATGTAAAACACTCACTCTCTTATTAGTTATAATTATACTAATTTGATCGAGCCATATCCAAATTAAAATAACTTGATTCCTCTGATTTTCCTTCACAAAACACACATATAATTCAATTTGTTCCTTTTCAATTAATATATCCAAAGAATTCTGAAATATTGTACTGATTTGAAGTTCATATATGTAGGTACTACAATTAATTAAAAAATTTACCATACTATCTACGTACTTTTGTACAAATAAACAAAATAATTTTGCAAAATTTATCTTGAATTAATCTGCTGTGCAAATCACTTAAAAATGGAAAATAAATTATTATTATTAAGGAAGGAAATAAAAACAATAATAATAATAATTTAAAGATTGGGCAAACCCACGTTTTTGGGTGATCATTTTGCTAAGAACAATGCAATTCACGATTAGCAAGAACATGAGATCAATGGCATATTAATTATCAACTCCCCAAGCTCTATTATTGTGCATTAAATTGCCCACTGACCTCTTTTATATTTTAGAATATAATAATAGATAAATCATTATACTATTTAATTCATTGGGGTTATTTAGTACGATTAGGTCAAGTTTTAAGGGAGTTGAATGCAGTTAAACTAATAATCATGTCTTGACATTTAATTTTCACAAAGTAACTCTTATTTATATTTTCATAAGCATTCTTTTTCTCAAAAGGGATCAATTATGATATTTAATATCATATATAAACATGAAAATGTTATTGAGGTTGAGATCAATCCAATACTTTGTATATACAGGTGATTAATTTCGGGCTCAATTATCGCCGGATGTGTGTGGATATATATTTTTTCGTATTAACGTGATGGAATTTTTTTTTTATGGTAGAAAAGAGAAAGAAGATAAAAACTAAACTAAAATGCTAACATCATTAGCGATAAAGTCGATAACCTGTCAAGGAGGTTCAGTCCATTCCATTAAAAAAAAGGTCCTGATCATGCTTTTTCTTTGTCCGTGAGTTATCTACGCAGCCATTTAAATTTCCTTCTTTTTCATGTGGTAAAATTCCGCGATCCAAGCTCTGCAAATTAAACTCACCTGATGAGAGGATCATTCTTATATCGACAATGTTATCACTAATATTTGAGCCATGCTTGTCCATCTTTCTGATTTTTAGTTTTTGTTTACTTATAGGAAAGCAAATTGTGTTGCAAATTCTCAAGGTAGGAATGCAGTTTCGGCTTGTATAGGTTTCAATAACATTCTCAATTATACTTGTAATTTAGTTATGTATAATTTGAGTTGATTAATACTCTTTGTTTTTCCCTTAAAAAGAAATCTGCGGTAAAAAAACTTGCAGTCCTCGATCAATAAACTCAAAATATAGCATTCCATGTTAGCCGATTTGACCGAATGACCACTTTCCCGAGTCAATCTTGATGTTGAGTTTTTTTATTCTTCTTTATTCCCAAGCTATAATAATGATGTATTGATTATTAATGAAATATAATTTGCATTGAAATGATTATAAAAAGTAGAAAAAGAAGAAAGCTAGCTAGTTCCATCATTATAATATCTTAGTGAATAAAACCAAAAACCAAGAGTTCCAAAATATTGCTGATGAGACCAACTTTTCATCGTTTTCTTAAATCAATGCTTTATTAATTAATAGTCCTAGTCCATCAATATTAATTCTATATTCCTATATATCCAATGCCTTAGTCTTACCTAAACTTGGAAGAAGTTAAAGCCGAAAGCTGGCGGAGCCGCCGCTGACGGGCCATCTGCAACCGACATTTGTTAAGTTTTATGACAGGACAATAAAGATCATTAACTAATTTATGTTGTAAAATTAGTTACTTTTACAATGTCATAACTAATATATTGATGGAATCATAGTTAAAAGTTCAAATGACGAAATCACTTACGACTCAATATTGTGAAGGTATATATATATATTTTCAATATTAATCAAAATTACACCTAGAATATTTTCAATATTTTCGATATATTTTTTATGACTATTATCTATTATTAATGCACTAGTTAAATTAAGTGTTTTCCTAACTCCATCACTAGCTAAATCAATAAATTTTAATTACAATATCTAAATAGTACGAGAAAAATGAATACTGCTATTGACAACTTAAAAATTATTATCGATAATATGTATTAATTAATGTAACATTTTTCACTTCTCTCCAATCTAAATTCATTTGTTGATAATAATCAAGAACTTATATTTTTATTGAGAAGAATTAGTGACTGATCATGTATAATGATAATTTGGCCATAAAAATATTATCACTATAATTTTTTGATTAAAATCTATTTAATTTGTTAATAAATTATCATCTTAGACGTACTGTCTCTAAATATCAGTAGTGACAACTTAAATAATTTTTTTATTATTACTATAGATTTTAAAAGTCAATTTTGGAATAAAAACTTAAATTTTTAATCACTAAACGAGTACAATTTATAATGTTTATATTTAAATAAAGTAGTTTGCCAGTCATTTAGTTTTTTCTTCTAGTCGATCAAATATACCATGTGGTTACTAAATTTGAATTTGCAACTTTTGTAGAACGAATTAAGAGTAGTTTTTCGTGGTATTTTTAATAGTTTTTCTTTTTTTTTTTTTTTTTTGGTCAGAAGTATTTTTAATAGTTTTACGACCACAAAAATATATTAATTTCTTTTTAAATATTTTAAAGAATTTATAATTTCTTCCATTCGACGTCTTATTTCCTTTTCTGTTTGAAGAAAAGTGAAGGAAAAGGTCATATAAGTGGGCCCACTATAATAGCAAAGTTGACTTACTGTGGGCCCACGTGGGAAGTTAGAGGATGCTGCCCGCCACGTGGCCAACAGTGGCCCTACGATGCCGCTTCGTTTCATCTGATTCAAGTGAGTTTTATTTTTTTTAAGAAAAATCCAATAATTGTCGTTACAAGTTATCGAACTCCAAATTTCATATCGGAAATAATATTTGGTGACCACTGTGGGTCAAATCCTAATAATTTTATCAGATTCAAGTGAGTTTCTCTCATATAAATTATGAGTAAATTATTAATTCAAACCTAATAATAACGGGAAATAAATAAATAAAATAAAAATATTATAGGTTTTTTATTATCTCACAAATAATTCGTCAATAATGGCATACCACCCCACCAGTCGACTTAATGCTCAATAATTCATGCATGCCTTAAAATATATACTCTCATATTTTTATATTAAAGAATAATTTGAAGTAATAATTAGACTTCATGCTATTGGCACGTGATCATGCCCTCAACTTTCGTTTTTTTTTTTTATTTTTTTTTTAATTTTGTAGCATGCCTCAGATCATATTCTTTTTTTCCCATGTGATTGTGGGAGTAGAAATTAAAAAATTATTACAAGTTAATGAGTTATGAAAAAGAACCTCCTTAAATCCGCAATTAAAGAACTTCTATAATTACTAAGCCAACCCACACATATATAAACTGTACGTCATGATTTCTAGCAATTATACCAATTTAAGTCCAGTTTTAATTGTTCGTTTTTCTAATTTTGTTTTATAACTTTTAGTTTTTTTTATAATTTTTAGTTGGAACCCTCAATTTTTGATGGAAGTTCGTCATAAAAATTGCCAACATTGTCTGTGATCTGACACTCAATCATAATCATCGGGTCTCTTTATTGTCTAGGTGATTGTGGATCATTTATACAACAAGTTTGTCTACAATTGTTGTAGGTCCTTACAATTAAGGGCAAATAATGCATGTGCCCTGAAGATGTTTTACAGTTAGTGGTGATCAACATGGCACGATGTGTGTCCATGGCGTGTGACAGAGAAACAGTCAAACAAACATGAGCAATGTCGACTGTCTAAATGGACTCACTTCGGACGGATCGATTATCGACTTATAAGTAGTATCATATAAAGGAAAAATTGTAAAATTGGGACACTTTTTACTACTGAGTTGTGATTTTGGGACACAAGATTTGAAATTCGCATAAATATGCCCAATAACTTTGTATTTTGTAGCAATTTTGGGACTTCTATGGATTTAATTTCAATTTTTTTCGGAATACCGCTTGTGTCAATCACGTGATGTTCGGGAAGTGGTTTTCTGATTTTATTTTACACTTAATAATTTTTTGCAATTTTCCCATCATATAAAATACACTTAAGCATTAGGATTCCGTAGTGCATGACATCATAAAAAATGAATAGTAAATACCTAAAATACTCTTATTTTTTTATACCATGAGTTGCTTCGAAATTTCATTCGGGTGTTGTTTGTAATATCATAAACTCTTTTGGAATCTAAGCGTAATATCATAAACTCTTTTGGGGTCAAAGTGTAATTTTTTAAAATTAAATACGGAAGCCTAATGTTCCCTAACTGAACCCGAATGCTTAGATGTATTATATAATTATTTAATTTCATATTGGGTGTAACTGTAATTATTTGACTAAGAGGGTCACGGCACACCGGTTGTAATTTAGCAAACTGTTTTGGGATCTAACTGTAATTTTTCCTTAATTATATATAAAATAACGATAATAAAACTCTCATATGCACGGACACTTCTAAAAATTATACCCTGTCATGTCGTGTCGTATCGTATCCGATACCGTGTCAGACACTTTTCTAATATAAATTAAATATAGAAAAAAATCAGTATCGCCATATATGTATTTCATTGCTAAAACTCAATTGCCTCCTTAATCTCCACAAAATTAATACAGGATACCATCTCAGCTCGTTCGGCAGATGCACTGTATCATTCTTAAAACTATATTGGGATTATGTAATAATAATTACTAAATATGTACTCTTACTATTACTTAATGCAGTCTCAAATTGTCTCCCTAGCTAGTTCACATTGCCACATGCTCCTTTAATTAATAAGAGTACTTAAACTCCTCCTAATCATTACTTAAATCCCACAAAGAAAAGAATCCTATAATTAGATGCTTCAAAGGCAAAAAAGAAAGAAATTAAATGCCATGTTGATCAAATAAGGTAATCTAATCGAACTAGAAAAGATGCTCATTTTAATGTGTTATTCTAAGTGTAAATAAATATATATAATATATAGTACTATTGCATACTCTCTACATTTGGAATTGGCTCCAAATTGTCTGCTCATCCCACATAATCGGATACTAATGCAAAATGGTTACATGAAAAAGCGAAAAAATCCATTTTTAGTTCCATCAGATTGATACGAGATTAAACTTAGTCCCATTTTTTAGTGGATTGCAGTACATAATTTGATTGTTCTTCGTGATCATGGAGGGTAAGTGAATTTTGGGGTTTTCCATTAAACTTGGGGGAACTTTTAAGTCTTCGCGAGGGGCTTCAATTAGTTTGGGATTGGAAAGAAGAATTTAAAGATTGAAAGTGGAAATTGATTCTCGAGTAGTAATCAATCAATTTGATTAAATCTGACGATGTTGATCTCCATTCCCTTGGAAATCTCATTGCCGATTGTCGGAATATGCTCAAACTCAGTATAGAGATAATCACCTACCTAAGTAGCTAGCTAGATGCTAAATTCTTGATTAATGTATAATTATAATACCGTTATGGCGACTAATTAAAAAATAAGCTAGCTATATATATGCAACAAGCCCAGGTTGTTACATTGGAACCATTTGCAGTAATCTATAGCTAAAATATAAACTATTAATTATTAATTATCATACACTATTAATTGATGGCGTAGTCTTTTACATTTTTATTACTTTTCCTATTAATGTAACATATATATTTTTAGATATTAGATTAGAGTTTAATTTGGA
This sequence comes from Verbena officinalis, assembly GCA_958496215.1. Taxonomy (NCBI): domain Eukaryota; kingdom Viridiplantae; phylum Streptophyta; class Magnoliopsida; order Lamiales; family Verbenaceae; genus Verbena; species Verbena officinalis. The sequence goes on from OY292389.1 coordinate 27,106,817, forward strand.
TGATCTAGTTTAAAATTTATAAATTTGATTAATGTGAATTAATATATATCGTTATTTCATCGATCATAATAAAATATATATCAATCATCGTTATTATGCAATTATCAATTAACTTTGAATGTATAGTTTATATATGTTTGATGTTGATTCCAAATCCCTAATTTAATTGAAAAAAATACAAAATGAATAGGCAGAACATGAAATTAAATATTTTTTATTAACCAAGTTGATTAGGATTTAAATTTGATTGGTCATCATTTATAAGTATTATTTAAATTTAGAATTTTAGATCTTTGGTTCAGATTTCGGATTTGAATATTTCTTGATCATAATTATTAATTCATAAAACGTGCCTCTGTCTATATAGATTTGTGGGATCCAAATATATTCGAACATCTGATGATAGTTATTCCAAAATCCTGTGGGCCTAGGCCTGCTAATGGTCCATTTTTGGATCCAAAGTTGATCCACTAATTTTCTAGTCAATTTAGGCAACATTTGAGTAAAATATGGTTTAAGATTTGGTGTTCCTTCTTAATCAAACGGATTAGTTTAACTCAAGTTAATTTTAAATTATTCACACTATTACTAGAATCAAGAGACAAGTAAAAACTAAAAATTTATAGAAGAGAACTTTTTACTAGGATTGTTGTAGTGACCCTAATATTGGAATTTGTCCCACATTAGAATATCATATAAGTGGAAGAATTATGTTAAGTATATGAGTTAGAATTCAAGTGTAACCAATGAATATCCCGCTTGGGCAGTGCTTTAAACCCAATTTCAAGTTCCATTCAGCGAGTTCGAAGCTTTGATTTTCACATCAATGTTAATTTTTTATTTTTATATAATCATTAATACTTATTGACGTTTTATATAATTACTTTTTACTAATTTTTAAGAATGTATGAAATTTATAAATGTCACGACCCCCGGGCTCGGAGAGGAGAACCCCCTCGCGGGCTCGTTGGACGCGTGGGTATAAGCTTCGAATCCACTGTGCACAACCCTAAAGTTTGGCTTGGAAAGCACTTGCCAAAAGGGATTAATCCATATTGGTTGTACATGGTTCTAACTTATAAACCCTTTCAATATCAACTGATCTTCCGATGTGGGACGAAAATCAAGCCTCTCAAATTTGGGGTGTTACAATTCGCCCCTCCTTTAGAGGGTAATGTCCTCATTACGCCGCGACATAGGCCCATTGCTCCCTGCCAGTGGAGAATGTGGAGCGCGGCTCCCCACACACGCGGAGCCCCTTTTAGAGGTGACACTAACGTGCGTGGAACATGCATTCCCACGATTGACGGTTGGCTCTGATACCGTTTGTCACGACCCCCGGGCTCGGAGAGGAGAACCCCCTCGCGAGCCTGTTGGACGCCCGGGTATAAGCTTTGAATCCACTGTGCACAACCCTAAAGTTTGGCTTGGAAAACACTTGCCAAAAGGGATTAATCCATATTGGTTGTACATGGGTTCTAACTTATAAACCCTTTCAATATCAACTGATCTTCCGATGTAGGATGGAAATCAAGCCTCTCAAATTTGGGCGATACAATAAACATGAAATTGATTTGAATATAGTTAAAAAGAGTAAAAGTAGAGCATAAAAAAGTAAAAATATCAAACGTTATAATAAGAAGAGTACTTTTTATTTTTTAATTATGAAATGAAGGTGCATAGTGGCCGGTTCAGATAATAAACCGAAGCCGGTCCCCCGGTTCATCTCCAATTACCTTTCAGGCCTTCAATTTTCATATTTCTTTCCCATCCCCCAAACCCCAAACTCATAAGATCATAAACCCCACTGACACCAGATACAAACACAGAAGGATTTTTTTTTTTTTTTTTGCTTAACCATGATTGAAAATCGATTGGTTTTACTCCTGAGGAAAACCAAAACTCTATCACAGAAATATTGTTCTTCAAATTCGAGAGAATGGAAGACATTTTCCAATCCTTGGGGGACTGAACCCCAATCAAGGTTCTATTCTTCATTTCCGAGATTGGTTCCTGCTGCCAAAAATCCAGTCACAAGAAGCTTCGTTGGCGCGGGTTTGAGGTCGTTGCTTCTAAATAATTGTAAGGTATTTGAACTACTTGCCCATCTTTTGATCGTATTTGTTGATGCGCATATGCTTATAAATGCTGTGATTAGTTAGTCGTTTTAGTTGTGATGCACTTGTTAATTTCCGGGTTTTCTTTCTTTTTCCTTTTTTTGGCAAATTTTCGATATTGGTTGATGGTTGAAAACATTGTGCTTTGTTTGTTTATTTTTTTTTCTTTTTCTATATAAGTTTAACTTTAGTCTCCAGATAATGTAGATGCTCTCGTTTGATGTTGGTTTTTACATATTTGGTTTAATTATCGGTAAGGGCGGTTGTGGTTGCTCTTTGTAGAATTGATTATTTACTTTCATGTGACCCTGCTGTGTTTCGGAGGAGTTGTTCCAAATATTGGATGCATAACTTAGTTGTGCTATGATGATATGTGTTTACATAGGCAACCTTGAGTTCAATCTGAAATGCTACATTCTTGCCTTTCTAGTGTTAGTTCTAACAATTGAATCCTTTCCTCATTGAAAGTTCCAATTACCAGATTGCAATAGATTGATACTATGAATTTGGTACGAATCCATTAGATATACTCACTAGAGGAGATTATATGAATTGTGATACATGTTGCTTGTGTCTGGCAGCGACAAGGGTGTCTCTTATGTTGGTTGTGCTCTAAGATGCTAGGAATATGATTCATCTTGTCTTTAATGCTGGCCGCCATCTAATCATATAATTAATGCTACCAATTTATTGTCTGTCTCCAGAACACCTGCAAGCCAACAACCAAGGGTTTCTCCACAATGGCAGCATCAGTATCAGCAAAAAATATAGAAGGATTGAAGCTGCTTGTGACCGCTGGGCCCCATGCTCAGAAAGCAGTTGGCACTTGGCTTTTTGTATCTGCTGCTTGGGTGTTTAGTATGGTGGTACTTGGTGGTGTCACACGTCTGACTAGATCTGGCCTTTCAATGACTGACTGGAAATTTACTGGTGGTCTTCCTCCTCTCTCGGACGATGAATGGTTGATTGAATTTGAAAAATACAGGCAATCACCTGAATACCAACGGTAAATCAACTGTCACTATGTTCACTCTGTGTTTCCTCAATGCCTCAATCTAATAAGTAATAATTTCCTACCTCAGTGGCTCAGCATAGTTTGGGACCGCATACTTAGTAGCTGCATATTTTGCTTCATGTCCTATGCAAATTGTTTTCTAAAACCTTCTAATGACTGCTAACCTTTTTCTGCATCACATGTTCTATAATGACGGCAAAATAAATGTTTCTGGGTATTTCTGCATGTTGTCCTTAAGTATCCGTAACTCTGTGACAGTTGTGGTTTGTTCCTATATTATAGTGTGTAATACTTTGTTGGTCATTGCAGTATAAATAAAGGGATGAATCTTGAGGATTTTAAGTTCATATATTGGATGGAATATGCCCATCGTATGTGGGGAAGGGCACTGGGTATTATGTTTGCACTACCCTTCTCATACTTTCTTCGTAAAGGATATATTACAGTCCGACTGGGACTTAGGCTCTCTGGACTATTTGCTCTTGGTGCGGGGCAGGGACTAATTGGGTGGTGGATGGTAAAGAGTGGTTTGGAGGTAAATATTAACAGTAATTCAACTACTGTATTTGATACCTAAACTTAGACCTTTTTAAGAATGTTTTTTATTCAGGAACCCGTATCTGAGTATGCTGAACCAAGGGTAAGCCCTTACCGTCTAGCAGCTCATTTGACTTCAGCATTTGTTATTTACTCTGGGCTCTTTTGGACTGCACTTTCTGTTGTTATGCCTGAACCTCCTACGGAATCTTTAGCCTGGGTTAAAGGAGCTGCAAAAGTCAAGCGTATTGCAATCCTTGTAAGTATTCTTGTTGGGATAACTGCTGTCTCAGGAGCATTTGTTGCTGGAAATGACGCGGTATGTAACTTGACCTTCCCTTTCTCACTGTTTTACACTATGTTTGGCTCTAATATTTTGCCATGGAAAGAAAATACTAAGGAAAACAAGAAAAGAAAAATAAAGACAAAGGAGTAATCATGAAAAAACCCCTGAGGTTTGGCAAAACACCCTCAAACCTTGAAAATTACAAAAACCACCCTGAGTCAATGATTTGCAAACCTCAAATTTTTTTTTTTTTGGTAATTTTCAAGGTTCAGGGTATTTTTCGTAAACAGCGTATATCCTAGGGTGGTATTCGTAATTGACCCTAAGACGAATTCCTCGAGTTGGTTGATTGTCAAGAAAAACGGTGGGGAAAATGATTCTCCTATACATCATGAAAATGATTAATAGGAGTGAATTGAGTGATGAATTAGAATAAAAATGATTAATAGGAATGAATTGAGTGATGGATTGAAGTAAAAAATGAGTTGTGATTGTATTTTAAGCTTTTCCTTGTTTTCTCTCTTCATATTGTATTTTTCCTCAATTTCTCTTTCTTTTGTTTCCTTCCTATTCGCTTAGCAACCAAACACCAACTACACTTTTCCTCATCATTTTCTTTTCTTTTCCTCCCTAAACTCCTTGGACCAAACACAGTGTTAATCCTCATGCTTTTGGAATGTACTGCTGTCTAATTACATTTCAGCTGCATTTGATATTTGCAGGGCCGTGCCTTCAACACTTTCCCAAAAATGGGTGATGTATGGATCCCCGAGGATATTTTTGTCATGAAGCCACTAATCCGGAATTTCTTTGAGAATACATCAACTGTACAGGTACTTATTTTTTGTTGAATATTTCAAGTGGCTATTTGAGTCGTGGAATGTTTCATTACAGCTTGCAAATCTAATACTTTGAATGCGAATTAAACTCGATGTGCTTTAAGGTATTATGATGCTGATGCTCTTTTTTTTCTCTTTTAAAACTTATACCAGCTTGACCATAGAATACTTGCTACCGCGACCTTGTTTTCTATTGGTGGGCTGTGGTGGTCAACAAGAAAACTTGATATACATCCTGCAATTCGGTCTTTACTAGGAAACACTGTGGGAATGGCTGCTCTTCAGGTACTAAGATCCACTTCTTTGTCTTGACATTGGAAATTTATTTTCCTTTTATAATGCTGATAATGAATCTTAGACCGACCTTTTTGATGGGATTAGCCTAGATGCGCACGTATAATGAGCTACGGATGTAATGGTAAAGCTATATAATTAATGATGTTTGTTTTGGATAATATTTCTCTGTGTTTTTATATTCAAAGTTTATTTAAAACATTCAGGTTATGGAAGTCCTATTTGCAAGATCTTAATAAATTCCTTTTATTTCACAGAATTCTCATTGTTGATATCTTATTTAAATTACCGAGATTGTACCCTATTTTTGTAACACCTTAACAGACTCCTGTTAGTTTTAAAAAATTGTCATTAATGATATTCAAATGCTCCATGATCATATTGATTTAAATAAGACAGCTTCTAAAAAGCTCAAAAACAAATGTTATACTAAACATTAAAGATTTTGTTTCTAATTCACATCTATTTTTCTCCATCTCAGTTATTATCAACTTCTTTGCTGTCATGCAGGTTACGTTGGGGATATCAACTCTTCTCTCATACGTACCCGTCTCACTAGGCTCTGCTCATCAAGCTGGAGCTCTCACTCTTCTAACACTAATGATTCTTCTCAACCACACTCTACGAAGACCTTCTCTACATCTTCTCAAAACACTTCCTTCTGCAGTGAAAACAGCCTCTTAAGTTTACTTTGTAAGTTCTGATTATGTAATCACAGTAAATTTTTAATGTAATTGTTTCCTTATTGTAATAGTGGTTACCCCAGAAAATTGGAGTACGAATTCTCCATATGCTATCTTGATTCTTGACACACCTCATTTTGTTACCTATTGTAACTGTGGAATGCCACTGAGCTGGTGTGAGCAAGAATGATAGTGTTATTTTTTCAAATGAATTCACATTTGTTATTGTTAGTGTGAATTGTGGTATAATGGCCATTGGTCATATCCCAATAGTCTACTTTAGAAGTTTCAAATCAGAATTTTACTATTTTAGATAAAATTTAAATATATTTGGGAGGCTCATATAGGAATGTAATAAAAAGCTATGTGTTACTAAACATAATTTGTCATTGATTCCGCTTTTAAAGCCTTCTTTTCACTATTATATTTTGGGTTGATTCATGGTCTCTGTTTTCCTATGTTCAAATAGATTTTCATTTCTTGAGCAAGAAATGAGGAAGATAACTAATTTCAGTGGGATGAGGCACTAAATCTCATACCTAAAGCGTAGAGTTCAAACTCTATTTTGTACATGAAATAATTGGGTTGGGTGAGTCATCCCTAATTGGATCTATGCAGTACCGTAGCTCCGAAAATATCGAGAAAAAAAAAAGAATTAGTTCTCATCAAAACCGATTCTCTCATCAAAACATAGGTCTACGTGCAAGTTTCTGATTGGCCGGTGAAGACCCAACTGGCCAACTTATATCCAAAGGCATGAAGCAATATCCAAATGATATAACAAAATATATTTAATTATTTAAATCTTTCACCAATAGAGAAACAGATAGAGATTCTAAAGATTACTGATAAGGATATTTGAAAATCTCACACAAAAACTTTAATTTTCAGAATATTGGTCGAATAGTTTAATTACAGCTTACAATTTCTACCCCTATAAATACCCCCAGAAAACCACACCTTATACCATCAACTTTAGTTTACAACTATTCTTATATTTCTCAACCCTCCTCACATATATACAATGTCAGCCTCAACAATGGCTCTGTCATCTCCATCATTTGCCGGCCAAGCTGTGGACCGTCGCTCATTGGCCGGTGAGGTCTATGGCCAAAGCAGAGTCACAATGAGGAAAACAGCCGCCAAGGCAAAGCCCGCTGCCTCCAACAGCCCATGGTATGGACCAGACAGAGCTTTACACTGGGGCCCACTTTCCGGCGAGCCATCATCCTACCTCACCGGTGAATTTCCCGATGACTACGGATGGGATACCGCCGGACTATCTGCAGACCCAGAAACCTTCGCCAAGAACAGGGAGCTGGAAGTCATCCACTGCAGGTGATAATTGCATGCATGCAATAAGTATTGATCAAATGGCTTATTTTGCAAATGTTATGTCACAAACTAATTAATTTGTTCACTCTCTTTGCTTACATTTGCTAAAGCTATTTTCGTAAAATTTACATGTTTATTGAAATTCGGGATTTGTATGGTGAGTGAGTGTTTTACACTTGTCATGTGATTGACTTTTATTTTAGAGAGTGACGAATCACATACATAATTGACTTGGCTTCGACGAAAACCGGTTATGGGCTAGAATTTTCGTAATTCACCATATAAGAAAATTAATGAAGGTTTTAAGTTTGTTTCTGAAGTAGGAAAGCCATCTCGATTTTTGTTGCAGGTGGGCAATGCTCGGAGCTTTGGGTTGCGTTTTCCAGGAGCTCTTGTCTCGCAACGGAGTCAAATTTGGTGAAGCTGTCTGATTCAAAGCCGGGTCCCAGATTTTCAGCGAGGGTGGGTTAGACTATTTGGGTAACCCGAGTTTGGTCCATGCATAGAGCATTCTTGCTATCTGGGCAACCCAAGTGTTGCTGATGGGAGCAGTTGAAGGATACAGAATTGCCGGTGGGCCATTGGGTGAGGTGACGGATCCTCTTTACCCAGGTGGGAGCTTCGACCCGTTGGGTTTGGCGGATGACCCGGATGCATTTGCTGAGTTGAAGGTGAAGGAGATCAAGAATGGAAGATTGGCTATGTTTTCAATGTTTGGTTTCTTTGTTCAAGCAATAGTCACTGGAAAAGGGCCTTTGGAGAATTTGGCTGATCATTTGGCTGATCCAGTTAACAACAATGCTTGGTCTTATGCTACAAACTTTGTGCCTGGAAAGTGAGACATCACCTCCAGTTAGATATTGTTAATTAAACAACTTTTTATGAGCTCTGATATTTTTTTTAACTAATTTGATTTCTAAACGTTCTATTTTGGTGTTGGGGAGCTATGGTTCGCATTATGAGCTTGCATTAATTTGAAGAAGTAGGGATAATTACAAAGAACCCTTGAAGGGTTTTTTTTTTTTTTAACATTGAAACATTACAAATATTCCTCTGGTCAACTGAAACCTTGCAAATACCCATTGAAAAATAAAATTTTATACCTAATACCCCTAAAAAAACCTTACAAGTACCTCCCTCAGGAGATAAGTATAAGAGTACAAGATTTCAGAGTATTTTTCGTAATGGGTAAACCTCTGGAGTTTCCGTAACTAAGCATAACTGGTATGTAATTTTGGCATTTAATAGCTCACGTGCTTGCTCCATCAAACATTTAACGAAGAAAGACAAAAAATGTTGAAATTAATAAAGACGTAACTTGAATAAATTCGTAAATTTTGGACAGAAAGCGGATTGTGACTAATTCATTGAAACCAAAAAATGATATTTTCCATACATTAGGTAAGGTAATAAGCGCCCCCCAACCAATACACCACAAATAAATAAAATATATAAAGGAAAAAAAAGAGTGTTAATAAAGCCAGCCCAGAACATTGGCTAAAATTTCCTGGCAAATAGCTCACAGGTAAGTATATTGTCCAGAGATGTGGCTGACTTGCCAGCACCCAACGCAGGAACGAGGTTGAAAATTGGGCTTTTATCACTCTCAGTTCTTCTGCTAATCTCACCAAATTCCTCGAATGCCTTGCTAAAGATTGTCGACAACGTTGCATGGCTCATGTCAGGACTTGCTGAGAAGTAGATCCTCAAAGTCTACATACAATGAGAGATGTGGAGAAAATCATAAACATGAATAATTATTATGTGTGAGCAATCAGGGTATCTTTGCGTAATTAAGCCAGACCTCAAGGTATGTGAGAGCAATCATCCCTTAAATAAACAAAACGATCAGGGCGAGAGAAATTGAAGATAATGGAGATTTAAGAAAAACTAACCATTACGTCGTCCCAAGAGAAACCGTTCTCAAGGAGGACATTATCAAGAAGATAGATGCAGAATTCTGCCATCCTTGGATCAACTTGTTTTCCAGTCTCAGCTTTACATGGTGAAGAGATCTTTGCAGCAATTTCCTGTGTGACTGATATGACAGCGGTACATATTTTTCCAGCAACGATACATTTCTGAATACAGTTACGATGCCAATTCTCATGCTGAAATCCCCAACAAGCTACTCCACTACTTAATAAATCTTGTTTGCTTACATCATCACTCGGAGTCTCCGTATTCTCCCCGGTGTAAAGCAATGGTTTTACTTCCACCAAAGCTCTGAACACCAAAACCCATAATCATCAATAAAACACAATGTTTTGCACAAATGCTAGAAAAGGAAACAGAAAAAGAAAAAAAGAAAAACCTTTTTGGCAGATCAGGAACAAGAATGTATAAAATAACGGGATTCGGTACTACGGGCGTGTTGGAAGATCTGCTTCTCAGTTGCTCAAGACAGACATCCTTGTGATTCTCGATTGCAATTCTTCCAGATGAACTCAGAGATATGGAACAGTAAATGATGAGGGAAACAACAGAAGTCGATATTGAACATTTGAAACATTTTGCAACAGCTTCACTGTTTTCTAGTGCCTGCTGAAACTCAATTGTAGGATTACCCTCATCACATAGCAACGTCATTGTAGGAGGGTCGAGTCCCAATTGCCCAGCCATGTATAAAGCATCCTCGTGCAAGGTTGCCTGAAAATTTGCAAGAAAGAACTGAAAAGGCTGCAGCTTGTAAAGGACCATGAACTCAGTAGTGAAAAATGGCTGACCTGGCTATATGGACCAATACAGCTAGGAGCCCACTCGGAAATACTTTGGACATGCAACACATTTTTAGTAATGTGATCAGTCGACACCAACACTTCAACGTACGCACTTCCCAAACCAGCTTCCAACAAAGGAAGTTCTATAGTAGAACGGGAAGGTACACCAAAACGACACTTTTCTTGGGTAATGAATTTCACATATTCATCATTTGCTACTGCAAACTCGTCCATGTTTGCGATATAAAGATGTATATAGAGAACATTCTCCCAAGAGCAATTATGTTCAGCAAGCAGCGATTCAATTCTTGTTAAAACCACCTGCAGATCCTCTCGTAGATCTGAAAATGATCAAACACAAGACATCTTCAACATCCAAATGAAAGATATGTCTATATCATCAATTCACTATGACTTACTTGAGTTTTTAGATGGATCTTGCAGCCAACAAGAAATGGAAAAAGTATCATCCCTCGTGGATTTTGAGATGTGAAGTTGTTGTACTGTATGTTGTACTAATCCAGAGATCACATCATCATGTTTTTGAGTGGGGATATCTTGACAATCTCCCAGTACTACACATACTGAATCAAATTCTTCTCTTACAGTTTTCTCATTATCATTGGCAGTGTCCGAAAGTGAGACCAACTTCTTCTCCAAATGATACTCCAAGGGATGAAGAACCCCTACAGGAGCTATTTGATCTGGTGAATGTAGGACGACTTCGAACTTGTCTAGCACAATTCGGGCATTCTGGGAATATTTAAATGGAGAGAGAGCCAAAAGCCAAACATAAAGTCAAGTCATAGAATTAGAAATAGGGTCAATTACGAATACCCCCCTGAGGTTTACAACATTTATGAAAAACACTGAGGTTTGCAAACCATAACAAATACCCCCCTTAAACTAACAGAAAATTGTTGACAATCGTTGACTCAGGGTGGTTTTTGTAATTTCAAGGTTTGAGGGTATATCTCGTAAAATGAACAAACCTCAGGGTTTTTTTTTTCGTAATTATACCTTAGAAATAAGCAGTGAATAGAAAGATCAAAATGAGATTAACATGCAAGCTTACTACGAAAAGGGGACAGTCGAGAGTTAAAGTTTCATATTCTCCCCCTTCACCACATACGTTTATCCCATACAACCTGCCAATGGATCGATGGTAAAGCAGTAATTAGTATGGAGATAGATAAGCAGCAAGGAGTTTAACAAGAGATGAGTTGACTAACATTAACATACTCTTTTAGCTTGTGTAGGTACGAATCTAAATGCCTTATTTCCTTCCCCAAGTGCTTCGAAGGGTGCAACCCTATGGCTGCAACCTATCAAAAGCAGAATGGCATGATTAGACAATAAACTAAATTAAAAAGAAAAGTTAAACACATCTTATACCTTTACTGTGATGGCAATAATTTCATTTGCTATCTGGAGACAAACAAAAAACAGTATCTGTTAATAATACCCACTCTCAAGAAATACATAGCATTGCTAATTTGAATTTGGAGTTACCATTTGTTGAAGGAGCAATGACTGATCTTGCTTCCACAAATATGCCAAGGAAACAAGTCCTAACCTCGAACATACACTTTCCACACGTAGCCTTTGATAATCAGAAGCAATTGCACCAGACGAGACTGCAGAAACAGAGGGTATCTTCCTCTTCACTTCTTTTAAGAGAATTAACATATCTTCAACTTCATCACCTGGAGTCATCTTGTAGCTTAGGCCAAGATGCCTGGAAACCCCAAAGATATTACCTGTTAAGCTACTAATGAAGAATACTATATGATGATCAAGAGATATTCTCATGTATTCGAATGTTCTATTGTACACAAGATAAGGTTATATGTGCTATCCCCTTTGAAAATGGGATAAATGATACGAGTCAAATTCATAGTCAAAGCTACAATTAAATATATCGTAAGCTTACCTTAATATAAGATGAATTCTTACTAAAAATAAATGTTATTTTACAAGATGGTCTCAAGTCACTTTATGCAATCAAACTGAAGTGATTAAGCTGAATTCAGGGTAAATCATTAAACGGTGAGTTTGATAAATTTCTATATGAATTTGAAACTAAATCTCAATCAAGCTCAAAAAGCTTGTGAGTCAGCTCAATATTTGCACCCTTGGACAACACGATAGCTTTATTCATTCAGAATAATAATGCTAAAGTCATAGCAATAGCACAGCATAATTAGATATCAGAGATGCGATCAATGTAAAAAGGATGCTTTCTACATGCTTTTTCTTTCTGTTTTAAAAATAAAGCACCCAGAGTTAGAGAAAATGCTTGCCTGGAGGATCCTTGAATCCGTCTTCGAAATAATGGAATCCCCATACATTCTGCATAGCTTACAACTATCTGGTGCCCAACCTACATAAGTCAGTCAAAAATCGTTAAAAGAATTAAGACATCATATAAGAAAGATATAACGACTCTGCTTTCACAAACCAACAAATTCTTAGAACGAATAAGCACAGTCAAGCAAATGCTTACTGTTTGATACATGTAACTATCAAGCTCGTCTTCTGCTTCATCCACTGGCATCAAATTGGCCAATGCTACTATCTGATGTGGGAGATTTAACAAAATAAGATTAAAACACAAAAATTAAGCTAATCCCGCACATTTATGATAAAAGGCACACCTGGTGGCCATATTGTTGGCATTTCATCATTGCATAGCAACTGTCCTTACCACCACTGACTAGCGCCACCACTTTCATTATCAGCTCTACACCGGTGGATTTCACTAACTTCGACAAAGCAAGACCTGAATTTCTACACACCAGTTACAATTGGGATCAACTACTTCATTTCAAGTAAATGGAAGAAAAAGAAGTTAAATTTCTGATTCTGTTTGTTGGATAAATTTTCGCAAATACTATAGCAATGGCAGCAAATAAAAAAATTCCTGAACAATTTTGTCCCATTAATTTACAATTATAGCAACTATCCAAGAGCAGTGTACAATAATCTTTTTCTCAGTTCCAACAGCAACAATCCAACAACGCCAAAATCACCGATTCTCTCACTCGACATCCATGTCCCCAAAATCAAGTCTTTCTTTAATTTTTCTTACGCCTAAAGCTAAAACAGAAGTAGAAAATAAATGCAATAACAAGTAAAATAAGATGAACCCATATGCCCCAAGAGGCGGGGGGGGGGGGGGGGGGGGGGTGTTTACCTGTTTGCTTGGAGGGGCGATTGAAGATGAGTGAGTGCAGTCCACTGGTTGGCTGGGCTCTGGGAAGCAAAATTTAGAGATTCCGGGAGCCGTAAAGTCGAGTCTCTGCGCAGCGAGGTGTGAGAAGTGAGAACGGTGACTGATGCAGTCGTCAAGGTGGTGGAGACTGGCTGCTGAACTGGTGGCAGGAGACGCGGCAAGCGACGGCGGCGACGACAATAGAGGAGAATGGAGGGAGAATTGGAGATGGACTTCGGTTACTGTGCCAAAAACCGAATGAAGTTGTCATGCGTGGATGGACTGCTTTTAAAAGTTCTCCTTTTTTAGCATTAAGCATTTTTTGGTCGAGAATTACTTTTTTAATTACTCACAATTTTAATTTAAATATCAGGATAAAAATTATTTTTCCTCAATTTTAGCAATTTACCATCTGAATATTTATTTTTCAAGTTGTCATCTCATTTATATATTTTTTGCATTTTACAATCTCTGGCAAAATATTTTGGTAAGACATGATGTAATTGATGATTTCCAACGAAATATAAGTTTTTGTATTAAATTTTTTATTAAAAAATGACATTTTTTATGTGAATAAACTATTAAGTAACTTCAATTCAATAAATAGTTGGTAATGTTGATGTAATTGAAATACTGATCATAGTGATCGGTTATAAAAATCTTTAATTGCAGTATTTTCTACAATTGATAGAGTATATTTTCTTGAAATCGGAAGATTGAGATGAGCAAATCATTATAAAATTATATTTCTCTCACAACTCCAAACAATTTTTGGAGAGAATATTCAAATTTTTGTAATTGAAAAAACTTTGGTGTAGTAAAAAACAATCAAACGATAAATTGCTAAAATTAATGATATTTCAAGCTTAGGTAAGTCAGCGCCAATGAAGGTTCCCATTGGCTGCCACAATTTGGCGCGTTAATTCAACATTAATGTTTTGGTTTCGACGCTTTCCTCTATGACCACGCTCAGACTGTGTCGTGCGGCCAACTCGCCACTAGAAATCAGCACGTTTCCCATTTCCGGCGATTGACATCTAGAGCCACCGCTCCGACAGGCGGAGTCCATCACGCGCCACCTTCAACCATCGCCGAACACAACAGTTTGGGTTGAAATTTATATGTTGTCTACCACTGTTTTTGACCACTTTCCTTAACAAGAGGCTGCATATATTCGTAATCTATCAGCATTGGTTGTGATTATTAACCCCATTATCCATAATATTCCATATCCCCAAGACGAATCAAAATTAGGCCGAGTTCTCATGAATTTTGATCTGTTTTTCTTGGTGGGTTTAATTTGTAGACTATATACATAAAGACTGAATGTGCTGGTTTAGATGTAAGTAATGATGGAAGCCAGGGTTGCAGATGATGATAGAAATACGAACAAATTATCAGAAAAGGAGAAAAAAGTGAAGATGAAATGTGCTACTATAGGAGCACTTTTGATGTTGATTGTGGCCATAACACTAGCATCTAAGAATGCTCTCACTCATAATTCTTCTAACTTTTCTCAGGTTCTGTCCATTTCTTTTCTTATCAAGATCACATTTTTAGGATTTCTGTAACTCTCTTCTTGATTCACTGTTATCCAGGATTCTGAAAAATGTATAGACAGTCTTTATGAGGCAGCAGCACTGCACCCTTTACTTCAAAAGCTTGTCAAAACTCCATTTTTCAGATACTTTAAGGTTCGGTATGAATCTATATTTATTCCAGGGTAACTATTTGTTATATATTACACAGAATTCATATTGATCCTAGTCGAAAATACTTGAAATGGCAGGTTAAGTTGTGGTGTGATTGCCCTTTTTGGCATGATGATGGAATTTGCAAACTACGTGATTGCAGTGTATGTGAATGCCCGGAAAATGAATTTCCCGAACCTTTTAAGAAAAAGATGACGAAGCATTCTCCACGGTCCGATTTGAAATGCCAAGAGGAAATAACGCTACAAGCTGCTGTGGACCGCACGATTGATTCACGGGCTTTCCATGGACCCATGATGATGAAACTGATAACAGTAATTACTTCAATTTTGTTCTGGCTTTATGTATTTTCCACAGAACTATAATTGAACATTAATTTTCATGCCTAATATTGATAAGTACTAATGTTTAAGTTGATTCAGAGAATTAAGCAGCAAATTTACAGGTGAGATGACTTACGTTAATTTGCAATTGAATCCCGAACCATATACTGGATACAATGGATCATCAGCCAGAAGGATATGGGATGCTATATATATTGAAAACTGCCCAAAATGTATGCTGTTTATCTATTTCATTTTTCTCTTAGGGATAATTACACTTACACCCCCTTGACTTAGGGGAAAATACAGCAAGACCCCCTCTACTATTGGAAATTACAAAGACACCCCCTCGACTATGGCTCTATCTAACACTTAGGTCCTGCCGTTAGTCATTTTATTGTTTCCAAGTAGATACTAATATTTTATTAACTGGACAACAACTTAATAACTTCGCTCATTTCATGTATAGCAAACACTATAACAAATATAGTATGGTAATTTATTCATTTTATAACTTTTTGTTAAGTGTTTTTAGGTTCTCATTAGGCTAAGAGGATCTATCTGTAATTTCCAATAATACAGGGGGTCTTGCTGTATTTCTCCCTAAGTCGAGGGGGTGTAAGTGTAATTATCCCTTTTCTCTTTTAATCCTTGTCTATCTTTATCATGTGGATGGAATACTTTTTGCTATATATATATATATATATATATATATATGAAACAGATTCGCCTGGGGAGCTTTGTCTGGAGAAAAGAATATTATACAAGTTAGTTTCAGGTCTTCACTCCTCAATTTCAATCCACATTGCATCAGACTACCTTCTCGATGAAACTAATAATCTGGTAAACTAAAAGTACACACATTTTAATGTATGTTTTGTTATTCCTTTTTCTAAGTTTTCCATTATCATTTTCTTGCTTGGAACACATAAATTAGTAGCCTAATAAATTTGCTGCATTTTATTTAGTGGGGAAGAAACATGGAAGTGATGTATGACCGTGTTTTGAGGTATCCTGAGCGTGTCGAAACCTTATACTTCACTTTTTTGTTTGTTCTCAAGGCTGTGACAAGAGTAAGCCTCATAATAACAGTTATGATAGCTTTTTAACTTTTAATTTGAACGTTCTCAAAATGTATTCAAACAAATTCCATATTAATGCAGGCTGCAGATTACCTGGAGCAGGCTGAGTATGATACTGGAAACCTTGAAGAGGACCTAACAACAAAATCTTTAATGCAGCAGCTGATGTACAATAAAAAACTGTAAACCGCATGTCCACTTCCATTTTATGAAGATAAATTGTGGGAATTGATGAGTTTTAGGCATTATTATGTTGTAGTGCTCTGATGGATTGTGAGAAATGTCGTCTCTGGGGAAAACTTCAGGTTCTTGGTCTTGGAACTGCATTGAAGATTCTTTTCTCTGCTGATGATGATAAAAACATCCAAAATCAACCTGTAAGTTCCACACATTAGTTTCTTAGAGGACATTATTTTACAGAGATAATTACAGCTAGACACCCTGAAGTTAAGGCCTTAATACAGCTAGAGGCCCCTCCAGGTATGGGAAGTTACACTTACACTCAATTTGACAATACGCTATTTATTCTCTCCTCACAGCTGCAATTTCAAAGAAATGAAGTGATTGCCTTGCTGAACCTGCTCAGCCGACTCTCAGAATCCGTTGAACTGGCCCGTGAAATTGGCCCTTCAGTTGAGAAGACTATCCTAAACAGAAAGAATAGCTAATCGAGAAGTAGCAATGTAGCATGACTACATTAATAGAAAATAGGAACCATGTAAAAACTCAGTATATCAATAAAAAAAAAAAGCCAAACGGAGCATTTATATACACTCTCCCTCAGTTTCAAGTTTCAACAGAGCGTACGCAAAGTGAATTGGCCATCATCAAAAGAAAGATCTCAATTATCGTCTTATAATTAAGAAAAGTCAAACAATCAAACCAAATCCATTGTTTATGTACATCACCAATCCAATTAACTCCAATCAAACTAATACAAGATTCCAAACAGATGATAAGCATCATCAATAATCAAGAATAACCTAAAAAAACGAAAAGCATCTTGAAAGTCATAGGATGATGCTGATGCGTGCTTACAGTTAGTAAATAAAAAAGGAAAGAATTAAGAACCCAACCACTATAAAAGAGTTCTTGTTGCAGTTCCAATATTCCATCCTCTTTCTAACTTTTCTCTATGGCTTTGCTTTGGCTGAGTAGTATTATTATTATCTTTCGCTACTGCTCTTCTAGCATTACCAAGAAACACCCTTTGACCATTTCTCCCTCGACCCCCAATCGAAACTCTCAACTTCTCCATCCCAACATTAACACCAATTCTTCTAACAGCTGGTTGCATTGGAGACTTCATCATATGATTCTTTCTCTGAAGGCTTCTTCTCAGTGCACTGCTCAGCTTCTTACTTCTGTTGTTTCTTTGATCTTTTGGACTATCACAAGGTTGTATCTGTCCAGGCAAGCACGTAATTTCACCATTATCTTCAGCTTGAACTGGAGTCAGTGGCAGAAATGAGGGAGCTAATTTAGCTGCTGTTGGGAGTGGAATGAGAGAGTTGCGCCTTTGTGCTAATGTGGCAGAAGGAATTCTCTGAAAATTTGGACAAATAGAAGAGACTCTGTGAGTTGGCTTTGGCAACTGTCTTAAATTTAATTGTTGTTCAGCCATTTCGGGATTGTTTTCTTTATCCATTAAATCATTGCTTTTAGGGAAAAATGAGAATTCTTCGTTTTCATTGGATAGAGTGATATTCCCGAGTGGCGCTCTGGCTGGTTCGAAGTTGTTATGATCCTCTTGATGCTGCTGTGCTATTCTGGAGTCAACGTGTTGTCGTGCTAACTTTCTCTCTACCAAAAGTTGTGATTCCAATTCTTTGATCTGAAATTTTGTTCAAGAACAATAGTTACATATGTATTCTCGAAGGAAGAAGAAGGAATAATTATTAATTACAGCTAGACCCCCCTGATAATTACTACAGAATTTGCTGATTTCAACAATAAAATTTCAATAAAATTCTTATCTTGCCTTATGTTTAATAAATGTTGTGTTGCCATGAATTTTTCTTTTCTTTTCTATTTCTATTAAGGCAGAAGGGTAGTTTGGTCATTTCCAAAATTAAAAATTTTCCTTTTTTGTAATAAAGGTGTTGAAGCCACAGGTTCTGTTAGGGTTTTCTACTAGTTGTATTTAGGCCATGCCTCGAGGGGCCTATCTGTAATTATCCCAAAGAATAATTTATGGAAGCCAAAAATTAACTTCATGCAACGTATTACCTTCTCTTGCAAGTTTCTGTTCCTCATGTCTCTCTCTTTCATCTTTACCTCGAGACCGTAGTTTGTATCCTCCAACTTTTTAACTTGAAAATCTTTGCTCTTCATATCTTGTTTTAGTTTCTCAACCTTCTCAAATCAAATCAATAGTTTAGAATGCGAAGAATCAACACAAATATAAAATTTGAGTTTTGAAATTAATTACCATTTGTTTGTATTTGAAAAGCTCAGTCTTGTCCATTTGCTTCTTTGCAGGACCTAACTCTATCCCACGAACTCGACTAGCAAAATTCAGCGAGCAAAGAGTCTCGGAGATATCATTTTCATTGGGACTAATCTGCACAAACATCAAAGTTTTCGAATCTCCTCCTGCAATTAACACCACGTCCAGATATTTCAAATTCTCTTTAAAAAATATAAAGATAAGCCACAAAAATTTAATAAATACACATATGATCGAGTAGATACCTAAAGAGTCTTGAAGCAAGTGGGTGAGTTTGGAATTCCTACACCAAAGAGACTCAACCACTTAGAAAGCTGTATGTAGCATATAGACTCTTACAACACTGCATACTAATATCGGATAATTACCATTAGAACCCCTCTATCTATTGAAATTACAATTAAACCCCCTGATAGTACCAGATAGAGGGGTTCTGTAATTGGGCCAAGCCTCAGGGGTATCCGTATAAATATGATGTACAATTTCTATACCTGAAAGGAATGTGCGGGCTCCTAGTTGCAAGAGAAGATATCACATCGCCTAGAGCAGAAAGTGATCTATTGATATTCTGAGTTTCTTTCAGTCTTTCTCCAACCACTTCTGTTTTAGCTATTCTCTCACTTCCAGCAAGGTCAACCAACCACAGCTTGCTTCTCGTGCATTCTCCAGTGAGTACGTTTTCTCCCTTCACCATTACACAGTGCATGCTGCATTCAAGAAAACGAATAAATTTTTTTCACCTACTTGATATTTAAAAAGTAAATATAAATAAATAAATAGTATAAAAAAGCTAACCAATGCGAGCGGCTACTATGTTCATTGGAATTAGTTGATCCAACTGCCCTTCCATTGCTTCCAGTCCTCAAAACTTCCCATACTTCACTAACATTTTTCACATGCGCTTCAACTAATCCTGGAACATGATGTCCCCCTTCACCTACTTGTTTTACTTCAAGCCTGAAATTTCTCAGAATAATTTTAAGGAAATTAGTTAATATTAATTATTATATAGGATCTTTTTGTGTGAATAATTCCCCGTGAGATAAACTGCAAATATGGTTATAATATGAAGGTTTTAGCCATGAATAAGTATCAAAGATTTATATATAAAAAACCTACCTCTTAGAACTTAAACCAGGCTGTGAATCTGATGAAGCTAGTAAATCCCGTATTTGCTCATTGTAAACCTCCAATACGCTCACTGATACTTCATAATGAAACGTATTCTTTCGGTCATCAATGATGTCAAAAAGCTTTTCAAGAGTTCTATAGTTAACTCCACGAGCTTCTTTTGTTCCTTCCATAGTAAAAGTTTTCCCGGTTCCAGTTTGGCCATAAGCAAATATGCAGACATTATATCCATCAAGAACTGAAATTGCAAGTGGGGCCGTTTCCTCAAAAACATCAACTACACACAAAAGTAAAAACAGAAAGTAGTAATGTATTTGTTAGTTAGATAATGACAATGCCAACGATATTATCAATTGAAAAACAAGGTTCGGGTTCCAATTAATTACCTTGGTTAGCTTCAGGGCTAAAGACAGCATCAAATTTAAATGTTTTTCTAGATATTCCGTTTGATCTAACAGTTAGTTCCCCATCCTTTGCAGTTTCAAAGTCAACTGCAACTGGAGCTCCTCCATCAATTTCTTCACTGTTCAAAGGCCGACAACGGCAAAATACTCTAATGTTTCCTGAGAAAAATTTAAGAGCAAATTTGAGCACCTATCAATTTCATAAACCATCAAGAATTCAATTCTTTACCTTTTAGCTCAAGAACTTTGTTGTAAAGTTCTTTCTTCTCCTTGGCAACTTGAAGGAACTTAATTTTAATATCTTCGTGTAATTGGACGTGCTGATTCACTGCCAAAAGAGACATCCATATTTCTCAAAATGAAAAAAGCAAACATATAATACAATTGAATAATCCAAAAATGAGTAAGAAATTACTTGTAGACTGAACAACAGATCCGACACACTCCATCTCTGCAACATACTGCTTAAAGAGTGAAGCTTCTTCCAAGAGCTTGAGATGATCCATCTTAAGAATCTGCATAACAGAATCAAAATTCAATATTATGAAATTACAAACCATTTAGATCAGACAAATGCTGCAATGTTCAGTGTACCTTCAATTTTCTTGTCAAGTCTCTTAGTGATGTAAACCATTTTCCCTTTTCTTTCACTTGGCCCTCAATTGCAAAAGCTACAAATTTAAATCACCAAAAAAGTTCAATTATGAATGTTTATAAAAAACAAATACTACACATAACTATCATAAAAATGACTTCCTCACCCAATGATCCAACATGCATTGATTTACGCATGAGCTCATTTTGAAGTTCTTTCAGAGAATTCCAAGCTTCTTGGCATTCTCTACTCTTGAGCTTATTTTCTGTCTTAAGCTCCTCCAAAAGCCTTTTTGTTTCCAAGAGTTCTGCTTTCTGTAATGCATGTTCCATCCGAAGCCTATCTAATTCTCCATCAGTGGAACAATTTTTTTCAATATCCTATCAAATATAAAATTTAAGTTAGTAAGTCAATTTATGCCTAACATGGAAGAATTTAACTAGCTTTGAAATGGATTATACATTGAACGACTCGTGTTGTGGCTCATGTGCAAATTTCACTTCTTTGGATAAATCGACTTCTCCAGAACCTACAAGATCAATAAAGGATTTAAATTATTGGTAGTTAAAGAGAAAAATTACTAATAAGCTGAATTAGAAACTTAATCTACACGTACTTTCAGACGAATCTTCTTTCCTGATAAAAATTCCACTAACTATTGGGCTTCCATTAACTCCTTCAAATCTAATAGATAATCCCTCATCCCCATTGACATGAGTTTTCAGATCAGATATGACTAGAGACTTATTTGCTCCAACGAGTTCATAAATATCCAAACAAGATATGACCTGAAAATTATTAAACCGATTAGGTATATACACTCATACATCGTGGACAAATCATTATTCAAGAAATGAATCCTTTTTTGTTAATTTATTCCTTAACGAATTACCTTTTCCCCTTGTAAGAAAACATCAAAGGTTCTCATTCCTGGAGGGCCAGCAGTGAAAACAATCTCAGCAAAGTGTAGATCAACCGTGTAATTTCCAGAGTCTAAATTCTCAAGACAATATGAAAAATTCCCAAAACGTGCAGTTTGGTAAAGATTAAGCCCGTTAGTGTTCCTAATTATGGGATCTTCAGTTCTAACTGTATCACCTCCATTGAAACTACTGTCCCCTGAAAAGTGCATCCCATCACGAAAACCCACGCTGCTCGTCGATCCCACATTAATGCCCATAATGGATTGTTTTGTTGAATTTTCTTCAAGTAGTTTTTGTGCAGTGAGCTCAAAAGAAGCTTCAGCACACAATTCTTCCCCTTTTGTAGCTGGGGTTTTAAAGGAGTCCCTCATTTCAGAACCCTCAATTCCATTTTCTAATGAGACGTCAATTCTTTCTCTGTTCAAAATTTCTGGTGATTCTTCGTATTTTTGGTTAGTAATATCGGGTGAACCGACTCGTACTAAATCAGGTGATGTGAAAGAAAATCCCAACATTGCATGGCCTGGAACAACCAAAAGCATGTATGGAATTAGATCAGACAAAGATTCTCGTCGTAAAAGATAGAACTTTCTTGAAATTCCACCCCAAAATGGGAAAAACCATTATCCAAGTCCACACGAGCTCAAGTGATTTGAGGTTGTAATCGTGCATTCGAACATTACAATGAGAAAAAATAAAGATAAATAAATAAATAAACCCTCCGTTGTCTTATGATCCAAATAGAAAACCAATGTGAATAGATTCAATCTAAAGTAAGGGATTCCCGAGAGTTCACCATCAATGTTGGTCGGACTAGACACATTTTGGATTTCCATAATTGAAGTTCCAAATCTACACAGAGTTGGCGATTCACCTGCTAAGTGAATGAAATGTCAAGAAACACATTATTCCAAGAGATATTTCAAAATTTACCCTAAATTCAAACTAAAAGAAGGGGGTGCCAAGAGACTGATTACCTTCAATCTTGTTCGGACTAGATTCATCTGGGTTTTCCATAATTGAAGTTTCAAATGTACATGCAGTTGTAAATTCACCTGCCAAGTGAAAGAAAATCAAGAAAGTTCAAAAACCCTTTTACGCCTAATCAGAAAAAAAAATCAATCTATCACATCTCTGTGCAAGTGTGTGAGGTCCGGATAACTTACAATGAGTTTGACTTTGATCTTGTTGTTTCAGGGAAGAAACGTCAGTTATAAGAAGTGGGTCATGCCATTCAAAATCTTCCATTGATAAAGGAACAGATTCTTTTGAAGTTTTGAATGAAAAATTTCAAAATTAAATTTTTAAAAAAAAAAGAAAAGGGCACTTTAATCACTGCTGCAGTTTCAAGGGAAAAGGATGAAATGGAGGATTAGAAACTTTTTTGTAAAATCACTACTCATTACAGAGTGCAGAGTGAGGAACCGAAGGAGAAAAAGTTTCCTTCGGGAGGCCGTTAATTTCGTTGTGCCGTTGTGGTGGAAGCCTTGATTTTGAAATTTGAATTTTTGAACCGGGCAAAATATAGGATTCTTTACTTTGAAAGAAATTTTTAATGTTTTTATTCGGATCTATAAGCATGATTTTGTGTTAAAATAAATAAAATCGCTAGTATTTGGACACAAATTTGTAAATGAGAATCTTTTTTCCGTTGGATTTTGAAGAAAATTTTGTTGAATTTAATTTATTTTGTTTGTACTTCATATTAAATAAATAAAATCGCAAGTATTTGGACACAAATTTAAATAAAATGGTGAACAATATTAATATTAATTTTTTTGGTCAAAAATACTAATATTAAATGCTGATCTTGTTCTTCTGATTAAATTCCCCTTTTTGTTTGTGTTTGGGTATAAATTAGTATTCTATATATGATCCTATCCTTAAAAATGAAACAAGAAAAGCTAGCGAATTGGTGAAATATAATATTAATATTAAATGTTTAGTCTTGTCATATGAAGCATTGAAATTTTAAAATAATATTAATATTAAATATTTAGTCTAGTCCGACGATGCATAGAAACTTTTAGAAAAAGTGATCGTGTGTTAGGATACTTTTATAATAGTAAAGTAAAATAAAAATTATATTGTCTTATCTGTACAGTATCGTGTCCTCGTCCGTCTATCACATCTCTAGTTGTATGAAATATTGTGAAAATTTGGGAGAATGGTTGAGGAAGTGAAACTTTTTTGGATTTTATTTTGTATCAAAATCAGCTGAGACAATGTTTGGGTGATTTCTGGTCCCAATTAAATAAAATTGTGCATATTTATCCGGTCTGATTAACAAATAAGCTTGTCATATAATTTATGGTGAGACTATTCTCATAGTCATATAGTTGATACTTAAAGAATATGAACCAAATGATTATGTTTTATTACTACTCTAACATGAGATTTAACATTTGTAAAGAAATTTGGCGGAAGTTAACATTTATTAAAAATAATGTAGCGATCAATTGTTTCTTATAAATTTTTTAGTAATACTTTGACATATTAAGAAAAAATATGTGTATGCATGATTTCCATTACACGAGCCATTGAGATTTGTTTAAAAATCCGAAAAACAATCAAAACTTTAAAATCTTATAAAATAACCCCAAATAAACTGAAGTTTTGCAAATACATCTCTTAAAATATAAAAATATATACACAATACTTATGTAAAATCTTACAAATACTCTTTCAAGGGATAAGTACCGCAATATTTCGATAGTGAAATTATAAAAAAAGGCGAAGCTCACCCCGGCGGCTTTTGTGTAATTGACCTTTTTGAAATTTTAATATTGTGCGAACTGTGAAGTCATTTTACCCTGGTACGCACGCATCATCAAACACAGAGGACGAAGGGTTTTTTGACTTTTTCTAAGTCTACTTTGAAAATTCAAATAATTAACACACAAAATTCGGTGCTATTTCATCAACTAGATCCATAATAAATGCCAGCTGCATGCCTTATTAATGTAAACTTATATACGTGTGTGGGTATGGTTCTTACTTCTTAGAAGATTATATATTGAAGACGAAAAGAAACTTTTTTGAAAAAACACACAACTCAACAAGATCATACAAGATAAGAAACATACAAAAATCTTAATTATCAAGATAATTGGTCCCCTTTCAAAGAAAACTACAGAGGAAACAGCTGTGGTACTTCCTCACCATATTTTCTTTACTTTGATGGAATTGTTAACTTTATGCATTTAACGCATTCAAGCCTAAGACGTACGTATCAGGTTATCTTGAGCACGACATGATTACATATATCTGATATCTCCAATATATATATATGTAGTGCTGTATATTTATGTTTTAATTACAGTATAAACTCAGAGCACAACTCTCTTATCATACATATATTCTCCAAAAACACAGTATATATATTAATGGCGGCGTCCAAAGTTACAAAGCTGAGGTTCACGACAGAAGTAGCTCCACCAAGGTTTATTTCTGTGGTGAAACGTCCAATTATCAAAATCATGGAGACTATTGATGAAGATAAGGATTATGCATCATCTTCATCATCTTATTATAACAACAAGCTTCGTCATGAAATAATTATGTATCGTCCTCAAGTATCTCCTTTCGAGTGATTATCTCTTATTTTAATGGAGTTATTACCTAGTATTTTAGTAGTTGTACTTCTTGTGGATGCAGCTGCAAAGAAATAAAGTAGAGTCTTGAATTGTTTTTTTTTTTTTTTTTGTGGTGCTTTAAATGTTAGGTTCTCATTTTACAGCCTGCATTTTTTTTTCATGGGCTAGCTGTGATTATGAGATAGTTTGTCTGGGAGAAGTTACATATTGTAAAAGGCACCAGCTCTTTGCCTTCCTTGCTATCTGCCATCTTCTTCACCGCCATGTTTTTATAAGGGGTGAAGGAGTTTGTGTAGTTGTAGTTTAAATTATCAGAAATTTGTATTTGTGCATAATTAATGTAATGAATAAAGGGTTAATTACACAAACCCTCTTAGCTTTGTGCCTTTTACAATACCATCGGAATTTTGCAATTACACTTATCCTTGAGGGGTTATTTGTAAAGTTTTTCAAGGGGTATTATGTATACAATTTTATGCTTCAAGGGGTATCTGTAAAGTTCCAATTTACCAGGAGTATTATAAAATTTCCATATTTTTTGGGATTTTTAAGCAGACTTCAGGGGTTTGTGTAATTATCCCATGAACAAATTTTATAATCGAAGTAAGAACTACTAGCAAATTAAATTGCAGTTGCGAGATTTGCTCTCTCTCATGAGAACTAGCACCAACCAAGAAATGTAAGAAAAGGAGTGCCCCTAGCATGCACTAGTAGTGGTGTAGCCACCTTATGGCCAGAGGTTTCAATTGACTGGCTTAAAAAAACTCTTATTTATAAATATGTAGAAAAAAGATGTAGAGAAATGTTTATTTTTTTTGATTTTGAAAAGATAATTCTATTTTTTGATACCACTAAAAATTTATAAAGTTACATATGGAGGAGTCATAAAATAAAAAGGAAATAGGTAAATTTTTTAACTTAAACTAAAACTTACGTAAATAAATGTTGATTCACTTGTCATAAAACAAATAAGGAAAAAAATAAATGAATTTATTCTTTGATAATAAATAAACAAATTTATTTTAGGTACAAAAAAAATAAAAGATTTCTCTTAACTGTGACTAAATTCAAGTTTCTCCACCTATGGCTTAATTTCATTGAATAACCAAACTCTACCTAATTCTAGAAGTTATTTGAACATTTTATAATCTTGTAGATCTAGTTGAATCATCTTGAGGATTAACCTTTGTTGTTGGATCAAATCAATTAACATTGTCAATTTACAGAAATTAGAAATTATTTGAACATTTTATAATCTTGTAGAGCTGAATAACCTTGAGAATTAACCTCTATTGTTGGATTAAATCAATCGACATTGTCAATTTAAAGAAATTAACATTATAAATAGATGGTAAGGAGACAGAAAAAAGTGTATACATGTCATGTCAAGCAGGTGGAAAGTTAGATTCACTCGTGTTGTATATTATACTTTAATTGACCCCGGTGAAAAAAAATTCTAACTACGCCATTGCGTCCATGTAATCAAGCAGCAGTTGAATTTCACCCCAATTATGGATGAATTTATGACACTCGACGACGTTAGGGCTCATAACGTCGAAATTCAATCTAACGCCGAGATTCAGAATTTGTTGGATGTTGTCGTCGTGGTTGTCGTGGACCATTTTGAGGGAGTAGAACTCGCCGGTTGGGTGGTGGACAACTCTGTACACCGTCCTAAATGTGCCCGTCCCGATGCGGCTGACACATTCGAAGTCGGAGTACCTCAACCCTTCGCCTTCGGCGGGGGCGAACTCTGCTTCAGCGGTCAGAAAGCGTGCTTCAAAGAGGGTAGGGGTTGCAGTGTGGAATAGTGATGCTAAGGTCGGAGAGGCCACGCGGTAAAAGGATGGTCATTGCGGCGGCGAACTAAGGTCAAGGAGGCTTCGCCGTGAAAGGATGGTATCGGAACAAATTAACAGATACAGAGCGAGCGTTTTTTCTGATTCGGTTTTTGAGTTTTTCACTTTTGATTAGGGTAGCTTTTTGTTATGATCCAGAAAGTTTACCCACCCGTGTCATGCAGAAGAAGACCTAAACGCTGCGTTTTGCCATCAAAGAATGCATTTCATTTCTGATTCAGCCCATTAATAGAGTCTTGGAAAAGACCATTAAATAGAGTTCATATATATTAAGCTCCTCTTCAATCATATATATATTTTTAGCATTTAAATGTAAAATTCATAATGATTAGCAAAACTTATTAAAATTTACTTAAAATTATTTCTTGAATGAAATTTTCAATATCAATATTATATAAAGTAGTTATATAATTCTATAATTAAATAGGAGTTATAAATTTTTTAATATAAATCAATATATGGAATATCAATTAAATATATATGTAAGTTACAAAAATAATAATTAATGAACTTAATTATAGAAATAATCTACATGGTAAAATGGACTAATTCTAACTAATCCATCTCATTAACACATAAACATGTTTCCTAAAACATCCCACTTTTCATATATATATATATATATGATTGCTAATCAAGAAAAGAATGGTGAAATAGAAAAGAATATTTAATCAAGAGGAATGATGAGATCCTGTTATACTAAATCACGAAGCATATGCAGAGCTATTTACTTCAATTTTAATGTTATGACATAATTTTTCTTGTGAAATTAAAGCGAAAAAGTGTATTCTTAATTAGGTTTTGTATTTTGGAAGTAAAAGTTTCTTCAGGTTAAATTTTGGTAGTCCTTTAATACATTAGTTTGCATAAAAAGCTTTGAATTTAAGGGGACCAATATTAATACCTATTTAATAATTAAGATTGTAATTGATATATGCCTATATTCTTAAATCCGTGTTTATTAATCTCAAATGTTTGATTTTCTGATAATTTTCCATTGAAAATTAAGCTTATCAGGGTATTAAACTGCAACAAAATTACAAAATTATGAATAAAAAGTTTTCAATTGGAGAATTTATTTTATTTTCTAACAAACTTTAAACTAAATTATAAAATTAAAACATTAAAAGTTTTCAATTTGAAAATTAAAAACTCAAGTAATCCTCAACTGTAGCTTAAGGGACAAAAAGAAAATATTAATAATATTAAGCTTAAGGGACATGATCTATGAAACAAGGACACGGCGACACAGCCACGACACGACATGGATACGGTGATACACGAGAGAAGTGTCGGACACGACACGACATGATAAGATTTTTAGAAGTGTCCGTATATCATAGGACGTGATGCATTTACCTTTTCATTCATCTTAACAAGTAGGCTAATTTATATAGGACTAACTAAACTCATATACCATGGGTTTTAGCCTAATTACATAAACATATTCTAAACTCTAACCGGCTTTAGAAAACCTTAACTTTTACAGGGTATGTTTCTGTAATTTTCACAATCTCAGGGTATATTTATATAATTAAGTCAAACCTCATGATATGTGAGTGTAATTATCCCATTTATTGATGTCAATTTTAATGATAACTTTGTGCAAGTATATCTCTTCACTTTATGGTCTTTTCTATGTCAATCTGTGACTTTATCATTGATGTCAATGAAACAATTATGATTATAACAACAAATACAATGTAATCTTATATACATATCATATGCATATATATGGAACTTTCAAAAGCTTAGGGGGGTCAAATCCCCCCATCCCCTCAATTGAACTTGGCTCTAAAAGAAATATGTTATGCTTTCTTTCTCTACAGATGATAACCTACTTTCTCAAGAGCAGCTGACATTGAGGCTGATGCCTCTTCAAGTGTTCTTTTCTTTTCTACTGTGTTAAATGCCTCAATAATATCACCTTCTTCCCATTTATCGAATTCCTCACATCCAATTCCACACTCTAATCCAGCATTTACCTGTCACATCGTAAGAACAACAAAACATCAAGATATTTACATTCATTGCTTTATCAAACTCATAATTTTCTTTAAAGAAAAAAGCGATTTTAGGTGAAGCCCTCATTCGGGAGTGTTAGCATAAAAGATTCAGCTTTTTGAGAAGCTAAAGTTGTAACGAACTGGAGTATAAAAGAAGCGGTAAAACTAAAGACTCAATTTCTGCTTTTTCTTAAGCTAAAAGCAAGAAAATTCTTTTGGGATAATTTCAGTGACATATTCTGAGGTTTGGCCTAATTACAGAGACATACCCTGTGTTTTGAGAAATTATAGAAACATACCCTGCCATCTAACAACCCATTAGAATACTTAATACTCTAACGAAAAGAGTGAGTTGCCAAGGAAAAAAAAAGATAATTCAAAAAAAAATATGACGACACCATCAATTTACGTCCAATAGAAAATTATTTGTCAGGTATGTTTCTATAATTTTCCAAACCTAAAGGTATGTTTTGGAAATTTAGACCAAACCTCAGGGTATGTCACTATAATATCCCAAATCTTTTATTGGAGTATGCAAACACTCACTCAGAAATCATTTTACTTTAATTTCGGAAATCAACAATGAAAACTTTGAATGTTTACCTCTTTCACCATCTCCTTGACCCTTCTCAAAGAACCAAGATCTCCAACATGAACTTCTCTTCCTCTTCTTAGTACTCGAATTCCACAATCTTTTACTATTTTACCCTCTGTCACCATGCATCCAGCAACTCGGCCACTGCCACTACTAAATACGGCCCTTACTTCAGCCATACCTATCGGTACTTGTTCCTGAAAAAAAAAAAGAATAAATAAATAAAATAAAACACTCATCCTTTAAAAATAAAATAAAATAAAATAAAATACACCATACTTCAATCTTTGTCAACGACACTCAAATGTCCAGGAACTTAAATATCCACACATATTATATCAAGAAATGGATAATCAGTATTTGGATTGTTGATTTTACAGAAGTTAAAGTAGAATGCAAAAGTTCTAAACGCTTTTTGCAAAATGTGGGAGCGTTTGGAGAAGAAAGTACAAAAGCAGTTTTAAATAACAGAAAAAGAACCTAAAAGCTGAAAGCATCCAATATGTGCTTCTAGCTTCTAGCTTATTTGAAGCAGAAGCAGCAAAACAAAAACACTCTCGTTCTTCTTTGTTTTTTGCTATTTTTGAGCTTAAATAAACTAGAATCTACAGAATCCAGCAGACGGGAGCATACAAGTGAATATAGTAATATAATTTACCTCAACAGGATCCAAGAGTCCCTCCATTGCATTTCGAACGTCATCTATAAGTTCATAGATAACCTTGTAAAGTCGAATCTCAACACCATTGTTATCTGCATAAGTCTTAACGGAACCTGGTGCTTTCACATTGAAGCCGAAAATGACGGCTTTACTTGCCATTGCAAGGTCAATATCACTTGCGCTCACATCCCCAGTTGCTTGCAGTAGAAATTTCAGAGTGATGTTATCTTGTGGAAGCACCTGCAGGGCTTGTCGTACAGCCTCAATGGATCCCTAACCGACAAAATAAAGATCGACTTAATTAAACTAACCTCATATGAAACTGTTTACCATAGATGTCAAATCTACAATCATGAAAGATTGAGTAATAATATAATCTATACTATTTAATAAAACAAAAGACCCACTTCATAACCGTTTTTGCTCTCCCTTTATTCGGACTGTCGATATATATATATTTTAATTCTTAAGAAATCATTATCACTTCTCTCACACTCTTCCATATTCTTTTATTATCTCTCCTCTTCTCTCTATCCATTTTGATGTTTTACTCGTTATTCTCAGTTTTGGCCTCTACCCTCTCCTATCTTATTAATTAAAAAAAAAAAAAAGTCTTCTATTTATAAATTTCTTAATTATATAGTTATATTTTACTTAATTTTTTTATTTTACTCATCATTATTTAGTATTTGAAAAATTAGAATGATATATAATTTAATAAGTATTTATAATTTATATTTTAATTAAATATGTAACTAAATTATATTTTTTTTAATTTCGCACACGCATTGAGGGTGTCTTAGTTTGCTGGTAATAATAAAGAACTAACCCCTTTTAGTAACTACAGGTGGTCTCTCAAGTCTCAACTAGTTTGAACTGTCTCGGAAAATGAAAATTTCATTAATTCAACACTTCTTTTTATCTCTTTCCCTCTCAATCTACTCAATAGGTAGTAAAGTTAACAAATATTTAAAATAATTCATTAAATCTAATTAGTATTAATTTATAGTACTAAAATTAAAATGCGTAATTAGATTTTACCATTTTTGTTTTACAAACGCATGGATAGCGT
The DNA here is from genome assembly GCA_958496215.1 of Verbena officinalis. Taxonomy (NCBI): domain Eukaryota; kingdom Viridiplantae; phylum Streptophyta; class Magnoliopsida; order Lamiales; family Verbenaceae; genus Verbena; species Verbena officinalis. The sequence goes on from OY292389.1 coordinate 27,138,265, forward strand.
TTGCATCTTCAATTACAGAGTTGATTTTAAATTATTTTGAAACCATGGGGTTTAGATGCATGTTTCGTTGCCTACCTGAAGATCAACTTTAAGTATGACATTGAGTTGATGCAAATCCAATCCAGCATTCTTTCCTGATGATACAGCAGAAGCAAACGAAGATAGTGTAATTTTTCCATCCCCTGCTTTTTCTGTCAAACGTTCGTTTCTCAAAGACTCTGCTCTTAACTCAGCCTTTTCTCTAGCAACATCGAGTGATCCAACAACTTCAAACTCATCACCGGCTAAAGGAACATTATTTAATCCAATCACCTGCCAAAGAATGCACCATAATTATCAAGAATTTCATGAAATAGAAAAATTGAAGCAACCAAATTCAAATAAAATTATATAGTTATTACCTGTACTGGAATAGAGGGTCCGGCTTCATCTACCCGTTTCCCACTATCATCAAATAGGGCCCGCACCTGACATTTGAAAATGAGGAATTTATTTGACATAAGAGAGAAATTAAGAAAAAATCCCAAGATTTTTATTTATTAAATAATCAGATATGCAAACCTTTCCAAAAGCTTCACCACAACATACTACATCTCCTCTTTTCAGTGTTCCATTTTGCACAATGAATGTAGCTACAGGTCCCTTGGCTTTATCAAGACCAGCTTCAATCACTGTTCCTTTAGCATTTCTATCTGGATTCGCCTTCAGTTCTTGCAACTTAAAATCGATAATCGAAACACAAATTCAGAATCAACTAGGACATATGGCAAACCAACACAAAACTACTATCTCAAACTATTCAAACTAAGAGGGTGTTTTGCTAAGCTTATATGTAATAGCTTATAAGTTTGTTTAGCTTATAAGCTCCTATATCTTATTCTAAATAAGTTGTTACAAATCAAATAGCTTATAAGATGTTTAGGTAACTTATAAGCCGCAATTGTGGTTGGTAAAAGTAAGATTGGTAAAAATAAGAGCTTATACGTTCTTTTTAGTAAAATAATAAAATTAATGTCACCTAAATACTTACTTTATGAATTTAATAGAAATGCAATACTAGAAAATTAAGCATATTAGTGGCATTTAAGTATTTGTAATTAGACAACTTATAAGCTGTTTTACAAAAAAGTTGGTTGGAGCTTATTCTTTCTAGGAGCTTATAAGCTTAGCCAAACACCCTCTAAACAAAGGGATTATTTTAGACCCAAAGAATGGAATATAACCTACCTCGGCAACAAGCATGACGGTTTCCAGCAACTCATCAACATTCTCCCCTTTGAGAGCACTTATCTATTGTAAACATTCACAAAATTAGATCAAAAAGAAAGGAATATAGATTTCATTAAAAAAAAGTTTAGATTTATCACCTTAACCATTGGGGTATCACCACCCCAGTCTTCAGGCATCAGACCAATCGAAGAAAGTTCTTGTATGACTCGATCCGGATTAGCTCCATCCTTATCTATCTATGGTGATGGGACAAACAGAAAAAAAAATATATCAAGATTCCCTGGAAACCAACACGAAACTCAGAAATTAAGCAATTTACACCAATTATCGAGATACCTTATTTACAGCAACTACAATTGGCACCCCAGCTGCTTTTGCATGAGCAATAGCTTCAGTTGTCTGAGGTCGAATTCCATCATCAGCTGCAACTACAATGACAGCAATGTCTGTCACTCTAGCCCCGCGAGCTCTCATTGCTCCAAATGCCTACAAGAATTATTCAATAATCAAATTTTCAACTTTACAAGCAAACACACACAAACAAAAAAATTGAAATCATAAGCTAATAATTACCTCGTGGCCTGGAGTATCAAGAAAAACACATGTTTGTTTTTTACCATCAATAGGTACTTGAACCTTATAAGCCCCAATTCCTTGTGTAATTCCACCAGCTTCACCTGCTGCCACCTAAATACATAGTAGAATTTAGTTTCCTAGGAACTATATCAAATAAAAGGTAAGTTCAATTACACCTACACCCCTTTTGAGAGTGCAATACTCCAGTTGGTACCCTGTATTACCTTTTTTTAAAAAGAATTACACAAACCAATTCCTAATATAGGGTTGTGTTCGTAATTTTGTTGAACACTTTTAGGGGTTTGTAGTTGATTCAAACTTACAGGTACCATCTGTAATATGGCAATCTCCCTTCGGGTGTAGATGTAATTAAGTCTAAAATGTAATACCTTCGTCTTCCGTATATAATCCAAAAGTGTCGTCTGCATTCGAAAACAAATATATTAGCCCCAAATTGTAAAGATAAAGCTATCAATTAAAAAAAAAAAAGAAAATGAAAAAGGTTCTGGACCTTTCCATGATCGACATGTCCCATTATAGTCAAAACCGGAGGTCTATCTTCCAACTTATCCAAATCATCTTCATCAAAAATCTCCTTCTTTTTGGCCATTTCTTCCACCCCAACATGGTCGGCATCAATGACTTCCACCTCATACTCCTTGCAAACCATCTTCACAATATCTCTACTCAGTTTCTGCACACCGTCAGGCTTAATTCCCTTAGAGTACAAATACCCAAGAATCTCACCTTCACCAATGGCTAAATTAAAAGCCAACTCTTCTGTTAACATACCATCTTCATCAACTTCCATTATTTCCACCTTAACCGGAGCAGCATCTCTTGCTGCTTGTAGCCTAGCAGCTCTTCGGCTAGCTTTACTCCATTTTCTGCCTTTTCTAGCAGAACCCCGAAAGTCCTCATCAAGACCGTCATTTTTCTGAGCCATCCGCCTACGTTGCCCACCAGATGGACCATTCTTCTTTCTAAAATCATCCCTGAACCTGCCAGGTGGCGGGCTTCTTCCGGGTTTTGTTGGAGCCAAAACAGCTTGTGCAATCACGGGATCCACCACTGATTTCTTGGATGCAAACTTATCTATCAAAATCGGCCCTTTTCTCTCTTTTGCCTTTGCTGCCAAATCAGTCCCACTTGCAGCAACGTTCTTGGCAGCTGAGTTTTCATCTTTCAAGATTACGGGTTTTCTCACGAAAGGCTGAGGAGGTGCTACAGAGGGTCTCGATTGTAATTTTGGTTGAACTTTTGGAGGCTGCTGAGGTGGCGAAAGTGGAGGAACTGATTCTGTTTTAGGGTCCTTCACAACTTTTTGTACCGTGGCAATGGGATTTCCCTTCCTCCAAACACTTTTCATAGTCTTGGTCTTGTTTTTATTCGAATTTTCCACTGAATTAACTGGTTTACCGTTCTTTTGGTCGGTCGTTTCATTTGTCGAAGGTTTGTTTACAAAAGCATTCGGCTTTCTACTCGTTTCTAGCTTTTCGGCCTTCTCCAAGACTTCCCCTAACGAATCAATCACCTTAGTTCTATCCTCATCCTTATCACTTGCCTTTCCATCATTCGAATTTCCACTAAGTTTCAAATCATCCCAAGCCATATTGAGAAGAGGGTCAACCTTCGTCGGCCCTGATTTCAACACGGGTTTTGGAGCTGCTTTGAGAACTGTATCAGCATCATTGTCTTTACTATCTCTGTATGTGGAATCAAGAGAAACGGAAGTCCCTTGCTCCCCAATGTAATTAGTTGTCACATTATATCTACAAACACATCTCCAATGCTTGCCACTCCAAAAAGACCTTCTAAAATTATTCACATTTCTGTGAAAAGACACCCTCCTCACTAAACACACTGAACCGTCAAAATTACCTAGAGAAATCATACTCCCACTTCCCAAATTCACCAGGGAAGCTAATGAAGCCATGCTCAGCACTTATACCATTGGAAAATCAGCGCACCAGCAGAAGTCGGAACCTCTTATTTCTGTATCAAAACCAAAACCCAATAATTACTTCTTCTTTTTATTGAATTTGGGTGGGAAAATCCAATAAATAGTTGGAATACAGTATAATCCTGACAAGAAAAATTCAATCTTTATATATCCCACTTGCCTTTCTCAGAAATTTCAAGAGCCAAGTTCAATAAAAACATTAAATTACACTTACATGGGTGAGGATTAGCGTATGAACCTGCAAAATTTCGAGTTTGTAATCTTGAAGTGCGCGGTGTATTCTTTGAGAAGAATTAAAAGAGTAGGAGAACCGAGAAATTGTAAATGTGAACTGGGGCTGGTTGGGTTATGGTTATTGTGCTTTGTGTGGCTATCCTCTTCCTGACAAATGTTAGCATTTGCATGATAAGGCTTCGGCTGAGGTTTTGTTTAAGTACCCTCTGATATTTTCTTTTAATTTTAGAGCCATTTTTAAGTCTAGATAAATTTTAGGAGCGTTAATTCAGGTGGAAAGAAAGCATTAGGTTGGGTTGAAAATTAAGAAAAGTAGAGTACTAGAACATTCAAATTATTGAATTGTCAATTTTATTGTACAATGTAAGATACATTTGTAACATGCTTTCTATTTTATTTTTATATAAGTATTTTAGTACTCAATATTATTTTCCCCTTTAAGCGTCGTTAGCTTTAGTATTTCGTATAGAGAATTCAATAAAAGTTTTTTTTTTTTTTTTTGGTGTGTGTGTGAACAAATTCGAGTAATTCTACATTGAGGGTCCTTAATCTGGTCTTAATCTAGTTCGGGGCTTAAGCCTCGTTAGTTTTAGTATTTCGTATCAATAAAGATTTGTGTGTGTGTGTGTGAACCACCAGTTCGGGTAATCCTACATTGAGAACCCTTAATCTGGTTCGGGGCTTAGTCACAGTTAAAGCTCATCATCCTTACCAGCGAATGTGTTTAGTGCGGATCGAACTCTTCCCACAAACTCAATTTTGTGTAGCCAACTGAGCCACACCATGTGGGTAATAAAGACTTACTATCAACCATGATCATGTTTTATAATTAAATCAAAGAGTTTTAAGTTTACTAATTTCAACTAACAAAGCAATTTTTTGTAACTACAAGTTGATTTTTCTTATAATTTTCCATGTCATTTTCTAATATTTTGAAAGCAAAATATGCTTGAAAACTCATAAACAATATCAATTAACGTTTCATTGATCTTAATGTATTTAATAAATAATTATTTAATGATTCAACTCTATAAATAAACAAAATAAATGTAGTTCATATATAGGACGAGCGTTTGACATCTATTAATTTGTTCAACCAAAACTAAAATCTATTAATTTGTGAGATAAAATATAAAGTACGGAAAAATACTAAAAAAAAAAAACCCTTGAAATAAACTTCTATATCCATAAAATTGATGAAGATTTTTGTTAATCTAAAACACAAATTCATCAAATTTTCATTAATTTTATGACCATTAATTTACTTTTTTCTTATAGTAGGCCAACATGGATCTGGCCTTAACATATATTTACTTTAATTTGATTAATTTGACAAGTTCATTGTATTTTAATAAATAATTGATGTTACAAAAGCTAAATGCTTGTAAGTGTTTTAAGATCTAAATCCAAATTAAATATCGAATACTGATTAAATTGACTTTATTTTAGGATTTAGATAACAAAGATTTTCCCATTATTTTACACGATTTTCCTCAATGAACCGGCCCCCTCAATTGTTTCCAAAACCAACTCATTTAGATTGCACTGATCTTCCAAGACCAAGCATCATTTGCAAATTAAATTCAGAGACAGAAGCCTTTATTCTGTCTTTTTGCGTAGAATTTAGTTAAGCTTCCAAATCTTCGGTCTTCCCGTGTCCCCATGGTTCGTTACTGCAATTCTTTTTGTTTCTCAATCGATATTTTCCGGTATCGAATACTGCAAAGACCCAATTGAAAACGACTATCTCAATCGAGTTGCTTCTTGAATAGCCTAACTATCCATTTGGGGATCTAATTGATTAAGACAATAAGGGAATTGAATCTGATTGTTTTGATAAAGTATTTCATTGATAAGGTGATAAGTTTTGGATTTTCTCGGCGAACTTTGGATTTTTATAGCTTTGAAATTACAAAAAAAAAAAAAAAAAAAAAGAAAAAAGTAAGAGCTTAGAACTTGTTGTTCTGCAATATTTATTAGTTGTGCACTGTACATGGATATCTAGGCTACGAACTGATCACATATTCTGAAAGGCGGGGATCTCGATCCCTTTATTACTGATGTGGCCGAGAGGTGCATCATATTTGGTGAAGAGCCTGTAGGAGGAGATGAGTGAGAGACCTGCATAGCAAAGGGTTACGACGAACGTAATTGCTGTCGTTGCGGCGGCCTTACGGCAGAAACCTCCGAACGAGCCGCAAGTCTGACTCCATGATATGGATGCATCGCCTTTGTATGCCAGGTACACAACCTCTGTTGATATTGCTCCTGCTGCTAGTATTATGTACGTAAGAAGCTGCATATATATATCAAACATGCATCAAGAAAAATATTGATCACAAAAATTATATAGTTTTAATTAATTTTGTAGAAAGATTAATGAAATTGTACAATTCTACTCCCTGTTCCCTGCATTAGCATTGTAAAGCTATCATATTCGAATGCCTGGACAATTAATTCCCGTTGAGAAATGATGCAGAAATTACTTGATTAGACTGATCAAATAAATTATAAATGGCGAATCTTTCCAAATGGCTTTTCAAGTGTTAGGAGGGGTTTGTTGATAGTTATGATCTTGCAGCTGAAGTTGCTGCGAAGTAGTGGCATAAGGTAAATAATTACATAAACCCACCTGAAACTTGCTTAAAAATCCAAAAAACTATTGAAACCTTACAAATACCCCCCCTATAAACTGAATTAAACCTTACAAATACCCCCATCAAACATAAAAGTATATACATAATACCCTGAAAAACCTTACAAATACCCTCTCAAGGGTAAGTGTAAGGTTGCAAGGTTCCAATAGTGAAATTGCAAAAGGCGCAAGTTAATCTTACGGGTTTTTGTATAATTGACCCTTAAAAAAGGAAGATGAAGGGTGGGCATCGACTTTCCCTTCTGATTATATGAATTATGAAAGACAAGCTTAAAAATGATTCATGTTCATCAACTATTAGAAACAATTTCGCTAAGAAATTTGATCACCGTGTACATACAGACCTGGTCAAGAAGAAAGAACGTCCAAGCCCGGAACATGGTGGACGGCCGAGGCACCGCCGCCACGACAGCCGACAGAAGGGAGTATCCGGCACAGACGCCACTTGCATGAACTAAATATCTATGCAACAAGTAAAGTAAACAATTTTTTAATTTACGAATATCTCGGCCCAATAATTAAAGTAGTATAGATTTATATATTATACCTGAAGGCGCCAATGTCGGAATAAGAGAGGGAACCAAAGTCATTAATCTGCGAATCCTTGAGCATGATAATAAGCGCCACCACAGATAGGGCCACGGGCAGGATGCGCAGCATCGTCTCCGCCGTGCGAATGGTGGAGCTTCCAGCTTCCTCCACCGCAGCTCCGCCCATCTCTGCTGGGACTATACTATCTCCCCTCATGAGGATGAGAGTACTGTGTATTCTCTCTTTTTACTAGTGTACTACTATTCAAGAAAGTGTAACCCCTAACGGCTCACACTACTACTACTTAATAATGGAGTTGGGTAGGGAAATATTGATGCCATTGATGGTGCTGCTGAAATAAATAAATGCACATTGATGAATCGCCACACTTCCCCAAAAAGCTCAATCCGGACCATATCTTTTCGTATATTAATTAGTCTGTTTTTCTTTACGATTAATTACATTTTTGGATTTTGTGTCTAAGAAAGTTTGCTAGATTATAAATTGTTATGATTTTTTTAATTAAAATCTTATACTAACACTTTGTAAAAATTCGGAATTTTGGAATATTCTATTAAAATTTTAACAGAATCCTAATAAAATTCTAAATAATTGAGGGTGATTTGTAATTAATTAATTATGAATTTTCTTGGGAATAAGTATAATATTTTAACTGAAATGATCATAATTTATATATAGTTTTACAAACTCCTTTAAAATCTAAATGTAATTAACCATTTTGGCATTTTCTTTATTGTTATAAGTTTTAACTTGAATGAGTAGATTTTATGCTACAAGTCTCCAACGGAAATATGATTTGTTTTCAATTTCATTTTGATCATGCATGTTTTGTATAAATTTATCGGCTATTATCTAACTTTTCATTTTGTTGCGGTTTGTAATCTCAATTGGTTTTCAGTGTTCAATTGTCCATTTTACTTGTTACTTAATATGATCTATGCACGTCAATAATAAATAGTTTTCTAAATAAGTTGTTGTCACCAGACTTCCAGCAAGACAAGTGTCTCTTTAATTTCCCCAGCCTATGGCTTATATTTTTCCAAAATAAATGAGACCTTTTTAATGGTGGTAATGATCCCAAAACTAATTTTTCAATGCACCGACTCTTAAAAAATCATATTATCAAAAATAAGTTACGGAAATAGTGAGATTTATATTGATATTTTTTTTGTTTTCCATCTTTTTTTTTTCAGACTCGGTTAATGGAGAAGTTTAATTCAAATCGATCGGGCATTCCAATTCAGTTGCCCATAGTCCATTCATAAGTTAGAATTTGAACTCTAAATCTTGTTTAAACGATCTAGTATCTCATCCTATCTTTAAAATTATATTTTTCCTTAGTTTGACATAAATATAAGTAGGTCTTTTTTATAATTACATATAATTAGGTTTTACAAAGCTCATAGCAAAGATTAATACTGACACTCAAACATATAATACTAGTTAATACTGTATTTTTAGGGAGAATGTGAACTACTTATGTATCAATGTTCAATTTCAGAACAATTATACAAATTTCCTATATAATTTTTAATTTTAATGGTTTAAAAAGTAAAATTAATTGGGAACATTATTGCCTGTATTAAATGGATATCATTCAATTGCCCACACTTTTAAATCATTTTAGGTGCGGGTCTTGTTCAAAGCATTGATGGTATCAATACAATTATACATAAAATTCCAACTAATTTTGTTTAAATATTTATTAAAGTCATCACATCAGATTAATAAATATATAAAAAAGATTAGGAAAAAATGTTTTGATATTTGGGTGTGAATCACATTGAATGAACTCTTAATTCTACCTATATATTTGTATATAAAATGATAATTAATATCAAGTAAGTATTTGAAATATTTTTGTGCTTATATTACTAATATGACATATAATCTAGTAATTTAATATTTTGGTAAAACATTATTAATTAACTTAGTATATAAAAATTAAGACAAGAAACTTTCCTCCCAAATAATAATTTCATATAATTTAATAAATTATAAATATATAAATTATTAAACGAATATAGCTTATCGATTAATATACTAATTTAATTAGAAATAAATTTTAAAAAAAACACTCACTTAATCACTCCATTATTGTAAGCAAGGTGATGGCAAAATTATTATCTCTTAGTCTCTTATCAGTTCTTCAGTCTACACTTCTACTTTGGGCAGAAGGAAGGTCAACGATTGAAGTTATCTGAAATCCCAACTGAAAATTCTTGCTCAAAGTTTATCTCTGCGGTGCCGTAATCAGAGAGCAATCAATTTTGTTTTTGGTTTTTGAAACAATCAATTATGAGTGAAGAGAAAAGGGACATCCATCACCACCATGAGCAACCACCACCGCCTGCATACGGAACATTCCAGGGTGTAGCCAACCACCCTCCGCAGACGGCCATAGGCTTTCCTCAGCCAGTTCCGCCGCCTGGTGTTTCTGGAGCTCCTCCACAGTCTCAGTACTATTCTCATGGTTATCAAGCTGTCCCAGGTATGTCTTTTGTACATCTGTATCCGATAATTTTGTATATTTTTCGGCACCCAGATGTTGATTTAGGGTTTACTGATTGACCCGTTGAGAAAGATCTTGTCTTGGTATGTAAGTTGTTCAGATCATTGGATTTAGATTTTATCTTTGAGAATTGACCAATTGAGTTGAACTTTCTTTTTCCTCTTTTAGTAACATGAGATGCTCTGTGTTTTACTAATATTATCTTGATCAGCAGTTATGTATGGATCTTAATTTTCATGTTCCTTTATTTGGGATTTTTGGAAGAAGATGATTTTTGTTGCTACTGTTTGAATGGAAATAAGTGGATCAACTGTAGAACCCTATCCAGATCTTGCAGGAATTATGTTAAGCAGCCTATTATAAGAAGTATAGACATTTGATTTTAAGATTTTGATAATATTGGTATTTAATTGTAATGTTTTTTGACTAAAAGATGATATGATGCTTTTCAGTCAAAAGGTAACTTAGCTTTGGCTTTGAGTTATTTGAACTATCTTTATTTACTAATTCCACTAATTAGTGAAGTTACCTGTGAACATTTACACACCAATGCAGGTTATGCTGTTGCTGATGGAAGACCTGTGAGAGAGCGCCGCCTTCCTTGCTGTGGTATTGGCATTGGCTGGTTCTTGTAAGTAGAATTTTTTCCTTGCAATCAATTAACATGGGACTTCTTTAGAAGATATAACAAATTGAAAGTCTAGTGTCATTTGATTACAAATTGAAATGTATTTACCATTCCACCATGAGTTGACATTGACTTCTTGCAGATTTTACTTGGTAGGAAGTCGACAATGATAAAATCGACTTCCTCACAAATAAATTCATGTATGGAAGCCGACAACTATACAAAATTATAAAAGAAAAGTTGTTGGAAGAATACGATGAAAACATTGTTTAACAAGTTCTTTAAGTTTGTTAGAAGTTGACCTCCTGACAGATAGAATTATTTGAAGAAGTTGATGTCCTCATTGTCGACTTGTAATAGAATGGTAAATACATTTCAACTTGTTATAAAGTGACACTATAACTTGTAATATAATGGTAAATACATTTCAATTGTTACATTTTTGGAAAAAGTCCCTAATTATGCTTTCCACTGCTCCTCACACGGAGGTTTGTGATGTTTTTAGCATTAAAATCTTTTTAGATCCATTTCTTAGATTCAAGAGTAAAGAATTGCATGTAAATATTTGAAGATAATTATATAAAAAAAGTAAAAAGGAAGATCTTCTGTCTTACTTAATGTTGTTCAACTGATTCAACGTTGTATTTGAATAAGTTGCATATATCCCGACAATTATTTATTCCTGATGTGTTAATTCGTTAGTCATTATAATCTTATTAAGAGTTACTCTGTTTCTTTCGTGAAGGTTCATCATTGGTTTCTTCCTTGCTGCAATTCCATGGTATGTTGCGGCTTTGCTTCTGGTTTGTTCCAGAATCGACCCTCGTGAGAAACCTGGCTATGTAGCTTCTACGATTGCTGTAAGCTTTCATCTTTTATGTTCTCAACCTGATTTCATAAGTATACCCTGATTTTTCCAGGACTTTTCTTCTTTATTACTCATAACAAGTTAAAGATATAACTTTAGATTTGTACAAATGAAGTTATGTGACCAAAAATGCAATCAACCTCATGCATGATTAATACCGATATATAACTAAAACGTTTATTTAGGCTGTTCTTGCAACAATTGCTGCCGTCTTTGGGCTGACAAGGATCAATGATTGACGACTCAGCACCGAACAGTCACAACTGAAAGCTAGATTTGGGGTATATTTGATTGAAGGAATCATCTGTTTATACATACTTATGTGATGTTGGTATTGACTAAATATCAGACCGCGAACACGTTTCATAACAACTGCAGACCGGGGTATGGACTATATATTCAGTGATGTTGTTTGTAAATGTAGTGTTTATCAAGAACTTGAATTTCTGTAATGGATATATGTGAAATTTGTGAGTATTTAAAATTGCATTCATCAATATAAGTATATTTGAAGGCTTCAGGTAGAGCTGGGATTTCAAACTTTCTGTCAATGATTCTACGAGTTGAAACTTCTTGTCATTATTTCGGGGTTAAAAAAATACTTTTGTTATTAATATTTGTATTGTATTTTTTTACCCATAGCGGATTATTTTTCAAAAATTTCTTTTAAATACTTGTGATATTACTTGATTACTGAAAATATTGTAGACAATTTTATTATGAAATTGATAAAATATCGTATTTTCTAAGTTCAAATTATAAAAACATAAATGATTTCCTGGCAAAATGCAAATCAAATATTAAATAATGAAATAGATATGGAAAATAATTCCCGGGACAAAAACTAGTTGGAAAAAGAATACAAAACTTCAGTCCATGTCATGTTTCCTTTATTTTACCTTATTTTAACTTCCTCTTTATTAGAAAAAAACGGAAAACAGAAACTGATGGCATAAACGAAACGTTTAATTCTAATCTAATTGGGCTTTTGGAGGAAATTTGTGTTTGCTATACGTGGAATGAGTAAAATGATTAAGTTGTTGTTCAGTTAATAACACGTTACTGTTACTTGGAAATAATAAAATGATTAATGGAATAACCTGGGTGTTAGTGTCTGTAATTTCTAATAATAGATGGGTCTTTCTGTATTTTTCCTAAATTGAAGTAGTCTTTGTTTTATGTTTTCAAACATTAGGGTAAACTTATTTAAATAACTCTTATCGTCACAAATAATTGTAATTAAGTGAGATTAATTAATATTGGTATGATCGATACCAAAAGTATAAAATATAATGGTCCCCGTTCTACATTTTGTAGCCCTAACATGATCATGATGCCCAATTTAATTAATTAATGCATTGACTAATTAATCACTCTTGGAATATTAAAATAATCTAACTTCATCATTAACCATAAACAACGAATATATGATCGATGCTAATTAATTATTTATTTATTCTTGCTTAAAGTTTCACTACTTCATAAATAATTGAACTTGAAATCTGTTAATTAAGGTAGGCTGTTTGGGTCTAACTCACCACAAAAACTAGCTAATGAGGTGAGCGTTGCCCAAGTATTATAAGATAAGTAGCAGTTCAGTAATTATTCGATGTGGGATGGTTAGCACCGATTCTCACGCTCAAACCCGAATATCTGGGGATCAACCCGAAGCGCAAAACTTAAATACAGGAGACAGCCTGCTCTAAAATTTTTAAATGCATGATACAACCTACTCTGATACTATATTAAAATAATATGCTTGAGTCTAATTTACCCACCATCCTATTTAACACGATCAACCCGTAAATTAGGTTTGTCCAATTATTTTATATGTTTATCTCGCACCAACAATACGTCAGCCAATCATAATCATTGCCTTAAAAATTAACGAATATTGAAATTAATATGAGTTTTGTTTGTCTTTTCCTTCAATTAATTAATTGAATTTATTTTTTCGTTTTCTCTTGAATATGTTCTGTCGGGTTCTTATACTACATGCCGTTAGTGAATTTTTGGTACTCATGCAAATGGAGCACTAATTGAGTTTGTGTTTTTATTAATTCTAAGAACATCTCTATTTTTTTAGTAGTAAAAAGTAAAAACACCTCTATTATTAATTATAAGAAAAATTCTTTTTAGTGATAGAAATTTATTTTTTCCATTAGTAAAGTCTCGTCAGTGTCACCCATTAGTTTAATTTATATGTATTTTTTTTATTTATTTACCATAAAATTGATTAAAAACATTCCTAATCCCTCGGGAATTCATCGATAACATCTTATGTCATAAACTAATTAATTACAAAGTATTTACTAACAACCAAATGAAGTTTCCACATTAAAAAGGGGTGTTTGTTGTAATTTTATAATTTATTTTAGGATACTAGGCTTTATATTTTAAGGATAATTACACGTGTTAGACTCCTCGACTTATGGATAAATACAATAATATCTCTTAGGAAATTACAAATATATTCTCTAACTCTAACGGAAACCTAAAAAATTAAACAGAAAGTTGTAAAATGACTAAATTACTCATAATATTTTTCTTATAGTATTTGCTATACATGAAATGAGCGAGGTGATCGATTAAGTTGTTGTCCAATTAATAAAATATTACCATCTACTAGAAAACAAGAAAATGATTAATGGCAGGAACTAAGTGTTAGACAGAGTAATTGTCGATGAGGTGTCTCTATAATTTCCAATAGTAGAGGGGGTCTTAATGTATTTTTTTCTAAGTCGAGGGGTATAGATGTAATTATCCCTTATTTTTAAAAGAACAATATTTCTTAAAAAGATTAGATTGATTAAGTGTAAATGTGTAACACATGCACTAGGAGTAGTAACACCGAGTGGCGTAGGCGCATAGTTTAGTGATTCGGCGTATGCTAGCTTAACAAGAGGCATTAGGTTCAAGTTTCTGTGTTAAACTATCCCACATTGGAAAATCAAATATGTGATATTCAATATATAATGGTTTGGCAAGCCTCTCATCTTGAGCTAGTTTTTTAGGGTTTTGAGTTAGGCCAAATTCATTTTCTCAATAGTCTAGCAATGTAGCATGCCATTGGTTGCTAGGAGAGTTTTATACTTGAATAGTACGACCCGACTAAACCCATGTAAATACCCATGTAAATAGAATTCTAAAAAATAAGAGTATTGGTCTTAATGAACACCCTGTAACATGATGCAATTTGTAAATGTCCAAAAGTCAACTAATATACTCTATATAGTGTTGAAATTAATCAGATACGAAATAAAGTTTTCGGCTATGTGCATGGGATTTACGTACAATTTATATTATGTCAACTAGCTTAGTCTTTATATATAGTAATAATATAACGTTTAGTAGTCATTAGTTGTGGCAAGTAGGACAATAGTTGAGGTCGTTGATGAATAAGTTCATGGAGATGGAGTTTCCATGTTACGTGAATATGAGAACATGAATATATGGACCACTATGCATTTCAAAATTAATTAAGATATATGTGGGCTCATTACACTATGCTAAATTATTACACACTTTTCATTATGGTTATGGAATCTCAAATTTAATTTATTGATTCTATTAACTTTTTAGATTAATTGGGATGATTGATTGCAGGCCTAATTGCAATTTTGGTCCCGTAACTATCGACGAGTAGCGTTTTTGGTCTTAAGGTTTTCAATTTAGTGATTTTAGTCCTATAACTTCAGAAAAGTAGCAATTTTGGTCCTTTTGTCGCCGGATTCCCAAATCATCGTCGGAAATTGTCACGTGCGGCGTGCATGCTTAGGGTTCCGACCATATTTGATTGACATGGCATTAATAAGTGCCTAATAGGAGTCCAAATCAGCAGATGTAATGTTTTCTGTTTTTCCACGTTTTTTAGGGTGAAAAAAATCCCAAAAAGTTTTTTTATAAAATAAACTAAAAGGAAAAGAAAAAGAATAAACTAACAACAAAAACGAGAAACGATTGTTGAAAATTAGAAGAAGGATCGTTAAAGTTGTCTGAAAATTAATTTGAGAAGAACGAACCCTAACCCCAATTCTACAACGGTCGATTTCTCGCGATTAATTGAGAGGACGACGACGACGTCTGGGCTTGTTAAAGGAGAACGACGACGACGTCTGGGCTTGTTGAAGGAGGACGATGATGACATCTGGGCTTGTTGAAGGAGGATAATTTTCTGGACGACGTCTGGGCCTGTTGAAGGAGGATCATTTCCCCAAGAATGGTGTTCTTGAGGAAGGATACGCTTTTGGACAGGCCTCCCCTATACTATGGTAAATATCCCTACTTTGTTTCCTTTATATGTCTTTGATTCCTGACTTTTCAGTAAAGAAATATTTGAAAGCAGCGTTTTCTGTACTTTATATGGAGTGGTATAGCTTTAATGGTGGTGGTGGGTTGTATTATAATCAATGTAGACCTACCGTGTTTAGTTTATTGATGACAATGGTCCCGTCGCATACAATTTTTTTATTGATATATTTTTATGTTTGGGGAAAATAAATGCAGAATCTAGTCACATGTACTGATATGGACTCATTTGTTTATTTTTTATTTTTTGTAGAAAAAGCACCCAATTCTCAGTTTGCATAAAGTTTGGTGGAAAATTCCAACTTGTTTCTGTTGCTGCCTATATTGGTGGGGTCACAAAGAAATTGGAATACTGTGAGGCAATGGACTTTTGCTGAATAAATTTGGACGCTTGGTGCAATAACTTTCCAGGTTTGAGTAAGCAAAATAGGGAATACTATGTAAACACTAGTAATGTGAGAATTCTAAATAGGTTTAAAAACCCTAATGACTGGGGGTTTAAGGTAATATTAAATGACAAGGAGATGAGGAAATTTGCCTTGCATTGTACTGCTATGAGATAAGAACTTCAGATATATGTTGATGCTGAGTATAAAAAACCTTTAAAGAAAGAGAAAGTGGTTATTGATAAACCACCAGAGCCACCTGTAGTTGATAATGTAGTTGTTCATATAGATGATGCAGATGAAAGAGGTAGAAACTGATGATAAGGGAGATGAAAATGTTGATGTTGGTACAGGGAATGTTGAAACTGTTGATGCTGGTACAGGGAATGTTGAAACTGTTGATGTGGAAATTGAGAGAGATGTGGAAGTTGAGCAAACTGAGGAAAATGAAGAGATAAGACAAGAAAATGATGACTTTCCTGATATTGATCAATTACTAGATGAAGTAGATAGGACAGTTAATGATTACATTGATACTCAAGGTCAGAATTCAAGTTGTGGTGAAAAAGTATTGGGGTTTGCTTTCTTGGAGGAGGTATCTGATGACTCCACAAGCTTCAAGGCTAATGAGTCTGATGATAGTCAAGTAGATGACATCCTTTGGGATGATAATGTGGATATAACAGTTAATGAAGATTTTGATAGTCAATGTGAGAATGAAAGCAATAGTGGAAAAGTATTGGGGGCTGCTTTCCTGGAGGATATATCTGATGACTCCACAAGCTTCAAGGCTGATGAGTCTGATGATAGTCAAGTAGATGACATCCTTTAGGATGATAATGTGGATCTCAATTCTAATACAGATAAAGAGAGTTCAAGTGAAGATGAGCAAACTGAAACTGAGGATTGTGAATCTGACGTTGTTGGTTCTGATTGTCAGTTAGATACCAAGAGGCTGTCAGATGAAGAAGATGAAGGCCATGGACCTGTTTTCAATCCCAATAACATTTGGGCTACAGAATTTGAAGTAGGCCATGTATTCTCAAGCAAAGAAGAAATTAAGACTGCCATTGCTTCATTGGCCTTTAATACAAGAAGATCCTTGAAGATTGAAAAAAATGACAAGATCAGGGTGTATGCAAGGTGTCATGAGAAATTAACTGCTGATTGTGGCTGGAGATTGACAGTTTTATTGGACAAAACGAAAAAACAATGGGTACTGACTGAGTATCATGACAAGCACAATTGTCAGTCAACTTTCTATGTAAAGAACATGAAGAGCAAATGGTTGAGCAAGAGATATGAACACAAGTTCATTGCTGATCCAAAGAGAGATGTTGTTGGCTTCAAGAAAGAAACAGTGTATGACATTAGAGTTAATATCTCAAGGGATCAGGCATATAGGGCAAATAAAAGAGCACTTGAAAAAATTCAAGGTGCAATTGATGAACAATACACAAGATTGTGGGCATATTATGAGGAGTTGAGAGAGTGAAATCTTGGGAGCACAATATTGTTGGGAACAAAAGTAGATAAAGAGGGTCTTACCAGATTTGACAGGTTTTATGCCTGTTTCAATGCACTGAAGGAAGGATTTCTGAGTGGATGCAGGCAGTTAATTGGAGTTGATGGGACATTTTTGAAAGGACCTCATGGTGGTATTCTTTTGTCAGTCGTGGGGGTAGATGCAAACAATAACATTTACCCCATTGCATATGCAATAGGGGAGACAGAGAAGACAGAAATATGGAGCTGGTTTTTGACTACCTTGAAGAATGATTTGGTGATTACAAATACAGTGGAGTGGACCATCATAAGTGACAGACAAAAGGGCCTAATCAATGCTGTTGATGAAGTGTTTCCAGGAGCTGAATATAGACATTGTGTCAGACACTTGCTGCAAAACTGGAAAAAGGCAGGACACACAGGACAAAGACTGGAGGATATGATGTGGGACTGTGCAAATGCATCAACTAAAGTTGATTTTAAGAGGTGTATGAAGGTAATGAGAGATTATGATGAAGCTGCTGCGAAGTGGTTTGATAATATACCACCAGAGACATGGACAAAATCACATTTCAGAACTAATGTGAAATGTGATATATTGCTTAATAACCTTTGTGAGACATTCAATTTCTGCATCCTACAAGCAAGAGAAGAGGCCATCATTACAGCACTTGAATGGATTATAAGATATCTCATGAAGAGGTTGCAAGAAGGAAGGAGTTTGGCAGAAAGAAGATGGAGAGGGAGATTGTGCCCCACCATTCAAGAAATTCTAGAGGTTCATAAGGAAAAAGTTGCAGATTGCATGGCTGTGGAAGCCAACAAAAGATACTATGAGATTGAGACTTTTGCAAATGAAGGGTTCAGAGTTGACTTGGTAGCTCACACTTGTGCATGTGGTAGATGGCAGCTTACTGGGATCCCATGTAAGCATGTTTGTTGTGCTATAATAGATAAAAAGCAGAACCCTGAAGATTATGTTCATGAATACTACACAGTGTCTGCTTATCTCAGAGCATATGAACCAGCTGTCTTGCCAATGAATGGAAAAGACTTGTGGGGGGATAATTTTTTTATCCCTCTATTGCCACCTAACTTTGGAAGGAAATCAGGTATATTCTGAACCTTATGTTATGAACATCAATTATATGATTGTAATGATTACTGATCATACTATTATTTTATGATGTAAGGAAAAAACAAGGGAAAAGGCAAGAATAACTTGAAGCTTAATAGGGTTAAGAGGAAGCAACAAACTGTCTGTTGCAGGAACTGCGGAGGGAGTGGGCATAATAAAGCCACCTGTCAAGTGAAGGAGAATGTAGCACAAAGTGAAGAGGATGTTGGGACAAGATCTGCCCCCAAAAGGAAGAAGCACCAGGTAACATTTTAATTTTTTACTCATTAAAGTAATTCTTAAATTCATATTTGCTTACTTGTTAGTTCTATCACAGGCAAGGAACAACAGTGATGTGGAACCTCCTATTGTTCATCCTCTAGTGCATGAGGATGTATCTGAAGAAAAATACTTGGATAATATTGTAAACAATACTCAGGCTGTAATGACACAAGAAGATCCACCAATGGTTGAAGGGCCTTCAATGTGGGAACAGCTTGAGAAGGTCAGGAATCCACAAGGTGTTAACAAAGATAAGGTGTTCAAAACAGCTGGTAGATTGGGATCAATAATGCAATTTAGAGTGCCCCCTGTGTTGGTTGATTCCCAAGTGTCAACAAGCACCTCAAGAAGCAAAATTACAGACTTAACAATCACTGAAGAAGGAGGGAATAAATTTTTGGATTTGAACTCAGGCATAACACAGGAATCACAGTCTGAAGTAGTCAAGAAGAAGACTAAAAAGAAGCAGAAAGTTGCTAGGAAGTGATTTAGGGTGTTTTTTTATCTTTCTATCAATCAAGGAAGTTAATGTAGCTATTTTATAATTAGTTGATTGAACAGATTGGAAATTGGTGATATTTTGTAATTAGCTGCATCTATTTCGCCAAGGAAGAAAACTGGTAATTTGTAATTTCTATTTGAACTTCCAGTCCTTCGAAGTTTAATTTGAAAATGCAGAAAAAAGGATTTCTGGTATATGCATTGTTGTTGGTTGGATTTCTGGTATATGCATTGTTGTTGGTTGAAAAAAGGATTTCTGGTATATGCATTGTTATTGATTAAGAATGATAGGTTTTTTTTTGTTCACTTGTTTCTGTACTATAATTAATCAGGGGGGGTTTTGGTAATTTCAAATTGATGGATGTTATGGTAATAGGGGAGATGTTGGTAATACTTGCAAACTAAGAATGATGGGTTTTTTTTGTAATTATGGATAGCAATTCATTAAGACAGTAATGTAAAGCACTAAATTTCATAATTATATTGAAACATAATTGATAGAGTTACATTATATTATTACAAAATTACCATAGCAATCGTTCAACTAAAATTACATAAACCCCCCTAAACAGTGAAATCTAACCCTAATGACCTAGCATCTTCTTCAGAGCATCATTTTTCTTCCTCGTTCCATCCGCAACACCACCATCCCAAACGAACAGGAAGAGGGCCACAGCAAAGGAGACCAACAACAACAAGGTAGCCATTTTCCACCTGCGATTCTCATCCCTGAGCTTGTTCATTTTCTTCAACAAGGATGGGATTATCTTCTTCGATTTGTCACACATCGGTGGATCTGTGAACCGGAAGTAACTGTTGCAGCTTCTTTCAGGACAACACAAGAATCTTCTTCCTGTGTTTTGATCCGTCCAAGAGGTGCGAGTAATGGTTGTCCTCCCGCAAATGCACCTCGGGTTGGCTTGAACTTGCTCAGAGTAAAAACTTGAAGAAGACATTGAAGGCATTTTCTTCACCTCTTTTCTTGTTTTTTGCAGAGTAAAAATGGCGTCCAAAAGCAAAGAAGAAGAAGGGGCTGTTATAAAGAGAAATGATTTTGCTTTCTTTTTTTTAATAAATAATAAGACATATGTTTTGGAGGAAAAACAAAATCAGTTTTCCCTCCCATACTTTTTTCCACTCTGGAAAAAGAAAAATTAACATTTATTTAATTTTTTTTTTCTGAGATGGATCGTGACATGGAGCTCCGACAGCCTACGTGACAATGATTTGGGAATTCGGCGACAAAATGACCAAAATTACTACTTTTCTAAAGTTATAGGACTAAATCGCTAAATTGAAAACCTTAAAACCAAAAACGCTACTCGTCGATAGTTATAGGACCAAAATTGCAATTAGGCCTTGATTGCAGCCACCTACCTAAGACGATTAATTTTCTAAACTTTCTCTTTGTGAAAATTGCACACCATAATTTCTTAAAATGCGTCATTTAAACCGGCCAACAATGACGGAATCTTTTAGAACATTTTATGAGGTGAATTTTTCAAGTTCTAATTTCTTTTTAATTTGTTTTACATTCCATTTATATGGGTCGCGAGTCGAGACGGACTACAAAGGTACAAAGTTCTTCTTACCATTAACAACTACATTCTAAGATACTCGAATTAAGATATTTGGTTAAGTTAACATATATAGTATCGAACGACTAATTAAGCTACTCCACTTTGTGATAATTCTTTCAACTTCTATATATCTATACCTATAATTTATCCCGAAATTAATACTTTTTTTTGCAAATTAAACACTCCTTACATCTACCTCAACATCCAGCTGCAGATATAATTAGACCACGTATAACATTATCTAGCAGCATAGCTACTTATTCTACTCCTATACAGTACGTATCTCTGTATATAGAACTTCATATATATATATCGAAACCTAGCTTCTAACAAAACACAATACACTCTTACACACCCAACTCAAGACATCATATTTAAACATTAATTAATTCTTTATAGCTAGCTAGTATAGCACTAGCTAGCACTGTGTATACTATACGATTAAACCAAATTTACAGCTCAAGTGGTCCATAATCAAGCTAATGATCAGATTCCCAGGATTAATGGTCCAAATTAAACTTGTGATTATTGAGTAATAATAAGAATCCTATCTCCTGGTTAAAAGGCAACATCACTAGATGCCCTCTTTCCACTATTATAAATTCATGGGTTGCCATTCGTTCATCCACATTGTGCCTAATTTCGCAGAAAAACAACTTTCCTTAACCCCCAACAAAAAAGAAAAGAAAAAGACACATATTTCATAGATGATGTTTATTACAAATTTGAGCTTATTTGCAATGTTATCTTTCGTGATTGTTGCATCGATATGGGGTTGGAGAATAGTGAATTGGGTGTGGATTAGGCCGAGAAAGATCGAGAAGTGCCTTAGGGCACAAGGTTTCAATGGAAACCCTTATAAGTTGCTTTATGGTGACACAAAGGAAATGGCAGCCATGATAAAGGAAGCTAAATCAAAGCCCATCAAACTCTCCGATGACATTATTCCCCGAGTTCTACCACTGCACCACCACATCATCAGGAAGTACGGTATGTAGCTTCTTTTTTTTTTTTCTAAATCAGAGCATCTACCGTCGATTACAGTAACTAGTCCCACACTGAATTCTAACCATCACAAAATGTAGCTTTCTTGGACCCTGTAGTTAGATCTTTTTACTAACTTGCTTTAATTAATTTATTGACCTGCAGCAATGTACTTACATTTGTTTTTCTATTTGAGACAAACTATGCAATATGTTAGTACTTTATATTAGTTTTTATATTCGCGACAAGCTATCATTGATCTAACTGTAGAATAACTGTTGATCGTGCTAGGTGATTATATATTATAATTAAATAAGCGTCAATTACACTTAAGACTTTGTAGAGTTTGTTAAACTATAAGCCGTGACTCTTAGTCAAATATTAATAAGTACTACACTTACATTCTAAAGGAGTTCAATAATCATAATAAGCACTCTAGTTTTTAGAGTTTTGATGGTGGAATTAATATTTTGTTAAAATTTAGAATATATCATTAAATTTTTAACGGAATCTTATAACAAATTAGGTGTTTTTGTAAATATAAAACTCGGGTGGGGTATAAATGTAATTATTTAATTAAAAAATTACAATTTGTAGTTTAGCAATTTCGATGAGATACAAATGTAATTAACCCTTATATGTAATTCGTGTAGTTTTTTGGCAACTTATTTATGTTGTGGGAGGAACTAGATTCCTTTGAAGATTGACCTATTAATTATTACTCAATATGTAATTAATAAGGGTAATTAGGTCAATTTATAGTGAAAATAAAACAATATAATTGATAATCTAGCTATCTAGCATTAGCTAGTAGGAAAACCTAGCTAGGCCGTTAGGGTTATGTACGAGGACAATATTTATATATAATTTAGTTATTCACTTTTGGGGCTATCCCATCTCGTGGTTCGAAAAAGTTCTACGAGTAAAATACAATATGTTTTCGTGGATTAGAAAGATGATAATTTAAAATATACATATGATCTTAGAAAAATTAGAATACATGTAGATCAGTTGAAGTACGATGAGTTTTTGGTCGAATTCTTGATATTTTTCATATTTATATTTAGGTTCATTTAAAAACGTTTGTTATATTTAGGTCTCTAAACTGGTCTATATTTGGTCATATTTAAAGTATAACATGGGTTTGTAAATTTAAGCGATATCCAAAATCATTTAGTTTAATTATATTATATACATTTAGGTTCTACCACCTATTTAAAAGCGAATTTTAGACTAATTTAATAGCCTATATGTAAAAATATTGACCAATTTAGGAATTTATATGTAATAAATGGATCTAAGTTGACCTAAATATAAATATGACAAATGTTAGGAATCCAAATGTAATTCGCCCAAACTATATATATATGTTAAAAATTAAAATTCTAAATATTGTTCCGTAACTTTGAAATTTTTGAATTTTAATCTCGTTGATTATTGCCTTTTGACTTTATTCTGTACATTTCACTTTTATTTTCTTCTAATTTTCGTCTGTCAGAATTTTACTAACAAGCCATAAATTTGCCAAAAAAAAAAAAAAATGCATCAACATTATCGATGAGACACTACATTACAATTATTAAATTTTTCTCATTATCTAGATAAATATCTCTATATCAAATTAAAAAAGATAATTTCTCAAATTGTCCGAAATTTTTAATCTCCACCTATTTGTACTCGTCTCACGATGAAGAAAATTGGAGAAATTTGAGAAATTAATTGATACGAGAATCTTGATCTAGATAATCGAATTATTGTGATGGAATGTCTCATCGCGACGTTGACATTTTCTTTTTGCCAAAGTTCTGACTGAGAATAGAGGTTTCCGGCGCCAAAATAGGATGAAATTGCAAAAAATGTAAACACACAGGGACAATATTGATAAAACAGTGATTGACGGGACTGAAAACCGAAACTTACAATATTACCAGTACTTTGTAATGTGCTTTAATGACAATAAAACGAATATGTAATTCTCTCTGATCGATCTCTTTTTATTTGAAAAAATTTTTTATAAGTTAATGACAAATTAAGTTACGTATATATAAGCACACTGCAGGTAAATTAGCTTCTTTCATATGGATTGGTCCAGAAGCAAGAGTTATGATAATGGAGCCTGAGCTTATAAAAGAAATCTTAAACAACAATCACACCTTCAAAAAGCCAACACCGAATCCGCTAGCAAAATATCTCGTCTCTGGATTAGGAGGCTATGAAGATCACAAGTGGGCTAAACATAGGAAAATCATTAATCCCGCGTTCTACATTGACAAGCTGAAGGTAAGCTAGCTAGCTGAATTTGCTAGTATATATATATATATATAAGCTGTACGTGGAATATTATTGATTAAAATGGCTTATATATATATGTTCCATCATTAATTATTTTCAGCAAATGGTACCAGTCATGCACATAAGTTGCACTGAAATGATAAAAAAGTGGGAAAATATTTTGGGATTAACGGAGGCGGCGATCAAATTAAGGGCAATAGAGATAGATGTGCAGCCATATTTTGAGGATTTAACGTGGGAAGTTATATCGCGAACGGCGTTTGGGAGTCGTAGATATGGAGAGGGCAAAAGGATCTTTGAGTTGCAGAGAGAGCAAGCAGAACTCACCCGCCAAGTTTTGCAATCTGTTTACATTCCAGGATGGAGGTACATTATTAATTTGACCCACGTTTTACGTAAAATTTGACCAAATATAGACCAGTGTAGGGACTAAAATATAATAAATGCATCTAAGTAGATCTAAATATAAATATAACAAATTTGAAGGACCATATATAGTTCGCCCAACAATGAGTGTAAAAATGAGTAATCTGCAGGCTAATCAGTTAGTTCCCAAAACTAATTAGCTAGCTAATATTATTTTTCTTAATTCTCTTGGTTAACCTTAGACACTTAATTAATTATACTGATCATATATATTCAATAATGCGACACATGACCTACAGGTTTATGCCAACAAAGAGAAACATGAGACTGAAAGAGATCAACAATCAGCTGTGCACCCTTTTTAGGGGTATCATCGAGCAAAGAGAAAAGGCCATGAAAATGGGAAATAATTATTCGACAGATGATGATGATGATGACTTATTAGGTATCTTATTAAAATCTAATGAAAAAGAGATACAAGAAAATGGAAGCAAGTCGTCAGGAATGAGCATTGATGAAGTGATTGAGGAATGCAAGACATTCTACTTTTCTGGACAAGAAACAACATCCAATTTGCTGGCTTGGACGATGCTTCTGTTGAGTATACACCAAAACTGGCAAAAGCGTGCAAGAGAAGAGGTTCAACAAGTTTTTGGAGACGACGATGCACCGGATTTTGATGGGTTAAATCGTCTCAAAATCGTAAGTAGAATCCTATCTCTTAAAAAACTCGTCCCAAAGTATTTTGTCACTGATATATTAATTTGTGAAAAACACTTATAATATTAGTTAAGTAATTAAGATATATATATATATTAATTTGTCACGATGTTCTAAATCTATTTCGGAAAATTTTATAACGGGTTGAGAATATTAATTGAGATGGATTTTTAGTAAATTAACATAAAATTATGTCGTAACTATTACATATAAGTCTCTAACATTTACCATATTTATATTTAGGTCCACTTAGATGTGTTTATTATATTCAGGTCACTGCACTGATCGATATTTGGTCAAACTTAACGTAAAATATGAGTCTCAAGATGTAAGTGACAACCAATATCATTTAATGTAATTTATATTATATATATATATATATATATATATATATATATATAGGTCTTATCACCGATTTAGAAGCAAATGTTGACAAACCTCTGGGAACTAAATATAATTTAACCATAAATATATATATTAATTCAGATTATATAAAATTATATTGAAAATGTTTAACGTTATGAAAACAATTATGTGAATTATATATTATGTACTTATTGTAATTTATAGAACGATAGGTCATTTAGAGTATCAATTAATCAGAAACTCCTATATATTTTAGAGTATAAATTCTATGAGAAAAGGTAACAAAATTCTAGTCATATTATAAACATTTATTCAATACTTAGATAAATATTTCTCAACAAAGTCCCCTCCTACAAGCTATATGCAGACAACAAGATTTTATTGACAAGATTCATTAATAGGATTTCGCCAACTGAAAATTATAGGACTAAAGTTGCAAGTGAAAAAATCTTAAAACGTAAAATGCTACAAGTCGAGAGTTATATGACTAAATATGAAATTAGGCCCATTTCTTAATAGGGTTAATTAATCCCATGCATGAATGCAGATGACAATGATTCTGTACGAAGTCCTAAGACTATACCCACCGGCAATAATATTCAATCGCATCATCCACAAAGAAACAAAACTCGGCGAAAAGACCTTACCCGCCGGCCTGCATCTTTTACTGCCCGTACTCCTGATGCATCATGACAAGCAACTTTGGGGCGAAGATGCAAAAGAATTCAAACCCGACAGATTTTCTCAAGGCATTGCTAAAGCAACCAAGAATCAGCTCTCCTTCTTCCCCTTCAGCTGGGGTCCGAGGATTTGCATCGGCAATAATTTTGCTCTCATCGAGGCGAAAATGGCTATCGCGATGATTCTCCGACGATTTTCGTTCGAGTTGTCTCCGTCTTACAGTCACACCCCTTCCTATGTGGTCACTCTGCAACCTCAATGTGGGGTTCATCTGAAGTTGAGGAAAATCTAACAGGGAAATTAAATTCTTACTGATGATTGTAATTAAAATTTATCGGATCGAGTCATCATGTGATTCATGTCAGGTTAATGAACTATATATGTAGCTTAACTTTTTAAGTTTAAATTCATGGATAAAATTGAATTTTCATACTACATTTAATTTATTGATGCTATCTTTGTAATTTTGAAACTATCGAGGGGTTTTAAGGTAAAGTAATTTTCGGTTTGAAATCTAGAAAAGTTTTATGTAATTTCGAAAATAGAAGGGTATTTTATAATCTCGTCAAATCTTAAGAGTACTGTAAGTAACAAAGTCACCCATAAAAATACTAAACCCCATAAAAATTCTAAACCCTAGGAAATTCTATATCTTTTGCTAATATATTTTAATGTTAATGTTATATTATTCTTTTATTCTATTTTTTTAAAACTTTTTTTAATGTTTTTATTGGTTATTAAATATCTAAAAGTTGTAACATTTTGATATAATAAAATATTGGATTGAATATCGGGTTGGGTTGCCTTTGGGAATTAATTGGATTGAATATATCTTGACCCAACCCAACCCCATCCGATGTATTGATCACACCCCTAGTTTTGGGTCATCGACTCTTATAAGTGGACTTGGATAAAATGTCAGGAAAAAAAAAAAGGAACAGAGAGATTAGATGTCCAAAGGGAAAACTTTATTTTGGAAGTTTGAAGTAATTAAAATAAAAGTTATCTGCCGACCAAAAAATAAAAATAAATTAAAGTTCTCTACCAAAACAAAAGGGCATAATTAATCTAAAATTGAGCATAAATTACTACCCAAAAAGATATTCATGGATTACATTTAGATTCTAACCTATAAACCAATTTCTTTTTCACTCAAGTCTCGATGTGGGCCTGACAAACTTGTCCTTTAGAAAACTACAATTATTATTCGAAACTAAAATATCACAATATTCTATATCGGGTCGGGTGACATTGTTCGGTGTCTCCAAAATTCTTTTTTCTAGTAGTACTCGTTTTCTACATTCACTCATTAATCTACGAGTCAATACAAGTTATACTATACATCGTATAATAACGGTGAAAGTCTTTATTTGTAAATGGTTTCACAAAACTTGAGTAGTTTTACATGAATAATGAGATATAAGGGGAGCTTTTGTAATTTTCAAAACAAAAGAGACTAGTGTATAATTACTCAATTTTTTTTAAGTAGAGTGGATCTAAAATCTCCTACTTTATAACTAAATGCAACCACCCACATAAGCAAGAGACATTGAAAATTAACCAAACATGGAAGTGAAACTAAACTCCCTTTTGGGGGCCAAGAATCTTTATATAGGTTTGCTGCTAATATTACTCAACTTTTGCCTGTGGCGGATAGTGAAGTACGTGTGGGTAAGGCCGAGAAGATTGGAGCAATGGCTGAGGGCACAAGGATTCAGGGGCAACCCCTACAGGCTATGGTATGGAGACCTGAAAGACCTAAGCAGGATCACAATGGAAACACAGTCTAAACCAATCTCTGTCGGCGATGATATTGACCAATATGTTTTGCCCTTTCACCACCATATCGTTGCAAAATACGGTAAGTAATTAACTCAACATCACTTTTACAACTAGCTAGCCCTCTATGTTTCGTTAGTTTATAAGTTATAAGCTCATATGCAATTTTTCAAAATATACTAATTAGAAAGTAAACCATTAGTGGATAATTACCACTATTTCTGAGTCATGGCCAAAGTACATAAAATCGTATGAGGTTTCACAAATTACAAAAATACTTCCTCGAGGTTTCACTCACTCTGATACATGATTTCATTAATCCTTAGTAACAAACATTCATTTAAAATTAAGGATAATATTAATTTTTAAAAAAAAGCAACACTTTTTTTTTTCTTTCAGTTCTTTCCGTATAGGAAAACATAGTAATTTTACAATCGGGGTTATTTTTTCTATTAGATTTAAAACTTTAGAGGGAAATTGATAATTTCTACTGCCTCATGAGATATTTTGTATTTAGTGTATACCTCAAGGATAGTTGGTAATTATGTTATCCCTATTTTCTTTATAAATGATTGCTATTATTTAATTGTGTTGGGTTATAAATATTTTTCTATAGGACGGATACTTTTTTTTTTTAAATGTATACAACTCAGTCATGTACTCATGTTAAATCCAATCATGAAACTCATATATAATTCAATCAATTACAAATATGTTAAATAACTCATCATATGCGGAGAAATATATGTCAATAAACTATACACCAAACTGCAGAAGACCAACACTTCTGTACAAAATTAAGACTAATGTCCACAATTGTAAGACTACAATCCTTGACCTCGATTTCATAGGACTCCTTCTCACTGCTCCGCCAAGAAATCATTGGCAGGACGTAATGATTTATTTTTCTTGGTGGATATTATTACGCATTTATGATGATGACAAATATCCTTTCCATTTTTATGGCCATTGAATTTGTGGTTCTGATTTGAACCAAAAAAATAAAAAGAAAAAGAAGTGTGGTCCTCATGAAATAGACAGAATATATCAACGAAAAAAGTTGTGGTGGTGGTGGTTATATATATTATCAAACATGATTTTGATACATAAGTAACTAAATTAGACATTTAAATAACTAGATAAATGTGTCATACAGACGGACAAGTGATAATTTAAGTAGTTTCTGCTGTAATTTTTTTATAAATTTATATGGTCAAATATTTTATAACGGTAAAATTGCACCCTTGGTCCTGTATGTTTAGCTAAAATTCAATTTTAATCTTGTAATTTTTTGATAACCGATTTTGTCATTTATATTTTTAATTTTAACACATTTCGTCCATTTTAACATATTTGGATATCGTCATGAAATTAACACTTTTAGTCTTTTCTTTTGTAACACATTTAGTCCTTCATATTCACTTCTAAATGTGTTAATCCGACAATAATTTGGCCGGAAATTGGTCAGAATTTGGAGTGTGAATATAAATGACTAAATGTATTAACTTTAGAACCAAATCCAAATGTGTTAAAACAGACGAAATGTCTTAAAATTAGAAATATAATTAAGGGCGAAATCTCTTATAAAAAACACTTACAGAACTACAATTGGATTATGGGTAAACACACCGGACGAAATCTGTTATCAAAAGAACTTACAAGATTAAAATTGGATTACGAGTAAACATACCAGACGAAAAGTGCAATTTTACCACTTTATAACTAATTCAGAATTGAATTTCCATGACCCTAAAGTATATTTCTTTTAGTTTTTTTTTCTAAAGTCCATTATATATGGATTGAGTTGAAGCGAACGACTTAGGTATAAATCTCAAGACCTTTAATCAAGTTAGTATAAAACCGAATTCGTGAAGCTTGGACACTTGATGGTAAAATATATTTCTTTTAGTGACCATATGAATGAAGCTGTAATGTAGGGTAGGAGCACTCTTTTTTTTCCCCCCTTTTTGGTAATTAACATGATCATTCTTTATCTTAATTCTTATCCCATCATGATCATACCAATCATGTCATTAGAAATCGATTGAGTTAAATTCGAGGGATGCTCGGATTTTTGTATAGAAACTCGATCGAAATTAATTGGTACAAGTACTACTGCAGGTAAAAGATCCTTCATATGGAATGGGCCTAACCCAAGGATTTTAATAACGGAGCCCGATTTGATCAGGGAGATTTTCAACAAGCATGACATATTCAAAAAGCTATTTACAAACCCATTAAACCGACTACTTATAACGGGCCTCGTGTCCCATGAGGGAGACAAATGGGCTCTGCATAGAAGGATTGTTAATCCTGCCTTCAACTTTACAAAGCTCAAGGTAAATTGACATTCATATATATAATTAACGGCTGTATGCAGTACTGCCGGAGCTACATTGATACAAGTGAATGTACATGTTTCATGTTTGGATATATATATATATGCATGATATAAAGTTGGCCTGGGAATTAATTAATCAACGTACATGATGCATGCAGGATATGATTCCTATAATGCATATAAGTTGTATGGAGCTTGTGGAGAAATGGCAGAATCTGATGCAGGTTTCAGATAAATTAGCTGGGTCTGCGCATGCGGAAGTGGATGTGTGGCCTTACCTCTCAAATTTTACAGCTGATATAATATCGCGAACGGCATTTGGAAGCAACTACGAACAAGGCAAAATGATTTTCCCACTACAGAAAGAACAAGCTCGAATTATCGTCCACCTCAGTCGCTCCATGTATATTCCGGGATCGAGGTTCTTACCGAGTAAAGCAAACAAGAGAATGAAGGAAATCGACAGTGAACTGCGTGGGATTATGAGGGACATCATTCAGAGTAAAGAGGACGCAATGAAGCTGGCAGGAGGAGAAAGCAACAACAGCAATATTGACTTATTGGGAATACTGTTGGAGTCCAATTTGAAAGAGAAATTAGAGAATGGTAATATTAATAAAAATGGATCTTCATCAAAACAAGATCATCAACTGGCCGGAATCACCATTGATGAGGTGATTGAGGAATGCAAGCTCTTCTATTTTGCTGGCCAAGAAACTACGGCAAATTTGCTTGTCTGGACAATGATCATGCTAAGCATC
This sequence comes from Verbena officinalis, assembly GCA_958496215.1. Classification (NCBI taxonomy): domain Eukaryota; kingdom Viridiplantae; phylum Streptophyta; class Magnoliopsida; order Lamiales; family Verbenaceae; genus Verbena; species Verbena officinalis. The sequence goes on from OY292389.1 coordinate 27,169,454, forward strand.
CATCAGGATTGGCAAATCCAGGCCCGACAAGAGGTTCTCCAAGTTTTTGGAACTAGGAAACCCGATTTTGATGGATTGCTTCAATTGAAAAAGGTACGGATCATGCTAACACTCTTACATCGCTAAACCATCTAACTTAGGAGAAAATACAGTAAGACCCCTCCACAATTTTTTTTCCTTTTTAGAATAGATTAGGAATATTGTCAGTTCTTGTCATGCATATATCTAACTAACAAGATAGATTATATTGAGCAGTTCAATCCATGGTTTGCAGAATGCCACTATAACGATTGTTCCGGAATAGGCGATGTGTCTGAATAGGGGTGTAAACGAGCCAAGCCAAAATGAGCTTAGGTCAAATTTTTAGCCTCAAGATTGACTCATAGTCAAAAGCTCGATTAAGCTTGAGTCGAGCTAGCTCGAGCTCTCGCAAGCTCCTAGTCTAAATTAGCTAGCCCTTTAGCACCAAACATATATAGTTTGCTCAAAATTGTTGGCATGCACTCCACATAAACTTTCTTGATCGATGACAATTAAACTCTATATATACAGGTGAATATGATACTCCATGAAGCACTTAGACTGTATTCACCCGCACCAGCAATAGTCCGAGTCACCGAAGAGATAGTAAATCTGGGCGATATAACTCTACCTCGTGGATCTGAAATTGCTCTGCCCCTATTATTTGTTCATCACGACAGAGAAATATGGGGCGACGATGTGAAAGAATTCAAACCAGAAAGATTTGCAAATGGAGTTACAAAGGCAGGAAAAGGTGGTCAATTAGCTCCATTTTTTCCATTTGGATCAGGCCCTCGATTTTGTGTTGGCCAAAATTTTGCAATGTTGGAGGCTAAATTGGCACTGGCCGTGATTCTTCAGCATTTTTCCTTTCAGCTTTCTCCCTCCTATCAACATGCTCCAGTTCAGGTTATCACTATGCAACCTAAATTTGGAGCCAAAATTCAATTAAGTAAAATATAAAACGACGAATTTGTTTTTCTTTTCTTGTTCTATAATTTAGAAATAAGATTGTTACTGGTACAAATAAATGGACGGATTTTTCATCTTTGCTTTGTTTAAGCTTGTATATTTGTTGAGTTTCTGTTACCTAATTAATTTTTTGTATATATAATAAAGTTTTATGATGGTATCGTTAATGTTACGAATTGATGTTCAGGCCGTAGGCTGGGATATATACTTTTTTTTTTGGATAATTACATTTATATCCCTCAACTTAGGGAAAAATACAGCAAGATCCCCTCGATTATTGCAAATTACAGAGATACCCCCTCGAATATGGCTTCGTCTAACACTTATGTCATGTCGTTAGTCATATTCTTGCTTCCAAGTAGACGCTAACATTTTATTAAATGAACAACAACTCAATTACAGTGCTAATTACAAGTATAACAAACACAATAACAAAAATATTATGGGTAATTTAGTCATTTTGTAATTATTTTGTTGAGTTTTTTAGGTTTATATTAGAGTTAGAGAACCTGTCTGTAATTTCCAATAGTTAAGGGGGTACTATTACTGTATTTAGTTCTAAGTCGAGGAGATATAGGTGTAATTATCTCTCTCCTTTTTTTTCGACGGCTTGAATACTGCATAGGCCTATAAACACGAATCGCTGTCCAAAACTTAAAAAGAATTTCTTCATTCTGCAAATCCTAACTAGCCAAAAGCATTAAAACGTGTATTCAAAATTAAGTTTGATAACATTATATTTAAGAAGTAAAAATTATTGTCGAATAAGTATTTAAGAATTGAGTGTCAGAAAAACTAATTAAAAACCTAAACTACTTTGTAATTGCTATATAGTTTATCCAAAAAAAAAAAAGAAACACATTAATTAAGGAAAGTTTTCCAAAATATTAATTAATGGGGTCATGTTAAGGTTGGTTGCATGTCCAATAAATTATTTTGTTTATCATATATATAATTACAATCGAATTCTTCTAGCTAGACCACTCAAACTTTGTGGGTTCTGATTACACCTATTTTAATCACTACTTAAAAAGGAGTTATGAAGAACTCGAAAAATATCACTAAAAATAAGATATTATATATGGTGTTTTGATTTTTGAAACACTAGCTAGTTAAAAATGTCACGTCTTTAAGTGTCTCTATAGTTTAATTTTTAATGTTTTTTTATGAAGTTTCAAACAGCTTAAAGATCTAATTAATTACTTAACTTATTATTTTTCAATATACATGCATTTCCTGAAGAAAGCAACATAAAGATTATACTTATACTGAAATTACTTCCCCACCCCCTCACCCAATTTTCCTAACCTTAGAATTACTATATAAATTAAATAAAACAGCAGTACTTTTGATTTTAAAAAAGATTTAGTTATATTGAGAAACCGTCTTAGTTACCGGAGACTGAGCTTTGCTTTCCCATAAGCGAAGGAGGGTTGGGCGTTCGTCGGCTATCGGACGTCAGCTCTAGTTTTGCCCACAAGCTTTGGTGGAGAATGAGAGAAGGAGGATCGCTCTGGGCTCAATATATGAAAGACAAATATATTTAAAAATAACCGTATTTAACCATCCAAAATAACCAAATTAACCAGTTTATATAGTTTGGGCTATTAAAGCGGGTTCCCAGCCGAGCCCGCCAATAAATTCAATTTGGGTAGTTTATATAACAACTTCTATTTTGAGATATTGAGTCTAGATTGATTTAATGCTCCATTAACTACTGTCTGACTCAAGTTAATAACCGTTAAACCTCAAATAAATAACAAATGTAAACTGGTGACCCAAAATAAGACTACTTAGATTATTTTTTTCAGGAAATATAAACGACCTAAACCGTCGAGAGCCCACCATCTAATCAGCCCATAAACTAAACAACTATGAATTAATTTTTTTAAATGTAAACAATTTCTTACATGCTAATCCGACCCAATCCTCTCATACCTGGCGTAGACTGGCGGAAACTCATGAAGAGGGCGAAAGTGACATATTTTGGAAGATTGGGGAAGGTAGGATTTCTTTTTGGGATGATCGATGGAGTGGGGATATGACTATCCGTGAGGTTATGAAATGGACAGGTAAGGATCGAAGGGTTTGCCCTCATAATTAAACAAATGTAATTATTATTGGATATTGATATATTTCTAATTTGTTTTGGGACAAACGGGTCAAAAAATTATTTGTCTGGCTTCGACCAGTATAGACTATCGTACTCAAATGTTATATATGATGTACAAATACTTCTAAAAATTCTATTTTATTATGTCGTGTTGTATTTAATATTGTATCAGGCATTTGTATCAGATATTTCTCTATTCATAAATTATATTTGACTAAATCCAACACTTCAAACTACGTGTTTGACACACAACTAATGTTGTGTCTCATGCATCGGACACATAATTTTTGTTACCTATTCATAATTTTTGGTTAACTAGTAAGAGTACACATTTTGCGCGTATAGAATAATTATTTACATTTATTTTTTAAAAGTATTATTTTTGCAAATATATTTATAAAATTTATAACATGAAAAAAAAATATACATAATTTTTGTGTAAGAACAATTTATCTTCTTTAAATATAATTAGTATATCATATTTCTATTAAATTACTCATGTATAAAATCGTATGACTCTCTAATAAATTTTATAGAGCTATCATATTCCTATTAAATTATTCAGGTATAGAATCATAGTATTATAATTACATCAAATTATTATTATTATGGGATAATACTTTTTTATCATCCGAACTATAGTGATTTTTGTACTTTATCATCTAAATTTTTTTTTCTTGCAGTTTGCCTTCTGAACTACACAATTTTTTGTAATTTGCCATCTCCGATGGAAATATTCCACCGAAAAATTGCATCGTGTCATATGAGAAATGTAGATCCATATTGTATTACTCCCCTAACATCTCGAAAATAAACCCTCAATCAATTTCAGAAAACTTGGAGTTTTTATCACTCAATTGGATAAAACTAATCTATCAAATTCACTTCCAATTGGGTGATAAAAACTCCAAGTTTTCTAAAATTGATTGAGGGTTTATTTTCAAGACGTTGAGGAGAACAATACAAAGTGAACATTTGTTTCTCATATGACACGATGCAATTTTTCAATGGCATATTTCAATCAGTGATGGTAAATTACAAAAAATTGTGTAGTTCAGGGGTCAAACTGCAAGAAAAATTGCATCGTGTCATATGAGAAATGTAGGTCCATATTGTATTACTCCCCTTAACATTTCGAAAATAAACCCTCAATCAATTTCAGAAAACTTGGAGTTTTTATCACCCAATTAGATAAAACTAATCTATCAAATTCGCTTCCAATTGGGTGATAAAAACTCCAAGTTTTCTAAGATTGATTGAGGGTTTATTTTCAAGACGTTGAGGAGAACAATACAAAGTGAACCTTTGTTTTTCATATGACACGATGCAATTTTTCAGTGGCATATTTCAATCGGTGATGGCAAATTACAAAAAATTGTGTAGTTTAGGGGTCAAATTGCAAGAAAAAAAAGTTTAGATGGTAAAGTGCAAAAATCATTATAGTGCATATGGTAAAAAATCATTATCCTTATTATTATTATTTATATAATTATATATGCATAGGCATGGGAAAGTAGGTAACAGAACACGTAAAAGAATTTGTAGCATAAATTATATTCGGCTATATGTATTTTATTATCAATAAAAAATCAGAATTATTAGATAAATAAGAGGTTTTAATCAAGTAGGACTTCAAATATAGAATCCTAGTACTATTAAATCAGTTTATTATCTATATAATTAGGGAGTTGTTATTTACACTCCCAAATTGTTATTCACACTCCAAAAATATCCCTACTTATTTCATGTTTACTTACTCTTCTTTTTTTCATTTTTAATTTTTTCTAACTTATTTTTATCTCTTTTTTTAGACATTTTATTCTTGTTAAATTGTATAATTTTTTTTATAATAAACTCACAAAATTTATCATTTTATTAAATTTTATTAAAATTTAAGAAATAAAAAATATGTTAGTTGGGTTATTTATAGAATTAATTACAATAAAATAAGGTATATCGCTATTAATAATTTGTAGAACTTAATTATAAATTCTCCTTATAACTTATGAAACGAGTCAACTTTTTGACATTTTATACATAAAAATAATAATTTATCAAATATTAAATTCAGATTGAAAATTATAAATATATAAAATAGTTATTATTGTATATCTTAAAATTCTATTAGGACTCCAAAAAAAAAATGAAGAATTTGACTTTTAAAAAAATTAAAATTTAAAAGATGATAGATTAAATATGAAAGAAAAAGTTAAAACAAAATAAAATAGTAATAATTTAGCCTGAAGTCATTTGAAAGAAATTAAAAGTAATAAATTAGTAAAAAATTAATAAGTAGGGAAAATTTTGTCCTATAGTTATGAATTTGGAGTGTGAATAACAACTTAGGAGTGCAAATAACAACTCCCACATAATTATAGATTTACATATTTATATATGATTTGCTAAAAGGGTATTTTAGTCATCACAAGAAAAGTGACAACTTAAATCACCGGAGGAAACTCGTACTTTTATAATATACATAGATAGATTACATTTAGACTCCATTTTTGAAGAATGAAGGAATAAAGTAAGCATAAGTTCAGAAAAAATAAGCAGCGTCATTCACATAATGACCAACACAAAACCATTCATCAGATGCCGATTAATGCTACAACCTTGCTTAGCAATTACTATTCAAAATCAGTAAGAAGAGTTCGGATTTTGATCCATGTTGGTGAAGGAAAAAGCATAGGAAACACTAACACTGAGACAAAGTCTCCAGGTACAAGATGTCACTAAATGTCGTAGAATCTTATGAATCTTGCTTCCAGTGGCAAGCTAAAAGCAAAGTATCCGGGAGGTACATGCAACTTGTCTATCAGCAAGCAAAAATAAGACACATTTTGTAAGTAATAGCACATAGACTTTATTTATCTGGATCTTGAGGATTTTTGCTATTACTTCCAGCATTAGGCTGAGCAGAATTAGCCATGGGGTTCTGGGATTTCATCTCCATCGTCAGCATTTTCAAAGATATCTTCCTTAAATAATCTGACTGCAAGGATAAAATTATAGAGTAAATAAGTTGAAAGTAACAATGGACTTTAGCACACCGGGTAAAGTTTGGCCTGCATATGGAAAATATAAAGGAATCATACCTGACTTGTTGCCGCAGTATAAATCTTTTCCTCAAAGCTTACAGCTATCTTTTTAAGTTCCTGCAGTCCCTCTTGTCCAGAGAAAGGAAGATGCGTGTTCAAAGTTTCCATTCTATACATTTCGAAGTGTCATAGACTTAGTTTGATTTCCCAACATGAGCAAAATATACAAGATTCATACACTGTATGATTTGGCTTACTAGATACTATGTAATAGTCTGTAAGTCTTCCACACAACTAAGACAAATCAAAGTTGTGAAATATATGCTAAACAGAACTTCCATAAGCTGCTGTTTCATTACAAGCAACACAATATAAAGATACGAGCAAATTTATTTTAAAAAACAAGGTGGGCAGATTTAGGAGAACACATTAATATGCTGCACAGTAACTTATTTCACGTCCAAGCGCATCTTCCATCCTGCGAACTCGAACTCCAGCTTGAAATATGTCCAAGGGACATATTACAAAGCAGCATAATATTCTCAGCATTCTTGACCAACCATGATCAGATCCCAGCTGAAACAGTATGGTAAGCAAAAATTAAATTTTATTACCTTCCTACCGAAGGTAATCCCGTGCAATTACATACAATTAGGTCTTATCATATTACATATATCAGTAATATATATACGGTGATAGAATATAATTGGCGGTTTACACACACCAAACTTCTTACACCATAAGAAATCAGGAGTTCAGGACTATGTTACCTTATGCAGAGGAAGTAAAACCAATTTCGTAATCGAAATTCCCCTAAGATAATATACTATATAACAAGTTACCAGTTCATCAGCAGCTTCAGAGACAAATTTATGTTTTAGACCCAAACTCCCAACAAATAACAAGAAACAGAGAAAATAGAACACCTGGAATCAGATAATTAATCGACATGAACCAAACAAAAGTTGCAAGCTCAAAAATATTCAATAAAAAACTAGTCAAAGATTAACTAAAAATACTCCAAAAGATATGATTCTTACATCTTGTTTACAATCCTCTGTCTGGCATCCGGCTGTAACTGATTCCTCCAATCACCGCCTTCCATACCCACAGATGCCACCGCTTCGCCGCCGATAACCTGACTGGGAATCTGAACCTGCCCTTGCGCTGCCTGCCAATTATTGCTATCCATATTTCACTTCCTAATCATCTAAAACTCAAGAAATCCCGACCGTGATAAGGGATTTTGACTATGATTTTTGACCTGAGGAGATCGAGCGAAGGGCTGAGAGAGGGAGATTGTCGATGAACGCAAATGATGATAAACAAACTAATAATCAGCGATTACTCCAAAAAACGAAGAATGAAAATGATAGGACTAATTATATTTAGACCCTACGGCAATACGAAATAACAATTGGGGACTCTTTTTAATCAAAATAACACCTTCACCCACAGAAAAGATACAAACTTTACAAATATATTCGCACTTCCTAATGTTCCACTAAAAATTAAACTGAATATGCCAAAGCATTGTCAACTTCCCGTTATAGCTTTTTTATTCCAAATACATAACAAATAATTGTATACTTTTCAAAAGAACTATCGGTAAGAAATTACATTTACATTTTCTCGACTTAAAGTTAAATACAGTTAGACTTTCACTACTTTTTATCATTACAATAAAGTTTGCAGCTAATCAATCCTTAATGCAAAACTTCATTAACTTGAAAAACATGCTAATTTATATAGTAACAATGGCGTTGCCGGTTGCTACAACCAAGTCAGGGATACAATTGACCCCTGACTTGGAAATAATTACAAATTTGTTAAACTATAAGTCGCAATCTTCTTAGTCAAACAATTACACTTACGTCCTACATAACTTTCATAAATTATAAAAAATACCTAGTTTTAGGGCTTTGACAAAATATTCAGTTAAAATTTGGAATATTCTATTAAAATTATGATGGAATTCCATAGAAAACTCGGTGTTTTTTTTGTAATTTATGAAACTTTTATATGGTGTAATCTATTGTTTGACTAGGAGGGTTACGAGTTATAGTTTAACATACTCCTATGGGGTCTAATTAAATGTAACTAATCCTTTTTTTTCTTAATAACTTAGGCCCTAATAATGTTCTAAAATAAACATTTATAAGGATGGATAAAAGATATCTTCTAATAACATAATATTCAAACAATAAAATTTTAATTTTACTTAAATTTGAACATTAAAGCTCAAAAATGATACAGTATATTAGCATTTTTTTTGTTATAAATTATCGGTTCGGGTAATCCTATATTGAAAGCTCTTGATTCAATTTGGAACTTAGTCATAGTTAAAGCTCCTCACCCCTACCAGCGAGTATATTAACATATAGTAAGTAGCTAAACACCCCAAACCGCTCAATTTTCTATTAAACACTCGCATTATGCCAACTGCCAAGTGATCAATTTACTTTATTATTTAGGCTTTATTACATTTTGACCTTATGCTTTATGGAAATTCGTTGAACTATAAGGCGTAGCCTTTTCAGTAAACCAATTACACTTACACCTAATACAAATTTCATAATTACTAAAAACACCCTTCTCTAAATTACCCCTTGAAACCCCACAGAAGCGAAATTCAAACATAGGGGAAATGTCAAACAAAACTTTGAGTCTTCAACAAAGGAGGCTCCAGTTTTCACTTGCAGATAGATGCAGAAAATTTTGTGGAATAGTCCGTGACTCTTCCGTCCCCTCAAGTCCAGTAGCATCACGAAGATCCACATGGAAATTTTGTCCTTATTAATTTCGAAGACTAGTATATCATCTCACCCTGTTATTAATTTATTCTATGTAAAAATTAAAATAATTAATTTCTTGGAATCATTTTAAATATAAAATAAAGAATCAAGTCAAAGGCTATCTGGATTCCTCCCATTCCAACATTTAAACCAAGACTCTTCACAAAATTTGTCCCCATCAAAACCCAAATTCTGAGTAACTTTGTCGAAATGGAACTCGAATTCAGAGCTATGCTCTCCTCTGTTCTGATCGCCGGATTGATAATACTAGCTGCCAGAATACTGGACTGGGTCTGGTTCAGGCCAAAGAAGCTGGAGAAATTATTGAGGAAACAGGGTCTTCAGGGGAACCAATATAGATTTCTCGTCGGAGACATGAAAGACTTAATCAAAGTCACGAAAGAAGAACAACCCAAATCAATCCAACTCTCCGACGATATACAGGCTCATATTCTTCCATATTACCACCAACTCCGTACCAAGTATGGTGAGTGTGTGTCTGTGTGTATAAGTGTGTGCGTGTGTGCGTATGTGTGTGTATTCTATTTTCACATGTAGTTTTTGCTGGAATTTTAACAGGTGAGAATTGCATCATATGGTTTGGACCTTCACCACGATTGATTATTTATGATGCGCTGCTTCTGAAGGAGATCTTTGCCAAACCTGATATTTTTCATAAGCCAGTACCTGACCCTATTGGGAAAAGAGTTGCTGGCGGGCTTCTGTTTCTCGAAGGTGAAAAATGGGCTAAACACAGGAAAATCGTCAACCCCGCTTTTCATTTGGAGAAGCTGAAGGTAAATTTCATATTGAGTGTGTGTGTGTGTGTGTGTGTGTTCTCTAATTTTCTAGTTTCTGAATACAAGTTTGTGTGATTAAATACTAAATATATGTGCAGAATATGGTACCTGCAATTCGGTTGAGTTGTACAAAGATGATAGACAAATGGGAGGCCCTGTTTGGCAATGGTGAAGAATCACAGGAAATCGATGTGTGGCCACATCTTGAAAATTTATCAGGCGATGTAATATCGCGAACAGCTTTTGGTAGCAGTCACGAACAAGGAGGAAGGATATTTGAGCTACAAAAGGAACAAGTCAAGCTTTCTTTGGAAGTCATTAAGTTCTTTTTCATCCCGGGATGGAGGTAAAAGCTAATCAAGAATTGAGATCTACTTGTATAAGATCAATTATTTGATTATCTTAATATTCTTCGATTTTTGGACAGATTTGTCCCGACAAAGGCGAATAGAAGAATGACAGCAATCTCGAAAGAAATTCAGTCCTTATTGAGGGGTATTATCAGCCAGAGAGAGAAGGCAATGGAAAGTGGAGACAGAATTGATGAAGACTTGTTGAGCACATTAATGGCGTCGAATTTGGATGAAATTCAAGAACATGGGAACAAGAAGAACATGGGATTGAGTATTGAAGATGTGATTGAGGAATGTAAGCTTTTCTACTTTGCTGGTTCAGAAACAACTTCATCTCTGCTGGTGTGGACAATGGTGATGCTAAGCAAGCATCAGGAATGGCAAGCCCGCGCTAGAGAAGAGGTTTTGCAACTTTTTGGGACGAAAGAACCAAATTTTGACGGTCTCAATCGCCTTAAAACTGTAAGACATTTTGGTAGCGTTTGCAAATTTTATAAAAAAGGATTTTTAACTAAAAAAGAACAGCAGATATTGATCGTTTTGTTTTAGTGCATCTGTTAAGAATCAGCTGAAATGAATTAAAAACACATGTGGGTTTTTCAGTTATTTAAACTTAAAAGTGCTTTTATATTATCTTTTTCAGTTAAAAACACTACCAACTTTATTACTTCTACTTTTACTTTTCTAGGAGCTGCTTTTTTTGCGTACAACACCCCTTATATATTATCTAATATCCAGAATAAGAAATATTTAACAGATGCACTTGAAATATTCTGTAATCAGAACATCATAAAAGTTCACTTTTTCCAAATTTTCTTGCAGGTGACGATGATTCTCCACGAGGTTTTGAGGTTGTATTCACCGGCGCCCATGACGGCTCGAGCCCCCACAAAGACTGTGAAACTGGGAAACATAACTCTACCAGTTGGAGTAGATTTGGTTATACTAATAGGCCTTCTTCATTATGATCCCAAGATTTGGGGTTACGACGCAAAAGAATTCAATCCAGAGAGGTTTTCGGAGGGAATTTCAAATGCAACAAATACCCAATTTTCCTTCACGCCATTCATCTCAGGCCCACGAGCATGCATAGGACAACACTTCGCGATGATTGAGGCAAAAGTGATTCTTGCAATGATGCTACAACGTTTTAGATTTGAGCTATCTTCCTCTTACATGCATGCTCCTTTCTCAATTCTCACAATTCAACCCCAGCATGGAGCTTCCTTGATTTTGCACAAGTTGTAATAACTAATGGTTATGGTGCATGTATTCTTTTCTATCGGTTAGTTTTACCAATCACATATATAGCACAACCGCACGAGCAGTACACATCGCGTGTGAGTTGAGTGTCAATGTAATTACGGAAACCGTAACCGAGTCCAATTATTATAGAATACAGTAATGTTTTCTTGCTATTAGCTAAAAGAACTGAAAGCGAGTGTTTTGTTTTGCTACTTTGGCTTAAAAGAAGTTGAAAATTAGCTGGTAATACTTACATTATTTAAAAGTACTTTCTTAATATTTTGTTTTCAAAAGATCCCAAACCTTTACTAATCTAACCTCTTACCTTCTGAAAAGCTGAAATATTTGTGAACGTAGGGCGAAACTAAAAAAAGCTTTCATGCTTTTTTTTATTATTATTTTAAACCTCCAATCCCCCGAGAATCCAAATCTACATGCACATGTAGACATGAAGTAAGGTCGTCTTCCATCCCCAGGAATATTATATATACAGTGCCTGGAAAGGACAAAACCAATGAAAGTTTAAAAAATTGGATTTTGCTGTGAGTTTGCCTGATTTTAGGCGACCACTGAGCGTGGGTTGTCAGTTTTGGTGAAGGAAGAAACAAGCAATTAAGACGAAAAAAAGACGACGGAAAAAGTATTCGACGTAAATATAATGTTTTATCACTATTAACCTTGCAAAATTGTTTTTGCAACAAAACAACTTCTTAAAATTAATGCCAATAAGTATGTTCTTGAAGCAATAAAGTATGAGTTTATTGATTAAACTACTACCCATAGGGAAATTTTATAGGTACATACCTTAGTCCTGAAATAGCAAATTATGTTGTGTTATTATTAAATTAATTTATTATTTATGTAATTATAGATTTGAATATTTGTACAGTTATTTAATAAAAATATATACTATTAAAGGGGTATTTTAGTCAAGAAATTTTGTGGGTTTTTTCGTTCAATTTTGCATTGGTGGCCTAATTCTCCCAGGTGAAAGAGAGGGGTATAGGTCTCGATCACGTGTGAAGGGTGCATTGGGCTATCGATCTGGAGCTACTGCGTAGACAACTAGTCGGGTACATAAGTTGTTCTTTGTCCTATTCCAAAATGAGCTCCTGGCTCTGTGTTTTCTAACGTTGGATTATTTCCCCATGATGAGGCGTTTAGGAGGCTTAAGTCTCTTATTCCCGACCCAAACTTTTATAATACACATAGATAGGTATTTACATATATTAATAATTGAACTGATTTAATTATTCTTGTACATTTTTTAGGATCACATGTTATTTTAATTTTAAGCATTATGTTATTGCTTTTCTGTACTATGAGTTAAAAATAATTTGAAATGAAATTTAAAGTATAAGTTACATATAATATTTATTTTATAAATCTATTTCTTTGGTGACTGGTGTGATGAATTGTATTTATTTTGCATTCGAATTTGTTTGGTCCACTGAAGTACGTATAAAAGGCATTTTATAAATTACATTGATGTATATTTATAATTAGAAACCGAGATCAATTTGGTCTAAAGTCTAAACATTTGTGTTCATATTTTTGTTTACTAGTCCATTTAATGCCATTATAAGGCCTAATATAAGTGGAAATTGATGCTTACAACGAATGGCGGGAGAGCCGCTTTATCCTACTGTACCCGCACTTTTAAGAGCAAAAACTCCACTATTCAGTGTTAATATAACGGCTCCTTTTTTGAGTTTTAACATAACATGGCAAATAACTTTCAGGAATAGTAAACACAGTATAAGTGTTACGATGTGATTTGTTCAAAGGGATAATTATGATTAGAACATAGAGTTCATTCAAGAGTGTAAAATGTACTTTACCCAATGTCAAAAATAACTCTAGTATTCAACATCAAGAAGATCCACATGGAAATTTTGTATATCATCTCACCCTGCTATTAATCTATTCTGAATAAAGAAATAATTAGCTCGTTGGAATCGTTTTGAATATAAAATAAGAATCAAAGTCAAGGGCTGTCTGGATATGGATTCCTCCTTCCTAAATCCTACATTTGAACCGAGTTTCTTCACATAATTTGTCCCAATCAAAACCCAAATTCTCATTAACTTGTCGAAATGGAACTCGGATTCAGCTCAGTACTCTCCTCTGTTCTGATCGCCGGATTGATAATATTAGCTGCCAGAGTACTGGACTGGCTCTGGTTCAGGCCAAAGAAGCTGGAGAAATTATTGAGGAAACAGGGTCTTCAGGGGAACCCATATAGATTTCTCATCGGAGACCTGAAAGACTTTTTCACAGTAACGAAAGAAGAACAACCCAAATCAATCCAACTCTCCGACGATATACCGGCTCATAGTCTTCCATATTACCACCAACTCTGTACCAAGTACGGTAAGTGTGTGTGTCTCTGTGTCTCTGTGTATATGTGTGTGTGTGTGTGTGTTCTCTTATGATACGTAGTTTCTGCTGGAACTATAACAGGTGAGAATTGTTTCATGTGGTTTGGCCCTTCACCACGATTGATTATTTATGATCCGCTGCTTCTGAAGGAGATCTTTGCCAAAACTGATATGTTTCATAAGCCAGTACCTGACCCTTTTGCGCAAAGAGTTGCTGGCGGGCTTCTGCTTCTCGAAGATGAAAAATGGGCTAAACACAGAAAAATAGTCAACCCCGCTTTTCATTTGGAGAAGCTGAAGGTAAATTTCATATAGAGTGTGTGTGTGTGTGTGTGTGTGTGTTCTCTAATTTTCTAGTTTCTGAATACAAGTTTGTGTGATTATATACTAAATATATGTGCAGAATATGGTACCTGCAATTCGGTTGAGTTGTTCAAACATGATAGATAAATGGGAGGCACTGTTTGGCAATGGTGAAGAATCCCAGGAAATAGATGTGTGGCCACATCTTGATAATTTATCAGGCGATGTAATATCGCGAACAGCTTTTGGTAGCAGTCACGAACAAGGAGGAAGGATATTTGAGCTACAAAAGGAACAAGTGAAGCTTTGTTTGGAACTCATTAAGTTCTTTTTCATCCCGGGATGGAGGTAAGAGCTAATCAAGAATCGTGATCTAGTTATTTGATTATCTTAATATTCTTCGATTTTTTGACAGATTTGTACCGACAAAGGCGAATAGAAGAATGGCAGCAATCTCAAAAGAAATTCAGTCCATATTGAGGGGTATTATCAGCCAGAGAGAGAAGGCAATGGCAAGTGGAGACAGAATTGATGAAGACTTGTTGAGCACATTAATGGCGTCGAATTTGGAAGAAATTCAAGAAGATGGGAACAAGAAGAACATGGGATTGAGTATTGAAGATGTGATTGAGGAATGTAAGCTTTTCTACTTTGCTGGTTCAGAAACAACTTCATCTCTGCTGGTTTGGACAATGGTGATGCTAAGCAACCATCAGGAATGGCAAGCCCGCGCTAGAGAAGAAGTTTTGCAAGTCTTTGGGACGAAAGAACCAACTTTTGACGCTCTCAATCGCCTTAAAACTGTAAGACATTATGGTAGCGTTGCGTTTGCAAATTCTATAAGAAAAGCGATTTTCCGGTTTTAAATAAAAAGAACAGCAGATATTGACTGTTTGTTTTGGTGCATCTTAAAATAAGCTGAAAAAGAAATATTCAACGGACGCAATCGAGTTCTTTAATGAGAACATCATAAAAGTTCACTTTTTCCAATTTTTATTGCAGGTGACAATGATTCTCCATGAGGTTTTGAGGTTGTATTCACCGGCACCCATGACGGGTCGAGCCCCCACAAAGACTGTGAAACTGGGAAACATAACTCTACCAGTTGGAGTAGATTTGATGATACTAATAGGCCTTCTTCATCATGATCCCAAGATTTGGGGTGACGATGCGAAAGAATTCAATCCGGAGAGGTTTTCGAAGGGAATTTCAAATGCAACAATTACCCAATTCTCCTTCACGCCATTCAGCTCAGGCCCACGAGCATGCATAGGGCAACACTTTGTGATGATTAAGGCAAAAGTGATTCTTGCAATGATGCTACAACGTTTTAGATTTGAGTTATCTTCCTCTTACATGCATGCTCCATTCTCAGTACTCACACTGCAACCCCAGCATGGAGCTTCCTTGATATTGCACAAGTTGTAATAACTGATGGTTATGGTGTATTCTTTTCTATCTGTTAAGTTCTACCAATCACATAGCACGACCGCACAAATAATTCACATCGCATGTGAGAATAATCTGAGTTGAGTATCGATGTAATTATGGAAGTCGTAACTGAGTCGAATTAGTATGAAATAAAGTCGTGTTTTCTTGCTATTAGCTTAAAAAACTGAAAGAGGAGTGTTTTGTTTTGCTACTTCGGCTTAAAAGAAGTTGAAATTGGCTGGAAATACTTTGAGTTGTGTTTTTCTAGAACTCCAAAACTAAAGCTCGTGGAACTCGAATCCAACCCAAACTTATCGGATTCAAGCTAATTTTGTCCAAACTCGCCTCGGCTTAGAACCAGTTAGAAAAGAAAAAAAAGCCATAAAATCGACGAAGTTTTCACAATTCAAATCAAAAGGTCCATTTTCACTTGTCTCTGGAGTACATGGCAACCGCAGCTTAAAGAAAATATATAAAAATCACAAACTCGAATATATAGTTGCCTATAAATCGTATTTCTCCTCGAGTAAACACAGACCGAGGCGCCTAGAATGTCACATAGTCCAATTTTTAACAATTTTCAGCCAAACAAGCATATAACTAGGAGGCTCAAACCTTTCACAGAAGCGAATAATTGGCCATGTAAAGCATCAAAATTGTATTCCATTTGTCACTTAATACTGAATTGATAAACCAAAAATTAATAAATCGAAAAATTAAAGGGAAGGACTAAGACATCACGGTATAAATCAATTATTCAAAGGTAAGGCAGGTAAAAGTACCTTTAATTACAATTACAATTCTCAACACTCTCATTGTCCCAATCGTCCAAAGTCTTGAGGTGGCCATACCTGTAAACACAAAAATGACAGGATAAGTAGATATTACATAGAACAACTATCACGACGCATCATTCCTGAAGTCAGTATTATTCACATTATGCAGATGCTATTATTCATTGACATGCATCTCGATTTATATATCAGCAAATAATGTTTTAAACAACTATGTTGAATGTTCTATTATATTTTGATTTATCACATTAACACTGAAACTTCACATTATCGTAACAAATAGGTACTTAAAACAAAGCAAAGGGGTCTGAAAACAGACAATATTGCCTGCTGGAAATGAAGAAGCGTAAACAAGCACGCAACACATATAACTGAAGTTATACAAAGAAATTTATTCAAGAAAAAGGCACTAGCAGCTTACTCTAATAAAGACTTTGCCAAGAATCAGCCCATAAGGAACTGGGCCAAGATGCCGCGAATCATTCGACGCATAGATGTTATCGCCCTGAATCCATACATGGCCCTGTGGCACCTATTATGCCAATGTAGTGAAAAGATTGTAATATTACATAATAGTTCATTAGTAAGCAGCAGTTAATAACAATTTAAAAACCTTATGAAAGCCATTTCCCATTTTCAGTTAATTACTTTGATTTACTGCTGAGATGCAGAAGCTATAGGAAGTTGTAAGTACATTATCACTCATATCAGTGTGCATAAGTAACAAGCAAGTTACAATTAAAGTACAAGCAACTGGAAAAGCTAGATCCAATTACTAAAATATAATGCCATAATATTTCGGCTTACTAAACAGCAATACAGTCAGTCAGTATAGAAAGTTTTCCCGGGATACGCAGCAAGATTTTCAGGTATTAGAAATGGTTGCACAATATTATTCTCCTCTCCTCTCCAATTCATGAAAACAACGAAACCTCGAGCAATAAATGCCATTCATAAAGCAAATTGAAGATATAATTTTTGCAAAACCATCACTAACTTACATAGAACAATTCAAGAATCAAAACTGGGTAGGTCAGGTAAGATGTTGAGCTAATGTTATGCTAATGACCATCTCAAAAACACTTAGAAGTTCATCAGTTGAGCAAAAAAAATTTCAAATACAACAATTACTTAATTTTCTTAATAAAACAGGGATTGCCAAGAACACAAATAACTGAAATATGACCATCTCAAAAACACATAGAAGTTCATCAGTTGAGCAAAAAAAATTTCAAATACAACAATTACTTAATTTTCTTAATAAAACAGGGATTGCCAAGAACACAAATAACTGAAATATTGAGATGTAACTAAGCATTGAAAAAATTCTTTATCCTACGAAACGCATGAACTGGTACTCTTATTAGAAATTCAGAACAAATCATAAGCATACCACTACTGAGTAAGAGCGGTCACTGCGACCAGGTTCAACCAAGAAGGTGACGGTATCGCCCTCCATCCCAATGATGCGCTTCGTTATGGTCTTTCGAGGGTTATCCGGTGACTTCACCAAAACGACGTCGCCGGGACCCACCTTCCCCAAGTACGGGGACAGCTTCTCAACCAGCAAAACGTCGCCGGTGAAATTCAATGTGGGCAACATGCTCGGCCCATAGACCTTCAGCAAAATTAAATACCATCAGTTAATCGACGCTCAGATAATTTTGACTGTGGAGAATCAAAGCAAGCAAAAGTAGGAGAAGCGTACTAGGGTTGGGGAGCAGATATAAGTGTCGGTGACGTGCAAAAGGGAAAGAAATTGAGCGAAGAGAACGGAGTGGCCCATGATTTCTTTCGCTGTAGATTTCCATTGACGAGCATATTGCAGCAGTTTTGCAGCGCTCATTGTCTCAGTTCAGTTCCCATTTATGGTGTTCACGGTCAATTGCAAATAGTATAGAGGAGGTTGTACCGCAGATAAACCTGGCGGCTGTAATTTTCTTCAAGAGCAGTAACTTGTAAATACAACAAAAATTTTATTTTTCTTTTCATGTTCTTCTAGAAAAAGTAATAAGAAAAGAAGAAAACAAAGTCGGATTACACAACAATTATTGCACTTAAATTACGATAATTATATTTAAATCCCTCCATTTAACAAAAAAATATAACAAAACTCATTCGACAATTAAAATTATAAATAGACTCTCTCAATTATGGCTTTCTTTAGACGAAAATATCTATAGTTTATAAACTTATTTTGAGATCTCATCATTATAAAAAAAATTCTTTTATTATTTATAGCAATTTCTTTTAAAAAATAAAAAAGAAAAATAATCCACCATCACCACGTTTTTGGATCTGGGATTACCAATGCAAGTATCAGAAATATTGTTCATTGATTTACAAAAAAAAAAAAAATTTAATATCAATTAATCATGAAGCTAATTTCTATAACATTTTAGCAAAACTATGGCAGGTAATTTAGTTATTTTGTAATTTTTTATTAGGTTTTTAGATTTCTAATAGGGTTAGCTTGAAAGTATGTCTGTAATTTTTAGTAGTTGAGGGGGTGTTGTTGTAATTATCCTTAGGTCGAGGGGTGTAACCGTGTAAGTGTAATTACTTTTTTTTTAAGTTAACGACTGTTAAGGGTAAAATGATAATTTTACAACTTTCCATTAAGTTTTTAGCTATGTTGCACGGATACGGATACGGGGACACGAACACGACACGACACGGACACGGCAACACGGATTTTTTTTAAATTTTAGGACACGACACAACTGACTAATATAAATTTTAATAAAAATATAAATGTTCATATATAATATATGTACAAATATTAATAAAAAAATAAATTTATCACAATATAATATAATTATTAGTAAAATTTAAATATACGAATTGATTATTATGTTAAAAGAACATTATAATTTGTAGATTATAATATTGTGAGAATCAATTAAAAATGATGAAAAAATAAATTTAAATTAATTTAATACACCGTTTCATTCATTTATAATTTTTTATTTTTTCTCAAATAAAGTTTGACCCTTTTAAATAAAAAAATTTGAGTTTGCCGTGTCGGACACTTCCCTCAGCCGTATCATAACTGTGTCAGACACTCCCCCAGCCGTGTTCGACACCGTGTCCTAATTATTATTATTTTTATTATTTTCGGACACTTTTTGCCGTGTCCGACACGTGTCGGGCCCGTGTCCGTGTCCGTGTCCGACACGTGTCGGACACTGCACGGACACATTTTCTACCGTGTCCGTGCATTAGTGGTTTTTAGGTTTCTAATAGGGGTTAGAAGGTTTGTCTGCAATTTTTAATAGTTGAAGGAGTCTTGCTGTATTTTTCCCCAAATCGAAAGGGTGTAGATGTAATTTTCCCTTTAAATTATTAGCTGTATCAAAATTTTCCACAAAATATGTTGATGCCATTGTCCATGACTCCATGTTATGTCTCATGAATAACTACTCCCCTAGAAAAAGAAAATTTTGACATCAAAGTAATTTTATATAATTTAAACAAACTTTTGGCTTTTAACTCAATTTTATTAGTAAATTTACATTCAATACTCTTTAAATTTGGTGCAATTATAAATTAACTTTTCTTATCTCAGAATTTCAAAACCCCCCTAAAATTTCATAATGCCTAAGTTTTATACCAATTTAATTAAAGATTTTAAGTTCGACTTCTTCAGAGCTTAAAATAAGCACAGTTTTATTTTAAAAAAGAATGAAAATTTGTAATGTGGTAAACTATTTTACTACCCTTGACAAACTATTTGTATGATTAAAATCTTGAGAGTTTTTGTAGCTTGGAAACTATTTTAATACTAATGTAGCTCAGAAGTCCCTTTTATACTAATGATTGAACCATATTTACAGATTGTAAATTTAAACATTATCCGGACTAAAACTCATAAAATTAGAATTATTTTTTAATAAATTCAACAATTATCCTTCAAAATATATAATAGAGTTTTCTCATTCCAACCCCAGAGTTCTTTGTGCCCAAAACGCATTATGGTTTTCTCAGAAATCACAGTATAAAGTACAAATGAATCTTGTTAACATTTTTTTCCCTTTACAGAAAACACAAGAAGATTCTTCAAGAAAGAAAACACAACAAGAACTTTCCAAGAACGTAAGAAAATAAGCGTTCCCCGAGCTCTCTTCTCCGATTGCTCGATCGATGATCAAGAGTTTAGACTTTTCTTTATTGGAGAAGAATTCGTTCGGAGTTTCTGTTTCGATCACATCAGTATTAGTTCTCTAATGGCGGTTGGAATGAGAAAGGACGTCCCATTCTTTGGTCGACTCAGTGAACAGCCGGTGGAACAAAACCGAGTCTGCAAATACTGGCTCCAAGGCAGATGCAACAGAGAGCCATGTAGGTTCATGCACAGAGAACCACCACCTCCACATGAAGATAATCATCAAAAGCAGCCAAGAAACGCAACCTGGAGAAACCCTAATTATAACGGTACCAACGGTGGGATTATCCGAAAGGCAGTCTTGGTAGATTCTGGAAGAAAAAGCGGTTACGTGGATCAAGAAAAAGCCATTGCTTCTAATGCGGCAAAAGCTGAATCGAAAAGTACTGTTCGAAAAGATCAGCCGACCCAATGCAAGTATGGGGTCACGGGAAATTGCGTCCATGAAGATAAGTGCAAGGATTTGCACTCTTGGTTTTCTGGTTCGGGATTCACAATGTTGACCAAGTTAGAAGGTCATGCCAAGGCTATTACTGGAATTTCACTCCCGTCGGATTGTGACAAACTGTATTCAGGCGGCAAGGATAGGACTATTCGAGCTTGGGACTGTAATAGTGGTCAATGTGTTGGTTCTATGATTGCTGATGGTGAAGTTGGGTCTATGATAGCTGAAGGCCCATGGGTGATTGTTGGGTTGCAGAATTCTGTTAAGGCATGGAACCTCCAAAATCATGCTGAGTTTTCTCTTAATGGACCAACTGGTTTAGTTTGTAGCATAGTTGTGGATGATGATAAGTTGTTTACTGGAATAGAGGATGGTACAATATTGGTATGGAAATGGCATCATCAAGAGACAAATATTCCGGAACCAACTGCAATGCTGAAGGAACAAAATGGTGCCGTTTGTTCACTTGTTATTGGGGCTGATAGGCTCTATTCAGCTTCAAGAGACTCTACCATAAAGGTCTGGGACCTGCAGAATTTGCAATGCTTGCAGACACTATATGGACATGAGAGAGACGTTATGTCTGTCCTCTGCTGGGACAGCTATTTGATTTCTGCTTCTCTTGACAATACACTCAAAGTCTGGTGTGCAAAAGAAAGTGGGACTATAGAGGTGGTTTATGAGATCAAAGAAGATCATGGGATGATTGCTCTGTGTGGCATACACGATGCACAAGCTCAGCCTATTCTACTCTGCTCGTGTAGTGACAACACTGTCCGCCTCTACGACTTGCCTTCATTTGTCGAGAGGGGGAGAATATTCTCAAAGCGTGAGGTTCAAGTTATTCAAATTGGGATCGATGGGCTATTTTTCACCGGTGATGCAACGGGTGAAATTTCTGTTTGGAAGTTGCTTGGAACTCCAAACGCAGCACTGTCATGATTCCTACTTATTAATGGAGAAAGCTGTTTGTCAGATTTGATGTATTCTTTTGTGCTCTGCTTTTGAGCAAACATGATTCCTTCTCATCAATGGAGAAAGCTGTTTGTCAGATTTGATGCATTTTTTGTGCTCTGCTTTTGAGCCAATAGGAAAGCTGCTAGATGATAGATACTCTGTTTCTTCGGAGATGTAAATGAGGAAAAGGCCACCAATGATGTAGCGTTGATTCAAGTGTTAAAAAATATATTCCACTTAAGTCTATATACTTACAGTGAGGAAGTAAAATAATATTCTTGCATAGTAATCTTTTGTTCTTCATGATATGACAATACATATATATCAAGAGTACAACAATGAATTCATTGTATCCTCATTGGTCATTCTCCAAAAATGACCAAAATAATCATACATTGCAATAGCAACCAAAGCAATTAATTGCTCAAGAATACCTGTAAAAATACAAACCCCTCCCACAAACAGCTTTCTGTATACTCCACTTCAACTGAGAAAAAACTTCGGCTGGAACACCTCTCCACAGTCAAGAACAAACCGGATATCGCGCAGTTGCAAGCATACAGTTCATTCAATTCGTTCTAAATTATAATTCACCATTTGCTCAAGCGCTAATCTAAACGAACTTTGTGGTAAGCATTGCAAATTCTCAAGCGCTTCATCAGCTTTCTCTCTAGCCAAATAACGAGCCCTATCAATTCCTCCACTTTTCTTGACAATATCAATGGCCTGATCGAGAGAGCCCGTCTCACAAAATTCAGATTCGATTATATCCCGCAATTTTGATTCCTTTTCTAATGCAAATATTACGGGCGCAGTTAAATTTCCTTTGGCTAGATCACTTCCAGCAGGTTTCCCAAGCTGCTCTGCTGATTGAGTGAAATCTAATATATCATCAACAACTTGGAAAGATAGACCTAAGTTCTTGCCATATTGATACATCTGCTCACTTATCTTATTGTCGACCCCACTAAAAATGGCGGCCCCTTTCGTGCTAGCAGCAATTAAGGAAGCGGTTTTGTAGTAACTCTTGATTAAATACTCATCCAGGTGAACATCACAGTCAAATAAGCTGGAGGCTTGCTTTATTTCACCACTAGCAAAATCTTTAATTACCTGCAATTGTACCCTTCTCCATTAGAAAAAAGACAACCATATTTGTTTGTTTTATGTGTGAGGTTTGTGTATAACCTGACTGATGAGCTTTATGACTTCGAGATTTTCAAGATTTGCTAAGTACCATGATGACTGTGCAAACATGAAATCTCCAGCTAGGACAGCGACTCTTGTCCCGTATAGTTGGTGGACAGTTTCCTTACCTGAAATAAGAGCAGTATTTGAGGGAGATGATTTTTTGAAAAAGAGTTTTTGTGGCACATTTATTGGTGAAGTAAAAAATTACAAGAAGAAAATTAACCTCTGCGCATGTCGCTTTCATCTAATACATCATCGTGTATCAAACTTGCAGTGTGGATCATTTCGATGATCTCAGCCAACCTTCTATGTTCTTTAGTGAGTTCCCTGAATCATAAAATTTAAGTACATATATTAATAAAAATAATTTTGCCTAAAGAATGGGAACATAGAGAGTATTTAACATAGCTCACTTCAAACCAGCAATTTCTGCAGTGGCTCTTGAAACAAGAAAAACTAGAGCTGGTCTCATTCGTTTGCCACCAGCTCCAAAGATTTGCTCTGCAGCTGACATCAAAACTGGATTTTCTGCACCAACAATCTAGTAATGATTTCTATCAGAAATGTAAATTTTTTAGATGTTTGGGTTGCAAATGAAAAAAGAGACATCAATTTTGATTTTCATATAATAATGAAAAAAGATGCTGAGAAGTGAGTCAAATAATCAGATTTAAGTGTACAACCATGATACTGTCATTCGGCAATTTGAAGGGGCCAAGAAAACAGAATAAATAAACAGCCCAAAATCAAGTTGAACAAGAGCAGAAGAAAATAGAACACTAGAAAGTATGCATATGTGTGCGTGTGTGCGTGTCTGATGCATTCTAGTCTCACAGAATATGCAAGATTTAGCCAAAAAAAACAAAAATACCCTACGAAAGGCATCAAAGAAATGGATCCGAAGAACTAAAATAAGAGTGTCGCATTTTATTGTTTTTCATGACTTCCAGCATTGTGCCCAAAAATAATGCATTAATACACCACCATGAAGAGTTTCCATTTTTATCATAAACACCACTTATCAGAAGCGTTCAGACAACTTAACCGAATTGCTGTTCTTGATTAATCTTAATTCTTATTCTTCCCTTTTCACATGGTCATAATAATTCATTCATGTGATTCCCTCAACAGCAATTAGAACAAAATCCCCCACAGAGCGTAGAAGAACTAGATAAACTCACAGATTGTAGATTCTTGTTCAGTGTTAGAAGGTCATCAGCAACCACTTCAAACATATCTGACAGTGAATAAGTGCTTTTAGACTTTTTTGTTAAGTCCAGCACTGGAAGATTACCAGCTTCAATCCCTATACGGCACAAAGACTATCAAAAACCTCAAAGATTCAAACTTTGGCAAATGAATCACCATAGCAATTGCAACATAACTTAACAAATCCAAAGAAAAAAGAAAAAATTATATCACATTACCGTTGAGAAAAGCTTCTGGAGTCTTTGTCTGAAGCACGCGACATCGGCCAATTCCCCTCCGAGCTCTGCTCCCTCTATTAACATTCCTAAGTACTCCCTTGGTACGATTTCTTACAGAGAAGGGATCAAAATAAGCATTGGAAGAGCACCCACACGATGACAAATTTCTTCCAAAATCAAGATTATGGCATGTCATTGACATCATCCTCAATCTAATTATCCAAACACTATAACTAACTGATTTTCCGACGAATTCAAGAACCCACTTCAGAAACTAGGTAAATTTCTCGTTTCAAGAAACCCCATCAATTAAAAGCTGGGTCAGAGCAATAAAAATTGAATCTTCAGAAAAAAAAAAAAAAAAAAAAAACACTGATGAAATAAACCAAAACGTCAACTGGGTGTTGAGCTTAGAAGCTTTTTCTCTTCTGAGAGAGAAGAGACGTGGAAGTTGAACTACAGCGCAAAGAAGAAAAGAGCTACTGAATTTGTGTTGTGAATATGTAGCAACTTTTGGGTGGGGAAAGAACTACCACACAAATATGAAAGTTTGAATTTTTCTTTTTCCTTCCCTTTTATAGCTCAGAGGCTTCAATTTTTCCTGAAATTCAAGAAAGTATATATAAAATTAGACGAGAAAATGGTGGCGGGAGAGAGTGATGTTTAGGATACTTTTCGATACCTTGAAAAAGGTTTTATTCTTTTAGAACATTTGGAGCCGGCCAATTACTGATACTACGACTTAGGAACCTTATCTCGCCGTCAACTGTGTGTGAGAGAGAGTAGAACTTCGGTTGGCAACTTGGTGGGCCGTTGCTTTCCATAAAATAAGGTGTAATAAAAATTAAGAAAAAAAAACAAAGATATAGTTGGTGGACCGTATTAAGCTTTGTTGTGGTCTGATAAGAGCCAGGAAAAAAACTTAAAAATTACATTATTAATATTACACAATGATATGTACAGATTCTGCCACGTTTTTCTGCTCATATCTGTGGCTCTCTAATTTCACAATCATATATGATATGATTAGGTTAACAAGACTTTCGAAATATAAATAAATCATTAATTTGAATAAAATATAGTAATCCATGATACTACTATGAACATGGGACAAATGGATATTTTTTATTGTGAAAAATATGGCTGTCACAATGTTGATTTGGTTTTTTTTTTCTGGATTCAAATCAATATTTTTGATGGAAAAGAAAAGGAGTGAACTACCCCTAGACATCTGATATTTGGTCTAATTATATTTAAATTGTTCTTTCTTCTATTTTACTTAGGGTTCCTAACTATTATGTTAGGTTTTATGGATTAAACTTCCAAAAAAAAAAAAAAAATGCCCCTCAATAGCTGTTTTTCATGTTAGTTATAGGAAAGTTCGGACTTTTATGGAGCATTTTAAACTACATGATTTTTTGTGTCATATTCGTATTTTACGGGGACCCTAAATGTAATTCTACTTATATAAGGGCAGAAATGTTCTTTTACAGGCAAAAATTAGTACAAAACGAATTTATGGTACATGTGAACTGTAGAGTATGAGGAGTTGGATTTCTCACATTTGTTTTACAAACACAACGGCCTTTTCATTTTTCACAGGAATTATATATCTCCCAAATAATTGTTGGGTTTAAATGTAATATTTTTCTTTTGGCCTCTTGACCAAATTAAACTTGAATCAAGTGTGTTAAATTAATGGACCTTAGTCTAATTCAATCCCCAAAAGCTACCTTAAAAAGGGAGATTTGTCAAGCCACTATATAGTGAACCTCACATCTTTGATTATTCGATGTGAGATGGTTTAATAAAGTGAAAGATGCCAAGATCGAACAAATACTCAAATATAAACTTGACTTATTTAATCCCCAAAAGCTACCTTAAGAAGGGAGATTTGTCAAGCCATTATATAGTGAACCTCGAATCTTTGATTATTCGATGTGAGATGGTTTAATAAAGTGAAAAATGCCAAGATCGAACAAATACTCAAATATAAATTTGACTTATTTATCCAAGATTATAGTTCCAATCACATGTAACACTGATAGAATCATTCAAGAATCTAAAACTAGGACCAAATATTATTATCTTTCTTTATAATTCAAATACTATTATCAACAATATTATTCCATTCTTGGTACAAAGTACAATCTACATAGGCAGCAATATCGATCTGTAGTGTAAGCAGTTAGAAGTCAGCTTCTAAAGCTCATATCCTCCAATAGTATCCTCACTCATAAATGCAGCTGCCATAACCTGCACATCCTCTCCAACAACAACATTGTCAACAATAGCATATGAAAGTTCAAAATTTTAAAATTTCAGACTCGTTTTTATAAAACATGCACGAATATATCAGAATAAAACGTAAACTTACTTGGATCAGTGGTGACAATGAGTCCAGAGTTTCCGAAATAGCAATTCCATTGGTTTCTTCCTTTGGCCTTATAGTAAAGATTCATGGCTATAGAAGCATGGTTGAAAAGGTTGTCGGGCAAGGAACAAGTGCAGCCTTTCTGGATTATCCTGCAGTCTACTTGAGAGCAAGCATAGTTGATATTCGCCAACAGACTCCCCTGTTCTGATGAGGGCTTTGCCACACACCATGTCTTTTGCTGCACATTTATGTTTTTCAACCCCAAATGATCAGTAAAATAATCTTTAGCAGGTTTAATTTGAGTGAACAGATTTAGAAGTTTTTATAAAATGTAGTTCTATTTTCTTTTTTCTTGCCGGATTTTGCATCTTAGGAAAAATCCCATTTTTGGTCTCATAAAGTATACCATTTTCATAAATTCAGACACCCATTTTCTGTTCATTGACTAACGGAAGATTCTCCTTAAATTCATTAATCAATGAACGAAAAATGAAATTTGGGACACGTTGAGATTTTTCGGACTTTATAGAACATCAAATGAGAAAGTCATATAAACTATGACCAAATGTAGAAGTAGCATACTTTATGTTCCATATCCAATGGGACATGGATTGCAACTTTCCCCATATATAATATTTCATAAAACAAGTTTAAAAAAAAAAAATATTTCATAAAACAGAAAAATCTCACCTTATATCTCCGGGCCCTATTTTCTGTTCATTGACTAACCGAAGTCCCCCTAAATTCATCTAATCATCTCACTGGCTGAAAATTTCCCGAAATTCATTACTCAATGGACAAAAATTGAATTTGGGATATAAGGTGAGATTTTTCTGATTTTACTGGACATCATATGAAAAACCCAGTAAATAGGCAGTAATACATACTATCACCAAACGTGAAAACAACATATTTTATGAGACCAAAAATAAGATTTTCCCTACATTATACAAATTTAAGGAACAACTGTTCCTACCAGTCCAGTTTTCTACTAAAAACACTTACCCCTGAATGCGCTAATCCCTGGTTACAAACTGCAGAAATGTAGTTAGTAGTTGTCAGTAATTAATGTACTCCACAATAAACATGTTTGAGAAAAAAACCCTCAAATCTTGGAAGCATACATATCTTAATTAATCTACCTGAAATGAAGGAAAGCAGCAGCAGAGAAAGAGAAGTCATAGCTTTAGCCATTATTGAAGCTAAAAGGAAAAGAAAACCTTTGTGATAAGTTTGTAATGATGGATGTGTTGTACTCAAGACAAATCTACATAAATATATGTGTGTACTATATATATATATTGTCTTTTTGGAGCAAGAGGTGCATATTTTTTAGTGGTGGGGAAGAGCCATGTTTAACGGCTAATTTCCATAATGAGCCGTTAATTGGAATCACTTTTTGAAAATGGGATAAGAAGAGAGCCATTCTTGACTTTTGCTGTGTTTTTCTCCTCCTCTCAATAATTTCATAATCTGCCATTGATTCCAACTAATAGTTAATTTAGAATTTTTTTTTTATTCCATTCTTATCATTTCAAAGAATCGAACCCAACTTCCATATTTTGAATAATATCTGGTGGTCATTTAATCAAACGCCAATGATTTTGATTCCAACCAATAGTTAATTTAGAAATTTTTTTTTTCTTTTGTACAATATTTTAGAAATTCTAAATGAGCTCGATCTCAGGTTGTTATTGGGAAAGAAGATTTCCATCTTCTGTGTTTGAGGTTTAACCTAACTATAAATAGCCCTTATTACATGATTTTCTTCAGATTTTATCGATATTCATACCCCTGAAAATATTGTTATCTTGCAGTTCGTCGGTCTAAAAGTTAGTATAATTTGAAGTCTTGCTAATATGACCGGTCGTTCAAACATTATCTTTGCCACAATTTTCAAAAAATTAATTTTATATGAATAATGAAATATTTAGATTCTGAAAATAAAATATATTAATTTATAATTACACAAATAAATAATCCCTTATAAGTGATAGTGAATCGTGAATGTAAACAATTTCTCAATTGAGTACAAAGGCAGCTGCTCAAAAATTCTTTTATGATCGTTATTTATACATAGGGTTAATAGTCTACTAAGCCTAAAATTTAGCAAGGAGACTAATCATTATAGTCGACGATAGATACCCTGTTCTAGAAATATATATATATATATATATATATATATATATATATATAGAGGGTCAATAGTCGATATCTTCCCATGCCAGTATTAGATGAATTAGGCCATAAATGATTGTCAAAAATAGGGAGAAAAAGATTTGTGATGGTACAATTACTTTGCAATATTACCTTTTTTTTTCTATCACGGCATCTACCGTTGACTATAATGCATAGCCTTCTCATTAGATTATAGATACCTCAAATGTTTGGACAACTAGCCCGAAAATGCCTCCATACTCAAATTCAGGGACTTATTGAACTTATATAATTAATAAAACATTTCTTGAAGTAAAGTAACATATAAATGTTCACAATATAAATCATAAGAATATAACTTTTTTAAGCATACAATATAAATCCCCATAAATTGACCTAAACAGTATCAAAAGTGACGATGAAAACGCAACCAATCCATCGAATCAAGAAAGACCTTTTAAGTTGAAGATATCAATGCGATTTATTTGCGAATACATGTGTTGATTAGACCGAGGCTCATATTAAACAGTGCAGTTAGTTCATATAGATTTACACCCAACAGGTGGTTGATTAAAGGCCCCACAGACCTCCAAGCTTTACTAACAGCAAAATCTGCTGGCAAAAGAAAAATACTTTTCAGACAAGCTACAAATTTTATTTTATTTTTTGTGCAATCATCAGAAATCCCTTCTCACTGACGTTCGGAAAATCCGATTTCCAGATAAGAAAAAATGGCTTCAAGTGTAACAACGCCGTCCCCACTTTGTCATTCATCAGTCACAAAAACCAAATCATCTGCTTCAAACCCCGGAATCTGCTTTCTTGTTAACGCCCCAAACAAGCGACTATCAGGGTTGAAGAGTAAGATAGCTATCGCTTCCTTATCCACATTGGCTCATCATGAAAGGAACACTAGACTTTACACCCCAAAAGCTGGTTCATCCTTTTCAGGTAAACAATTAGATTTATTTAGCAAATTTTCAGTAATGCGGGTGAATTTATTGATACATTGTGGATATCTTGCCCAGTTAGATACTGTGCAAGCGTAGTTTCCCAGTTGAAGTGCAAGAAAGGAGTTTTTTAGTTCGTAAAGCATAGCTTCTCCAAGAATTTACCTAGGTGCATTCGGTTGGAACCAATTTTAGTTTCTTTTTTAATTTGGAATTATCTTAGCCACATTTTCTGTCTTGATTATGATTTTAATCCTGTTTGTTTAAAATCGTGGGAGCTTATCTAGTGTTAGTATTTCTAATCTATACTGTTAAGCTCAGATAAAAAGGGATATTTTCTGTATTCTCAGTCTGATTGTGTTTCTGTTGTTTATTCAGTTATAAGTTCAGAATACACAGAAGAACCTGAGACGAAGGTGAAATTTCAAAAATCACTGAGCCTTCCAGGTTGCTCGTCTCCATTATCTTTACTTGGGACTGGTCAGTTGCTCTACCATCCAATTTTTATCTATATACTGTTTCAGATGCCTAATGATGCTATAAGCCTATAATAGTCACCATTTGTTTTATTTAGGCTATAGAGAAAAGGTTTTTGCAATTATTGGAGTTAAAGTTTATGCTGCGGGGTTATATGCGAACGAGTCCATCTTCAGTAAATTAGATTCCTGGAAAGGGCTTTCGGCTACTGAGCTGCATCAGGATTCGTCACTGTTCGATGCAATTTTTAGTGGTAATTTATCATTTAAATATTTGCAGTGTCGTCCTCTTTAGTTAAATGCAATTACATAAATGTCCTCCCTTTACTTCAAAATTACACATACCCCCCTTTTTAAATCTAACTTAGTTCCGACTCACAGTTGCCCACTCTATCAGTCCGTTACACATACTTAAATGATATCATTGTTAAACTTAACAAGATTTCCAAATTCTGTCAGCTTTGATTCAATTTAATGAATTTCTGATATCAAGAGGGGAAGTTTGTGTAATTTCACTTAGTTACAAGGGAGGATGGTGTAAATAAGGTCTTGATTTAAAAAAATAGTGACATTGATTTCATGAATGTGCAGCTCCACTAGAGAAATCACTACATATTGTTCTTGTGAGGGATGTAGACGGCAAAACATTCTGGGATGCATTGGACGATGCCATCTCTCCAAGAATTAAGTCAACCACTCCCGTTGACCAAACTGCGCTTTCAACATTTCGCAGCATTTTTCAAGGACGCCCTCTTAAGAAAGGAACTTCGATATTTTTAACTTGGTTGGACACAACCAAAATGCTCGTGAGTACAAAATCTTTTCGCTCCATTTTTCTGTCTTCTTCTCTGATAAATCTTGGCTGAGATTCGTTTCTTTTTTCTTTATGTGAAATTTCAGGTTTGTGTATCATCTGATGTGACGCCTTCTTCTGTTGACGCTACAATTGAATCATCAAATGTTACATCTGCCTTATTTGATGTTTTTCTTGGAGGTAGTCCAGTTTCTCCTACATTGAAAGCTTCGGTTTCTAGTGGATTGGCTGCGGCGCTTAACTAATTTAATTTAAATTTTACTCAGTTGGTTTTCAGTTAAGTTTTAAGCTACAAGGCTTAGGTTAATAAACTATAACATTTTGCCATGAGTTGCTTAAAATTTTATGTATTTATATATCTAAAAGATTGATTGTGTATCATAGATCCGTCTGTATCTTAATGTATTCATCTTTTCTATCACAATTTCGAGATTCCGATTTGAGTTCTTTCTAGCCTTTCCTTAATCCGGCTCTAGCAACATCTCTGAAAACAGAAATGGAAATACCAGGTTTTTCTCGTAAGTATAGGGTATATCTTTAAAAATTTTAAAAATAGATACAAATATGTGCCAAACATCAGGTCCATTCAAGAATTTTCCAGTATACACCATACCAAATGACAATTTTACAATAACAATTAACAGGCATTTCTTCACATTATTCTTGAGAAATTAGATGGTTTTTGCATGTCAAACAGAAGTTCAAGGGTATATAAAGCCTAACATTAAGATAAATTGAAAAGATTAATCATCATTTCTACTAAATAATATAAGATTTCATCTTCTCGATCGATCCATTAAGATTTAAGCCTTCTATCATTGATGAACTGCAAAGTCTCAACTCTCAAAACTATCTTTGGCAAGCCTTGTATATTTGGTGAAACAGGTGAAAAACACTTGAGAACTATACCATGTAATCTATGTACACCAACCTACTGCCCTAGTGACTTCTTATCATCCTGCAAACAAATACAAATCCATTCTGAAATCTCGAAGCCAACAAAATAATAATTAACAATCAAAAGTAAAAAAATAAAACTTATAAGTCATATATCTTACCTTCCCAACCGCGAAAGCTCAGGCTCTTGAAGCAGCAAATCTTGTAGGGGCTTTCCAGGCATTTCCTTGGAGGAAGAACTACAAAACACACCCAAATAATACGTGCTTTAGATTTTCTTCCTTAGGAAATATAAAAATCTAGGGAAAAGAAATTATTACCCGTTAATGAGATCAAAAGAAAGCAGCCTGTGGTGAATGGTGTAATCACTACCCACATAAGTGACAACAAGATTACCGGCATCTGGGTGGGGCCAGCTTCTAGAAGTAGGAAATCGTAATACAAATGTCCCAGGGTCCACGAGACCACTTGAGCCTTTAAGTGTAGATTCAGCTTCTTCCTTTGTGATAAATCCTTCCATCCAAACGGGTGATACTGAATCCCACATCGCATTAACTGCACTTTGTGACAGAGTAAAAGCTACTGGATATAACCAAGACCACATTCTCTCAAAATTTTCTTGGGAAACTATATCCAGGGAGCCAGATATTCTCTTCAGACACTCAAAGTCCTATATATTCACATATTTCAGACAGACAAAAAAATGTTAATAATAAGGAAAAGAAAAAAAAAATCTTAATCAAGAGGTAAGAAATCATAGAGGAAGTGACCTGAGGAGTCAACAAACGATTACAACAGGCTATTTTTGTGAAGTGTTCGTTAATCTTGAGAACAAGATTCTCCCATAGGATATGGTCGTTGTTCTCTGATATTGAAGTCCAAGCTTGTATTCCTTCCTCCACTAATTTCTTAGCTATTATTATTTGATGCCTGGAAATCAATTTAGTTATTTATATATTTAAAAGGAAAATTAAAATAGAGTTACTTGAATGTTGAGTGTTATTAAAAGAGACGAAAACAAGAAAATATGAAGAGAGAGAGTATACCAGTGATGCGAGCATCCTGAGAACAAAGAAACTTGCTTCGCAAAGTAAGAAAGTTGTTCTTGGGTAGCCGAAATAGCAATTTCCTTTAGAATGTGACATCTCTCTGCAGGACCTCCAAGACAGTATTTGAAGATAATCAAATCTGAAATTGGAGTTGAAACGCCGACCATGCTTTTTGTGTCACAATTTGTTCCTACGCTATTATCAGAAGCAGATGAGTTGTTCTCTGCTACATAATTACTTTCTGCTCTCCCATTCATACTCATCCCATGCGTGTTTTCCTAATTCAAATAAAAAAGTATGGAATCTTTGTAAAAAAGTGTAAAAATACAAAGACTTTGGATGGCAGAGTGTTCTTTCGCCTAATATTTACACTGTGTTTGGTGGTTCTAGGATTTTCCGGAGGAAATGAAATGAAATTGATGAGGAGTTGTTAGATAAAATAGGAAGCAAACTAAAAGAAAGGAAAATTGACGTAAAACTACACTATGACGAAGGAAAATCCCTTGTCCTCACAAAATAGTGAAGAGAAGGGAGAGAAAACAAGGAATGGTTACAATAACATTTTAACAACTCATGTTTATTTTAATTCATCACTCAACCCACTCCTAGTAGTCATATTTATTCTAATCCATCACTCACTTCACTCATATTATCCGAATTTCAACATGTCTTCTCAATTCATTTTTTTTCTCGACAACTAAACAAGCTTCTGGTTTTGTTTTACTTATCTTTTCTTTTCCTTAGTATTTCTTTCTTAGCAAAAACCTAGAAGTAAACATAGTGCAGCAGAGACAGAGGGCCCAAAAGCTACCTTAATACTAGTCCAACCATGAGATTGACATCCTTTAGTAGCTTCCGCCACTTGTTCTTTATACGTTGCAAATGGAATATCATTCCCTAATTTGATCCTCTTTGATGAAGGGCTCGGTTTGGCTTCACGAACAATATTAGGAATAAGTTCCACCAATCCATCTTCAAGACCACGAGACTTTCTCCACGTCACAGAAACAGTTCGTGTATTCCTATTACGAGAAACACAACGAATTGGGAGAGAGAGCGTCTCAAGAAAAGAAAATTTTCCCAATTTTGAAACATCAAATCTAATCCTGAAAAGCCTGTTGTCACACTTTGATGAAAGTTGAGATATCTTGAGTTTGAATGAAGCACGACCGTTGATTAGTTTACATGGTCTATCATGCGATGCATATTCGATCCCATCATAACTCATAAGAAGGGGCGGTTCTGAATCAGTGGTGTTCTCTACTAGAGCCTCGTTGTCGGCATACACAAGAGAAGCAACAACCTTAAGAGAAAGAAAAAAAAGAGCATCGAAACATTTAAGTGGAAAATTACGGTTACAATAATTAAGGCTAGTGAGTGAAAGAAATGGAGAATTACCTCTAAGTCTTTGTTCACAGGACAACCAAATGAGTTTAATAATGTAACATCCAGAGAAAAGATCCTCCTGCAAGATGCCTGGTTTATAACATAAAACAAAATTATAAGGAATCTGAATAATAAAACTGTAGAGGGTTTTGGCAGAGCTTATAAGTTCCGCATTTTTTACGAAATGAGCTTATAAAGCTCGAAAAATAAGCTGTTTGAACTTATAAGCTTGAAAAAGAAGCTGTTTGAGCTTATAAGCTCCAACAAATAAAAAAAGGGGCCTGCCCCAACTTTTCAGTAATCAACTTATAAGCTGGTCTAATATCAAATACTAAAATGACATGTGTACAATTAATTTTCTTTCAATAATACATATCTATCATCTCAAAAGTTAATTATCTAATTGATATTATTTTTTTTATTTTATGTTACATCTTCATTATACTAAAAAGACTTATAAGCTCTCATCTTTACATAACACAATTACAACTATAAGATACCATAACATCTTATAAGCTAATACAACTATTTTATCCAAACACTTTAACAAATTATCTTTAAAATAAGAGGTATGAGCTTAATAGCTCTAGAAACTTATAAGCTATCAGAAAATAAGCTTAACTAAACGACGACTACCCGAGCTAATGATAGTACGAGATACGAAAGCTAGTTAAGGTTTAAAAAGAAGCAATACACATAAAATATGGTAATAAAATCAATTTAACCTTTCCCCCTACGATGCTCCACGCACCATCACTATCTTCTTCAATCTCAGATGCACTCGAATGGTCAATCGATAGTCTCAATGGAGGATCCTGTAATAAAGTCATCAGAAATAGGATTTACATTTATAAAAGACAAATAAATAAATAAATAACGAATTGAACAAACCTTGAGATAGTGATTTTTGACAGATGATGTTGGACTCTGAATATCAAGTCCATGAACATACCCATGAAACATATCCTCATTTTCAATGGGGTAAGCAAGATATATTCTATTAAGAGCATTTGCATGCAAGTCCTTGTTAAATGAGCAACTCAGAGGCTTCTCTCCCACAATTTCACTATCAATATGAAGCCTAATGAGATCCCTCAAGACCTGCATTCTTATGCTATCAGTTTCACCTCAATAGTCATAAGTGGATATAACAAACATGCATTTTGAAGACCAAAGTAATTGATTCCTTTTCTATCTGTAAAATGCATTTTATTCAGAGCAAAAGGCGAAACAAAGTAGAATTTGGTTTCATTAATGCAGACCATCAAGAATTTCATCAATTAGAGACATATATGAGTACTGCAAAATGAATTAATATTACCTCACATCCAACATGAACCCATTTCTTCATTGGAAATTCAATCTCAGACAAGGCACATGGAACTTCCGTCCATGGAATAGAGTTATCAAGATTTGGAGCCTCTTCGTGTAGGAATAGTAAAGGAAAGAGCTTCATTTTCTTTTCATCGTCCAACCAAAGAAAAGGCACACTAGATGTGACATCCGGTTGCTTCTGCAATGCACACGAAAATGAACTATCAACGATAAGATATTTTTTTCCAGCAGATGAGGGATCATAAGGTAGTTATACAAATGCCTCAGTTATCACATTATCCAAACGAAACTGATGAAACTTGGAACTTTAAGAACAATGGGATGAAAGGTGGTGTATTTTCAACCTTTTCCTGATCTAAAGAATCAATGTTCTTCAAAAGCTCTATAACGAATGCAAAAATCAAAATCTATCTCAGTGGAATGGTGTTGACACGGGTCAACCTGGTGTAGACAGTATAGCTTTTGCTTAAACTTAGCTTTCAAATACAATGTGATGCATATTGAGAGATAAAATTTTAATCTTTCACCAAAATTTGAGAGAAGATCACCAAAGGAATCGAAAGTGGCGACAACCCGATAACCCAATAATTATTAAATTCCAAATAAATCAGTACAATAAGTCAATAACCGACCTAGCCGAATCGCACAAGAAAAAAGAAGGTTACAGAAATACACCAAGAGCCTCAAGATTGAAGCTTTTTTTTAACTAAGCAGCTAAACCTACTAAATCCTTAAATATTATGAAAGGGAAACCGCAAACGCACTTCAAAAAGATAAAAGAAAAACTTTTCGACACACACAGATAGTGAAAAGGGAGAAGTTGCGAGACCTGAACCAGAATTGCAGATGGGAAAGAAGCACAGTTGTCAATGTAAAGCCAGAAACAGAGAGCAAAAAACCCATTTTCATCTTCTGCAACATCATTACAACCATTATCATCTCTTGTTAATTCCACCTTAAGATTTTTCACCGAAACATAATCTTTCTCCTCAAACCCACTAAAATCGCCCATCTTCCCAAAGCTTTCCTCGATCGAAGCAAATAAAAAATCACAGAAAAGAAAACCCTTTTCCAATCCGCTGTTTTTTTGCAGATTTTCAACAGTTGCAGTCAGTTGTATGCGTCGTTGGGGTTCTCTTTTGGAATTTTAAGAATCTTTTTTTTCTGTAATTTCGTTTTCTCTTGCTTTATCTGTGTTTGTTAGTGGGGGTGGGGGAGTTGAGTTGTTAATAGGTGTGACGGCTGTTAATTAACGGTTGGTAGAGTCTTCGGCAGTTCGGGTTCTGGTCTTTTCCCCCGCTTCAAAATTTTGGGCTGTATTCGTCTGTTTCGCGCGTACAGGTGGGGAAAGGAAGGAGCCAATGAAATGGTGAAACAGCTTGGTTTAAAGGCGGTGCCTTATGATACACGTTGCACGATAATCCTAAAAATTTTATTATATTGTGTTGTATCGTGTCCGATATGATATCGTGTCTGATACCATATGGAACATTTCTTTAATGTAAAATATTAAAAGAAAATTATATTACAATATTCGTATAGTATCGTGGCCGTGTCGCCGTATCCGTGAGGATGTAAGTATAGTTATTGGGATTTTATACTAAGCAAATTTACATCTACCACCTTTTTTACTTTATAAATTATCTCCTTTTATTTTAAAATTTTCAAAAATATCTTAAGATTTTATAATTTTTATAATAACTTTATCTCATTTTGGTTACATTCACACCAATAAGGGCGTCTTTTCTCTTACAGACCATTTATGTAAGAGTCAATGTAATTTAAAGCCTAGTCAAAATCTCTATTGACTACATTATCAAAAATTTTATATAAATAATGAAACCTTAAGAGTGTTTTTGTAATATATATATAAAAAATAAGAGAGATTAATATATAATGAAACCAAAAATTACCCTTGATGCTATGGGCCAGAAAAAAGAGAAATTTGGGCAAATCTTTCATGCTTGAGCTTGATTCGACGAATTTTTAAGTTCAATGATAATTCAAGTTCAATTCTACTCGATTAAATTCAAATTCGATAACACAAGTCATTGGAAGCTTGTTCTACTTCAAATTTGTGCTCAAAATTCTAATTTAGTTGAAGTATATAAACATGAACTTGATTTTTTTATTTTACTTTTATAATGACTAATTATTATTGTATTACATAATAAAAAATATTATTAACATACATATTATTAATATACACGTATACATTATTTATATTATGCTATATATTACAAGTATAATAAATAAAGGGCGAATTACCCAACCTCTGAGACTTACGGCATTTTCAAAAAACACTCTGAAACCTTGAGATATTATATTTACACCTTTGTGTGTGTGTGTATGTGGGGTGGGGGGTTCATGTAAGATTTTTCAAAGAGTATTTATAAGATCTCAATATTTTTTTACATTTTCAAGGGTATTTATAAAGTTTCAAGGTTATATTGGTATTTTAGATTTTTTAAGTAATCTCATGGGTTTTTTAGAAAGTATTTGTAAGATTTCAATATGGGATATTTATAAGATTTTAAGGTTATAATGATATTTTAGATTTTTTAAGTAACCTCAGGGTTTTTTTAGTAATTTTCCTATTACTATATATAACAACTAAAAGAGTTTCTTCACGCTCATTCTAAATTCCCACTATCACTTCTACAAAGGCAAAGAAGAGCTCCATTCCTACATAATTTTAGTCGTATCATGATTTGGCTATTCAATGAATTATATTATGAGCGCAAGGAGAAAGGTAAATTCAGATAATGAACCAAAAAACCATTCTTTTTTCTACATTGAACAAACCAAACCAGAATATCTTGAGAGGTTCCTCTTTTTCTCACAACTAATTACAAGATACCAACTTATGTTTAACTACAAGTATAATCAACTTTTCATTTCATTCATCAGAAAATCTTGATGCTATATCGAATTCACAACCATAAACTTGTCATCTCGTCTCTGCTCTACTTTGGATTCAGCTTGAGAGAAGCACTGCGGATACGAATTGAAACGAGAAAATATCAGCCTCCAACAAGAAATGCAGAGGATATTTTATCATGAATCATATGAAATGCATGCATATATAATATAACATAACATACCTGTTGATGCAAAAGCGTTTTCCAGTAGGTGGGGGCCCATCGTCGAATACGTGACCAAGATGAGCATCACAAACTGCACAAACAACTTCTTGACGAGGCATGAAAATAATGGACAAGTCCAACTTTGACTTCACATTGTTTCCTATTGGCTGATAATAGGAGGGCCATCCAGTACCGCTATCGAATTTGGTTGATGATCTA
The DNA here is from genome assembly GCA_958496215.1 of Verbena officinalis. NCBI lineage: Eukaryota > Viridiplantae > Streptophyta > Magnoliopsida > Lamiales > Verbenaceae > Verbena > Verbena officinalis. The sequence continues at coordinate 27,208,634 of OY292389.1, forward strand.
GAACACGGGATATAAGATTTAGACTATATTGTTCGGGAAAGTGGAACTAATTGTAAAAAGGAGAAAATAGAGATGGGGTTTTTAACTGACTCGAATAAAGGAGTGTCACAGCAGATACAATGGTAAGTTCCAGGTGTTTTCGTGTTCCAATATTCTCTGAAACAGGAAATTGCAGGTTAGTCAAATGAGAGAGAGAGAGAGAGAGAGAGAGAGAGAGAGAGAGAGATGATTACCCAGTGAATGCTCTCTCAGTACCCTTTTGGCGAGTGACATAAAACTGTTGCTGAGTTAGCTGTTTCTTCCACTCTTCATTACTTATTGAAATGTAATTCTTGTTTTCAGCCTCTGCACCACATTGTGCACAGTAAAAAGACTATATGAAAAGGTTACTCACAGACAAAAGTCCAAATATGAATTGGAAATAATTTTGATATAATGCGATTATCAAATTAAAATACTTGTTCTGTGCCAGGAAAGTGGATTGTTGCCAGATTAAAATGCTGTTTTCAATAGGCCATACAGTGCAGCATTATGTATTTACCTACCATTTTCTCGATATTTAACAAATAACATTAGAAAGAAATAAACCACAAGAGCACTTGAGATGCAAAAAATTTGATGGTTACTGATTGAAGATAAACAAATGAAAAGGTCGACATCATAGTCTTTCCTCTTCTTCCCCTTCGTTTCTCTCTCGTTTTGCACTACCACTATGATTCGACAGCGAATTTCAGAGTGCAAAACACTTGACCAAAAATTAGTTTTCTCGCTTATTATGGTGTAATTTGGTAATTTTTTACGGCTCCCTGTATTTGTCCAAGTCCTACAGCCTAAATGAAGTTGGCCAAATTGATTCACGCCTTTTATGGCTCGCAAATATAAGTTGTTCTAGATATACACCTTATGGAAAACTTGCCTTCCACAGATGTATCGATGTGTGGCTTGAATTAATACGCAAAATGACAAGTTTAACCTTGTCACCTACTTATCATTTCTTAATAAAGAAGAATCACTCACATCATTACATGGAATATGAATTACATGCTGGCTATGATTTGGTGGCAAAATTTTATGGCCAAGAAATTGCCACTTGCATGGTAAATTGGAATTGGAAGCTTAGTAAATTCAGCATGGTGTACACGTATATTTGATCCAAGTGCCAGCCTAACAAACTGGTATCAGAGCATTGGTGGTTGGCATACTTGTTTTGATATTTTCTTTTTAAGTCAGGATGTCGACTAGTAAAGTTGATGTCGAGAAGTTTGATCAACAGATCAACTTCACATTATGTAAGTAAGGCTACGTTCAATTCCTTGAACAAAACGGAGTTTAAAAGGCTTTGACAGGCCAGAGGGTAGACACTAGGTGGGAAGACTCTTCAGATTATATTCACTCTGATCTGTGGGGACCAACACCAGTTCATCGAAAGGACGAGCTCTGCTACCAATTTGGTAGCCTGACACCCAAATCAAATAGCACATTCGTTTAAGTAGATGACAATAAAAGGACAATTTAGAAACGGAAAAGTAAATGACACAAAAGTATTTACATGGTTTTGCCAAACAAGTCTGTATCCACAGACAGGAGAGCGATTCCAATATAATAAAATGAACAGAGAGTTCACAACAATTAGAGAAAACATTCTCTAATTAAACAAGACATCCCAAGGACCCAAGAGAACAATCTCACAATTGACTTACAAGAGCTTATCTCTTAAGAGTTTCCCAAACTCTCTAATTCTTTTAAGCCTCACAAGCTCCTACGTTGCACTTGAACATCTCTAATTCTCAGTTAGGGTTCGCGCAAGATGATTTATAGGGATCAAAGCAAGCAGCTTACTAAATGCTAATCCACTTGGGCCTTAAGTATCACCATAATTTACTGCAAGAGGGTACATTTGCACCACGCCGAATTATTAAGCTTATAATTACAGTTTTCCATGCTAGTAAGTGGCAAATTCTTGGTCATAAAATTTTGCCACCAATACCATAGCCAATGTGGTCTCTTATAGATTCCATACACCGATACACGTTCTTAAGAAATGATAAGCAGATGACCAGACTGTTGGCACTAGTTTTGGCCATTAGTTCAAGCCACATAACAAAATGTCATATCTTAGTCTGATTATCTGATATCTTCACTGAAAATCAACTATGCAACTTAACATGCAATGTACTACTTCAACCTCTTACCACTTTCATTGGACACATTTACATTTCCATTAGGTGTAAACCATTCTTAATAGTTAATACTTAAGCATCGGCAGGGCCACAGTGGCAAACCAAGCCTCCGTTCTAACATTATTTATTTCCTGTATTCAATGGCTCAAAGGCCCTAGCACTTTATTATTCTGCATATTAATTTAAAGATAAGAGGCAATAACATGGGTTCACACCAAAATTAATTAAAATTATTTTGTGCTAATCTTTTAGAAGAAGTATTAGCCATTTTGCTTCTCTATTGCCTTCTCCACACCAAATTCAAACTTTTCTATGAAATAATAAGAATTCCACGATATGAATAACTACAGCAAAATTACTTGAAAGCGAAAACTGACCAAAAAAATCAACAAATTGGTTATACCTTGGGCGTTATCTTGTTTCTGAGAAGAAGACGAAGAGCCCATCGCAGAAACTGAGAAAGATGCTCCTTTTAAACCTTTTCCACCGAAACCCAGAGAATTCTGCTGTTTACTGCCTAAACCCAAACGGGATTTTCCCGGATAATAACTTGTGAGAGAGCTGAAAGCGCCTTTTGAAATAGTGCAAGCAGCCATTTTTGATTTACAAATACATTTCTTGATTGTGCTCCTGGAGAATATTATAGTAGCACTAGGTGGCTTAATTCCCTCCGCCAACGGATCAGGGAACTTTCGCGGTCCTTTTGATCAAATGATGTTGACCGGTCTCGCATTCGTGGCCTTTGATTGGTCGGCAAGATCTTCTGCGGTGGACTCACCTGTACTGGATCACTTTTGAACAGGTGGCCTTTCTGGAACCACCCGTCAAGAAATGAAGCCTCTTCATTCCACGTCAGCAAAACGGGTTGGAATCGGATTTTATGGGTCGGGTTATAACATGAATTTGGGCTTTTATTCGTGGACACCTCCATAGTTGGGCCTCAGCCCTCAAACTTTTTAAAAAAGCCAATTCCCGCGAATAGAGAAGTGTTAACCACGCGCGTTATAGCGCGTAATAAAGTCATATACCACGAGAATCTTTTAATATTGTACTATTGATCTAGCCAACCACGATTGGGTTTGTTCGACCCCAGGATTGATAGTTATCCAACAAAATCTTCGAAGAAATCCATGACTCACTCACTGAAGAAGAGAACTAAATCCACAAGACTAAATTGTGCTATCAAAACCCAAAAATTATGGGAGGATTTTCAGCGATTTCGGCACCAAAACCATCTTATCACCACCATAATCGGATGATTCCAAAGCCCCCCAGTGCCACCAGAATCGCCGCCGTCCATTACCCCCTTCAGTCAACAAAACCAAATCCCTTTACATGTTTCTCCTTAGATTCCTCTACACCGGCCTCCACGCCGCCGCTAGTGGTGGTGGGATCAGCCAATGCAGATATCTATGTGGAGATCGACAGATTGCCGAAAGAGGGTGAGACGGTGTCCGCCAAGACCGGGCAAACGCTGGCGGGCGGCAAGGGGGCGAACCAGGCGGTGTGCGGCGGTAAATTAGCGTATCCCACTTATTTTGTGGGGCAAGTTGGAGAGGATGCTCATGGGAGGCTGATTACTGAGGCGTTGGAGGGTGGTGGGGTGTTTCTCGATCACTTGACTACGGTGGCTGAAGCTCCGACCGGCCATGCCGTGGTGATGCTGCAGGCTGATGGGCAGAACTCGATCATCATTGTTGGAGGTGCTAACATGGCTTGTTGGCCGGAGACTTTGCCTGAGGAGGATTTGGAGGCTGTTAAGAATGCTGGGATTGTTTTGCTTCAGAGGGAGATTCCTGATTCTGTTAATATTCAGGTCGCTAAGGTGAGACATTGGGATTTTTTTTTGGTTTTTTTAAGTCCTCTGTTTGTCTTTGTTGAGTTTTCTTATTCATTTTTATATTCAGTTGATGTATGCCATCTTGCCAAGTCCAAGTATTTATGCTTAAGTGTGTATTGCAGAAACATTTTTTGTAGGAGGATAGTAATTTATACATAAATGTGTTGTTCTTGATGCTCTCTTGTTCTATAATTATCATGAGATATGTTGTTGAATAACATCTGTCCCTGTGTTTTGCCTTGATTCCTATGACAGTAGAAAGCTTTTAGGATATTAGTTTTTGTTGCAAGATAAAGGAACTTGTATCTCACAAATGATTTAAATCACTGATCAACAATTTCCCCCAGCCATTCAGATGGATTGAGTTTTGTGTCGAGTTGTTGATATGTTTCTTTTAACATACTTTTAGTTTTTATATGTCTGATCTTGAGTTAATGTTGCTGAATTGGCTTCTTTTTTAATTGGATGTCAACTATATTGTGAGCATGGAGAGTTTACGATGTCGGACTTATATTTAAACTAAGTTTAAAACATTAGAATGGGATTTAGATGCTATAACATATTAGAGGACCCGTCTTTGGTTGCATAGCATAAAGGACTTCAACTAGGATAAAGACAAGTATGATTGTAAGTGTCGGATATGCATATCAATAATTTAGCATGCTTGATCAGAAAGTATCTCAGGACAAATCAGTTAGAAGAGTAAAATACTCGGGACTAATAAAAGTCGACAAAAGGAAACACATTTTGATTACTTTACTGATAAAAAGGACTTCATAGCATCTAAAACCCATACCAAATGCTGGAAAGATGTCCATGTTTCTAAGAGTTGAATAATATCATAATTTTCTCCGGGTGTCGTGTTGATGTTTTATACAGGTCTCTTGTGGTGAATGAAGAACTATAGCATCTAAATTATATTCTATATTTTCAACCAATGTTCCAATATAAATAATAACTGCTTTTAGTCTTTGAATATGAAATTCTTTTCATACCAACATCTATTTTATTTTTTTCTCTGTGTGTAAATTAAATTGCAAGCTGCAGTTTTTAAGTTAAACAGAAAATTTCATCATCAGTTTATGTGACCTTCATATATTCAGGCTGCCAGGAGTGCGAAGGTTCCAGTCATCTTGGATGCGGGAGGAGTAGATTCACCAATCCCTCCAGAACTACTCAAATTTATCGACTTTTTTAGCCCAAATGAAACCGAGCTAGCTCGTTTAACAAATATGCCAACAGAAAGTTTTGAACAGATCAGCCAAGCTGTCCAAAAATGCCATAAAATGGTTAGTTTCCCTAAATCCATACTTTTATCTTTGTGGATTTGCTTATTTTGTTTAAGAAATAATCATAGATGAACCCATTTTTCAGGGTGTTAAGCAAGTTCTTGTCAAACTTGGTGCGAGAGGTTCGGCTCTGTTCACAGAAGGAGAAGAACCGATCAAACAAGGTATCATATCAGCTGCTAAAGTAATTGACACAACTGGAGCTGGTGATACTTTTACGGCTGCTTTTGCTGTGGCTTTTGTCGAAGGAAAATCCAAAAAAGAATGCTTGGAATTTGCTGGTATGCAATGCAAGACTTCTCCTTTCACTTTCCTTATAATTTTTATTTGTTATTTGTTATCATTATTAGTTTTTCTTGGGTATGACTTTCAGCTGCAGCTGCTTCACTCTGCGTTCAAGTAAAGGGCGCCATACCAAGCATGCCCGACAGGAAATCGGTTTTGAGTCTTCTTCAGACAGTTTAAGGATGTTCTTTTAGCTTATCTAGTAGCATGTAATAAGAGTTATACTTCTTTGAAAATGTTATCTTTTTTTTCCTTCTGTTTTTTTCTCCCTATCTAGTTTAACTTTGCTATATATTTGACTCGTTTACTTTTCTCCAGGTTCAGGGAATTTGGAGAGTGGCCATTCAAAGAAGTTGCTGCAAGTAGATTGATCATATTTGGACTTGAAATTTCTTGACCACTTGTGTTATCAACTTCAAGAAATTATCAATTCCAATTAAGCTAATAAAATGAAATTCTGGGCCTCAACTTTTTTACATCGCATTCAACACTTCTTTTTTATCATTCATATTTTCTCAAAATATAAGGCTTTAGACATCAAGTTTTGTCTCCACTTTTTTGTGGGTTTTTTGGACTTGTGTTCCTTATGAGAAAACGGAATATTCTTCTATGCACTGGTGATATACTGATATTGGGTCCCTTATAATCCCAACTGTCATGACATGAGTTATCCAAAATTTAATTTATATTTAGTAAAAAGTATTTAAAATCGAAGGTGTAATTATTTATGACCCTTTAATAGATATGTGAGTCCTTGCAAGTTGAAGAATTTTCTAACTAGGGATTTAAACGAATTGAGTCGGTATGCGAGCCCGATTAGCCGAATCAACAAGTTTGAGCTCGAGTTGAGCCCCTAAGGATTTCAAGCCTAAATATACTTATTTGTCATTTTTCAAGTCGGCTAACAAGCTTCTATTTTTAAATAATTCTTTACAAAATTAGAAAATATATATTAATTCTTGAGTTATAGCACGAATTAGAACTCGAGCTTTAATCTCAAACTTGAATTCGAGCTCATGTTTACTCATAACTTGAACCAAACGGGTCGAGTCAAGCTTAAACATGGTATCCACTCGAACTCGAGTTCTATTTTTCTTGGCTCGTTGAGCTCAAACTCAGAATCAATTAATTCGAGCTTATGCCTGCAAATGAAAGCGAAAGCTGGGGCTGGCTTATTTACTTTGCCTATTCCCGACATGCATTAGCTGGATGCCCTCTACTGACAACCTGGACTTGGTAATATTTGCTCCAACTATACTTTGGACCCCAAAAACTCTAAGTTGTTACCTCTAGTCATGACTTCTGAGAAGTGAAAAGGAAATTACTCTTTTTTTTTTTCACCTGGTTTATCTAGGGTTCGGGTAGTGTAGATGCTCAATTGGAGGTGATCTTTCGAACCTAGTTGCTTTATACTCAAGTTAAGATTTGAATCTTAAACCTTGCTTAGGGGATCTAGTACCTCTTCTTGTTAGACCAATTGTACTATTGATACTCCACTAATGATGACTTTGTGTAATATATTAAATTGATGGACTTGACCTAACTCAAGCCCCAAAAACTAACTCAACAAGGAAGGTTTGCCAAGTCATTATATATTGAACTCCACATCTTTGATTATTTGAGGTGAGATTGACATAACATAATAATCTTTTACAAACAAGCTGATTCACGTGGTAAGTATTTACAATCCTCAGATAGCAATAGACAAATTTTGTAAAATGATCAAAATTATCACAATTTATATATTCCTACGATTTGATTTAGACAGATCCAATTTCGATTTGATTCTCACATAATTGAATCTTGATACATTTCCATTTCGATTTGAGCCCCATAGGATTAAATCTTGTATTCTTGATACATTGAATTCCACATGGTTGATAGTTTGAGAAAAAAGAAATTTTAATGTGTCAAAAAAAAAAAAAAATCATTCCTATGAGACTCAATCTGTCAAGATTCAATTTTTTATGACTCAAACCGAAATCAAGTCATTCCAGGGGGACTAAAAGTGTTTTTTTCCCCTTAAATATTGCACAACTTTTATCATTTCTATCATAATGAGACCCAAAGTCTCGTCTAATCCTTATATTTTGGAACAATCACAAGATTAAACTTGTTATATTTCATGTTTTTCTCTCTCCATGAAAAATGAAGTTGATAGCAAGTTACACTCAATCTTGCGATACATTTTAGTCAAAAGAGTGTCCGAAGAAAGGCATGAAAATGTGTTCTTGGCAGCAAAGTTACCCTAAAATTAGTGAGATCTATAACTTATTTCATAATCTTCAATATAGTAGATGTAGCGTACCAACGTGGTGTGGCTTAGTTGACAACGCAGATTGAGTTTGTGGAAAGAGTTTTAGATTCGATCCCCACTAATCACATTCGCTGGAAAGGGTGAAGAGCCTTAATTATGACTAAATCCCGAACCGAATTAAAGGCCCTCAATGTAGGATTACCCAAACCGATAGTTCACAGATAGAAGTGCAATGTCAACACCTTTCATGTGAGTACAATTTAACAAGGAGACGAGTTATTATAGAAGGTGGTAAATATCCTGATTTAAAGCCAAAAAGAATAACAACACCCTACTAACCTAAAATAGATAGGCCGGAAGCTATAGAGACTTTAAAAGGCCTCTCAACAACACCACGAAGGTTAAAAATGCATTTTCAACCTTGTTAGGTAAAATACATTTGTCCCTATGGAAATATTATAATCCTCAAATGCGACTTCATAAACAATCTATATACCCACGTTTTTTTATTTAAGAATGATTTTTTTCCTTTGGTTTTTTTATGGTGTTAGGTTTCTACTTTCTACACAGAAGGTTGGTGGGAGTTGGGACCAATTAGACGGAACCCTCCAAGAATCTGCCCATTTTACTAATTTAGGTAAAAGCACCTACCAAGACTTAATTTTAATTTTAATCTAAAAAAGAAATCAATAAATAAATTTAATCACTCAACTTTGTAGTTGAAAATCGGACGCATTAGGGAAAAATCGAGTCTAGAGATGGTTTTATTTTGGGTGGTGGTTCTGCCTAAGTCTAGGTTCAAGGATTTTAGCTAAAGAAAGAATTATATCAAAGAAATAAATTTTTAGATGAAAGTAAAATCACATTCCACAAATTTTTATATTTTAATAGAATCGATAATTTAATTTATATTTTCCACATTAAGAAATCTAATGAATTGATATTTTAACAATTTCTTAATTGCTTGAGTTGATTTGTGTTCAATAATGATTTACAAATCACTTTTGGAAAAAATTTTGAATATTCATCACGAGGTTGTATCATATATTCATAATGACTCTTAAGTCTTAATATGTTTTTTTTTTCTTTAAGTTTCGATCATTATTATTATAAGGAGTTGAATCAACACCTCTACATTGAGAGTAATATCAGATGACCATTGAATAAAATCCCAATGATTGTCTTTTAACATGTTTTTTTTTTTTGGTCAAATCTTTAACATGTTATTGATTGTATATAAAATAAATAAAAGTCATAAATGATTTGATATATAACTGTGGAGAAATCATGTTGCTTTGCAACTTGTAAGTTAATAAAAAGACAAAATGTTGGTCCGTTCACATCTTTTCATCCACATGTCTTCAAAAGCATATTTTAACATTTTTCTATTCTAAATCACCTTTTTTTTTATGATAGATTTGGACATGATTAAACATAAAATTGAACACTTTATATTATCTATATTTTAGGGAGATATACGTAATCATATTTAATTTATCTTGAAAATTACAAGAATATTCATACCGTTTCTTTTTCATGTAAATCGTTCAGTTCAATTTTGGCAATATTCATATTATCAAAAACACTTTATCTCTTGCAGTTTATCCGTCTAAAAGTTCATACAATTTAAAGTCTAACCGTAATATATCAAAGTGTCAGTAGATCACGAATTAATGCACATTGTCAAAGTGTATCACAAATTTAAAACTTGTAACATCTGAATAAGAAAAGAAAAAGTTAAAAATATTTAAATTCAGGCACCATGCACTTTTAGGTTTTGAGAAATCAGACTTGAAAATTATTTTAGTTTAACAGATAGAATTTTATAATTTATAGTTATAAAAACCAAGAAAAAATATAAAAAAAAATATCTATACTTAATTATTTGACAAGACTTTATTACCAACATCTAGTGCCCACATTTGGGTGCCTCAGATTGGAACTGAATTTCTTTTTCCTATTGTGGGGTTGGTTTTTGTGTTTTGATACATATCCATATATATCTATAAAGTTTAATTGATTCTCAATTATGTGAGGGTACACTTCATGTTAACTCCACATCACAAATGGTGAATAATTAATCCACAAAATTAATAATTGATTCCCTTGTATGAGTGGCTTTTGGGAGAGCCATCCAATTATCTTCCTTTATATATCAATAATAAATATTTGGGAAATTCAATTTTAAATTATCTAAGGAGTTAAACTAAAGGAAAAATTAGATATACGTCTTTAAAGTTTGCCATATTTATATTTAGGTATACTTAAATGTATTTATTATATTTAGGTCCATGAACTGGTCTATATTTGGTCACATTTAACGTAAAATATGGGTCCTTAGATGTAAGCGACACCCAAGATCATTTAATTTAACTTATATTATATACATTTAGGTCCCACCAGACCACCATTAATTTAGAAGCGAATGTTGATCAAGTTAGAAACCTATATGTAAAAACATTGACCAATTTAGGGATATATCATATATATATGTAATAAATACATCTAAGTGGACCTAAATATAAATATGTCAAACGTCAGAGACCCAAATATAATTCGAACTAAACTAAAACACTTTTGACTTAATTACTTTACTTTGAAGTGTTATGTTTTCATATTGAATGGCGTAATGTAATGCATGCTAGCTTCTCCTAAAAAGAACCCCCAAAACAATTTATTATTGTTAATTAATATTATTTACTATTATTATGTGTGTAATGTGATAAATAAGCTAAGCTAAGCAACGTGTTTGCCCCACCGACCGGCCGACCAAAACTTAGATTAACTAGTAAATAAAATATGAAAAGTAAAATAAATTTGGACATCATCCCCTAAGTTACACATAAATTAGATTCACTTAAATTCATTAATTCAACAAATCAATATTATGTATGCATGACCTTGTGAAATGACATGAGACCTAATCATAGATGAACTAGAACCCAAAATTGGAGATGAAAATGACAAGCAAAAAATAAAGGTTGAGATGTCAACAATTTGACAACAAATAAAATCCAAATTAACTATTAAAGTATACATCAACTTTTTTTCATAATTAAAGTATACATCAATTGCATCTTGCAACATTTTACCAACACTACTCGTCACCAAATTTTCATACAATTAATGCTACTTTAATTAAAAGCTCAATCCAATCTTTACATAATTTTTGGTCTACGGACAAAGGAATAAAGTAGAGTCTAGCAAAGAGTATTTTTTTTTTCTCAATTCGGGTATTACAAAAATCTAGTTCAAATAAATCTTTTTAATTTAGTTGCTCCATCATAAGTTAGAGTTTTAACTCTAACAAAAAATAATGATCCTCTCTTTTCATACCAAAAATATGTTATTGTTTATATTTTGTAGCAATTAATTACTATAAAGACATTTAAATTGGACCATATAAGAGAATAAAAAAAGTTAGGGTGCATTATCATTTTCAAGGGAATTGTTCATAGTTACTAATATTGCATTATTATTATTATTATTATTATTATTAATTATTATACAATTAGAACTATTTAAAATTAAATTTATATTTAAACACATTCATAGTTACTTTTAATTTTTTTCATCAATTTCTTTTATTTTCTTAGCATTTACACAAAGACTAAAAATAAACAACTGATAATTCGATATTCATCCACATCCGCATCTTATCTATTAACAAGTATATTATCCACATTCATTTTAAATATGATATTATCCATATTCAATTATAGACATCAACATTTAATTCGTTTAACATCTGTTTACTCCCTTAAATTTTACATTTTATTTAATCGAATAGAGGTAGTTTTATCCTGCCACGCGTGGTATGGTACAACTGTCATCCGTATATTTACGACGGTACGTCACCCACCAAACGGTCACCATATAAACAACAGTAATAATTCCAAAATAAAATTTAAATTTCTCAATATTTTTATATTATTATTATATTTAAAAAAAGAAAGAGAAATGAAAATTCCGAAAACACGCAAAACCACATGATTCATCTTTTTCGCCTTTGTATAAAATCAGTGGTTCCTCTCTCATCCTCACTTCTCTTCTCCGCTCTCTGTCTCTCAATTTTCCGGTCCCAATCTCTCATTCACATCTCCAAACCCTAATACTACTCCGGTTGTTTCCTAATTTATTTGATTTTTTTGTATAACCTGTTCACTCAGGTGATAATTGTGCAGACACTTGTTTGAGTGGTGGAGGTTGTGGTTGAGTTTGAGGTTGCAGTGCACTTGTAGCTGTCGGCTGATGTAAATGCAGTTTTTTTTCTTTGGTGGGTTTGTGATCAATTGATTGTTTGAAGTTGTTGTGTTTTGGTTTCTGTTTCCTTGTGAGAAGGATAGGTGCTTTGATCCGATCCGATCGAGGAAGGGTTACGTCGCCGCCGTGTTTACTCTGTGTTTGAGGAAGAAAACCGAAGGATGCAGCTGCAAGATCAAAGAAAGAAGGTTCGCAGCTTTTCCCCTGTGTACCTATGTCGATGGTTTTTTAATTTTTTTTAATTATCTTGTTGGTATTTTATTTTATTATTCGGCCGTCTTCTGCGTTTGATAAAGGAAAGAGCTTTGTTTGTGATGGGAAGCTCTTTTTTGTTTTTAAATCTTTGTTAGGTTGATGATATTTGCGAATGAAGTTTTGAAATAAATCGGGATTGAAATCAGAAGTCTTGACCTCCGAGCTGATTCATTTTCACCTGAGAAAGAATTTAACTCGTTTGCTATGTATTTTGAACTAATTTAGGGTTTTCTTTTCCTTTTCCTTTTCCCTATTTAAGCTGGTGTCTTTATTATGCATCCAAATTTTGTTTTTGCATCATCTTTCAAGAACACGAGGAAATTCTTGAAGTTGGAAAGTTGACATTGTCTATTTGAATCATAATGCTTTTAAAATGGGAAGTTAGGTCTCTGTCTTTGATAAATTGACCTGCAATAGTTTGTTTAACTGCTTGGAAGAAAAGGTCCTTTGTGGCAATAGTTAAATGGTGACCGTACCTATATTTTGAATTGAACCCAGACATGGAAAAGAAAATCACGATCGGCTTGTGATGTTTCTCTTCAATATATCATATTCTGTGTTGAACATGCTTCCTTGCAGCTTTTCATGGTTTAAGCTTTTCTGTTTTCCTCGGACAACTGTTGTTAGGCTAGGCTACCGCTCCTCTTTTTTCTTTTTGAACGAGTAGTCTGACTAATTTCATCCCTCTGTTAATCTTTCTTAATATCTTACTGCACATTAAATTCTGAGTATTCAATAAATTTTCATGTCTTAATTTGAATAAGGTTTGTGTGAATTTATGGGACTTAAAATTTTATTAATGGCAACCTGGAATGCTGAACCTTATGAACAGCCTATGCTTTTCTGTGGGAACAAATACTATCAACATCATGTCTGATCACACTATGCTATAATAATTTTGCAGATCCCAAAAGAGGCAGATTTCTTTACCGACTATGGTGATGCCAATAGATACAAAATTCTGGAAATTATTGGGAAGGGTAGCTATGGAGTTGTTTGTGCTGCAATTGACACACACACTGGTGGTAAAGTAGCAATAAAGAAAGTGACGGACATTTTTGAGCATATGTCTGATGCTATCCGGATTTTACGTGAAATTAAGTTGCTTCGGCTTTTACGCCATCCCGATATTGTTGAAATTAAGCGGATCATGCTGCCACCTTCTAGGAGAGACTTTAGAGACATTTATGTAGTTTTTGAGCTTATGGAATCTGACCTTCACCAAGTCATAAAAGCCAACGATGACTTGACACAAGAGCATCACCGATTTTTTCTCTATCAGATGCTTCGAGCTCTGAAATATATGCATACAGGTAACTGGGAAGGTGTTAACTGGCTTGAGATGTACAAAATAGATTCATTTAAGTTCTGTTCATATGAAGATGAGCTTATCTCAATAAACCTTTATTAGCATTGATTGCTTGCATTTTTCAGTGCCGGTTGCTTAATTTTGTGTTCTACTGTTCTGTTTTAGCTAATGTGTATCATCGGGACCTTAAGCCAAAGAATATACTAGCAAATGCCAATTGCAAACTCAAAATATGTGATTTTGGATTAGCAAGAGTGGCATTCAGTGACACTCCGACAACAATTTTTTGGACGGTATATTCTGCACCTTAGAATATTTAGTATTTGTTTAGCACTTCCTCAGCATCGTGGAATGTCATTTCTAATCTTGCTTTCAAATTTGATGTGAGTTGAGTTGAAAGCTGACTTTTTTCTGAATGGTATTCTCATTTGCAGGATTATGTTGCTACTAGATGGTATCGGGCTCCTGAGTTGTGTGGATCTTTCTTCTCCAAGGTAAAGAAATGTGGCATGTTGCTTCCCTTTGTTCCTTTGTCAAATTAGATGGACTGAATTGTGCCAGGATCATTGTTCATCTTAATTCTTAATCAACCAAAGCATCTGCAGTTCCTGTTATGCAGCCATGTGTAGTGTCACTAGTATTGGTACACTTATTTGGCCCGTACCATACATGCACTTAGAAACAAGCTTTTTTAACCTCCTTATAAAGCTATTTAGTTTGCTTTTGTTGCCATTGGATATACTGAAACTAGTTCAAGATACTAAGGTCTATTAGGACTTCTTTTCTATACTTAACACTTGGTCCGTTTGGGGGCTTATTCTCACTGGGTATCTGAATAAATAGCCTTTCTCGGTTGATACAAAATGCATGTATTTGGAGTGCATCAAATGAGTAGTAATTGTAGATTAAAACAATTCTTGTTCAGGGAGGACTATTGAACTCTCCTGGAAGTTGATATTTCTGTTCATCTGAGGTAATCGTATTAGGTTGCATCGTTTTGCTGGGGTATTCATTATTTTCTCATCTGATCTTGTCTCATATATTTTTCTTATTTTCTTGCAGTATACACCCGCTATTGACATTTGGAGCATAGGCTGCATCTTTGCAGAAGTCTTGACTGGAAAGCCATTGTTTCCGGGTAAAAGTGTTGTCCATCAGCTGGATCTGATTACTGATCTTCTTGGAACACCATCAGCAGATACAATATCTGGGGTAAGAAACATCACCCTCTTTATACTTGTCGAATTGAAGGGCTTAATTGTTGTGCTTTGGATGTAGGTACGTAACGAGAAGGCAAGGAAATATTTAATGGATATGAGGAAAAAGCAACCAGTATCTTTTGCTGAGAAATTTCCAAATGCGGATCCTTTGGCTCTCAAATTATTGCAAAGATTGTTGGCATTTGATCCAAAGGATCGTCCAAATGCCGAAGAGGTACTTCAATCCAACTTTTGTATCATTTTGACTGAAGTTAGGTCTAGTTATGTTTATTGCTTTGTACTGATTGTGGTTTACTTTTTCTTAGGCATTAGCTGATCCTTATTTTAAGGGCCTGTCCAAAATTGAGAGGGAGCCGTGTAGTCAGCCAATCTCAAAGATGGAATTTGAATTTGAGAGACGAAGAGTAACAAAGGATGATATCAGGGAATTAATATTTAGGGAAATATTGGAGTACCATCCTCAATTACTGAAAGATTACATGGCTGGACATGGTGGCACTAGTTTTCTCTACCCTAGGTTTGTGAACTACTCAATTCTATTTCTAGCCCATAAAGTTTAATTCTCAAACTTTATTTGATTCTCATGTTGTAATGTTGTTCTTTATGTTATGCAGTGCTATTGGTCATTTCAAGAAGCAATTTGCGTATCTTGAGGAAAATATTGGGAAGAGTGGACCCGTGATTCCTCCCGAAAGAAAGCATGTTTCTCTTCCAAGGTTAGGTTCTATGAGTTTTTATCCGAGTACTTCTATGTTTTTGGCTGCAGTTGGAAGCATTTTATTCCGCGTCTTATGGTTTCCACTTCTTCTCCTTTTATTGAACAAATAACAACTGCCTATCGACCTATTGATCTTCCTTTGTTCTAATTTGCTAATAAAAACAGTGTGACAATCTTTGTTCTCCTCTGATTACTCTAGCAAGCAAACCCTTTCAATAGTTAGTTTCTATTCATGTATATATTTATGCATTTACATACAATAAGAATTAAAAACATATATTTTCTATTGCGTAAATTTAACACCGATATTCCTTTTGCTTTAATGCAGATCTACAATAAACTCATCCACCATTCCTCCCAAAACACAACCGAACATTTCTGCATTTGATAACCGACAAATTGTCGGAGAAATGTCGACCAATGCGATTTCTGGGAATATGCCAAAGGTGGCACGGCCGCCACCTCGAGTGCCTAATGGTATTCAATAATTCCTACTTCGAACTTTCCTGTATTATACAACGAAGTAGTTTTCTTTTTCTATTTTAATAAACTCCTTTATTGATTACAGCAAAACCAGGAAGAGTAGTGGGGCCGGTTTTACCATACGAGAATGTCAGACCAGGAAATGATTCTCACGTGTACATTCAGAATGCTATCCTTCCTCCTCAGTCGATCGCTCCCAATTGCTTCTTCAGACCCAACCCCGGAAAGAATCAGGAGAAGTATATTCCATCCGAAACCGAAGCATCTCATGTTGTAGTCAACAAACAATCTAAGCAATACATGAGTTTTGACATTAATAGTAATCCGTACTACCAATCACAAGCAAAAGCTGGTATGGTAAAGAGTCAAATTGGTATTGATGCAAAATTGTTGCATGCACAATCTCAGTTTGTTGCAGCTGGGACTGCTGCTGTTGTTGCCGCTGCTGCTCATCGCGAGGTTGGTGCTGTTCAGCTTGGACTAACTTGAGAGCCGATTATTATAAAAGAGGGATTATAGTGAAATGGGCTGTTCTTCAAATGACTTTACAAAGGGGAAAAAAGATGCCGAACAGTGTAAGTATGATGAACAGGATCGCGTGATGGTTTAGTGAGGAGATACTTGTGGGTCCCAGGTGACTGTGATTCACTTGATTGTGGTTCTTTTGGTGAGAAAAGGGGAGTCTGTTGTTAGTTTATTCATGTTCTAGTTTTAGTTCCTTGTATAGAAAAAGAATTGTTTTATCGTCAAGCGATAAATGTATTTAAACATTCAAATCTTCTTGATTCCTGGCTGCACCTGTTCGTTTCTAGTTTAAGGGAAGAAAACCGAAAACCGAACTGATATCAGCCTGACTACGACATACTTGGTTTGGTTTTCGGTCTATGATTTTTAGTTTTTTCGGTTTTATTCTCTCGCTTATCTGGGTTAAACTGAAAATTCTAATTTTTCTATATTAGCAAAATACCCTATTTCCTAAAATTTGAAATCACTCAGGTGCCAACTCCTAGACCTAGTCCGTCCGCTCAGCCTAAGCAGATTTGTTTCAAAGTGCTTTGCAGACCATACTGGTTTCTTGAAATGTTTTGAGATTGCAAGTATTGATCCAAGATCTCTTCATTTATGTGATGTTCTTTTTCCAACTCAAAGATAACCAATACAAAGATATGAATAATTTTTATTTTCCTCAATTTTCATTTGCCAATAATAACACCTTTTTAGGGAAAGGAATGTGGCCTCTGCGACTTACAGAATTACGGCAGAAACAAAAAGTTTATGAATTTCAAATCTTTAGTAAGAAGCATTGGTTCTTCAAGTCCTTTTCTTCCTGAAAATCGAGAATAACCGGGCCGACCTTTTCGGTTCAACAAACCGAACCAAATTGTGTTTGGTTCGGTTTCGGTTTGTGTATTTGGGAAACTAAACTTCTGGTTCGGTTTTCACCAAACGAACATCCCTAGGTTCCTTGATCTTAGAAATGCCAAGTACTAGCATTTAGTTGTATGAGAACATCATAAGTCATTGGATGTACAATTCATACAAGTTACAGCAGCAAGAAACATAAGCTACTTGTCTTCTTTCTCCACATTGTTCTGCTCCAGATTCACATCGTCGGTTTCAATAGGAATGTTTCTTCTCCAGATTCCAGCCAATACACTGCCAAAAATCGAGTGGCACACACTAGAAACCGCGCACGGCACTGCAGTCAGTGGATCCCCAAAGTGTTGAGTGGCAAGGTAAACCCCAAGCACCGAGTTCTGAAACCCAACAACCACCAAAAGAAAAAAACAAAGGGTTTTAACTTAGAGTAATAAACTCACAACAATTACAAAGAAATGAAATAATATTATACTCCAACAAGCCTAAGAATTTTTTCTTTGAGAAAAATGGGGATCACCTGCATGCCAACCTCAATAGAGATTGTTCTACTAGAGGATACATCAATCCCAAGCATTCTTGAAAATACATAACCAAAGCAAAACCCACACGCGTGAAAAAGACCAACAGCTAGAACAACTTGTTGACCAGACATAAGAATTGCAGAAGAACTCTGAGCAATTGCATGTCCACAAAGAACTGCAACAGTTGCCACAGCGATAGGCGGCATCAAGGGAGCAACAATTTTAACGAGGCCCTGGAAGTACTGGTTCAGAAATGCACCAGCTAAAACTGGAAGAAGAACAACCTGAAAAATGCAGTAATGAATGATGGCATAATTACAACTGGAATCCATTTAGAATAGAACACTACAAACCCTACCACGAGTTCCGGAAATTACAAAATTACCCCATTCCATTAGGGTTTAGGTGAATTTATGAGTGAACTGACTGATTTCTAATTATACAATCTCCCAAGGGGTGCACATGTGAAAAAACCCCAAAACTTAAGTAAAATTACCTGAAAAATACAAGATAAGTAAATTAAAATCAGCAAGACAGAATAATGACCTGCAACGTGGACATGAACAGACCTGCTGCATCTACAGCAACAATTTGGCCAGCTAGTTTTGCTGTGAGAAAAGGGGTCATAACCACAGCAGAGAGAGTACTTGCAGCAGTCATCAACACAGATAGAGCAACATTTCCACTGTGCATAAAATGGGAATATCATCAACATATTCAATAAATTGTACGAGAGTATAATGATTCACGTTAGGTACCGTGCAATGTACGTAACAATATTGCTGGCTGTACCTGAAACAAGTACAAGAAAAAGTGGAAATTAGAGAAAAGCAGGGCAATATGAGATTGCACATAACAAATTATAAATCAGATTTACCTCCAGGGCAGCAGCCAACGAGTATTAAGCCAGCTGCATAATGCGATGGCAAATTTAAGAGCTTGCTCACTAAATATGCAGATAATGGCATCACCTGCCACCGAAATCACTCCCGTTAAGTGTGCATTAAAAAATGAAGTGTATAATCAAACAATTCAGAAACTTGAGATATTTTATGCTAACAGCAAGCGAAGAAGATAGTTCTTTGAATCAATATGATCTTATAAACTCTGTTTCTCGTATAAATCCGATAAGGATTAGCATCAAGCATCATTGACCACCTTAGTCATTTAACAAGGTGTCAACAAGCATGCCACCACAAATTCGTATGTCAATCACTGGATATGCAATCCTTTTTATTTAATAAGGAAAATCAGATTTGAGTAAATTCTGACATCCAAAAAAACCCATCAAAATGTTTCCAAATGCAGACAACACATCAAAAAGTTTTTTCATTCCAAAATAAACATCATTTAATTTACATCAGTATGATTTTTAGTTAAATTAGCCTTTTACTTCTTAGTTTAGGATATTAGATGAATAGAATTTTTTGTAGACACTATTTCTGTCAGATTTTCTATAAGTTGGGAGAAAACTAATATACAATATATATATAAAAAATCCAATATAAGAAGTTCAAGGATTATTCCTACAAAATCACAAAAGCAAAATGATGTTGGGGTATGTTTCAACTGTTGGAATGAAAAGTTGATTGCATGACTTTTTTACATTGAAACGTAATTTAATGAGTTTGATATAAAGTTTATTTGAAAAATAAGTAAGCAAAATACAATCGATATTGAGTAAACTAATCAAAAGAAACATTAAAAACTCACAAAACAGACATGTAATATCAAAAAAGGAACATAAAATAAAAGTAAAGCAAAGCGGGACAAGAAAAGTGTAAAAGACTACCGAGTACTGCAACATGAAACCGCTGAACAATTCCTTGGGCATAGCCAACGCACCGCGAAGATCATCAAAGGTCAACGTCATGCCCATGCCAAGCATGGTGACGGTGATGCCCATCACAGTCCATTTTGGCTGGACCCAATTGAATGAATTAGGCCTGAGAAGGCCCAACAAGCAGCCTAAAGCCACCCACACTGGAAAAGCAGTGGAGATGGCCTCGCCAACTGCTTCAATCCAGCTCTTCTCGTTTGTAGTTAAAGCGTTCGACGAATTGCTGCAGAGAAAAGGTTTCAATCCGATTCTCGAACTGAGGTGGGTCGTCGGTGAACCCGCGAAAATAGCGTTCTCCAAATGACATTGGAGTTGAAGATTGTTGAGATTTAGCCTCGGAAATGAGACTGCCGAGAGGTGTAACTTCCATGGTTGCAGTTGTGGTGCCGTTGAAATCGGAGCTTTGTAGACGCGAGTGCAGGGTGCAGGAAAATGACCGGTTTTGATAGAGTAAGTCTGCATTTTCTAGTTTTCGATGCCCTCACCCAAAAAAAGAAAAAAAAAAAAAAGTTTTCGATGCAGCAGCGCACTTCGCCTTCCGCCGGACTTTGGCAGCAGCAGAGCTCCGTCGGCCAGGATCGGCGGTTGTCGACGACTGTCACAGTTCGTATAGACTCAAACTATGGGAAAATGATTTTTAGTTTAGGACAATGTCTTGTGTCGTATTGGTGATTCAAATCACCCACCAAGATCTATTTTCAGTGAGCTAATGGGAATCTTATTTTTAGGGTAATTAAAAAAATTTAATTTGATCTGGTTCTTTACTTTTTCTTGTTTCTTTTTTGCAATTACAAAATCTGAAATTGTTTGTTAATTTTACCGTTCGGAATTCTGATTAAAAAATTAAAAGTAGCCTTTCTATATTTATTTTAATAATTTTATAAAAACTGTACAGGATAAACAGCAGCACAACACAACAACACATCATACATAGCAAGATAAGATTTTTAGAAATATCCTACATCCTAAATCTCAATTACATGAATACATGTTTTTCTTTTGTAAGAGTTTTCGTTATTATTCCTCCGATATAAGAACAACAGCAATGGCAAGGATGGCAATGGCCGGGTCCAACGGGTCTCAAACCAGACCCATTACGGTTTTGGATTGGTTGGATCCTGGTTGGATCTTGGACCCGTTAATTTGGATCCAGGCAAGCACGAGTCTACTTATGGGTTTAAATCGGTGTATAAGCGGTTCCATAAGCGGGTTCAATGAGTCCAACGGTTTAGACAGGTCCGGTTCTAGTTTTAGATCCGAACAGATCCTAACGGGTCTAGAACCATGACGGGTCCTCTCGGGTCTCACAGTCTTGAGCCGGGTCGGGCCCAGACTTAGCCCATTGCCATTCCTGTACTGAGGGGCCTGCAATAACATATAACATTATTGTTGTGCTTTTTTCATCTTAATTATAGTTCTTGATTTTGTTATTTAAGAGGGCACTTCAATTTATTTTCCCAACAATTTTTTTTAATATCTTTTTCCGTCGAATTAAATAACAGAATCAATTTCATTAGTGAGAAACAAAATTCAAATCAAGGATATCAACTTTCTCACAATGAAATTATTGGGTTTGACCCAATAACCACCAGATATTACTCTAGTGTAGAGGTTTGGATTCGATTCCTTACAATAATAAGGATCGAATTGTGTGTGTTTAGAAAAAAAATTAGAAAACAAACTTTCTCACAATGAGATGCAGAATAAATTATAGTGTCGATGAGCAAAAACTTCTTTGCATCTAACGAAAGCGTTTTCTTAATTTTACTATTCAAACCTTTTATTTTACAACTCTTTCTTCAATTTTAGTTTTTTAAATATAAAAATTTCTACAAATGCCCCTCAGCTGAAATAAAAATGATCAAAATTCAACAGAGAAATATTCTTCTATGCACTCGGTGCTGACTCTACTTATGCACTCAATGATTTAGACGTTATCTCATTTGTAATTCACTTGGAAAAAAAATCAAAATATAATGTAAATAATCTTTAACTATTCGATGCATAGGTAGAACTCAAAAGCCAGTCACCGAATGTTAAAAAAAATATTTCCAATTCAACCCATTAACTTCAATTACAACTCCCACCTATTTTGTTCCTAGGGATCCATGCCCCAATTTAGTGAAGACTGAAGAGGGGCTGAGGGGCACCATGCATCGCCTCTCCCTTGGGAATAAGGCCGAATTTATGGTATCATAATTCATATGATGAATGGGACCTGTCAACAGGATTGGCTCAAGTGGGGCAAAATTCCATTTTTAGTCCTATAAGATTAAAGCGAGGTCAAAATTAGTTTCACAGTGTTCATAAATCTCTTAAAGTCCTATAAGATTTAAAAGTTGGACATAATAGTCCATCCGTTAGTTTTTGGACGGAAATTGCATACGTGGCAATTACTATGCTATTTTTTAACCTTTTTTCTTATTTTTTCAAAAAAAAATTGGCTTAATTGTAGTTTTGGTCCTATAACTATAGTTCTAGAATAATTTTGGTCCTTAAGTTTTGCAATTTTTTAATTTTATTATATAACTTATGGTTTAATAATATTTTAAAATTTTCTTATATCTAATAATCATTTAAAATTATATTAATTAGGGAAAAAAACTTTATATTAAAAACTAAATTTATGATAATACCAAAAATATATAAAGTATTTAATAAAATTATTATAACTTTATATTCAATAAATATGGTAAATTCAAAAGGTTATATTTATTATTATTTAATTTTTAATTAAATAATTCATGTTAATTCTAGTAATTCTTAATAAATAAATATTTAACAATTATTACTTAATTAATTTATATCATGTATATATGTATACAGCTGACAACACCACCGATCCGACATTCCGACAAGAAAAACATACAGCACCATCGCCCGTCATTCTCTTCCTCGACACCGCCGCCTCCTTGCCATCCAGACACCACCACTGCCCTTGTCGTTTCTTCCTCGCCACCGCCACCTCCCTTGTCATCCAGACACCGTCGCGTGCCCCTGACGTTTTCTTCCTTACCACCACCGCCTCCCTTGTCGTCCAGACCTTCGCCGACCCTATCGTTTTCTTACTCGCCACCCCTGTCTTTTTCTTGCTCGCCTGATGCCATCCAGATCCGTCGTCCCTGTCATTTTTCCATGCCGGATCCCGTACATACCCCTGTTCGTTTTCCATGGTGGTGGTGGCGTAGCACAGATCTGAAATGAAGCAAAAGGGGCAACTCTTCCTATCTAATTTTTCTGATCGGACGCTATGTGGAGAAGAAGATGAGCAGTGTTTCTTGGCCACCCCATGTGGTGGCGCAACATGCCATCACTTTCTGACCATCGAGCCACCTCTGTCGTAATCTATGATGTGTGCCACTGGAAGAGTTGGGATTTTCTCATGAAACCTCAACTGATTGAAAAAGAAAGACACGACCTAGTTTCAGAACCGGATCGACCCAATTTCTCATGAAAGTTTTTTTTTTCCTAATTAATATATTTTAAATGATTATTAAATATAAGAATTTTTTAAAATATTATTAAATCATATGTTAGATGATAAAATTGAGAAATTGTAAAAGCTAAGGACCAAAATTGCTCTAGAACTATAGTTATAGGACTAGAAATATAATTAAGCCAAATATTTTTTTGAAAAAATTAAAAAAAAGGTTAAAAAATGATATACTAACTGCCACGTGTGCAATTTCCGTCCAAAATCTAACGGAATGACAAAAAATGTCAACTTTTTGAATCGTATGGGACTTTAAGAGGATTTATGAACATTGTGTGACTAACTTTGACCCCGCTTTAATTTTATGGGATCAAAAGTGGAATTTTTCCCTCAAGTGGTTAAGTATTTTTTTTTTTCGGGAAATGTTTCTAGTTCAAATCCCTCTGGTCACAGTTCTCTATTGGTAGGTCATCTGTAAATTCTAAAAAACCTGCACTGGTTCATGAGATGGGGTAGCCGCCCTTGCTCCTAAATTTTCACAAAATTCCTTCTTAATATTTGATTCGAAATTTATGGATGGTGTGCCCTAACCTTAGAAATAGAGTAGTCACCCTTGCTTCTAAATTGTATCTACCAAAAAAAACAAAAGAACGAGACCACCTTCATAAAATTCCTTCTTAATATCGATCCAAAATTTACGGAAACCCCTTGAGGTTATGTTATTTACGAAAAATATTCTGAAACCTTGCAATCTTACGGGGATACTTGTACTGTTTCAAGGTTTGAGAATTTTTTTTTTTAATTATCCCAACCAAAATTAGTTAAAGAAAATGTTTAAATGAAAACCAAAAAACCGGTTTATAATTTTCGTGGAGTAAAAATGCTCAGTAGTCGTCTACTGTAAACCCCCAAGACCAAAAGTTATCTAAAGGGTCAATTAATTTGCACTTTTTCAAATATGTCTACATTGACAAATTCAACTAATCCTTAGCAGTTTTTAGTAAGTTCTTGCGTACCCCGTGAGTGAAACCAATTAATAATTCTCTTCCCAAACGGCAACTCATTAATTTCCAACGGCTAATTAAAAGCAAAATAACACCCAAAAAAAAGATAAAAATTTGGCCCACAAATCAGATCGGTGATGTCACATGAGACCTCCACAATATTGCAACGTCTATCATTTTTTTTACCCTATATTCACATTTAGAATCTCATCATTTTTCCCTATGCTTTATTGCATATTTTTCCCCAAATGGAAGAAGCATTGTGGAATTTAGAGGAGAAATGGAACCTATCCACACAAAAAGCTATTGCACTATTTGCATGCACTTCATTCCTAGTCATAGGTGCATGCATACTTGGAATCAAATTGTCTAGGAGAAGAGGAAGCATCCATCAAGAACCATGCAAGGCTGAGCCTCCAGCTCCGGCAGCTGGGCCGCCGCGACTGTGGGTGGTGAAAGTGCTAATGGGGTCGGTGAGGTGGAGCGGGCGGCGGAGCAAGTGGGAGGAGATGTGCTTAAGAGCGAGTCAGAGAGAAGCGGCTTTGCTTGTGAGGAGAGATGTTGTTGGAGGGCAGAGTAGTAATTCCACTTCAGCAGTGTGGCAAAGGCCTATTCTCATGGGTGAAAAGTGTGAGCTGCCGAGATTTAGTGGGCTTATACTATATGATCAGAGGGGGTCGCCAATTCATCAGTTGGAGCAAGAAGCTATACATAAACAGGTAAATTTGAAAGGGTGAAATAATTACGAAAACCCCCCTTAGTTTTTACGCCGCTTATATTCTTACCTTGTAATCTTGAAATATTACGGAAACTTACCTGAGGTTTTGGATCAATGATGTCCTGTTTCTAACTTATGATTTCTTTTGTTTTGTGACATGTAGGAGAATTCACCTCCGGTTGTGAGAACTACACTAAGGGACTTGCTATAATCACCTACTTGCCTTATGGAATTTGCATACTTCATAGTTTATTCTGGTTAATTTTCCTTGACGAGAAACAGAGATTTTTGTATGTAAAACTATGTCAAGACTGTGATTATATTGATTTATCATGTCTTTTGTAATGAGATTTCTGTTTAACCACATTTTGCTAGCTAGTCATGGGGGCAGACAGAGTATTGTTTTTCGATATAATAGGGTTAATTACGGAAAAAATCTGAAACCTTATAAGCACCCATACACTTTGCTAGTCATGAGGCAGAGTAATATTGTTTTTCAACAGGGTTAATTAAGAAAAAACTGAAACTTTATGATAATTCCCTTGAGAGTTTTTTATGTCGTTTACATACACACCGCCACCTTAAAATCTTACGAAACTTAGTCTAATGTTTGTAAAACATTACAAATACCTCTCTAAAACTAACCGTAAATCATTGATTTTGGGAAAATATTTTATGATTTGAAAGCGACTTCGAGTATGCAGATTTCAGGGGGCTATCTGTTAAATTGGAAGGTTCGAATAATTTTTCGGTAAAAAGTACAAATTTCAAGGTATCCCATTTAAATAACCATAGTTAAAATCGAGACAGAGTATTTCAATGTAAATTAATCACAGTGGCATTTTTATTGCACTTATCAGCTTGCCGTTTCAACCAAGTAAATTAATGAGGTTACGGACTTTATTTATTTATTGCAAATTCTAATAAGTCTGTCTGCGTTTGATTAAACTCAATTGCATATTATATGTCATCTATAAAATATGAATATGTACACGGCGACACAAACACAACATGATAAAGATATAATGACACGGATTTTTTTGATATTTTATACTAGATAAGTATCCGACACGACACGACACGACAGTGTAGAATTTATAGAAATTTCCGTGTATAATAGCATGTGATTTTATAGATAGCCTGTGTTTTATTTTTTATTTTCTCTTTGGTACAAATATACAATATTGCCTATGTGATTATCTATTTAGTTTGATAATTTGGGGCTAATTTTTTATTTAGTTCTTAATATCATATTTCTCCATATTTTGTTATAGTGTTATGTTGAATATGGTTACGTTGATAAGTCATACACTTCACTTTCAAGCCCACTCAAAGCCCAAAAAAGTGATGGATGTTTTCTAGCCGGTTATCATGCCGGGCTTCGTTAGATAAATAACTTTGTTTTGTTTTTCGACAAAGAAAAACGAAAAAAACACTAATCAGGCCAACAAATCAACTAAAGTATGATTCATTTTGGCCAACAAATCAGAGCAACAAATCAACTAAAGTATGATTCATTTTGGCCAACAAATCAGAGCAACTTATGGTGTACACAATATGATTATTAAATGTTTAAATTTATATATATATATATATACATGAATTAAACTCTTAAATTTATATAACTTTTTCGGTAATAAAGATGTTGATTTAAAGAAAATAATTGAACTGAAATAAATACAAGGAAAAGATTTGAATAATAAAACATATGAGAAAAAGAAGAAGAGAGAAAGATCGCAAATGAGTTTGCTAAACTATAACTCATGATCATTTTAATCAAAGAATTACAGTTATACCCCATATAAAATTGAATAACTATAAAAAATGCCCACGGGTTAGGGTTTTGTTAGGGAACATTAGGGTTCGTCCATAATTAACATAATATTTAATTTTTGACGTGAAATGAAAG
This sequence comes from Verbena officinalis, assembly GCA_958496215.1. Taxonomy (NCBI): domain Eukaryota; kingdom Viridiplantae; phylum Streptophyta; class Magnoliopsida; order Lamiales; family Verbenaceae; genus Verbena; species Verbena officinalis. Next base: position 27,235,538 of record OY292389.1, read on the forward strand.
ATTTTTTTCAATTTTAATTTAAAAAATTGCATATAACCACAAAAGATATTTATGACATTATAAATAACACTCAATTGAAATTTAGGGATAACCCATAGTATAAAAGAAGTAAGGGTATCTTTTATGATGTCATCCAATAGATACTAGAATCCTAACTGAACCCTAATATATTCGTGGGTATTTTTTATAATTATCCAATTTTGTGTAAATGTATAACTGTAATTGTTTAATTAAGAGGATTATTAGTTGTAATATAGCAAAATTCTTTAGAGCATAAGTATAATTAACCCAATATTGAAATTGGAAAGAGAAAAATGAGAGAATAAAGAGATATTAAAGAGAATACCAAATCATAGTGTGATAATTTAATAGAAAATCCTAAGAGTAAGAGCTAATTCATTTAAACTCCATATTGGGCATGTGCTACCATGTGAGATATATAATTTATTTGGTATCTTAGAACATGCCAATTGCAAACATAATAAATAGCACGATCTCTGTCAAGTACAAATAATACTTGCTCAGTAATTAGAGTAACAATGTTGTTACTCGAACTCTGGTTTTCACATTGCAAACATGCATATAAAATTGGACTGAAATGGACATATATAGTAAATACTGTTGCTTATGTTTTCAGTATTAATAGTCACTAGTTTTTAACCCTCCGTTAGCATCGGAAAATTAATTTATAATTATAAATTTAATATATTAATATTAATTATAGTTTTTATATTAACAACTTGAATATATATCACAAATTTAACAGATTTTTTTTTATAAATTAATATATATATTCTCTATGTTGCACCGGGAAATTTATTTATAAAATACATACTATTAAATAAATTGAATCATATTTTCTTATATAATTATTAACAATACATATAAATAATTAACTCATAATTTGAAACACACACCAAAATAATTCTTTTTATAAAATAATTATACTCTATATATATGAAAAAACTCATTTTAAACATATAAAAATAGTAATATGATATGATTTTATGTTTTTAATAGAGGGAATATATTTATATATATAATTTTTTTTAAAAATCACAATCAATATAATAATATTGAAATAATAATTAAAATATAAAAAATATTTAATAATAGACCATATAAATAATTATTGGAATCTCTTGTATACTTGATATTATTTTTTTGTTGAATAATTTATTATTATTTCATTCTTAATTAACAATAATATTCATTTCATTATTGAAATTTCCTTTATATTATGGCAATATTAATATTTATATGTAACAAACTTAATAAATATATTCACATTGAAATAAAATATAATTTTTCACCGCAAAATGGAAATAAAACATGTGTATTTAGAGATTTTTTCTAAAAAAACCAACTATTTATTTATTTTATAATATTATGGTAATAATAAAATTTAATTAAACTTATATTTTAAAAAATATACGTAATTATGTGACCCCACAAATAATTAAAATAAATTTTAAAAATACAATTACATGATAGATAAAAAGAATACAAAAAAAATTATTAATTATAGAAGTAAATAATCTTTTGCTCAAATATAGTTAATGTTTTGTAAATGGTAATTCTTCTATACTATGCTTTCATGTACAAATTGAATATTATATATAAACTATAAATAGTTTTAAGTTCCCCTTCAATCATATATATATTTTTTAACATTTAAATGTAAAGTTCATAATAATTAGCAAAGCTTATTAAAATTTACTTAAAATTATTTCTTGAACGAAATTTTCAATATTAATATTGTATAAAGTAGTTATATAATTCTATAATTAAATAGGAGTTACAATTTTTTTTAATATAAACCAATATATGGAATGTCAATTAAATATATAAAGTTACAAAAATCACAATTAATGAACTTAATTATAGAAATAATCTATATGGCAAAATGAACTAATTTTAACTAATCCAACTCATTAACACATAAACATGTTTCCTAAAACATCTCACTCATTCATTTTCATATATATATATATATATGTATGATTTGTTGAATATTATTTAAATGGAAATAAGTTATATTATATATATAGTTGTGTGAGTATTTTATTTTTGTAGTATTACTATATATTTACTAATATTAAGTAATTTGCCAATGCATTTGAATAGCATCATATATATATAGGGTTTGCAAACTCTACTTTTTTTTAAGATTTAAAATAGAAGCTAAAATTGGAATAAAAGCAACACTAGGAAGTGTTGCGAATAAAGTAATAAATTGATTCAAAGAAGTTAAAAAATATTTTTACTACTATTAGCAACTTCTTTTTATTTACAAAAATAATTTACAAGTTATAATGCACGGATATTGACGTGGAGATACGGACAATGGACAAGTCCATAAGAAGAATGAATTTAATTAAGGGGGTTGGCTAGAGGGGCAGGAGAGATGAAACCTCTCCAAAACATAATACAGATACGGAAACATAGATTCTTTTCGATATTAATCACTAGACAAGTGTCTGACATGATACGACATGATATGATAGTATTTTTAGGAGTGTCCGTGAACCGTGCATCATAACCTGCAAGCTAGAAGCATATCTTTAGGTGTTTCCAAACTTTTAGCTTATTTATGCTTAGGATTAATGATATTTTGTCATCCCAACTATCGCGATTTTAGCACTTTGCTATCTAAACTTTTTTCTTTACAAATTGCCTCTTGAACTACACGAATGTAGCACTTTGCCATCTCAGAAAGAATTTCAGGCGAAATATTCCACCGAAAAATTACATCGTGTCATATGAGATATATATGTCCATATTGTATTGCTTTTCTCAGCGTCTAAAAAATAAAATTTCAATCAATTTAAAAAAAAGTTAAATTTTTTTATCATCCAATTGAATATTTAAAAAATAATAGATGAACATTGTTGCTGATACAAACACTATCATAGTACAAAATACTAGCCTAGAGTTGCTAAAGCCTAGCAGAGCATGTGGAGAATTCAGTGCAATTCTTTAAACATTCCAAGTATTTTAATTCTTCCCTCAAAAATAAACAAATATCTAAAGTCTTTCAATTCTTCGTGTCAAGTACAAGTATTCGTGACTTGGAAATTGCATGCCAAACACTTAACAATTACCTGTTTTTGGTACAGAAACCTGTGTGTTTTGGTGTTAGGTAAACTCTCACCATAGTAACATATAAATTGAAAATGACAACAAAATTAATTAGGAATATTGTATATTTATTTCTTGAAGCCTTGGGTGGGTGAAGTTTAAAAGCCGAAAAATTCCACTGTTAATTATTTCAGTGTCAATATTGTCGTTCAATCTCAAATTTGGCTCGATCAAATCAGTGTAATGAAAAGGCGAATATTTTACATTTAATGTGTATATTTTAGAAAGAGTAACCAATCAAATAAAATTATAAAAAGATAATAATACACTTGTCATATAATTTGAGTGAATCTGCCCCAACCATTGTTTGGTGGAATTTTCTTGTACAATCTGAGTAGGTATTACACATCACAGACCCCAATTATAGCACCTCCAATATGGGTTCTAACTTCTTAAAAAAAAAAAAAAGTCCACCAAAAAATAGCAAGTACTCGTTAAATTAACCATAAAAAAGAAGCTAATTAATAAAGTAATTAACTTGACAATATGATTTGGACAACCTTTGTCAACGAGAGAAAGTGTACCATCGACCAACTAAACACACCTTTTTGTAGAACAACATAGTTGACTGCTAAATCAATAGTGGTAAACTGATTTGCTTTGATACCTACCTCTTTAATAATTAAAAGCGAAAATAATGAAAATATTATATATTATATATTATTAGTATTTATAAAGAAGAAGAGCTATACTCAAAAAAAAAAAAAAAAAAAAGTGCTACCTACCATCCAAATGGGATGATCTCGGCACCTCTTTCAACTGTGTTTGGTTGCCCATTGACAATTTTTTATTAATATAAAATAAAATGAGGTAAATGACATCTACTTCTGACGTTATAGCTAATTATAATTTAGTCTTCCTATTTATAGAAATTACTTTTTTGATCTTCAAGATTCAGATTTTTTTGTAATAAAATGAAATGTTAAGGAGTTTTTTTTTTATAGTTTCTAAATACAGAACTAGATTAATGTAATAAAAGCAAACTTTAGGGATTGTAACTAAATTCGCCCAATAAATAAAACGACATGGAAATCATTCTCCAACGTGGATTTGGTGGCTTATATATCTGCTACTTTAATATATGTTCTTTTTCATGAAGTGTGGGCATGGATCAGGTAATTTAATTGTAAGTTCTCCATGATAATAATATTATCATGGGTTGTCAATCACTTATACGACTTCCGTGGGATGTTAGTTTCAGTTAAGTTCATTGTGAGAGAAACTAATGTGCCGATATTTTGGCGAAAATTGGGCAATCTCTACATGCTCGTGAATTGAAATGAGCTGTCGGAAAAAGTTTTAGATTGTTTTTTAGCTGAGAAACTAGATTTGACTACTTCTTGTAATTTCTTTTGTTGTCCCAAAAAAAAAAAAACTTAATTTTATGTTCTGAATTTGCTATGCCAAATTTCCAATGGTGTTGAATTTGTATTAACATAATGGACCTATTCAGTCCCCCCAGAATTGAATAATTTTGCATAATGTGACACCTTAATAATTTTTGAAGACATATATACAATTTTCATTCAAGAAATAAGAAAATTCTACACAATTTATTCATGAAAGAAGAAATTTTCTCTTGAGGAATTAATACGATAATAATTAATATTTATAAAATTAACTTGAAAGACAAGCTTCATTACAAAATGTCATGTTTGAATTTATTACTAATTGGTCCAGTATCCAGACGTCAATACAACGTATAAATTCTAATTACTTAACCTACTTTGGTACGAATACCTATTAATTAATTACCAATATACACGTCGTTGAATTGATTTATTTGGCTAAGTAAATGCATAATTAATGTCTAGTAAACATGTAATTATTATTAGATTAATAGATTAGTAATTAGTATACCTTTTTAGTAGGTTGCAATACTATAGATTAGCATACTTTAATTTGGTAAGTTGTATAATATAAATCATAAACATGAACAAAAAAAAAATGACTAAAAAAAATAATATAAATCATAAGTGCATGTAATTGAAATATTTCCATTTTGGTAAATTGCATAATGTGCACGTTATACTAATTAGGACATTCTTTTCTATAAAACATGGACACAAATATAGATACGGACACGACGATACTATTTATTTATTTTTTTTTATATTTTATACTAGAAAAGTGTCCGACATGTACAGTCTAAAACACAATACAACACGAAACGGTACATTATAATTCTTTTCCTTGTAAGTTGAAAAATATACAAGTAACAAGTATTATAGATTGGAGAGCAACTTTTTGTTTAGAATGACAGATAATTAATTAATTGCTCAGATCAGAAATAGGAAAATTACATGCCAATTCGCATTCTCTGTCATTGGGGAAATTACATATTGATCCTCTTGTTTTATTCCTTAGTTTCAACAATATTTTTCATGAATTTTTGTTATTCATGTAAAATTTGTACAATCATGGTAAATAGAATTTTGACCTACATCAACTACGTTTTAAACCACGTATATTAACTCTTAGAACGATAAATAACATGATCAGACAAAGCATTTTCAATGGTACTCAAACGTAACCAGGACTGATTTGACCAAGATTTTACGTGAATAATGAAACTCTATGTATGTCGTTATAAATTTTAAAATAATTTAAAATCAAACCCATTTTTTTGGGGGTTAATAGATATAAATCTCCCAAAATCAAATGGGGAATATATTTATTAATTTTCTTGATCTAACAAAACTTATGCCCGATTGATTTATTTTACATTAACATCAACACGTGATAACGTATATAGTTGTTTTGGTTTAGGTTCCCAGAAGCATGTTCTTTTCGATAGTTAACGTGAACAAGCAAAATAATTTGCAATGCACACATGAAATTTACAACTCAAATCATGAGGGATAATACATGAGTTCTCTAACTCGTACAAAACGCCTTGTTTAGTGGTAAAACGCATGCTACTCTGAAGTGAATAACAAGAGTAAAAAGCTACGAAATACGGATACAGATACGATTTATATTGGAGAAGTATCCGATATAGGTATCTGATACGGTGTCGACACGACACGCCAGGTTAGATTTTTAGAAGTGTTCGTGCATTATAAGTAAAAAGTGAGGGGAAAATATGTAATAATCTTGATAGATAATTTTATGAAAAAATGTATACATAACACTATATGTAGTAAAGTTTTTGTGAGAATTCCAATAGATATGGTAAGTTATTTTAAAATTTTAAGTTTTGATATAATTAATTGAAATATGACAATTTGTTTCGGATTAATGAGAATTTGATTAATATCTCTCATTAACTACACAAGAATCTAGTAACGATTGTGTAAATCACAGATATTTAACTTATATATTCACATATCTCTATCCCTTTGAGTAAATCTCATTTAACTCAACGTTTGCGTAAATGATAAAAAGTTTTTGTTTCTTCTTGTTTTTTTGGTTTCCGTTCGGTTTTTTACTGCGCGGATTCGAATATTACAAAAACAATTGAAGATGATCCTCTCAACCTAATTGCTCTACATACAAGTTAGGGTTTAAAATGCTAAAAACTTCCATTATTACTAGAGAAGTTGATGTAAAAATTGAAATGGTAAGAAGTAGTTATAACTAAAATTAGGCGTGGAGAAAATTTCAGTTTTTTAAAAATAATAAATTAAAAACCTTAAAGTTGAAAAAAAGAAAAATAATGGAGCCGGGAGGAGAAAGACCATCAAGTGGTGTAACTTAGTAGTTCGGTACTATACTAACTTAACCAGAGATCTTAATCCGGTTCCACCCATATAAATGGGATGTGGAGAAAGGAAACTATTATAAAATCCTCATTTAATGAATCTTTTAAACACAAAGCACATGTGTGTCATTAATCTCCCACTATCCCATAAAGTAATTAACAAATCAATCCCAATAATGACTTGGCTTATTACTTATTATCATCATCATCACTACTAATAAAATTTTAAATTGATTAAGAACAAAGTAATTTAATTAATTAGTTTTGGATTCCACCTACCCTCACAAGATCTCTTTTCCTCACCAAATTCTTTTTTCGTCACACTAAAATCACCTTCCCGTCAAAGGTCAATTTCGTCATTCCGGAATGGTCTTCCCACAACCTCCCACTTTCCGATTTCAATTTCTTTTAATTTATTAATTTATTATTATCATTATTCTTAAATTTATGTAAATAAATTAAAATTCGATGGAAAAATGAAAAATGCATGAACCGCGTAGTACAGAGAGGATGTAGTTGGTGTAGGCGTGGGGGGTGGGGGGTGGGGGGTGGGGGGTGGGGGTGGGGTGGACTACTATATATAAGGAGGAGAGGTTGCTTGAGACTCCTTACTTCTCGCTCCTCAGTCATCTCGGTCTAAATTGTTTCTGTTTTCTCTCTGTCTCTCTGACTTCAAATTCAGTTATCAAATTTCCTCTTTGCGGAGAGGGAATAAATTTGAATTCTCTCCGATTTCCTACCTTTTTTGGTGGATCCTGATCTGAATTAACTGGAAATAATGTGAGTATTTCTTGAGATCTCGTTCGGTTTTACATCTTTATTACTGCACGGATTTTGCTTTTTTATGATCTGCGCGGGGTCTTAATTATGCTAGATCTGTTCTGTTGTTTCGTTTAAATACAATGTCGTTGCTGCAGTTAATTCAGATCTATGCGGATTATGTGGGCTTGTGTGTGTGTCTGCTTCGCCTTCGACTTTATGTAATTATGTTTGTGGATTGTTATTGTTAAGTAAAAAGTTGCTGTTGAAGTTGAAGAGTAGTTGATCAGTAGTAGAAAGGTTTTGTTTTGTGCATGTTTGGTTGGATCCTAAGCAAGTGAAGTTGATCTGTTGAAGTTTTGAATGGTGTCGCTTTTGTATGTTGTTTACTTGAGCAGAATTCATCAGTTTAACTTGGTTTCCTACTTGGTTTTATTGTTCGATGATGAATGTTCTTCCTTTCCATAAAGTAGTACAACTGAAACTAACGAAGTTAATAAAGTACTGGTTTACTTCTATTGAACATGGAATAGTAGATTTATTGTGATCTTAGTGAAAATTTTAGGTTTTGTTGTCTAATAATATCCTTGTTAAATTTGTGAGATCTAGTTAGATTGACTTTAGTTACTGGCTTTTGATTTCTCTCCATCTGAAATTAAGGCAATGTTTAGGTATTCAGTTGAGTGATTCTTGTTGCAGTAGGTTTGTGCTTAAAAGTATTCTGTGGGATCTGAATGACTTTTGAACTATGCATTTGGTGTTTAATTTGACAGTTTATTTCTCGTTGCAGATAAACGATCCACAATGTCGACGTTCCAACCGAAGAATATCCTCATTACTGGGGCTGCTGGATTCATTGCATCTCATGTTGCAAACAGGCTCGTCAGAAACTACCCCGAATACAAGATTGTTGTCCTTGACAAACTGGATTACTGTTCCAATCTTAAAAACCTTCTTCCATCACAGGCTTCTCCCAACTTCAAGTTTGTTAAGGGTGACATTGGCAGTGCTGACCTAGTCAATTATCTTCTCATTACTGAGAACATTGACACTATAATGCACTTTGCTGCCCAAACCCATGTTGATAATTCTTTTGGCAACAGTTTTGAGTTCACCAAGAACAACATTTACGGCACCCATGTCCTTCTGGAAGCCTGCAAAGTCACTGGCCAGATCAGAAGGTTTATCCATGTCAGCACAGACGAGGTCTATGGAGAGACTGAGGAGGATGCTGTTGTAGGAAATCACGAGGCCTCACAGCTCTTGCCCACAAACCCGTATTCTGCCACAAAAGCAGGGGCTGAAATGCTTGTTATGGCTTATGGGAGATCATATGGGTTGCCTGTGATTACAACCAGAGGAAACAATGTTTACGGACCGAATCAATTTCCCGAGAAGTTGATTCCCAAGTTTATCCTTTTGGCCATGAGAGGAAAGACTCTTCCAATTCATGGTGACGGTTCGAATGTCAGGAGTTACCTTTATTGCGAGGATGTTGCTGAGGCATTTGAAACAGTCCTTCACAAGGGAGAAGTCGGTCATGTTTACAACATTGGCACGAAGAAGGAGAGAAGAGTCACTGATGTTGCAACAGACATATGCAAGCTATTCAACATGGATGCTGACAAAAGCATTCAGTTTGTGGAGAACAGGCCATTTAATGATCAGAGGTACTTTCTTGATGACCAGAAGCTAAAGAATTTGGGTTGGTCTGAAAGAACCACGTGGGAAGAGGGTTTGAGAAAAACCATCGAGTGGTATACAAGCAACCCTGAGTGGTGGGGTGATGTATCTGGCGCTTTGATTCCTCATCCAAGAATGTTGATGATGCCTGGTGGATTAGATAGACATTCAGAACCTGAGAAATCTGCTACCTCTGAAGTCTCTGAAAATTCCACCCAGACCAAAATGGTGGTTCCAACTACCAAACCCAGCCCTTCACCTCAGAAATCAGAGTTCAAGTTCTTGATCTATGGTAAAACCGGATGGATTGGTGGTTTGCTTGGAAAATTGTGTGAGAAGCAAGGAATCCCATATGAATATGGAAAGGGACGTCTACAGGATCGTGCTTCGCTTATTGCAGATATTCTTGCTGTCAAGCCAACACATGTTTTTAATGCAGCTGGTGTAACTGGTAGACCTAATGTGGATTGGTGTGAATCTCACAAAACTGAGACTATTCGTACCAATGTTGCTGGCACATTGACTTTGGCAGATGTATGCAGAGAAAACGGGCTCCTGATGATGAACTATGCTACTGGTTGTATATTTGAATATGATGCTGCACATCCTGAAGGTTCTGGAATCGGGTTTAAGGAGGAAGATACGCCCAATTTCCATGGCTCCTTCTATTCAAAGACCAAGGCCATGGTAATTAAAAACCCATATTCAATATTTCGTTTTGACCGTAATTGCATTTTCTTGAATTGATCTTCATTATTTGTTTTTTTAAATCCCCTTTCCATATTTCCGTTTGTTAATGATTTTTTCTGAAAATTCCCTTTTCAGTATTTCCTTTAAACATAAGTGCATTTTCTTGAATTTCTGATCATTAATGTTTTCTGTCATTCAGGTGGAAGAGCTCCTGAAAGAATTCGATAATGTCTGCACACTCAGAGTCCGTATGCCAATATCCGCGGACCTCAGCAACCCACGCAATTTTATCACTAAGATTTCCAAGTACAACAAGGTTGTCAACATTCCCAACAGCATGACAATCTTGGACGAGCTTCTACCGATTTCAATCGAGATGGCCAAACGCAACCTTAGGGGAATATGGAACTTCACAAATCCCGGAGTTGTCAGCCACAACGAAATCTTGGAAATGTACAAGGAATATATCGACCCGGATTTCAAGTACAGCAATTTCACTCTTGAAGAGCAGGCAAAGGTGATTGTTGCTGCAAGGAGTAACAACGAAATGGATGCTTCCAAGTTGAAGAAAGAGTTCCCTGAGTTGATGTCGATCAAGGAGTCGTTGATCAAGATCGTGTTTGAACCAAACAGGAAGACTCCTGTTGCATAAAGTGTGAGATTTTTGTCGACCTCGTGGGCTGCTTGCATTTTGTATTTTTACTTGTTTATGTTTAGTCTTTACTAGCCTCAGCTGATTTTTTTGGTACTGCCCTTTACTTATTTAGAATCGATATTGGTGGGAATTGGTTCTGGTAGATGTGTCGCTGTTTGGTAAGTACCTTATTCATAAGTTTACTCGTGCATATTTGTGCTGGGGTGTTAACATTTATAAACTATTATTCGAAGTGAACTACATGACGTTATAGTTATACTCGTTTATATATTGAAAAAATGCGATTTTAGTTGTTTTCATTTGGTGTTTTTTCCCCTTTTGACTCCGGAGGGAGTTTCCTTTGTGATGAAACTCGTCTAATTTCTGAAACAAGTGGGGAGTCCGAGTCTCCATCTGCTCTTCCAATTCCACTATCATGAATCAAGAGTCAAACTTAGTGGGCATTACCTAATTATCCTTCAGTTATTCTCACTATTCAACTGCTTTGATTTATTATATTACTAATTTTGACAATTCTAATTACTAAACTTAATCTTAATATTAAACTATAACAAAAATATTATGGATAATTAAGTTATTTCACAACTTTTCATCAAGTGTTAAGTTTTTAAGGTTTTTGTTAGGGTCAGAGAATCTATTTGTAATTTTCAATAGTACAGGGAGTCTAGCTGTATTTACTCCTAAGTCGAGGGAGTGTAAGTGTAATTATCCCTATAAACAATAGAAAATTGGGGATGAACTTATTTAACTGATTTTGTAGATATGAAAACGGTCAAACCAAAAAATAGAGATCGAAAATATATTGAAACGATTGTCCCTCAATTCTCCCAGCCGATAATGGAAAAAAATATTTGAAGGATTTTCATTTTCCAGTACCACGAAATGCATTTGAGATCTGCTCGAAGGAGAAGATACGGTCAGAATTGATCTTGTCAGTTCACATTGGGTCGAAGCTTGATTCGATTTCTTCTCCAGCCAAGTTTATTTTTCCTGTTTTGATATGTCGGATTTTTCACACGGTAGAAAACAGGGGATCCGGGGCTATCCTTAATCGATGTGTAATTCTAGGACAAGTGGGAGTATTTGGTGAAAGAGTCTGGAAATTTCGCCCAACCCAACTGCTTATCACTCCTTTTTGCTTACAAACTCATGGGAGGAACCCCATCACTTGGGACATTTCTTCATGGTTGCCATAGGCGAATCCATAATGCCTCATGACTCGCTAAGAAAAAACCAAGTCCCGTTTGAAAATTTCTATTAGTAATCATTTGGATCGAGGGTTTTGGATTAAAGGGATTCTAAATTCATAGTTCAAATTCATCCGGCCTTTTGGATAAAAATCAAAATTAATGGACTTTAAATCCACACTTTTAGTACAACGAATTTAAAACGGAAATTGAAATTCAACTCAACTCAAAATTGACTGCTTTTCTTTTTCTCTCTTGTCCGCTTCTAATCCGCACTCTCTTCTCTAGCTCCTTTCTGCTTCCGATCTCTCTCTTTTACACTCTCTAACGTTCTCTCTTCTTCTCATATCTTTTTTTCTCTCTCTCTTCATATATTTGCATATAAATAAACAAATTGTTATAATTTTTTTTCTAATTTTTTATTTTTATGAAATGGAAAATAATTCATATAGACATAATAAACATAAATTCTAGTTAATAATAAAATTGGATGAAAAGTTTTTAAATTCGTTCACAAAATTTTATGTATCCGAAGAAAGAATTTTAAAATCTATAAATTTGAAATTAAAAGTATTTTAAATCCATTCATTTTAAATTCATCCATCCAAATAGGCACTTAAGTTACCACTATACATTTACTTACAACTTAAAAGCTTTGACAATTTATAACTTCACAATACACATTATCATTCATCAACCAACTCCAGAGAGATGTTACTTGACTCATTTACCAGCAGTCATAATTTGTTCATGCCATGGCTCACCTGTGTGTGTGTGTGTGTGAGAGAGAGAGAGAGAGAGAGAGAGAGAGCATGAAACTGAAAATTTACACAGAACAGAAACAAAGACGCATTGAGTTTCTATGCAAGTTCCTCTTGTTAGCAAAGAAAGTTTTGAACTTACAAAGCCCATATAGACTATATTTCAGAAACAGCATGAACTCAAGAGAACGAGTTGGGGAGTGATGCTGCAGCCATCTTCTCGAGAAAGCTAACCACATCGTCCGATGAATTAAGCAAATATCTAGCATTCGTACGTGTTCGGCCAACAGCACAAGAAAAATAATTCTCCTTTTTCATATCAAGCACATTCCAAGAAGTATTATTATTATTATTATTATTATTATTATTATTATTATTGTTACTATGCTCTTGGGGCGATGATCGCTTACTGTTACTGTTGCCATTGCTATTGCTGCTGGTGGCAGATGATTTTTTGTCTGTGTGCTGGTGGTGATTCTTACTCTGAGACTTGAAGCTGCTTCTCCCAGATGGAAGCTTTGGAGATGCTCGTTTCTCACCGGGATGCTTTACTGTATCAGTTACTTTGCTTCTCGGTGTACCCGATGAATCAGGAGGAAGCTCTGGTTCGAAATATGTGTATATGTCCTCGTCCTGAATCAGAAGGAATGTGAATGAATATTTCAGGTGTTCCCTTTTGGTATTCCATGGAACTAGAACTTAATTGTGCCCCTAACTGAAGATATTATTATGTATGTATATGCATAATTTAGTGGATTTTCATAAGGAGGTCCAAAGATACTTAGTAAAGAAACTCCTTCCTTTTCTGGAACAGAATATGAAGACAATGATGAAGAATTGGATTACACAATTCTATTTTCTAGATTAATTTCCAAATTTTTGGGCAGCGAATCATGCCACTCACGACATATTTGGACGCGATAACAGTGACAAGAGTACGGTGGATTAAGATTTGAATTATTTTAATTTCTCATAACTAGATGTAACTCCCATGCATGAAATTTACTTCAACTTGCAAGTCATGATTGATTGGGATTTTTCAAATTATTGTTTAACATAATCAAGATGGAAAAAACTAGCGTGATTCGGATCCCAGTCCAGGTTCCAACACAGCCAATCCTGGTACCAGGCTAAAGCACGTGTTACAATAACATTCCATTAGAGCAATGAACCAACTAGAAATAGAAAGTGCACAGAAAAGGGGCAATGAATATACCTTTCCCAAGAAATGGCCTATGCACAAGACATAATCTATCGGTGCACTAATGGCTTTACTGTGAACAATTTCTCCCAGTATACGCTGAATAGCCGCACCCTGTGAACACAAAGAAGGACCCAAATTTCAACATAAAAAAAGAGTAACTTTTAGGCTACACCACGACGTGCATCTGCTAACAAGTTATCCATCAATAATCTAAATATTGGAATGTTGCATAAGTGTACATTACCTTTGTGACACCAACTGCTCGCACCTCAACCGAGCGGCTTCCTTGGACAACATCAACGGAGGAGTTAGATATTGGGCCAGTCCAGAGATGTTGCAGCATGTCTCTAGCTTGCAGTCTTCCAAATTCAATATCTGAAATTACAGAAGAGTAAATATTTGTAAAACACAGTTAGAAAAGGCTAGGCATGAGTCATAAGTCACACAAAGCAGGATGGACCAGAGGGGAAAAATTAAAAATATCAAGATTTAAATAATACAAAATTAGATAAAATTCAATATCAAGTAATTAAGAAACAATATAAGAAAAATAAATTTATTTAACACTACATTTAAAGTCTTAAACTACATTTGTTAATAATTTTACAAGCCATTGTCTGAATTATTACCATTCTTATCACTATTTACCAAAAAATTCATCAACATATACAAAAAAAAAAGAAGAAAAACAATAACTCAATTCCCTCTTATATTATTTATTTATAGTTCAAAAAATGTATCGATGATTATCATACAAGACTGGATGAAAATACAAATGTAAGAGTGTATTCATAATACAAGATTTAGTAGAACTTAATGCGAGAATTAAGAAACTTTAGGAGGGTGGTAGGATATTATGTGATGTAGGACGACTATATCAAGATAATAAAGCTCCTTACCAGCATATTTGTAATTCCATGCGAGTGAAGTTTCACGTCTTTCAATATGTGATCTTGGAGTTCTTTCAGTGAAATACTCAAAAACATGCTGAAAAAGGAAACAACTAATTTAGTGTTCGGTTGATATACTACTTAAATAAATTTTTCCCTAAATACAATTACACATGCCTCGACACAGTCAACCCATTCCATATTTAAGGGCTCTGTCACTGTGGTCATCCATTCTCCTTTTGTGGATCGTAGAAACATTCCATTCTCAGCTGCCAACCACATGTTGAATTCTCCAAAGTTCTACAAAAGCAATTACATCATAAGCTATACAGAGCAACAAAACAAGGTTAGAGCAGGCTATAGATGACTTACATCATCAAGGACGCTTCTGTCACTTCCACTGAGGACAACGATTGTTGTATTTGGATCACTACAAAGCACCGTCAGAGGTCCTTTCAGATCAGGATGTAATTTGAGTTCCATTTCTTTTATTTGATCTCCTCTTCTTCCAGGAGTATCAATCGGCTCAGTTAGAGCAGAATTAAAACCCTGTAATAAGCAAGTAAAATGTACTATATTAATCTATTTTGCATTGTATAACCTTCCCCACAACAACCAGATATCTGAACAAAAGTGGGATTGAATATACAGCTTAAGCAAGTCAGGGGAATGCACTACACGTACAGTTTTTTACATGATTCAGAATTTTTGGTAATGAATCAGTTATACAGTTCTGGGGGGGATGGTTTTCTTATTTAGTGAGTAAAATTGTGGTGTCAAATCATTTAGTATGGCACCGTAAACGGACTCAGGAGGCAAGAAACTTCAGTTCGAGCAGACACAAAAGGTATCTACACATTTCATACAAGTTCCATTTCAGCAAATGACAAGTTTGATTAGTTCATAAACTTCCAAATCCATTCCCAAATTGCACCTCGTAGACAGTCTATTTATAGTCCTTATATCGTGTTGCTTCAAAAATTATTATATCTGTGACAAATGTGAAGGGATATAAATAAAAGTTCAACCATATCCAGAAAAACCGCCTCAGGTTCAATCATATCATCATAAATGGATAATGTTCATTGCACCGCTTTAAGAACAAAAAGACGGTACTAAAGATGCAAGCACAAATATGTCTTACCTTTTGAAAACTGAATGAATTGTAGACGTTTTATATTCCATTATATACCGGTTGTTAATTTCCTACTATTTTTAATTTTCACATTTCCAGTTTTATACTCTTTCTGTTGGGACATTTCTTTTTGTCAAAGCTTTCAGTGACTCTTCCTAATTGGCACATAGTCTTTATTGAATTATAGTGGTTCAACATACCCTTCATACAAGCTTTAAATAACAGAAAGTACAGAGCACTAGTATTTAGCTGTAGTTAGATGCAAACAGACGAGAATATTCTATTCAGTTCCTCTGAAGCTCCTATATCAAATTAAAACTCAATAAGTAAAATGGAGCATACCAGTATAAGTAACCGATTGTTAGACTGCAAGTAACGCCTGATTGCATCACTTACAACAAGTTGAGGTGGCACTTTCTGTATTCTCTGCTGAGCTTCAATAACTGTATCATTTAGTTCACTGCAAGAATCAATTCAGCAAAGCTTTGATTTCAGGTATACAACACCATCAGATTTCCAAATTTCAATGTAAATGCTGAAATATTAATTCTACGAAAAACAATGTGAAAAAAACTGTTTTATCGATATTTCTGCCAAAAAACTACAACAAAAAGACAAAAGATATAATTCATCTCAGCCAGGTGGTTTACTGCAACATCATATCACTGTTCCAGAGGGTTGCAACCAGCAATATTGTAAATCATGGGTTCAAGAATCTCTTAGTTCAATCAGGCATCAGATAGGTGGTATCAGATTTTGCAGTGGAATAATCAATATGATAAAATGGAAATAACAGCTTTGTAGTCTTCAGATTTGTTAAAGTGTAGTGCCGAATCAAAGGGCCTATAACTCAGTCCAAGAACTTACCGAACATGGAATATATTTAATATTTCCTTCCATTCAAATTGAGCTAGTTGTGAAATAAATCTACACAAAATCAGACTGGCAGGAATAATTTATGGTTGGGCCACGATCTTGAACATTGAGGTCACTGAAGTGTAATTATCTATTACTGGAGGTTTTGACAGGACTACTCTATCAAGGGTGCACTAATTTATGTTCAAATGACACCATAAATCCAACTCTAGATTGTATATTATTCAAATTATATGATCTCATAAATGACAAATCGCCATGTTCGGATGAAATTGCTAGCCAAAACAGAATGTTTGAAGGAGATACGAGCGTCTCTTCAAAGAGAGGACAACAGATGAAGGAGTCACTCGATGAAGAGAGATGGGAACAGGATTCTATTTTATAGCTACACTAAATATTAAATGTCTTTCCTCTCTCACAGCTCAACTTTTTTAGGGATAATTACCAACTACCAAGGGGGTTTGGCTCAAATACAGAAAACCCCCGAGGTTGTAGATATTACCAACTCCCCCCTGAGGTTTTGAGGCTAAGGAAGAGTTAAATGGAAGATAGTGAACCTCAGGGGATAGTTCGTGAGAGAGATAGTGAACCTCAGGGGCAACTTGGTAATTTCTGAAACCTCAGGGGGGGTTCTGTATTTGAGCCAAACCCAGGGGGTAGTTTGTAACTACCTCAATTTTTTAAGCTAAGTGATCACTTGGATTTAATAGCCATGCACAAAAAAAGACAGAATTTGTTGGGAGGAGTGAAGAGCCTTAACTATGACTAAACCTCGAGCTGGATTAGGGGCCCTCAATGTAGGATTACCCGAACCGGTAATTTACACCAAAAAAAAAAAAAAAGACAGAATCAGTCTTACAAATCCACATATACCCCAAATTTGGCATGCTTAGTCTCAATAAAGAATTCTCCTTGCATGCGATAGAGCATAAAACGCTACACACAAGATATGTTTCCATCCAAGAACTCGTAAGCTTTTAGGACATAAGATCATTCAGAAAATCTTGATTCCTATTTTGAAGGTTCATCATTAAGCAGGTTTTCTTAAGATTACCATATTTATTTTAAGAAGATTGCGGCAATCAATAACTAGAGCCAAGACCATTTTATCTGTGCTAGAGTCAGGACAAAGGTTATATGCTAATTAAACAGCTGTTGTCTTTATGAACCAAAACAAGCACCAAGTACCTAATTCAAACACCTATACTATTTTGATACAAGTCCATCTCAAAGCCGAGAATAACTCATACCTCTTTCTCTATTCTTCAGTCTTTCCCTATTCAAAATTGTTAAAAAATCCTCCACTGTTATGATCCCCTGTATAGTAAGGTTTGTAAAATGTTCCTTGTAGTGCAGACCTCATATTTATTGCTAATGGTGTAACATTTCCTCTATAAAGGAAATTTATCTACTTCCTCGAAAAGAGAGAACGGGAGAAAAAAAAAAGGACTTAGTAAATTGACTCATTTTCATTTTATAATTTTATGAACACGTTGAGATGAACTAAGATTGTTGCTCTGTGATCATTAGTTAGTCAAAGTGACACATTCTTTTTTTCTAAGATTCTTAGGTGATATAACTTTGATCTTATGTCCCGGCAGAGGATGTGGGTGAAACTTCAAGACCTTTATACAATTCCTTGAGTTCTTTCTATACATTCATTCCCACCATTTATCAGGCATATTCAATACCACCTTATCAGAGACAGACCTTACGAAGACCTCAGCCCACTGTTGAGCAGTATGAGTCGTCACATGCTCAAAGTTATGTCTGTGACGTTTCTCGCTTTCTTCAGCTGGCATATTCAGAGCTTGGTCTATTGCAGCCGTAACTTCTGTGATGTTCCAAGGATTAACAAGAATAGCTCCAGCACCAAGAGACTGTGCTGCTCCAGCAAACTACAACAATACCAAAAAGATTACTAATTACAGTTGGGGCAAAAAAAGCATAATCAGACAATAGAAAACTGAAAAGCATAATTAATGGACAAAATAGGTTGCCTCACCAGTAAAACATAAATAGCAACTTTTTTTGACAAAATAAAATCATGAACTCCCCCGCTAGTGAAATATTACACAACACCAAGAAATTATAAGAACTTCAAGAGATATATGCAACTCTGGGATTTAACAACAAAAGACAAGATGTTGTGCTTGCAGAAGAAAACAAATCGGCATCCCTTTACTTCTTCGAATAACAGAAAACCTTGAATAGCATTACAAGGAAATATATATAAGCAGGAAGCAAGCAATCTTGCTTGAAATTACTATGCAACGATGGACTGAACATAAATAAAATTGCAGAGTAAGATAATTACTTCACTGAGGATTAGAACCCCTTTCTTGGAGTCTTGACATGCCACAAACTCATAGCTGACAAGATTCATCCCATCCCGCAGTGAAGTGACCAGAGCAACATCTGATGAATCAAGTCAAGCAGTACAAAAGTTACCAGAAGCTCACAGATAATTGAAGTAAAATATTGACTAATAGTGCGTCTTCACTATTTAGTGATCCACAAAATTGATCACGTAAATGATGCAGTTGGGAATATGATATTGCAGGAAACGAGGATGCAATTAAAGCATCCATTTGAAATTTGTAACACAAAGTGTCCAATTTGAGCCTTCTCAGCTTACACTTACAACTTTAGTCAGTAACATGCTACCAAACACATTATGAGAGAATTGAACCTCAGTTATTTCTAAGAGCTTCAAATTCGTTACAGGAACCAACATGTAAAATTCTATTTTGCATGTGTCACACTTTCAAAGTGACTAACAATATTAACCATATACTGTATCATGATCTTGAAATAATAACTGAAAATCTACATAGGTTAAGAAACTGGCATGACCAGAAAATTCAGATGATTATAGAGCAATTCCATAGTCCCTTGCCTAAAGGCCTATATTTCAATGAAGCATCACCTCTGTATAAGAGTTCTCAACAAGGAAAACAAAAGAAGTACATATTTGGGGAAGTAGGTGGCTCCTCCAGTTAATGTACAATCAATTTGTAACGTTGGGACTGGTGGTCAGAATTATATGCAGAAACTGAAAGGCAGACTACTTTAGATATAAGGAAGAGTCATTATTACCAGTGATAGCATAAAGAGCACACAATGCATGGAAATCAAGAGAACGATCCTGCAGAAACAATAAAATTTGCTTCAAATATCTTAAAAATATACATGTAAATTTCAATATCAAGAATACATTTACAGCATCATGTGTGCATCATCCGCGGATACTGAATCATGAGGTATAAGCAAGATCTAAGTAAAGTTGCGAAATATGCGAGAAATGCTTAAAGTGATCAACGGAAGGTAAGTGATCTGGTACTGAAGAATAATCAACACTATGCCAAAATGACGAGTATACTAAAGAGAAGCTGAGGAAAATAGTGTTGATCTTGCCAAAAACTTAAGGGAGAAAGGATTAAATATTGCTGTGCAAACAGATGCATATTAAGCAGCATATAAACAACATAACTAATGTCTACTGAATGAAACCTAACCAGATGATGAATTGGAACTGCAGTCAAAGTTCCAAATCTCCCATTGATCCGTCCCACAATTTCATGAACTTGGCTCGTAAGTTTTTGATCTGCACAAATCAATAATAAGACACTAAATGAAATATCTTTCTTGATGGAGAAAGACCATAAACATCAGTATAAGGTAGAAGCAAAAGAGAAAAAGAAAAACAATGACAAGCCACCATACGGCCATACATTCAGGAACGTCTGTTCTTGTTGGTACAGCAATTTGCAGCAAAACCACCCTATCACGCCAGTCTGGGTTTTCCTCTAGAAACTTCTCAAATGCTAGTATCTTCTGTGGGATTCCTTTGATCATATCAAGGCGATCCACACCAAGCATCACCTACAATGAAGTATAGTTCCAATTCCATGAACAGAACAAAGTTTAATAACTTGTAAGGAAGGGTGAATTAGTTACTTAAAGATTAAGGAAAAGAGCTGAAATCTGATCACACTAAAAGTCATCTACTAAATAGTGGTCAAATTTTGGGCAAAGGGAAGACAAACCCTGCATGCATTGGCCAAAGTGTAGAGAGAAGGAGATAAGGAACAAACCTTTCTTCCAGCAAACCATTCTTTTAATTCTTGAATATGTTCCTGGACTTTAGGGACTTCAAGAGCATGAATGAACCGATCCGAATCTATTCCTATTGGAAACTGCATTGAATAGATAAAGGAGAAACATATAAAGCCATGACTTAAGAGTTAATTATGAGCCAATTTCTAGATTGTTGATATGCAGAGCAATTAAAAGGAGCCAGTTGATCATCAAGAACAGGGCAATATTCCAAATAAATCTCAACATACCGCAGCCACACGAGTTAGTCTCCCTTGATCCTCTACTCCTTCAGGAGTACCTTCAAGTCCAAGAATACGAGTACAAGCACTTACAAAATGTCTTGCATAATCATAGGTGTGGAAACTGGAAATAAATTCCAACTAATGAGTGACCATATTCCATTAAGGTTAGAATGAAGTGCTAATGAAGTTGAAGATAGGACACATATAAAGGATCAACGTAACAAATGGATACAAGATACAATAACTAGTCATTGGAATGAGAAGCACATTACCCAACCAAATCAGCGGCTAGAACAGCACGTAGTAGTTCTGATCGAGATGGCAGAGTCCGGTGGATTTCAGAAGATGGAAAGGGAGTATGTAGAAACCACCCAACCTTCATCTTGCCGTTATATTCCTTCAAATATTTTGGTAAAAACATGAGATGGTAGTCGTGACACCAAACTACATCACCCTCTTCGTAGTGCTTGTTAACGACATCAGCAAACATTTGATTTGCCTGCTTGTATGCAGCAAACTGTGACTGAAAACTCCTCGTGGTCGCGAGGCGGTCTTCTTGTGGAAGCCCAATATAGTGGAAAAGGGGCCACAGAATGTTATTGCAATATCCATTATAATACTGATGAACAATCGCTTCATCCAGGAAAACAGGAATGCACCTCTGCAGTATTGCCAATAGAAACACTTAAAAACAATAAACTGGTGGGAAATTAAACTGTTATACTTCCTGAAGCAGAACAGTACAAAAATGGATTTTAAAAAAACTATGGCTGATAAGAACCTAATTCTGAAGACTGTTTCACCTTTTCAGCTAGAGCTTTCGTAAGTGCCTTTTGCCCAACCTCATCTGGCACGTTTACACCTGCCCAACCAATCCATCGTGTCTCAAACTCCTTCACACCTACACCAAGGGGAAGTTACAAGCATTAAAGCAAATAACATAAAACAATGAACACAGACGTTAAATTACTAAAGCGAATTGCAATGAACAAGAAGCAGAAATAAGGAGTGATGTACAGTAAATGCCCACCCAGAAGAGCGGTTACTAGCCCCCCTCCACTTATCTCAAGTGACCAGGAATCTTCACCCTCTCTCACAGCAGAAACAGGAAGTCTATTGGCAACCACTAACAATCTCTGTTTAATAGGCCTTCCATCAGGCCTTTCCCACCCATCATTAAGCACCAGTGCATCTCCTTCCAAGCTCTGTTCTGCATAGGAAGATACTGAGATATCATGCTCAGAAACTTCAAGCCCTCCGTTCACATCAGGGCCGCCATTTAGAGCAGGGATTGATCTGCTGTTTCTTCTCAACGCTCTTTCTCTCAAGAGCCTCGCCACTCGAGTATTGAGAACGTTCCCAGGCATATAGGCAGTTTAGAATAAGACCTCCGAAATGGGCTTAATAAAGGTCAAGTATGCCACGAAGTAATCGCCCTGCATTTTTTATTATGATCCCAAGTTGAGAAGTAATCAGGCCAGAAATTCTCTAAAGTATAATAATAGTAGCGTAATCGCTTTGTAGAAATGGTAAATTTGCAAGTCTCTGTCATTATAGGTTTGCTTTCTGCCTTTCTGAAAGGAAAGTCCTTGTTAAAGGCATTTTGAAATTTACCAAACAAAGTTAAAAACTTGAGAAGGACAGACGGGCACAAAGAAAGAGATAACAGAGAAATGGGATCCACAGGATTGTGTTGGAGGGGTGAAATGGGGTCTACCTGATAAATGCCCCAACGTTAATACCTGGAATTGTAATTACCAGTGTTTATGAACTGATGTAGTTCCCCAAGTTTATCCAATCCCCTACAAAACAACACAAAAACAACTGGGATTCTGGCAGATAAACAAATAGCTGTGCTGTATGAGTATGTGTAATCGTGTATGCCCGTACACGCAAAAATCGACATGCATGTACATACACCTCCAGGAAACACATGGAGCAAAGAGAAAAACGAAAAACCCGATGGAACACATAAAGCAGAGAGAAAGAAGAAAAAATAGATTGAATAAACACTAACACGTAACACGACTACACGAGTCGGAGTCAGCACAAGGTAAAAACATATTACGAAATTCAGCACAGCTGTAAAACACTGAAGCTAACATAAAAAATTCAAACTCAATAAAAATTTGCCCGCTGACACCATATCGCAATAGCTGCTCGAGAAAGGACTGACAAATAGAAAAACAACACAGAACCAGAGAGAGAGAGATGCAAATGACGAAACTGAGTGGTGGGCCTTACAAAGTCAATCCAAAACTCTCAAGAAACCTCCTTAATATATATTAACAGCCTCATAACAGCGCCGAATGAAATTAATTAATCCAGAATTATTTTATATTAAGGAAGAGAGAGAAAATACTGAAGGGTCGGTGGTTCAAAGATTCTCCGGGTGGCAGAGAAATAGCATAGCCACAGACAAAAGAGAAAGCGAAGACGAATCCTCGTGTAAGCTCTCCAAGTTATGTAGAACATCATGGCCATGCAGATGAAACCAAAGATACATTTAAGCTACCGGAAAATATAAATAACGTAATACAACTTTCTTGCTACTAAAAAAAGCTCAAAAGCTGGGGGGTTATTGCTTACGAAACGGAGTAAGAAAGGTACAGAAACTGTATTCGTGTGCGTGCGCTTCGTAATTTACCCGTCAACATCACAATTCTCAATTTCAGTATCCTCCATGAAATTAGCAGGATTTAGGTGTGGTAAGTCCAAGTCTGAGAATACTGATAGTGATGGGCGTGTGATTAGTTTAATTAATTATAATATCCAAATGGGTCTTGGTTTGTTGGGGAGTGTGTGCCTATGATAAGTGGGTCCAAATACGGGATTCTGATATCCGGACGGGTCCTTTGGAATATCTGACTATTTAAGGGCAATGAAGTATTGATTTTAATGTGAATTGGTCCCGGAAATATACTTCAGTACTTTTATGTCCCATTTGCCTCATCTTTAATTTTCTTCCAGAAATTTGTGGAAATTCAGTAAATTGTCTGCCGAAGTATTATAGACTAGTTGAGTTGAGAACAAGAAATGGAGTGATATATGCAAATTGCCATAAAGGAATAATCATCACAAATGTTATGGAATCCACGTGAACATTGTAAAGAAATTAAACTCCGCGTTATATTTAATTTGTAGGGTCCTCTCCTTTCTATTCCTTTCGAGTGGGATATCTTTACTATAAACTGTGAAATCGATCCCAAATTTCGTATATTCTTAAATTGCTAGGTGCATGTTTTTCCTATAAGATTTGACATCAAATTAACCTTCTAATCGAGAATCTCGGTTTTATTAAGTGGGCAAACTTTCAATAACTTATTCCATACATATTTCTACTGGCATTTTGGCAGGCAGTAACATTCTCATTTCTCACAAGAAAACTTCAATATAAGTTATCTATTTATCAAAAAAATGATTTCAAGCTGTATGTGATAATTTTTTTTTTTTTTTTTTTTTGGTGAACCATAAAAGAAAGACAAGTGTTATAAGGAGTGGAGCCATTCAGCTTTTTGATATTATTGAGTGTGGAGCCACTAATTTTAGCCACATTCTTTTAGTTATTTAACAATTTGACTTTAATTTTCTTAATCAAATCAGGAGTGTCCCACTATGATCTTTTAATATTAGGATGTCCTAAAAAATCACCAGCTAGCTATAAAATTCTGGGAGCTATTATTGGTCAAAAGCATACACACTGGTTTCGTGGTCCCAAGTCCCAACTGAATATGGACACGTGAAGAAATCCGCATGTATCAGAATTCAGATCCCAGGTTGCTAAAGGGTTTTCGAAATGCTGAATTTACAGTCCTCTACTCTCCAGAGAGGTACGCAAGTTGGACAAAATGAAATACAGTAAAACAATCTTTTTCATGTTTAACATATGGGATTTTAGAAGGTACTGATCCTATCGTAACGAAGACGAACGTAATTGAAAGATAAACATGACAAGATGGATTCTAAACAAGAGTTGTAACCAATTTTATTGTTTTCTTTTTCTAGTTTCCTAATCGTATTTGGATATTTTGGTTCTGAATTCTATGCATTTACCTTACCTGGTAAAAAAACCTAAATATCATGTATACATTTAATTTGCTACAAACTCATTTACTTCGTCATTTAATGCCACTTATCAGTTCAAAATAATTAAAAAATATATTTATACTTGTTGGACCACTTCTACGGGTTATCAGTCAAGCTTGTGGTTAATATGAACTATAAGTCTTTTATATTGCTATTGAAATTCGGTGGATTTTGTGTAACTCAACAATATCAGTCTATGAACAATGAGTTTTCCAGTGTAATCCAACAATATTGGTCCAATAGTAAACTGACATGTGGCTCAAAATTAGCTATTTAACCGACAATTAAATCTAAAAATGTAAACAGTCTAATCTGTTGATGGGTCCACTAATCAAACGATCCATAACTAAACAAGTTCTGATTGCTTAAATGAAATGTAAACGAGATCTAGAGGCAACGCATAACAAGCTAAATATCGGAAAAGATCTGAAGAGAAGTGGTTAGAACTTAGAAGGACAACCAAGTTGGCCAAATGGGAAAAGTTACTGGGGACAGAAAGACCCGCATTTAACCCTTGTTCTTTTCACTGTCAAACAAATACAAGTGGAGAAACGTATGGCTTTTTCGCCTAGCACGAAAGTTCATGAAGACTTCGTCCTAGCAACATTGGAATTGAAGCTAAGTAAAAGACAGGAACTGGGGTCACTATTTTCACAGAGAATCATGGAATTAGTAAGGCTGCAGCAAAGCTAGGTGCCAAGAAGGATCAGTCAGGGTCCAGATTCGGCTGTCGGGAATTATTGTCACTTTTAAGCTCACAATTTAGTTTGGAGGTGAAAAATATCTGGCCTCTTAGGGGTATACTTTGAACTAGATGTTTCTCTATATTTTTACCAAATGAAGACCACATGTGTCCTGTGAAAATTAAAGAGAAATTAAAATGAAATTTTCAGAAAAAGGCGTGGGTTTATAAAAGCTAAAGTGGGATATATATGAGCAAAATTATTTATATTATATAGCTTATAGCCATGATTAATTGTCAAGTTAAGGTTCTGCAGGTTATAATCTCCCTTCAATGATACCATGACTAAGTGGATTGGACAAAATGGAAATTGCGCTATTCTATTCAAATTAAATTAACACATATTTTTTGTGACACCTAACACATAAAATTCATTTTCTCCCTTTTCAATAGATGCGTTTTTATAACAACTTTTCTAACATAAGGTTTCTGGTGCAACTTAATTGATATTCAAGGTTATTGATACATATTTCATGTGGGTATATGAGTCAAATATAGAATTTTTCGTGCTCACTTTAAAAAGATTTAGGATTTTTTAACGTAGGTCTTTTCACAGGGTCTTTCATCTACATAGACCTAACACAAGGGTTATGCATACTACCAAATATGGACATTGAAATAACAAGTACCATGGAGAGGAACTTGATCTGAGTCGGATCAGTTCTTCTGGAATTACTATTATTGATATTTATTTATTTTTTTTGAGGAACTATTATTGATCTTATTGCAACTCTAATTAATTCCCTTGACAACTCAAATACCAGTACGTGAAAACCAAAAGAATACCTAAAACTTTCTAAGAAAAATAAGACTAAAACTTACTAACTATAGGACCTAAATGTGCTACTACTAGGGAGTACTTGTATCAGTAAAATGGATTGCCACATGTTCTATATCTACATATTTTTGTCAATAAACCGCATCTATGTTCTATCTAAATTAGATATTGGCTTTCACATTCACGGAGCAAGAACTCCAGAAGCACAGATTACTGCTTTAAGCAATTATAGCACAGGAGTTCATACATATATCATCCGAATCTTTTTTTAACTCATATGAGGTACAAACTTATCACTTCAAAATTATACCTCCCCTTAACATATTATCTCATGAGAATAATATTTAAAGTAGAGCTTTGTTTCCTCACCTCTTTTTCTTTAGTCAAAGTTCTGCTTTCACACCCTAATTAGACCTAACATTAGGCTTAAGCAAGAGAATTCTGCTACTACACATATGAAGCAAAGAAACTGCTGAACATGGCACCACAAGACAAGGATTACTCAAATGCTCAATCGTTCATCTCACAAGAGAACCGCCGAGTTACACCATGAAGTTAGTAGATCGAATTGCACTGCACCTCAAGAATCATAAAATACATGCTACTATGTAAGTTACTATTGCTTGTCCTCCTTGTCGGCTCTTTCCAAAGCAAAATGAGCTGGTACATCCTTCTATCACCCCAGTCTAAATAGATAATTTCTGGTTCTAAACTTCCAGTACCTCCTTAATTTCAAATTAATCTTAAACCCACTCCCCGTGCACACAAATATTTACATATATATTTGGTTTTCACACCATTGATTGAGCATCCAATTAATTGCCACTTACAAGGTAGCTTTCTTCCATCTACCAATGCCTAAACTCATACTTCTAGTATTACTCTTGCGAAAAATAATATTCAATGGCTATGCTATTCATTTAATCAAAGGAAATTGAAAGACCTATATATATATAATTAATTTTTATAATAATAATTAAACTGATATTTTTCAGAAACAAAAATTTCAACTACATGTCAAACCGAAAGTTAGAGACAGCAAACAGCAACACTCTCAGGCAATTTTAAACTGTTGATTCACAGATCGATCAATATTAACCGATCGGGAGAGCAACACTTCCACACTACTTTTACGCACAACACTCTCAAATATATTGAACTAATAAATATTCAGCATTACAGGTGATTACTAAGCACCTCACGCAAAAAATCACTAGCCACTTAATGTTCCATTTACACAGAGAGAGAGAGAGGGACTATAAGTACGTATATCCGTCGCAAAAAAATGGAAAACTAGAAGCTGATAAACTGACCTGAAAAATGGAGCTAGGAATGTTGACGCCAGGCTCCATTAACGCATTGCTGATTCGTCTGGGTACGTTGCAGTGGCGTTTGGCAATGTGGAGAAGACGGATGAATTCTCCAGAAGAAAGTGAAAACTAAGGGCGGACGGACTGAGGATTTAGGCTATTAGCTATATTAAGGGGTATATATATAGACACAGATGCTTTTATTTAGGGATAATTACACTTACACCCCCTCGACTGAGGGTAAATACAGCTAGATTTCCTATACTATTAGAAATTACAGATAGCTTCTCTAACCCTAACGAAAATCTTAAAAACTTAACGAAAAGTTGTGAAATGACTAAATTATCCATAATATTTTTGTTATAGTGTTTACTATAAATGAAATGAACAAAGTGAATAAGTTATTGTCGGATTAATAGAACATTAGAATATACATGAAAATAAGAAAATGACCAATAACAGGACCTAAGTGTTAGATAAAGTCATAGTTGAGGAGATGTCTCTGTAATTTCCAATAGCACAAGGAATCTAACTGTATTTACCCCTAAGTCGAGAGGATGTAAGTGTAATTATCTCTATTTTATTTTAGCATATTGGTATGAAGTGTGTGCAATAAAGGCGTGTGTGACTGTGTGTGTATGTATGTATATGTTGTATCTACAGGTAGTGAGAGAAAGAGAGAGAGAGTTTGAGAGGAGAGAGAATCGGTTGCGAAATTGGATTATTTTTGCCTTTAATTATATAGGAAGGCCATTGGCTAAATGCAGTTGCACGATAATTGGGGGGAGCCAGCTTGTAGTGTGCCAGCCGCGACCATTTGGAGGGAAAATTTGGAGAGTTTAGTTCTAGTTAAAGTTCTTTTATCTCTTTTAATGAATGGATTTATTGGAGATCGAACTTGAGACTATTAACATAATTTATATTATATATATGTTCTAAATTATAAAATAGTAAAAAAAAACACTCATGAACCGGACTCACTACTGACCAAGTATTATTGGACTCAAACTCAACTCGCCAAGAAGCTAAAACTCAAAAGTTTTCGATCTTGACCTTTACTTAAACAAAATCGTTAAACTTGCTAGAGATCACCCCTAGTTCCTCCATTGAGAAACACAATTTTCTGCCCATTTCTTTTCTTTTTTTTTGTCTCGACTCATCTTATATCCTATTTGCACATGCTTCATTCTATTAGATTATGAACTCTATGCAACCTTATAATGCTCTTTTTGGTATCAAGAATGGGTCTAAAGATTTTTATACTGTAATTTTGGAATAGTTTAGTGTAGAGTTGAAGAAGTTATGTTCACCTAATAGAATTGGAGACTTGGAGTATCCCATCTTGCATTTTATTTCTTAATTTTGATAACGTTTTTAACTCTACAGTTACTTTGAACGGTATAATATTAGAAGTTTAAAGACGTTTTTAGTGGTGTGAATGAGTTAAAAACCGACGAATACTATATTAATCTTTATATAACATAAATAAAGTACTCACAAAAATATTTTTATAATATTGAAAATAAAGCAAACTAAATTTGAAGTTATTACACCAAACTCAAGAGAGTTAAATGAAAATCTTCCTAGCTTGTTTTATTGAAGTGGCGTTTTTCAATAAGGTGGAAGAATTCAAGTCCCAATTAATTGATTACCAGGTACCATATAGACAAAAGTATATACATGATTTCACTAATAATTATCTCTTAATCAACGAAATGTTGTCAATTAATATTAATATATTGTAAACATACTTTGAATTTTCCTTCTGCCCTAGGACTTTATGGGCATTTCTGTTTTTCCTTTTTACATGTCGAGACACGGCGAAAGGAAAAGCAAATATATGCCGTTTAATTTAGAAAAGCATGTCCTTTTTCACTTTTTTTGTTTTGGTGGAACCTTTTTCACTTTTATGTGGGGCAAGTAGCAACTTATATACGAAACACTGAAATAATGTTACGAATACAGCGACATATATAAATTTATTTTGATATTTTATATTAGAAAAGTATTTAATATATACGTACAGTGTCTGATATGACACGATACGTACGACACAATATAGTAGAAATTTTAGAAGTATTTATGCAAGTAAAGATTAATTGCTACTAAAAACATAATATATTTTGCTTATATAAGTGCTTCATATATAGCGGCTTCATTTATTATCTCATAGATATATTATATTTCAATGGGCTCTTTTAATTAAATTGTTCAATTTTTAACTAAATAACTTTTAGAATTATGAATATTTTTAATTGAAAAAAATATGTTTATCGGTTGATAAAATATTTTTATAAAAGAGATTATTTCAAAATCATTTAACTTTTATGAGTTTCTCCTTTTAGTCCCGTCATTAATTATAAGTTATTTGATCAACTTGGAGTTTTGAGCAAGTGACAATATTTTATAATATCTGATACACGAATATAAAAATGTCGATATAAATACAACATAATATGAATATAACGATATGATTTTTTTTAATATGAAAGTATGCCAATCAGATACCGAATATGATATAACATGAATAAATAAAATTTTGTGAAGTTTACGTTCATCATACGTTATAATTAACAAACATTTATATTTCTCCTGCTGTTAGATTCTTTGGTTATCATTTGTAGGAGACATAATTATTGTTGTTATTAAAAGTGAGATTTTCTCAATCTTCATGCATGCAGAGATTGTCTCTGACGGGATCATATTGTGTAATACTTACTTGCATATTGATGTGGACATGCACTACTTTTAGATTGTCTCTAAAAGATTTATCGTAAAAAAGAGATTTGTCTATAAAAAGCGGATTATCTTAATTTTATTAGCGACAATAAGTCAAATATCCATATTTAATGCAATAAGATCAGATTGCTTACTCGCGGGCTATGTTTTAAAACCCGGACCGAACATTAAATCGAAGGCTCTACTAGTCACCGGTTTGATCGGTTCGACCACCGATTCAATCGGTATAACATCATAATTACGTAATAATTATATTTAATTATATAAATATTTTATAATTATTAGTTAAACAAAAATAGTTGATAATATTTAAAAAAATGTATATATGTGAAGTAACAAATACTTTTTCAAAATAATATTAGTCAAGTATAACACACAATTTATTTAAATTTGTAGTTTAATTTGAGAGTTTGGGGATCAAGCAAGTTTTTCTTCAATTTCTCGATTTTCATAGACTGGACCAATTGTTTTTATAGATAAATTCAAAATTCACAAGGAATATACAACATCTTATCTAGCCTTGTTGGTTCATGTACCTCTACATAACTCGGAGGTCAAAAGTTCAAATCCTCAATGTTGAAAATTTTTTTTAGGATTCAAAAAAAAAAAATTGAAATATATTGAACCAGTGGTCAAGCTAGTTGAACGGTCCCAGTTAAATCAGTTTTTGGCCGGTTCCCAGCGGTTCACACTGGTTCAATTCAAGACTGGTTTTAAGGGGTCATCCTGACTGGACAGGCTACGGGTCATCGGTTGAACCGGCCGGTCCGGTCCGAGTTTAAAAACATAGCTTACGGGTTGAAAACTTTTGTAATTTCCGATTTTGGTGAACTAAATAATTTTATTTATTTTGAGAGGAGAAAGTGATGGCACTACGTCACTAAATAACAACGAATTCGCTAGCTAGGCGACGTTTTCATGTACCAGATTTGTCGCCATCAGGCCACTGCTACTAGTCTGATGCAGTATTTTTTTCAGTTTTGATTCACATTTTTTTATTGTCGAACGTGTGGCAAAATGTATTACTCACTCGCGAAGATTTGTCGCCATCAGGCCACTGCTACTAGTCTGATGCAGTATTTTTTTCAGTTTTGATTCACATTTTTTTATTGTCGAACGTGTGGCAAAATGTATTACTCACTCGCGAAGATTTGTCGCCATCAGGCCACTGCTACTAGTCTGATGCAGTATTTTTTTCAGTTTTGATTCACATTTTTTTATTGTCGAACGTGTGGCAAAATGTATTACTCACTCGCGAAGATTGCAGCTTCGACTAGGGTTTGATGTTTGGAACGTATCTTAACCTTCGCATATGATCTTGTATTTTCTGAATTAATTGATTAATATCGTTATCCCTCGTTTGAGGGATCTTTATTTTTAAAAATAACAGCGGATTTGGAATCTTAAAATTTGAAAATGCATTTAACTCACAGGGTGCACCCCAATATATTTAGGGGTGCAGTCAAATGAAAAATACTTATTATTATTATTATTATATATAATAGTTAGTTCGAAATATTTATGTAATTGATTGATACGAATGTAATAGAATGGATAGAAAAATATAATAGATTATATTAGAAAAGAAAAGATTGGCTAAGGCTTAGACCAATAAATACTTGCAAATTGCAATCATAAAACATTATGCTTCATGTTAGAGAAAAAAGCTTTATGTTTTAATTAATTAAATTATCTAAAAAATTGCCTTCTTTTTTGGGATAAATATCTCAAATTTTAGCTTGTACAATGGAAAAGCAATGGGATAGAATGTATCTTTTTAACTATTGGAACCCTAGTAAAAAGGGTATGGATAATATTCGGTATCAATATTTATGGGCAAAATTTTTCGATTGAATAGTACGGTAACATAAAATATGTGGAATACGGATAAAATACAAATATAAAATACGACAAATTATATTGGAATCTCTGACGTTTGTCATATTAATATTTAGGTCCCTCTAGTTTCGTTTTGTATATCATAGTCCCTTGACTAGTCAACCGTTAGTCAATTTCATTAATTTTTTGATACAGTTGTGTTTGTTTCGAGACGATGAATGTGGACTATAAATTTGTCTAATTCGATGAAGAAACAAGAAAGTTACAAGCTTAAAAAAAAATTCCTCAATTATGTGTACAATCCAAATTTCTCATTTCTTTACCGAATTAGACAAATTTATATTCCAAATTCATAACAGTAATAGAAAATTAATGAAAAGGGACCAATAAAATAGATAGTAACTCTCATCTTCCAGATACATTTCTTTCGGAGAAAAATATAATGAAAGTACGTCGTCCTAAGAACCAGTCAACCATAAAGTGGACTCTGAAAAACAAAAACCCAAAATAAATGGGAAATTAGTCAGCGGAAAATGGTGCGGAAGAGATTGCTGCTGCTGTTGAAGCCATTTGATGTGTACCCTTCTCACGAACACTCTCTTCATTCCATCTCCTCCGCCGCTTCCACCTCCAACCGCCATAAGGTACCCAATTTTGAACGTGAAATTGAAAAAGAAAGAGATCCGTTTGGGTTTTTAGTTTTTTCCATTGATTAGCTGATGTTTCTTGTGTTGTTCGTTGCGTTTTACTACGTCGTGGGAGGAGCAATTCTATATTCACTTGAAGCATATCACCTGTTTGATAGAATGCCCATAAGACTGCTACTACGGGAAAGTAGTTTATCCAAGAGCTTTTATTGCGTTAATTGGTTGTTTTGAGATTTATTAGTCTTATGGTTATTGTTTTTGGGACTGGGTATTTTTTCCAACCAAATTTAGTTCTTTAATTGATGTCATTAGTTTTATAGTTCAAGACGTAATGCCTCTTCTATGCATTTCTTCTATTTATTCAAATACATATGATGCCCAGGTAACACTAGTTTTCTTCTCCTGCAAATATTGCAGGTGTTAAAGTATTTATTCGACCGAACATTGGCTCACAAGAATGCCATTAACTTCTGCCAGAATATTTTGAAGAAAAAAGTAGTTGATTGGGAAGCTGTTTTTCGTTGCGATCTATCTAAACCAATCCGTGATGTAGATCTGGTCATTACGGTTGGAGGTGATGGGACACTCTTACGAGCGAGCCATTTAATAGATGATTCAATTCCTCTTCTAGGAGTGAATTCTGATCCTACTCGACCAGACGAGGTTAGCTTATTCCTTATGTTGGTTTAGTTTTATTTATGTATATTCTGTTTTTCTATTTCCCATCTTTACCCGACAGGTTAACTCTGTCATTTTCATTATTTATATTTCAGCTTTGTTGTTGATGTAACAAAGTAGTTCTGTTATTTCCTCAGGTGGCAGAACTTAGTGAAGAATTTGATGCTACAAGGAGCACTGGCTATCTTTGTGCTGCCACTGCCAACAACTTTGAACAGGTAATCAGCCACTTGGGCATGATATACTGCAGATATTCTGAACTAGCATGGTGATCATTTCTGCGTAATACTTTTTCTTTGTTGTTGTTGTTGTTATGGTTGCAAAAGGTTTCTAGCGCTGTAGTGCATCTTTGTTTCAAAAGGAGATTATCAATCTTCTACTGAAATCCATAAATGACCAATGTAATTTCTTCTTCTAGGTACTAGATGGCATCCTTGAAAATCGCTCTAAACCATCTGAATTAGCAAGAATGTCCATTAGCGTGAACTCAAAGCTAATCTCCGCTTCTGCACTAAATGATGTTCTACTGGCACATCCATGTCCTGCAACAGTTTCTCGATTCTCATTCAGGTGGGAAAATTTCTCCCGTGTCCAGAAACGCCACCAAAAGTGTGTTAGTTAGTGATTTCCTAACTTTAGATCAATATTCGTGCATTAATAGGATAAATAAAAATGGGGAGCCTTCTTCATTACTGCACTGTAGATCGAGCGGCCTAAGAGTATCAACAGCTGCTGGATCAACGGCTGCGATGCAGTCAGCTGGTGGATTCACGATGCCTATTTTATCTAAAGAGCTTCAGTACATGGTAAGGGAGCCTATCTCTCCAGGGGCTACTTCAAACTTGATGCATGGGGTCGTGAAGTCGAATAAAACTATGGATATCTCGTGGTTTTGTAAAGAGGGGATCCTATATATTGATGGTTCTCATGTGGTTCATCGGGTTCAGCTTGGAGATACCTTAGAACTATCTTCAAGAGCTCCAGTATTAAAAGTGTATCTGTCACCCCAGTTGTTATCACATAATGAATGATTAGATGTTTCTCTATATTATGTAATTGTTGAAAACTGTGAATGTGCAATATCCCTAAGTTTTGGTGTAGTTCTTGTAATCCGATCGTCTATCAAAGGGATCAAATACTTCCAATACATGTTTTAATAGATATAAAAGAACACGGTGAGATATCCAGTGTATATTTGCATGTCATTTATGGAAATTTGTTCTTATTCTGGATTTTGGAAGACCTAGTAAGTAGTAACAGAGTACATAATAAAACATAAGCTGATGCTAAAAAGGTCTTAAAGTGAGTGGTATTTATGATTCAATCTCTGTCTTCGCTGGGTAATTTTCTGGGTACAGCATTAATAGTGAGTTAGTTATATTAAAAAGAAGGGTTATTAGTGTATCAACTTGCTACTGGCACAGAATTGAAAATTCAATTTTGACAAAAAGTCCAGGCATATCTGATGATTATTCACTTTTGTAAAGACAACAATGTGAACATAAATCTTAGCACACAGTAAACCTATCTACAACAAATGAGTGCAACTTTTGTGTACCTTTCCTCCAACATCTCAAACTTCAGAATATACATGCAAGAACTCTTTTAAGGATGGCAAACCTCCCATCTACAACCTACAAAGACCCATACTATTAGATAATGTAGAGATGGACAACAATTGAAACATTGTAATAATTAATGACTTACGTGAACAATTGAGGTCTAGTGCGGGATAGCTGAGGCCGCTTTATTGGTGAAAGAATAAGGTTTCTGAGAGTCATTGAAGGATTTCCAGGTCCAGCTCCAGCTCCACGGTCAACACCATAAGGAGGATGAGCATTAGGCATTCTGTTCCCAGACTCAACTGGAACAGCTGACTGCTTTGCAGGTGATCCACCAGAAATTTCGAACGTAGAGTTGGAATTGTTGCGTCTTGGTTGCCACATGTCATCTCGTGGCCCTGGAGTGTCAGGAGTGAAAACGGACCAATCTGCAAAAAATAAGTCACTAGAATTTCTTGGAAGAATACAACCAATTGTTTTTCGCATTTTAGTAATTTCAGACTTTCTAGGCGAAAATGTCAGACTATCTTTAACTGGAAATGCTGTGAAGAGACTAGGATTACCTTTTCTCATAGAATCTCTGTTATCCAACCTAGTCGGTGGATTTGAGAACAAATCAGGCTCTGGCCTCTGAAAGAAATTGTTTGCGGGTTGAATTGCTGATCGTTTTAGCGACTCGATTTCATTTCTTGCTTCATCGTACATTTCGTCAAGTTTTCTTTTTTGCCTGGGAGTGAGAATAAGATACTTACTGACCATTTTGGTGGTTACTGCAAGAGGATAGATGGGATATATTTTAAAGAAATCAAGAATAGATTTTAATTACCTGCATTTTTCTGAAAACTTTTCTTGCAGCTCATGATTATCTTTGGACATGTTCTCCATCTGTTGTTCCATCATCTGGCACCTTTTTGACATTTTCTGGTATGCTGTATAAACCTGCTCCAGTTTCTCTTGAAATTTCTCTTGCATTGTCTCACATTTCTGCCGGTACTGAGCTATTACCTTATTCATCTTTGCCTGCATCTCCAACTCCTTTTGCCCGATATAAAACATTACACCTCTGTATGTACTTTTCATTACTGGGATCAATTTTCTAGAGTTAAAGAAATGGGTTTGCAACATGCCTTAACTTGTATTAGCAAGCTAGACGAGATAAACAGCAATCTCAAATAATGGAGCAGAGCATATCAAGCAGTATTGAGGATACTCATCTGAGGAGATATTCCAGTCATGGCCATCTGCAGGAAAGAACATAAAAGTATTTGAAAAGGGCAGATAGAATGTATTTTAGATGATAATATAGCTGAAGTAATACAAAAGATCTGGAGACGACTTGGGAGTTTTTCTGGTGGAGTTTTCTTACATTTACCCATTCCTCATTTGGATTGATATCCACAGGCTTCATAAGACTGACCAGCAAAAAATTGAATGTCAAAACCATGTGAAACAATAGCTGTCAGCAGACAACTACGAGACTATACTACAGATGGAAAAATCAACCAGGTACAAATAAAGGAATACCGAATACACGATAAAATTCCATCTCACCAGACAGGTGAAAGCTCTACATTCATCAGATGCAACTACATTTTATAATTTCCCTCAAGAAAAACCTGTCAATTTACAAGCAGGAGGTAAAACAAAAGGTTGAATACTAATCATACCTTTTAGAGAGCACCTGATCACAAATGGGGCAAGCACCATCACTATTAAGAATCTTACTGGCATCCTCAGGGCCTTTCCAAGTAATTAAAGAAATCAAAAAATTGCCAAGCATAAAGAATTTGACAGGAGTAATATATAGGAAAGTTTTGAATTTATTCCATGCATATTGGATACACAAGAGGTGACCACAGGTAGTGGTGATTGCTCTTCCTTCCAGTTCTCGCCAACAGGAATTGCATCTCATTTCAGCGTTTAGAATTACTTCTTAACTTCACTTTTGTCTCCTGTTGAAACCCTGAAATATGTGAAACTTGGAAGATATAGTTTCTCATAAAAGTTCTAATATTTTGCTAGACTAAATTTCACATTCGTTAGAAAGGGCGTCAGCATTCTAGAAAGTAAGAATTCCCACCGGGTAGATTTAGCAACCAACTTTTAATATCTAATTGCATAGTCCAACCTACTAACCAACGGCAATTTTCTAAGCATAAGACCTAGAACTTCCACTGTAAATGACTAAGAGGAAGAGATCTATTCTTTTGAGCATATAGAGCTGGATCATAAATTATGTAGTAAACACATGGATCTGCAATACAACCAAAATACTAAATTAATAGCTTTCCTGCTTTCCAAGAACAAGTTGCATACTTTACATTCCAATATATGAAGATACAATGGAGAAATACTCATAAATAGGATAAGTAAACAGATTGGCAAAATTATATGCACTTCAATTTCTAACCTAAGATAAAGTTCAATATCTCAAGGTTTTAGTGTCCTTAAACAATAGAACAGTTTCAACTGAGGGGACTGAGATCTGCTCAAAATATGATTTTATCATCTTATGGCTTTTTGGTAGATTGGTTACAGAAACGAAAGAGAGTTTCCAAATCAACATGTGAATCTGCATGACGACCATATACAGAATCGCTGATTAGATTAAGTTGTGAATTCAATCATGAATAAACACATTGACAAATTATCCAAGTCATCAACAACTAAAATGAAATTAAAACAGATATCATGAAACAGCTGTTGCGTTCAGCTAAGTCAAATAGCAGTCTCTTCTTATATATCCGAAAAATGTGGCAAAATGAAAACGAAATCAAACTATAAAGAACTGATGACCTCGAAATTTCTTGCCGGGGCCAAAATATGACAATAAGATCTTCACACATCGTAATTTCAACTTTCGCATGCACAAAGTTCTATTGAAACGTAAAGGTTTCTGAGAAACCAGCAAGCAACACAAGGAATCAATCGAATACCACAATTTCCAGAATATAAGTTGTTGAAACACGAAATATGAGATTCCGTAAGAAGAATTACCAAAAAATCAGCCGTTCTCCCTAGTAAATTAAATTCTGGTCGTAAGATCTGAAATAGAACAGAGAGACAGAAATCGACAAAATTAGAATTGCTTCTAACTCTGGAAGCAGACAATAATCGGAGATGAGGAAATGTTGTACCTGAAGTGTTAGAGCAATTTGATTGAAGCACTTTCTGGCCAGTTCGAAGAAGAAATGCAACGTTTAGTATTCAAAATTTCCGAACCTCGAACTCGAAGTGTTGACAATGGCGGGAAAATTGAGTCTCTTCTACCTTTTATTGTGGGAGACTTGGAGCTCCGCTTTCAGTGAACCGTTATTTTTTGGGAGTGGTATTTGAATGAGTCGGGCCGGACTCTATCCATATTTGATTTGAGCTTTATTCCAAACATTTTGACTTTTAAATATGGAAAAAAAATTTATGTCGGTACAATTTCATTTTTTACCGTTTGTCTTCTAATTTATTTTTTTTCTAAATTACTTCCTAATATTTATTTATGAGTTTTACAAAATACCTTCTTTAATCATATTTTGCTGTAATACTCTATTTTAATACTCCCACATACTGTGCATGTTATTTTTAGGGGTACATTTGTCTTTTATTAATTCACATTCAAAAATTGGACGTCAAATTTGATCTAGAATTAGATGTCAAATTTGATCAAAATTTTCATTTGTCACAGAGTGTCGGGTTAGGGATGTTTAAAATACAAAATACTTCTAAAACTCACATGCACAGAATATATGAGCATTAAATAAAATATTCCGTGTTAAAAGAAGTATTTTGTAAAATTCGTAGACCTTAGAAGATGATTTGAAATAAAGAATAAGTTATAAGACAAACGAAACATGATCTAAATTAAAAGATTCCCTTTAAGCATTACACAAACTTATATCGAGATTTAACATCTAAAATTTGATTATTTTATTGTTTCCAATTTTTATACGATGTGCTCTCAATTTGATTTGGTTTTATTATTTTCAATAAGGAAGCTTTTGTCCGAGCACTTTCAAGTTTGGATTATTTACAATTTATTCTCTAGACTAGAGTTTCTAATTTGAGAAAAAAAATATAATATAGTTTCTCACATTTCAAAAAAATTATAAAAAACTGATAAAAAGTTTGAAAATGATGTATTATTATTAAATTTGAAAGTAATGAATAATGATTATCATGAAACTTTTAATACAGATAATGATTTTGATAATAACATTTCAAGAGGGACTTTAATTAAAACGTGTAATGACTTTCCAAATTTTCTGTCCATTTTTACAATTTTTTTAAAATGTAATATCGAAAACTTGAAAACAGTTATTTGTAAATCCCCATTTTCATAAGTTATAGTTCCCTTAAAAAACTATCGTGTAGTATTTTATCGTATCTGATATCATGTCCGATAATCGTATCAAATATCTTTTTAGTGGAAAATATTAAAAAAAAATTCATTGTCACCGAATCTATATCGTATTTATATACATGTATCAGTATCTGTGTATCACATAATAATGATGGATGCCTCCCTCCTAAATAACTTCACCAAAAATCAAAGGGAAACTACACATTCTTGTGACATGAATTTAATCCACTAACATTTAATTTAAAATTTTCTCCAACAAGAAAGATTTGACTTTAATTAAATTCATTTATTTCAGTTATTAATTATGCAACATGAACTAGTAAATAATTGTTATGAGCAATTACTATAGTACTTTCAACTTTTTCAGTAGTGCTAATAAGCAATCAACTCGTTATAATGTCCAAGGACAACTGAGTCAGTTCACAAAAAATAAGAGCAGTCACGTTCATATAAAGAGTAGACATTGACATTTACTCATTGGTAGTTGGCAGCACTTATATATATATGAACTTAACAAATTATATAAAAATTGGTATTTGAAGAATTAATTCAAATCCTGGTGATCCAATCCCATCTTTTGCAACTCTATTTTTGGTCATGAGGGGTTCAAAATTAAGTTTACATGACTAGGTATTAATACGTTTTACACAAAAGGATATAAATACGAATACATCTTTTGCAATATTTACATTGAAAAAGTGACGGTATCAAACATGTCACTACGTAGATGACACACTAGGATAAAATTTTTAGAACTATCCATACATTATATTAATCCCTAATAGAGTGAGAGTAGTGTATCTAATTCAGATTGATGTACGAATAAGGTCAAATGCCACTTTTCTATATTGAGAATTTGCCTTACAAGGGAAATATTTTTTTTCTCTTCTACTATCAAGTTTTTTATAGTTTACCTTTTAATCTAATTTTTGTTTTAAATTATTTCCTATGCTTCACACTTTTGCAAAATGCCTCCTCCGACCACATTCAGGCGGAATATTACTATAATATTCCGCCTGAATATGGTCGGAGGAGGCATTTTATAAAAACAATGTGAAGTTTAGGAGGTACTTTAAAACAAAAAATAGATTAAGAGAGACAAATTATAAAAAACATAATAGTATAAGAGGCAAAAAATTATTTTCCCTTACCTTTATTATCACTTTCTTCCTTTAATTGTAAGATCTCCAAATGCAGGGGTAATATCAGAAAAAAATTCTTGAGGAGACGAAAGATGAAAAAATATAGTTTGGTGGGACGAAATATTATTTTTAATGAAAATTGATGGATTTTTATATATAAATAAAGCTCTAATTAAATAATTTTACACAATTTTTTTTCTTTTCAAACTGCCCCCACTGGTACGTGTAGTACCGCCCCTGCCCAAATTAATATATTGTCTCATGCCTACACATGAACTCAATGATTTATAGTTGTCACTCCGAAAAAACAGGGTGATCATCACTTTTTTTTTATATATATAAAATCCATAATAAAAATTTAATTACACACTCAGTGCATGTATGCCCGATTATTAAAGAGGTCACTATAAACATCTCAACACCCGGGCCGTTACAAATTTACAATTGGTAAATATATCTATTATTTTAACTTTTTTAGCTCGACACACGATTTAAAGTCTATATTGTTGATTTAAGTATCGAAAAACTTTAAATCGGAGACTTTCTGACTCACATATTCTTTTTGAATTAAATGTAATTTCGAAATCAAAATCAATATGATGGTTCAAACTAGGCCTGCAAACGAATCGAGCCGGCTCGCGAGCCTAACGAGCCGGCTCGGCAAAGGTTCGGGCTCGTATTTGAGAAAGTCG
Source organism: Verbena officinalis (assembly GCA_958496215.1). Taxonomy (NCBI): domain Eukaryota; kingdom Viridiplantae; phylum Streptophyta; class Magnoliopsida; order Lamiales; family Verbenaceae; genus Verbena; species Verbena officinalis. Next base: position 27,277,134 of record OY292389.1, read on the forward strand.
AGCCCGAATCGAGCCAAGGCTCGATTCGATAGTTTATCGAATCGAATTCGAGCCTTTTATTAGGTGATTCGAGGCTCGCGAGCCGGCTCGCGAGCCTTACCCATATTATTAAAAATAATTAATATATATTAATATAATGTAATTTCTTTTTTTTTTCTTTTTTTTTTCTTTTTTTTTCTTTTTTTTTTATTTCTAAACCTAATTCATAAATGAAATTGAATTAGATTTCATTTTCATTTCTCATTTCAGTCGCCGCCCAATTTTTCTGGTGAGTTTTTGAAGGATTCGATAGGCTCGGGCTCGAGCTCGGGCTCGAAAAAATGAACTCGAGCTCGAGCTCGAATACATTTTTGAAGGATTTGATAGGCTCGGGCTCGAGCTCGGGCTCGAAAAAATGAACTCGAGCTCGAGCTCGAGCCTCAAAAAAATGCTAGGGTTCGATTCGATTCGATTCGTTTGCAGCCCTAGTTCAAACCGTAAGCTTGACTATTAATAAATTAAGGGATAATTACGCTTACACCCATCGACTTAGGGGTAAATACATCAAGACCCCTTGTACTATTGCAAATTATAGAGACACCTCCTCGGCTATACTTTATCTAACACTTAGGTCCTGCCGTTAATCATTTTCTTATTTCCAAGTAGATTCTAACGTTCTATTAACTCAACAATAACTTGCTCACTTCGCTCATTTCATGTATAGCAAACATCATAACAAAAATATTATAGATAATTTAGTCATTTCACAATTTTTCCTTAACTTTTTAAGGTTTCCATTAAGGTTAGAGGATCTATCTGTAATTTTCAATAGTACAGAAAGTCTTGCTGTATTTACTCTTAAGTCGATGGAGTGTAAATGTAATTATCCCTAAATTAAACACAAAAAAATGAAACCACAATTCAAATATTATAAATTAAAACTCAACTAAAAACGTAAAACTCTCCCTACTTCCCATTTACAATTACGTTTCCAGAAGAACTAGTATAATATTGAACCCCTAAACTACTTAATTTGATGGTTGATTGAGTAAACTACGCGGCTCACTAGTTGTAATTTCTTATCCATAACACAAAGCCACATGAATCTCCAAAGAATTCTTGAGCAAGTTACGACGACGTTAGTGGTAATAAGAATATTCTCCGAGCAAATCCAGACGAGAATCCGAAAGCTGTTTCTAGTGTTCCAAACAAACATCAAAATACTCAAACTTCTAATTATAGTACACAACTAGTCGTATATATATATATATATCATGATTCATGAATTAGGATATATTGATATTGGGAAATTGCAGTACTATTCTTCACTGTTAAGATATTCTTCGCAGTTCAAAGCCCCATCCCCTACCTACCCCTCTTCACAATATCTCTCTTACAACTCAGCAACTTACCGTTTCCCACAAGCACACAGAACTCGACACGTGTCCAACCGCTTCACCATAATTCATTTTTTAATAATAATGAAAAAAAATGAAATTACCAACCAGATAAAGAGAGATTCTTGCACTTGAATCAGATAATAAATAAATAATTTGAATTTTACCAAAACCTTTATGAGAAAAACCCTTTCTCCCCACTTGACTTCTCCCTCTCACAACTCCGTTCATTTTCATCACCACACTACCCCACCCACCGTACCACTCTTCTTCAAAAGATCTTGATTTTCTTCTTCTTGTACGCGTGTTTTGGGTTTTGAATTTACGGGGCAGGGTTTCGCGGGTGAAGGAAGATTGAAGCTCATAGTGTACTGTTTGAAAAGGGATGAAGATTCAGTGTAACGTGTGTGAGGCGGCGGAGGCGAACGTCCTCTGCTGCGCCGACGAGGCGGCGCTCTGTTGGGGATGCGATCAGAAAGTTCACGCGGCTAATAAGCTCGCAAGTAAACACCAGAGGGTTCCGCTGGCTACCTCCTCGTCGCAGATGCCCAAGTGTGATATCTGCCAGGTTTTTTGATAATCTCTCAAATTTATTATTTTTCTTTGATTTTCGCGATTATTTTAATTATTCGTAGTGTTTTGTTTAATGGGATCGGAATGATTGGATAAGGTGAGAGTAGTGATATCGTTGTATGTTTTTTTAATTTTGTTTTCTTCCTGGGATATGGGAATGCTGTGTTTGTTTGACTAGTCTCGAGTTGATTGATAAATATCTTAGTTAGAATTGATTATTTTAGTAGTTTGTGATGTACTGTTGAGTGTCGAGGACCTGATATTTTATTCCTGTGGATGCTGGAGAAAGTGTGTTTAAGTATTGGCGTGCTTGAGATTTTTTTAATGTCCTTTTTGGTTGCTGAGCTGTTTTTTAATATTACAATTTACACCCAGTTGACATTTTGTTTTTCTCCAACCCTTTTCCTCATACAACAGTAATATCTAAAATCAAAGATCCATTTCCCCCTTGTGATTCTCTTAGGTTAAGCAAGAATGTGTTCACAGCTTATTTATTTATTTATTTTCGTGATAACTTTTCCGCGCTTTTGTAATTCGGACTTTTTTATGATTTTATTGCATCTGCCGGTTAAGGGGTAGGCTTCTTGGGAAAATGCATATGATATTTAACCTTGTGACAATTCAAATCACCTTGGAATCTTGGATTATGCTGTAGTGGGAGCTGAGTTCTGTGATGTCATTAAAGATCTTTGTGCTAAGTATGGTATGCATCATTGTTGTAAATGGGGCCATGAGGGCTGATGCATTTCTCTTTTTCCTATAAGAGTGTTGAGGTTGTTTGACCGGGAGGCAAATGTTCATGGCACCATTGTAGAAGTTTGGGCTAACATATTTCATGCATTTAGCACCTGAGTTAGCAGTGATTGTGCCATGTTTTGTAGTCAGAGGGGCCATATTGTCATTGAGAACTTTTTCTTGTTATAATATTCTTTTCTCAAGCCAGTTAATTGATGGTGCAAGTGCAAATGTGTAGAGTTGACCCACATTTTTATGTTGGTGCAGGTGTTTGAATAAAAAATATCTTCTAGATAAATATCATAAACAGTTCCGGTTTAGCATCATAGATGGGGTCATGGGGAAGCTTGATATGTTGCAATTTGTTTGGATGATTATTAAGTGTGTAAAAGATAAAAAAAAGGATTTTACTTTTTAAAAAAAAAATGTAGTTGCATATGAAGGTGGTCACTCAAGGGAAACGAGTGCAAGATTTGGGTTTTATTACATAGCTTAAGCAGATTACGAAATATTTATATAGTGGAAAAACTACACTCCAATTTTCGATGAAATAGATGTTAGGGTATCTCAAATAACAGTAGAAGGAAATCAGATTAGATAAACTGAGGATTATATGAACGAATAGAAGTTTATCAGGTATTCCACAACTTGAAAAACTCATATTTGATCTTTAAGGTTAGTCCTAAAACCTTTCTGGCCTCTGGCGTTTGATGTTTGAGGGAGAGAAATCTGGTTGATAAGTTTGCAGAAATGGTAGTTTTAAATATGGATACTGTCCCTCACAGCATTTCTTGTTCAATTTCTGATTGAATCATCTTTTGAAATTGAAACTGAGTTAAGCACATCTAGTACCACAAACCGAGCCCTTTTTTTTGGGTATTTTTTTTTTCATTGCACCAGTAGAATTTAACCCCCTGATTGCAACAATAAATGCAGGAAACTGTAGGTTATTTCTTTTGCCTGGAGGATCGAGCTTTACTCTGCAGAAAATGTGATGTTGCAATCCACACAGCAAATCCTTTGGTTTCAGCCCATCAGAGGTTTTTACTTACTGGAGTTAAAGTGGGCCTCGAGTCTACTGAGCCCGGCCCGTCATCATCTTCAGGGAAAATGCAGTCTCATTCTAGTGAGAAACTATCAAGTAGTCTAGAACTTCGTCCTCTTCCAAAGAAGACTGCTCCAGTTTCATCAATTGGTCAGTACAATAGAACTTTACAAGTCGAAGATAGTTTAGGCAGGGATTTTTCATCATCCAAGCTGCCTTTTACTGGAGGTTCTGCAGCTGGAAGTGCTATGCAATGGCAGGTGGATGAGTTTTTTGGTCTTGGTGATTGCAATCAGAATTACGACTTCATGGATAATGGCTCCTCTAAGGTATGTTTTAATTTTTTAAGATTTATTCATTGATTCGTGTTCATAGCTTATTGTGTGGACTGTGGTTGGTGATATCTCTTTCCCAATTTTCTTCAAATGAAGTCGAGCAAAGGAAATGGAAATAAGGATCTCAATAGGAGATTTAACAAATATTTTGTACAATTCCTCGTTAGTGGAGTGTACTCATATAGCAGGAAACAAGTTGTTTCGAGAGCTCATAAGCTCCTTCAAAGTGTTTGGTAATGTTTTCAGTAAAAAAACTTATAAGTTCAAAAAATGAGCTCTTTATTGCTTATAAGCTCCCAGAAAAAAGGTCAGCTCACCGTAGATTTTAAGACAACTTATAAGCTGTCTGATAACAAACTTCAAAATAACATGAATACCTTTATCCTGTATCTTGCCTCTACTAACATTTTATTAATTTCTTTTGTTCGATTATGTTTAAAACTTAAAAACTTTCCTGTTTCTTGGAAAATATGATCAGGCTGATAGTGGGAAGCTTGAAGATTCAGATTGCTCCCCGATCTTTCGAGCAGCTGATGCTGAATTAGAGGGAGACGGGTGCATGGGAGAGATGCCGGATTCATTCTGGGCTGTGCCGGAGATTCCTTCTCCACCAACGGCATCTGGTCTTCACTGGACTAAAAACTCTCAAAACTCATCTTACTCAGCTGCTGACTTTGTCCCTGATGTAATTTCATCACCCTGTCACAACTTTGACCGATACCAATCAAATGTTCGCAGCACCAAGCGAAGAAGGCATTTTTGATAAGTTACATCTTCATATTAAAGCTCAATGTTAGAATAGATGGTGCTGTTTCACTGCCTTTCTAGAGCTACACGTTGTTAGTGTACTTGTTATGTTGTTTTATTATTATATGTAAAGTAGATCTGTATTGCCGTGCTAATAACACTTTGATAGTAGGAATGTCGTCACGGAGAAACCGTCCGTCGGGTCGGTCGTCTTTCCCCCAGTTTTTCGACTCAGGGCTGATTAGTACGAATGTTTGGAACTTGAACCTCGGTCGAATAGTGACGCTTATCAAATGTTACTTCTATTATTTAATTTTATTTAGAATCTTCATTTTGTTTTTGGGTCGTATTTGAAGTTGTTTTGAAAATAAATAAAGAGTTTAAGTTGTTTTTGAAGTTACGTTGCTTCTATTGATATGTTCTCTCCTACAAGGATGTTTTTTAGAGAAGTTACTGTCTCCAATTGCATTGATTTGGATTCTGTGGAGAATCAAGAATGCATTATTGCACGAATTAAAAGCTGGGCGATCGAACTTATCTTTGTCCTCTATACCAAATAGAAAAAAACCTACAGTCACAATCTGTCAACCAACAAGGATTCCAAGTCCTATAGCATAAAAACAGCTTTTCCTCTCAGCTTCCTAATACAGAGCAGAGAAAAAGGCAAACGTGAACACTAAAATTCATAAATTAAGATTCACCGTTTTATGAAAAGACCGAAGACCAAATAAAGAATCCAAAATCAAAGCTCTCCATTCCAGCTTTCTTGAAATTCTTTCACATTTCTTTTGGTAGATTCTTGGCCTCGATCGGTCATTCATAAAAATTACCATAACAATCATAGGTAGTACTAGTAGCAGATCAAATATTTACACAGATTACAACCCAAGAAAAAGGACAAAAACAAGAGAGATCAAAGAAAACATATATAATATAATTAAACTTACCCGAAAACGTCCAAGTTTCTGATATTTTTAGTCTCGATAGTTGAACACAGTCTCTTGATTGTTCCGACGGAATGACAGTAAGATTGTTGAGGAATGTATTTAAAATCAAAGATTACACTAAAATATTATAACATAATATAAACTTACCCGATTGAAAACAACAAGTTTCTTGATTGTTCACTACGTCCCATAAAAGCTTCGATCACGAGGCAATGCTTGATCGTAGAAAACAAACAGAAAAGTTTCTTGATTGTTCAATACGTTCCATAAACCGTCACTAGACAATGCTTGGGAATGAATAAAGATCATGCATTGTCTAGTGACGGTCTATGGGATGTAATTGTCAATCAACCAACTAAAACAAGTTTTGAATCTTTGATGAAACCACAATGACTAAATGATGCGTGTAAAAGTACGCTCAATGATTTTCTCACTACTTTCTCTAATATTTTCTGCAGTTTTCTCCATGTGTTTAATCAATATATAGGGGTCCAAGCCCTTATATATAGACAATTATAATCCAAATCCTTCTAGGATTAGGACTCCATCTCCAACTATAATTCTAATTAGACTCCTACTAAAAAATAGCGATTCTAATTAGTTACCTTTGTTTGGGCTTGCTCCACAAAAAAAACCGTGAACCACATCCGTTAAGGCCAATTGCAAGTTTTATTTAGTCTAGCTCGTTTTCCGAGCCTAAAATACTTGGTAAAAATTTCAATTGCAAATTGTAAAAATTATATGGGACAATATCACTTATCGTACTTTTGATATTATAGATTTAGTGGACGTATTATATATATCCCCTATAATACTTGATGAATAAAATTCAATTTTTATCAACAAAAGAATAATTATTTAAAATTTAAATATGTACTAAATATTCAAAAAATAAAATATGTCAAAACTATTAATTTCAATTAATAAAATATTATACAAATAATTAGTACTTTTAAAAGAGCAATTTATTTTGGCCAGTTTATAAGTTACAATTAAATTTTGGCTAGTTTATAAGTTACAAATAATTAATACTTTTAAAAGAGCAATTTATTTTGGCTAGTTTATAAGTTTGATATAGTTTAATAATTTTCTCATACTTTTAGTTTTATGAGTTTTCATATTTGAATAGTATTAGTTTATATTTTCTATTTTATTAAATTTGCTTATAATTTAGTTTTAATTTCAGTATATTTTCTCTTCAATGTCTCATAATCTTCTATAATATTATTACTATTGAATAAATATATTTATTTCATTTAGTTATGTTCTACACGTTAATTATTACATAAGAATGCATAGGAGTATTATCATTTTCTTCATCACTTTTTTTTCTTAATAGATGCACTACATATTGTCAAGACTTTGAAGTACATAAACCAATAAAAATGCCAATATAAATAAGAGGAAAATTCATGTGAGATGGATATCAAACATGCAAGAATAATGTAGAAAAGGTGCATCAGCGAATATAAAACCTAACATATTACACAAGATTAGTAGAAAAACTTGTCACCAATGCTTTTCACTCCCGGATAGAAGCTCATGAGAGCACCCTAATAAATATAACTAAAAAAAACAAAAAGAAAAAATCATAAAACTCAAATTCCATTCACCCAATGTAAATTTCAGCCAGACAGCTCAAAAACGTAGGCACGAGAGGAAATACAAGACTACACAAGCCTCACATTGAGCGATCACCACAAAACCCAGATGCCAAAGACAGCTCAAACCACCAAATTCACCAAAATCCTCCAAATTCCACCAACGCAGACAGAAAATAAAAATCAAAGGAAAAGATTAAAAAAAAAGAGGAAACAGAATTTACCCAGCGATAATGAAAACGGAGAAGAAGCAACAGAACGAGGGAGGCGGAGAGACGAAAAGAGGGAACAGGGTATATAAAATGGGTCGGTGAATCGATGGATACACACAAGTGTATGTATTGTAGAGAGAGATATAAAGGGCTGTTTGGATGTTTGTGTTTAGGGTTAGAGAAGATAGAGAGGGTAGTAGTGGTGTTGATATGGGCTACTATAGTAGTAAACAAGACTCCCAATTTCTTCTCCATTTTTTTCACACCTGGTTGTGTGTGTGTGTGAATTTTTTAACGTATTATTACCAACTACGAAAGCACCGACTTTTTTAACGTATTTTTCAGTAAAAATATATATAAAATATTCGTACGTATAAAAAAATGTAAAATAGCTGTTCCGATATCATGATCTAAAAAAAATCTATGACAAATTGACAATTCATAAACAAATTCCTGCTGGGAACAATATTGCAACTCTACCCCTGTCCCACGTCACTCGTGACATTCATTGCTCCTACTGGAAACGATATTCCAATTCTACCCCTACCCCGTCTCACTCGTGACCTTGCCGGCTTGCCCCCACAATTTCTCCCTCTATAAATAAAAATGGCAAAATTGTACTTTTTATCCAGTATGTTTATCCATAATCCAATTCTAGTCCGGTAAGATTTTTGATAATAAATTGCATCTTCTATGCTTTTAATTTCAATACATTTCCTTCATTTTAACACATTTAGTTCCTTATATTCACACTCCCAATTTTGACCAATTTTCGGTTAAATTATTGCTGAGTTAACACACTTAATCCTTTAATTAACAAATTAGATAAAAAAATTAAAATAATTTTGGTCTTGTGTGTAACAGTTATATTTTTCCTAATTTTAAAAGTCAAGAACCCTAATTCACATGTTCACAAGTTTTTATGAAATTGGATATTCATCCAACAATACTGAGTAAAGCCGATTGTTAATTACAGAACTAAATGTGTTAATCTGGCAATAATTTGATCGGAAATTGGTTAGAATTAGGAGAGAAAAGATAAAGGACTAAGTGTACTAATAGATAAGGACTAAATGTGTTAATCTGACAATAATTTAACCGGAAATTGGTTAGAATTAGGAGAGTAAAGATAAATGACTAAGTGTATTAATAGATAAGGACTAAATGTGTTAATCCGGCAATAATTTAACCAGAAATTGGTTAGAATTAGGAGAGTAAAGATAAAGGACTAAGTGTATTAATAGATAAGGACTAAATATGTTAACTTCAGGACCAAATGTATTAAAAATGACAAAATGTGTTAAAATTAGAAAAATAAAGGACAAAATTTATAGGACTAAAATTAAATTTTAGGTAAACATACAGGACCAAAAGTGCAATTTTAAATATATATATTTGCGACGCATAATTTCTCCATAACAAAAACGTTCTTGTTTGGATATTTTCTTTTTCCACCCGAGATTTTTTTGGTACCCCTACTGCAGTGCTATCTCAGTTCAGTAGATCAACTGAAATGGTGAAATCACCAGAAGAAGAGCACCCCGTCAAGGCCTTCGGGTGGGCTGCCAGAGACAGCTCCGGCGTTCTTGCTCCCTTCCGTTTCTCCAGAAGGTATAATGCGTTCATCCATGTTCTCTCTAGAAGGCTATTGATGTTTGCTGGCTAATTTCAAATCAGTTTCCAATATGAAGTAGTATTAAGTCGTCTTGGAATTCTGATAGCTATGCTATTTGTGCTAGAAGATTTCGTCGCTTTTGAATGGCGTTATTTACAATTTGCGAAAATGGTTTTGGGTAATTGTATCGATTTTGTTGTTAGGAGTTAGATCATAAGTGTAGAAATATAGAAATTGTAATAGTTACTTTTACGTTTACTCTGAGTTTCTTCAAGAAGCTTTGGGTTATTTACAGACAACAAAATCACCGACTAATTTTTGCTTTTTCCCACTTTTATTTTTCCGGAATTTGAAGGGCAACTGGCGAAAAAGACGTGAAATTGAAGATTTTGTATTGTGGGGTTTGTCACTCAGATCTTCACAGCGTTAAGAATGAAACGGGCAGGGTTACCTACCCTGTTCTTCCCGGGTATCTTTCTCTCTCTGAACTCCTTTTTCTTTACTGGTTATTACAAGAATATGATCTAAATTGATGGTTCATTAATGCAGGCACGAGATTGCTGGAGTTGTCACAGAAGTTGGGAGCAAAGTTACAAAGTTTAAGGTTGGAGACAAAGTCGGAGTAGGATGTATGGCGGGATCATGCCGATCATGCCAGAGCTGTGCAAATGATCTTGAAAATTACTGTTCGAAAATGGTTCTTACATACAGAAGCAAGTATTTTGATGGGACAACCACATATGGAGGTTATTCAGACATCATGGTATGTGATGAGCATTTCGCTATCCGCTGGCCTGAAAATATGCCTCTTGAAGGAGGTTGTCCTCTTCTCTGTGCTGGAATCACAACTTACAGTCCGATGAAACATTTTGGGCTCGATAAGCCCGGGACCCACTTGGGTGTGGTGGGACTAGGTGGGCTTGGCCATGTGGCTGTGAAGTTTGCCAAAGCGTTTGGGGCTAAGGTGACCGTTATTAGTACAGCCCCTAGTAAGAAAGAGGAAGCCATCAGGAATCTTGGGGCTGATTCGTTTTTGGTTAGCCGTGATCAAGATCAGTTGCAGGTATTGATATAAAATGATAAGAATTTGAATAATTTTTTAAAATTTAGATTACAGTGTCATGAAGTGATGAAACTGTGTAATATTGAACTAGGGGGTGATTATAAGGTGAATATGAGTTACAGGGGATGTATGTGTAATATGAATTAGAGTGGAGGTCTTTGTAATTATTTCTTTACTCAGTTATTTTCAGGTGCAGGTAAAATGATAAGAATTTGAAGAGTAAATTAAAATTTAAGTTATAGGATCATGAAATTGTGTGTAAAATTGACTGAGGGGGTGTTTGTAAGGTGATGATAAGTTACAGGGGAGGTATGTGTAATTTTGAAGTAACTATGTAATTATTTATTGACTCCATTATTTGCAGGCTGCAGCAGGAACCTTGGATGGAATATTGGACACCGTTTCTGCTCATCATGCTGTCCAGCCATTGCTTAACCTCTTAAAGCCTGATGGAAAACTTATACTTCTTGGTGTAATACCGAAACCTCTGGAGCTGCCTGTTTTTCCTTTGCTTTCAGGTAAAAATAAATAGTCCTATCATATATTTCAACCTTGATGGAAGATAAAATGTTTTACTCTGCTAATCGGTGCGTGTAAAATATAATCAGGGAGAAAGATGGTGGCTGGGAGTGGTATTGGAGGGATAAAGGAAACACAAGAAATGATTGATTTTGCTGCAAAACACAACATAACAGCAGATGTTGAGGTGATTCCAATGGACTATATAAACAAAGCAATGGAGCGGCTCGAGAAAGCTGATGTCAAGTATCGGTTCGTCATTGATGTAGCTGGAAGTTTGAAAGATGCTTAGGTTCATCATGCATGCATGCATGGCGCTTTGATGTCGAGCATCAACTTGTCAATTTGCTTCTTTTCCACTCGGAGATTGCGATTGTGAAACATGTTTCTGCTTTCAGATATAAACAGTACGAATAATGTTTTTCTTATTCCTTTGTTGCTACGAGAACAATCTCTTTTGGGATTTTGAGACTGTGACACCTTTGGAACTTCCATGTTTCCAGATATCAAATCCTATCAGTGGTACTTTCAAAAAAAAAAAAAAAAAAATCGCATCAGTGGATTAATTAATATTTTGTCATCTATAAGAATAGAATAGAATAGAATTTTCAGATCTTTGGGACGATACAGAGTTCCCACAAATTTCTTACACCAATTCTTTGATAGAAAGTTAGAAACAGTTGCAAAGCTTGAACTTGGAAAAGTTAAGTCTAGATTGTAATAATTTACCTGGAGAGTTTCATGAGGTAATGAACAACCTGTCAAATAGAATGGAGACGGAATTGAAATATCTAGATATTTCACGGTATATTAGAAACTAGATGGGATAATTACATTTACATCCCCTCAACTTAGGGAAAAATATAGTAAGATCCCATCTACTACTAGAAATTACGCAGACACTCCCTCACCTATGGCTTTGTCTAACACTTAGGTTCTGCTGTTAGTCATTTTCTTATTTCCAAGTAGATACTATCATTTTATTAAATAGACAATAACTTAATTATTTCGCTCATTTCATGTATAGTAAACACTATAAGAATAATTTTATGGGTAATTTATCATTTTACAACTTTCCATTAAGTTTTTTAGGTTTTCATTAGGGTTAGAATCTATCTATAATTTCCAATAATTGAGGGGTGTTGCTGTATTTACCACTAAGTGGAGGAGTGTGGGTGTAATTTTCCCTAGAAACTATAGATGATGTGAGGTGTTACTTAAGGTGTATTTTATAACTTCTTGTTGGAAATAATGTGTGTGATGTTATGTTGAGTAGAAGTGTTTGTACTTTGTAGTAACTCTTGTTTTGTATCAATTTCTTATTGGATGATTACATCTAACTCCCTCATTAAATTCAATAATTACAACTCATGCTGATTTGTGAGGTAATATTTCAAATTCATGGGGTTAATTGTAATATCTTTCCAACTCATGCTTGGCCGGTGGTAATATTTTAAACTTGTGGGGGGTTAGTTTGTAATATGTTTCAACATGGGGTACTAGTTGTAGACTAGTTAAAGAATCTCACGGGAACTAGATGTAGTTGAACTTGACCCCTTCTTATGTAATTAGTGATACTGATACTAGATAATTCTGATATATGATAAGTTAAGACTGAAAAGCTATCTTATCCACCTTCACAATCTAATCTCTCGAAAAATATCTAAACCCTGATTTGACCGATTGAAACGCTTCACTTATCTATCTATCAGAATTCACAAGAAGTGTGGCTTTCAACACTAGGGCTACTTGCAGAGTGGAATTATTAATTAGGGTTATTACATTTAGACCCAAATAGAGTTTTCTAAAGTACAACTCGTGACCATCTTAGTCAAAGTATTATATTTGCACCCCACACTAGTTTTGTAATTACAAAGAACACAGGATTAAGTTATGGTTCCATCAAAATTTTAACGGAATATAAATTTTGATGGAATTCTAACTTAATCTTAAAAATTAGGTGTTTTTTGTAATTATGAAACTCGCATGCACTAGAAAAGCTTATAATTCAAATGAAAAGGTTCATTTGATATGCAAGTTGCAGTGTGATTTAGCGACACAGTTTGGTGGGAAAACAATGCAGTTTAGCGTCGCAGTGGTTCGTTCTAATGTTGATCTAATAGCTGCTGGCAATTCTCTTTTGTTCACTAGAGTTTGATTGTAGTATTTGAAGACAAACTCCATTTATTAAAGGAAGAGGTCATCATAATACATTCACAAGCCAAAAACTAAAAACGAAAGAAAAACATATTCAGCAGGATTATGTGAATGCTCTACTAATATTTATTCTGTAATTTTTTCTCTTTTAGTTTTCCTGAATAATGATACATACAAGGGAGGAAATGAGGGTTAAAGCCATAATGTAATCATGCTAGGTTATAAATGGAGCGAACGTACACTTAAAGCACCGCCGCTCAATCGATTGGGAAATTCATGAAAATCAGAACCTGAGCATCAAGGACTGATTATTTACTCTTCCTTTCTTCCCTCCACATTGTCAACAGGCTTGAATTCATCATTCATGGGGAAGTGGTTCAAGTTGCTATCTTTGTAGTATCAATAGCTGCATCAAAACTGCAAAAAAGCTGCCCATGGATATGTTGATGACATTCACAGCATCATTGTTGAGCTGAAAATTAAAGGGAAAAATTCATTATCTGAACCAAGAAGATCAAATAACATCCTAACAAACCTTAAGATCAAATGATTAAAAATGTAAAAGAATTCCAGCAAAGCTGATGACGAACCCATTGAAATCCTTCTTTGTCTTGGAGTACAGCACCTATAATACTCTCTCCAAGATTAGCTATTTGGGATGCAATCACACATATGATGGCTTCACGTACATATATCTGTTAAAGTTTCAATATTGGTTTCAGATGAAGAGCTATAGCAAAATAATAATAACATAACACACCATGTGAAGTGGCTTCTTTAATATTTATGATATCCAAACAGATCAAGAAACTTTTGGAAAGAAACTTGACCAAAAAATTCTATTACCTTACCCAAGAGACAACCAACAGAAGCAAGAAGAATGGAAGCCACAAGTCCAGCAAAGGTTCCCTCAACACTAACAGCCCCTTCAGTCCCCCTTGGAACTATCTTGAACGTAGTGACGAGATAACTACATTGAGAAGACAATGCCTTTTATATTTACTGATATTAGTTTTTCAAATTAATACCTGGAATATAATCAAGAAAATACTTATTCTTAACTACTTACGTAGTTTTGCCATATGCTTTCCCTATCTCACTTGAGACAGTATCGCTCAACTTAGTACAGAAACTGGCAACAAAACCAAGTTCCCACAAACGAGTAAATGCCTTTCCACCAATACCGTAAATTGAGAGAAGGGCACAGACACACCCCGCAGCACTTGATCCAAACACACTTCCAGGTCCTCTCCTTCCTTTCATTTTCTCAGCAACTCCTTGAGCCTCCTTTTGTGCCATTTTCACTTTTGTAGCTGCAGTGCCCTGCAAATTATTAATTGAATAACTCCGATTTGTAAAAATTAAAATTATGAGATATAAATATTTCGCTATCCATATCTTCAGCTAATTCCAGAGATGTACCAATACATAGGAATAGACAAGTCAAACTATTCATATATGTATATATTTAAGTACAAGAGTTATAATTTTAAGCAAATAGCTGATCATTTAACGGTCCAAATTATGAACAGACATCAGAAAATTATGAATCCAGTCAAAATCAGTAAAAAAAATTTAATGTAGCACAGCAGATGTTACTAAAATCTTTACATTGTAATAGCATATTCAAGAACCAATTAAACCAAGCGACAATATGAATACATTTTTCTCTTTTCAAATTCTAACCTTAAACATAAGATAAGAAAATGTCTGAACTTTGGCTTACAACGACAAAGTACATGGCAACGAGAAGGAACCCAGAAGATCCAAAGGCGCGCCAAGTAAGGGTGCCAAGCAAGAACGCTGCAGCAATGCCGGACTGCGATAACCCAGAAGCTAAAATTGGAGAGCCTAAAGTAAATATAACAGCATTACTGAGGAGGGCGGACTGCCACGTGGGAGGAGATGATTGGGACAGCTGAATGGCTTGTTGCAGTAAGCCTGGATCATGATTAGCTGCTGATGCTTGAATTTGGGTTCGAATTCTTTTCTTCAAGATTGGGGCTTTGGAATTTGAATTCGGGGAGAAGAAAAAGGTTTTTGAAGTGGGGTTTGTGAAATTGCGAAGAAAATGTGACGGTTTTGAAGAGAGAGTGATGGGAGTTGGGAGAAAAGTTGCCATTAGTGTGGTTTGACTGGATTTGCTTGGTGATGAAGGGAAGCTCCAACGAGAAGGAACTGTGTAGAAAGCGACAAATAGAAGAGGGGAGAGAAAGCACGTTGAATATAATTTTTGAATTTTGACAAGATTCTTGATATTATTTTGGTCAAAATGATAAAAATATCTTTAAAATATTGTTTTTTAATTCTCCATTTCAAAAATTATTTATTAATTTTACTACTCAAAATTATTTGTAGAAATTATAATAACCTATAATATAGTGGTTTAACTTCTTTAATATAGATTTTTACTTTAAATATCTTAAATTGATTTGTGTATAACATATAACGAATTTAAGAAAATTAAAATTTTAAGATATGCCAATTAAATAATAAAAAATATTTCTTGAACTTACATAAAATAAAACAAATAAAAGTATTAATTTTCATAAATTAATTTGAACATGAAATCGCATGGTTTTAGACTGGAAAATAATTTCATGAATATACGAGATATAAAAATTTATTTTAGGAGGTCTTTTAGTATTTTTTTTTATCTTTCTATTCGTTTCTATTGCTTTATCTATTCACAATGTTGGAGGGATTTAACTGAAATGATTAACCAAATCATGTTTGAGAAGATAATATTAAGTTACATGTTTTTATTATAGGGCTTAATCCAACATTTTCTACTACCTATATTATTTTCTTCTTCTTTTTTTTGTATTTAAATCCATTCTTATTTACACAAAAAAGAAAAGAGAATAATTTCATCTCCATCATTTGAGAACACAAAGAATTGAAAACAAAAACTAAATTACCCAAACAAGCACTAAAAAATGTGTTATACTTGTGAATCAGATCAATCACATCTCTCATGAGATTACCACTTTGATTCATTTTAAAAAAATAAAATAAAGAGTGGCGAAGAATAATAAATTAAATTATATCTTAGATTTTCCATTAGTAAGGATAATAGCATATAGCAACTGATTCCAAGTATCAGGCACCCCAGCAAGGCACCAATGGCTGCAATCATTCCCCTTTTGCCCACCAATCCCATAAAATGATGGATGTCCATCTTTTCTTAACTGTGACAATGTTGTCACGTCCAGCAACCGCACCGCCGTCGTCATGTTGCTCAAAACGCCCTTCACCACCGCCACTGCCGGCAGAGCTCCGCCTGGATATACAGACCCACTGATTGGTTGAGTTTCTCCGTTGCATGTTGTTCCCTTTGATGCATTCCACTCTAAGCCACTGTATATTAAGTACAGCAGGGAAAATAAATTTTAACACCTTTGTTGATCTAATTTCTTGTGTCAACTATAAATTATAGCACAGAGAGAGAGAGAGAGAGAGAGATTACTTGTAATGAGTAGGAGAGATTCCCTGAAAGAAAACCATAGTTTGGGTTGGATTTATGTACGAATCCACCCATTTGGACCAAGTTTTCAATCCCTCGTTGAAAGCAGTCAATCGATCCATGTCTTCGTAAAGCTTACCACCTTGTTCGATGTAGTCCCATCTGAAATCCAACCACAATACCAAACCTCATCCGATTTAATCTTTTTTACTTAGTTTTTCTCGTATAATCTTTTGGTTGAATTACATTCAGTATCCCAAGATTTGCCATAATTACAAAATATCCCTTCTATGTCAAAACTTACAGAAAACCCCCTGAGGTTTCAAACAATTACAAATTAAAAGGGTTTTTTTGTAAGATTTTGTGTAAAGTACATGCTGCATTTTGCTATTTTTTGTAATTGTTTGAAACTTCAGGGGGTTTTATGTAATGTTTGAAAACAGAGGGGGTATTCTGTAATTATGACAAACTTTAGGGATACTGCTTGTAATTTGCCCTATTCTTTTTTCTTACGGTTTCTGATGTCCCTTGTGAAGCCACCAGTGCCATGTATTGAATATAAGCATGTCATAGCCTTTCCAAGAGTTGCCATTTTGTATGGAGTCCAGCTTCAGAATTCTCTTCTTGTTTTCAATTACCAAATCAACCAAAAACGCATTTCGAGATAGCATCAATGATATGTTATAGTCCTGCAATCACAATATCAATTTAATTTAACTCCTATATTACGTAATTATGTATTTATCTAAATATAAATCAATTTAATAGAGATCTTAGTTAAGAGGCAAATTACCGGCATATAAAATGTGGAGAGGTCCCCAATTTTTTTCAAATTGAAGTTCAATTGGGGCAGTGCTGAATGCAACATGCATGTAAGAGATTGCCATTGGTTTAGGCTAAGAGAATCCCCAACAAACATTATTTTCTTCCCTTGAAACCTCCTCACGAAATCTTGCCCACTAAATCTGCATATTTGATTAGTACAAAGTTAATTCATAATGATCTTGGTATATGTATAATAATGAAGATAGCACTAGGGTCAATTTCACAAAACCCTCTGAGGTTTGCTCCTTTTACCATTTCACCATCCAAACCTTGCAACCTTACATTTACCCCCCTATTTGTAAGGTTTTTCAAGGGGTATTAGGGGGTTATTTGTAATTTTTCAGTTTATAAGGGGGTATTTATAAGGTTTCAAGATTTTGATGGTTTTCCTTAATCAAACCTTGGGGGTAATTGGAAACTGAAAATGCGAACATAGCAAAAGAGCTGGTCAGGATAGTCTTCTCCTTTTAACTCAACGTAGAGCGGTTTTTGAAATAGATTGTGATGAAAAATTCATAAACTTACTCGAACTAAAAGATAAAACTACTGACTCAATCTCTAAGAACGTACGGTATGAGTTTCATATACAGTAGTTAGTGTATGCATACTTGGGCAATTCACATCCATTAGGCTTCCATCTATACTTGAGGTAGAGCTTATCAGGCCTTCCATTTCCCACACAATCGAACTGTTTTTCGACAAACGAACACATTGAAGCATTGTAAAGAGGATATGAATCATCGTATATCCAGCTGCCCTGAAAGAAATCACATCCCGCATCAATGCAGGATGATGGTTCAAAAGTACATAATAATAGTAGAAAAATGTAACTAAACTTGAAGAATTTATGTCCCATTTGGGAAATAATGAAAAGGATAATATAAAATCTATATAAGGATAAGGTTTTAATGAAGGAAAATGATGGGAAGAGCAGTGCTATATATATATGATGGAAAAGGTGCATGTTTGTTAGAGCACAACTAGCTATTCTTGATTTGTCTTGGAGGGAAAGACAATTTTCCCTAGCTGGCCAGCCTGGTGATGCCCGGGAATTATAAACAATGTTTTATTCATCATTGCTCGTTTGGTTAATTCATGATTATAAGTAGGATTTATGCTGTGTTAATTTGGATATATAATTTAATTTGGTGAAGAAACTGTAAGAGGTACATTAGAAGGTGTAATAAATAAAGGGCTAATTATATTGTACTATTTTATATTGAGAGGTATCTACAAATCGATACTTATAGTTTGAGAAATAACAATATAATTCCTTAGTTTTTAATAAATGTGTGAAATTTTCAAAAAGAAAAACCAAAAATACCTAATTAAGTGAGTATTTTCAAAAGTACTTTTTAGAATTTAAATAATATTACAAATTTCAAACTCAGGGAGTACATCTTTATTTTTCAAACTAGAAGTATCGATTTATAAAAGTAATTCGTTGCATATTTTCTCTTCTCTTCTCTTCATCATTGGACATTTGATTAAACTTGCGCTCTATAAATTCATGATTGGTTATATATTCATCATTGTACTTGTTCCTTCCTTGTCAAGGAAATTTTCTATTAGGTTAAATTTTATGTTATAAAAAATGATCTATAAAATTCTGAAGTTGAAGATGATCAATTTATCTTATCCATTTCAGAACACTTTAATACTTTTTTTTTTAAAAAATTTTGGTGGAATAAGATTCATATTATTACTTAATCAATAACAGGGTTTTGTTACGAGCTTTTTCGTAATATACATTCAATAAGGTTACTAGTTCATACTTAATGCGGCACATAAATTATTTTATAGCAAAAAAAAAAAAAAAAAAACAATACAATCACATTTTAAATGCTTGTAAGAAGGATATAAGTCAGAGACTCAGAATTTTCATACTCACTCATTAAGAACTAGTAAAGAGCACGCGATTTGCGAGTGTAGAATAATTATTTACATTTACTTTTTGAAAGTGCTGTTTTTGCAAATATATTTATAAAATTTATGACATGAAAGAAAAGATAAATAATTTTTGTGTAAGAACAATTTATCTTCTTTAAATATAATTAGTATATCTTTTAATTGTTAGTTCATTTTACATTTTGATTGTGGTTCTAGCTAAATAAATAAATTTTTATACATTTACTTCTCTTAGTTATTTTTTAATTCATTAATTGAATATTTTTATTATTTAACAATGACTCAGAACATGTAATTTTTATTTAACTTTGAAATTTAGTGATATATAATATTTTAAATATTCGAAAAAAGTATCTAAATATTTATATATTTTGAAATTCATTTTATTAGAATAGACAAAATCATTCCAAAGTTTTAGTATCCGAAAGGTCACAAAATAATTCATTTTTAATTATCTATTCTATTTAAGTTATTTATTCGGATACATTTCACTATTTTATTGAATAATATAATGTATACTATAATTCAAAAATATTTATAGTATTTACAAATAAGAATTAATACTAAAGTAAATCTGAAATTGTTATATATTAAATAGGAAAACCAATTTAAGGTCAAACAAGGAAGTGTTAGTTGCTTTGAATAGAAACTTCGGTAAGCAGTGGCATACACATTAAATTTACAAACTAACACTCAATGAATTTTCATTACTTTAAAAATACCTTAGTGGTAGTCTTTATTTATAACAACTTATTTATTTATTTTTCATGGTGTATCTTATTTTTATCTTTTAACAGTGGATGATTGAAAAAGAAAAAATAGTGGGAACAATTTTAAATATAATTTACCATTTATTATTTTAAAATTTCGCTAGATTTTTTCAAATTATTTTAAATAACAATTTCAATGCTATTATTACTTTGTTTTTTCTTCTTGGTGAAACAACTTATTAGAGAAATAAAGATAAATATATGTTTTAATTAAGTCGGAATCTTCTATAAATCTTTTAAAGTGAATCCTATTCCTATTATTATTAAATTAAGAATATGTGAAGATCACTTAATTATATAGGCTAATAAATTTTTTGCCATAACAAGGGTGCATTTCAATTCCAATACCTTATATATACCTTCAATATATGATATATATCGACAACAATTTTTTTGTTACGCATGAAAGAATTTTTCTTAGTTTATTAACGAAATAAAGTTTTTTTATTATAGGTATCATAAGTTTAATAAATATATTATTAATAATAATAAAATGTATACGTCATAATTTTTTTAATAATTAACTATGATCATTCTATCCAACTGTAATTTTACTACGTAATTAATTAGATTATATTTTATTTTGCATTTGAGTGCTAATTTTATATTCAATCCACTTCTTTTAAACTATGATGAACATTTATGATAGAAATTTTTTTAATTGCGTGTTTTAATTGATAAAAGAAAACGATTAAATTGTAATCGATTACTCATACCAAAGGTTGTGTATATGTAACTCTATGATTAGAATTATTATTGATAAATAAACTTATAGATAAGTATAGGTTTTAATTAAGTAGGACTCAAATAAATATTATAAAGTAAATCCTATTCCTATTAAATTACTTAAATATAGAATCCTAATGTTATTATATAAGTTTATTGTTTATATAATTCTACCAAAATTACATATTTACCCTTTTACTAAAGATTAGTTAATAAACTATGAAAGGCTATTTTGGGTAATTAATAAGTTTTAAAGAAACTCGAAAACCAACTCGTAGTTTTATAATATATATAGATAGATAGAAATACAGGGTCCTTGCAACGAAATATTTTTCATAGGATTTCTCGTGCTATTTAGATCTAACACATTGGCGTTTCACGTGAAAATGTCTTTTTACATGTTAGACTTAAGTTAGGTTGGGCCTGGAGTCCAGACAATTGGTCCACCTATTAAAGAGTGAGATTTTGGGTTGGTATCCAGTCCAATCCTCTTTCGGCCCAAAGGAAACAAACAAACAAACACATGCACCGTGATGCACACATGGTTCGCCGGAACGCCGCGATGATGGCCGCCATTTCAGAATCGGAACAATAGCTTCCCTTCCACTTTGACAAATTGGAATGGGCATTGTACTGGATTGGGGGTGGAATGCCGTTATAACTGCCGGAACGGCGTTCCATGATGTTATCGCGGTTTGGAACGCCGTTACGTGGCAATGGAACGGTGTTTTGTATAAAAAATTTTTTGTGTAAATTATCGATTCGAATAATCCTATATTGAGGGCCCTTAATTCAGTTCGGATATTTTGTATAATGAGACAATGAAAAATATTGAGAGTTGTCCTTTTAATTGTGAATCTTTATCCACTATCTTATCATCATATAGCTAGAGGATTATCGAATATTATCTGTCTAACCCTCGATCGTCATTCTTTTTTTTTTTGTCAGAGATCCTCGTCATTCTACTTAATTGATATCAAGATATTTTGTATTTAAGGTATCTACAAGTCATTTATTATGTTAGTAGACTAATTTTTAAATGTTCTAAAAATTTAAAGAAATTATTTAATTTTTTGTGTACTTTAAATAAAAAATAAAAAAGAAGTGGAACGGTCGCGACTGTTTCGCGACGTTATAATGGAACTGCAACGATGGATTCTGTTTCGGTTCCACAACCACACGGTGAACCATGAATGCACAAGAAAACTTCAAATTTAAAGAAACATTGTCCAATCGGCCAATAATTTTATTTATTGTATAACAATCATAAGCTCCCATTTCCTAAAAGAATGTATACATATTTTCTCAATTCTAAAATAGTCATCCCAATTATCCGATACACTATTAAAATAATGATGAATGGATGATAAAAATATTCAAAGAATGAGATTGTAAAAAATGAGATTCCAAGTATCAGGTACTCCCGGCACACACCAATGGCTGCAGTCCATTCCAGTTGTTCCTCCAAGACCATAAATAGAAGGATGACCATCTTTCCTCAGCAATGAAAGATTTGTAATGTCTAACAATTGAACTGGTTTCTTCATCGTACTCAACACTTTCTTCAACACTGTCAAAGCCGGCGGCAGCCCCCCTGGATACGTCGACCCCGGCACTGGCTCTTTTTGCCCCATGCATGTTTTGGCTTTAGGTTCATTCCATGTACTCCCACTGTTTATTATTCAAAAAGAGTTAGGAAATAAATGAAAGGGTCATTAATCACACCAAAACCCCTGAGATATACGCTATTTGCAGTGGCGGAGCCAGAAATTTGCGTCAGGGGATCAGACGAAACTTAATACTAAAACTTTTTTTTGTAGACGAAGTCAAGTTGAATAGGAAAAACTTAATATTAACAAATTTATTGTTTCAAGTACACGGGTTAAAACTTTTTTGTTACAAAAATACTCTTAAAGTTATACATACATATGGAAGAACTTCATTTTATCTTGATGAATAAACATAACTTAAGTGTATAATTTCAGAATGAATATAATTCTCTAATATTTCCTAAAATTCTAATTATATTGACCCTCACCTTTTTATTTTATAGTTTTTTTAGGGGGGTCAATCAAAGAAAATAGAATTAAAATTTTACAAATGTATCTATATATACAATTCATATATGAAGAATTATAGAATTTGAGGGGGTCAAAAGTACCCCCTCATTAACACATGGCTCCACCAGTGGCTATTTGCAATTTCATCATTGAACATAGCAACCTTATTGTAGAATTAATGGATCTTGAACTAACTCAACCCCTAAAAGCTAGCTCAAGAGGGAAAGTTTGCCAACCATTATATATTGAACACCATATATATATTTGATTATTCGATGTGGGGTGGCTCAACACTTACACTTACTCTTGAGGGAGCTAGGTATTATTTGTAAGATTTTTCGAAAGGTATTATGCATATATTTTATGTTTTAAGGGGCATATTTGTAAGGTTTCGATTACTAGAGGGTATTTTTAAGATTAATTTCAAGGTTTCCATGGTTTTTCGGATTTTTAAGCAAATCATGGAGTTTGTGTAATTATCCTATCAAAATAATGCAATCCCTTAAAAATTCAAATTCGAAAGTTAATATTATTTGTAATTAAATTAATAACTATATGCATATATTAGCTTTAATATAAAATCCGTTATATTTATGTGGAGAAATTTATGATTAAAACCACTTACTTGTAATGAGATGGAGAAATTCCTTGAAAGAAAACCTTAGTCTTGGTTGGATCAACGTTGTTGTCGACCCACTTAGCCCATGTATTCAATGCTTTCCCAAAGGCAACAACACGGTCCATGTCTTTATAAAATAGCCCCTCTGTTTCAATGAAATCCCACCTGCAAATTAAAAAATTATCACCTCCATGTGATCAAACAATTTCATGTTGAGAGATCGATCGAGCTAGATATTATTTTACATTTGAAATTAATTAAATTAATGAACTCACGGCTGTGTAGCTCCTCTACGGTTCCACCAATGCCATGTGTTGAAAATGAGCATGTCGACACCATTCCATAACTTGCTACCTTGTATTGAATCTAATTTCAAGATCCTACCCTTAGCTTCTCTTACAACGTCCACCAAATATACTGTATGATCAAGCATTATTTTAACTTCAAAGTCCTGTGCAGAAATCAAGAATGTAATAAGCATCTAACTTCAATCAAGTTTCTTGGGGTAGATCTGGTTTCAACATATTCAATTATGGTTAATTATATGTTGCCACATTATACAAAATAGGATTTATTTTAATTTTAATTTTAGTTTTTTACATTTTACAGTCTAATATTCATAAATTTATTGAGGTTGAGCAGGTGGCAAATTAGCTAGTAAAAAAACAAATATAAAATTTATGGTGTAATTGGTAAACAATATATGGAACCTAAGGTGACAAAGTGTAATTAACCCTTCAATTATTCACATAGTACGTACCTTAGTTGGTGGTTGATCAGTGTCTTTAAATTTACACCTTATGCTTGTTATGATTCATTACTCTTTATGAATGAAAAATGTTTTCTATATATTTGATTTCGATTTGATCAAATTCGATTCATAATATAAAAAAAAAGCAGAACACTAAAAACAAAAATCACGGTATAGAAATTAAAGATTTCTTCAAATTTGAGTATTATAAATGTAGATTATATGCAACACCCTAATCTGAATATCAATAACTCGAGTTCTCGAGTTCGAACGTTTACGATATCAATGACTTTACATATCCAAATTTCAATAATTCCCACTGCTCATTAATTATGGGGTATCATGGTAGCAGTTTGATTGATTTTATTTATATTTACTAATGTACCGTAATTGATATAATGGTAGTACTTGTTTTGAATTGATATGATACTACATTATTGATTGCAATTGATTCATATGTAATGTTCTTGAAAAAAAAGATAGGGACAGTTGAGGTACCACGTTTCGTTTGTTATAGAACAATTGAACATGACAAGTCTCTAGTAATCTTCATGATATAAATTCTAACATATATGCAGTTAGGTTTTTGGCAAGTTTCAAGGCAATTAAAGTCCACTGGGCCAATAAAAACAAAATCATGTGCAACATTGAGCTGTTCTTTTTTCGTACAGGCATCTATACATACCATTACGCTTTTGTTTCTATGTAATTTAATTATCATCCTTAACAAAAGGGCAAATTACATCCACTATTCCTGAAGTTTGATGTAATTACAAATTAGTCCCTGTTTTATAAATTACAAGAAATATCTTAGAGGTTTCATTAATTATTTATGTAAAATTTGTAAAAATGTGGCAAGTAGAAGTTTTGACTTATGTCGACTAGGCTTTAAATTGCATCGACTCTTAGACCACTGGACTGTAGGAGACGAGAGGCTTGCATGTGTGAGCAGAGTCAAAATTCACAGAAGGTCTTGCAAATATGATGAAATCTTAGGAGTATTTTTATAATTTTCAAAATAAAAGGGACTTGTCTGTAATTAAACCTAACCAGGAAGATAGTAGATGTAAGTCTCCCCAAAAAATGATCTGGGGTTAATTTAAAAGAACAAATAAAACTTGACAAGACACATGCCAGATAAATGCAACAAAGCTAATTCAAAAAAAAAACCAGAAATGCAACAAAGCTAGCAAGCACATGGAATTTAAATAAAGCCAGGAAAATAATTTTATTTGAGAAACTAACCGAAAATGTGAATGTAGAAAGGTCCCCAGAGGTGGTGGCAGTGTATCTGGTCCCTGCAGGCACGGCAGTGTAAATCATGCATATGAGTGATTGCCATTGGTTTCGGCTCAGAGAATCGCCCACAAACATTATTTTCTTCCCTCTGTTTCTCCTCAAGAATTCAGCACCATCAAATCTACTCAATTTCCACAAATTAACAGTTAATTAATACTAGTTGTAAATCAGATGAAGTTGATTTTTAACTTTACTTTAATTAAGTTATGTTTAATTTAAAGGGTATATTTTAAGGCGGCCCGAAATGAATTTAGTGTTGCAAACGTTTGAACTACTTCTGGACGGATCACATTGAAGACAGCTAGCCAGGCACATCACATGTAGACATCATAATTAATCTTTTCCGCACATTGAACAAAGGCCTTGATTTTTGTTCGTTTCTTTCTCTCGGTTTTTATTATTTTTTAACTAGTTATAAAGAAACAATTTAAATACATTTTTCCAATAAAAATCTTAAGAAAATAAAACTGAAAATTGAAATACATATTTTTATGATGAAATGGTATAAATATAAAATAGGGATAATTATACTTACACCTCCTCCACTTAGAGATAAATACACCAATATCCCCTCAAATATTGAAAATTATAGATAGATCATTTAATCCTAACGGAGACCTAAAAAACTTGACGGAAAGTTATAAAATGACTGAATTACCCATAACACTTTTGTTATACTGCTTGCTATATATGAAACTAGCGGAGTGATTAATTTTTTATTCAATCAGTAAAACGTTAGCATCTACTTGAAAACAAGAAAATGATTTAACGGCGGGACCTAAATGTTATATAGAGCCATAGTCCAGGGATGTCTATATAATTTTTAATAATAGAAAGGGGATCTTACTTTATTTTCTGTAAGTTGATGGATTGTAAATGTAATTATGACAAAAGAAAAGATGGTCCACTCTTCAAAGATAGATAAATTGAATAATTGCCGACACAAAGACATGTTAAAACCTAGGTTAATTAAGTATAGAACTATGGTAATAACTAGGTATATATAAGCGACCTTCATACAAATGTTAAGTAGAGTGGGATCCGTGTTGTTTGTCGAGCCCAAGACATCCCGTGAATCTTCATCATATAATTTAATAAATAATTTTCAAACCTTTTTCGACAACTCACACAATCTATGTCAGAATTTCCTAGCTAGACTTGTACTAATTCTGTTTTCTAGCTATTAAATAATTATTCAACCCAACTTTTAGTTGGTCCCGTCGTGAAGCATTATAAGGTTTGTGAGGGGACCTCTTCAATACAGTATTTTAGTCTGAAAAATTGGGTGCGAAAACAAAAGGAAAATTTCATTCAACAAAAATGAGTGAAATAAAATTTGGTGAAGCGAGTTGATTTCGAAATTTTAGAGAACACGCCAAATTAATGAAATTGAACAGAAAAAGCTGAAATTGACAGTAACTATAAATTCAGGAATTGGCAGTAGCCATTGGTGAAATACTGGGACCAAATTAAAGCACACTTTTCAAAACCATTAATCATTTTCTCTTACATTTTTTCACTTTTTTACTTGTCGTGTTTTGAGATTCCCGCCAACTTATCAGTGTGCCCATCTCTGTCGTCGTGTCAGCCGTCACACTCAAAAATTGATTCTCTTCAACATTTAATTTAATTATTTACTAATATCAGATTTTTTTCCTTTTCTATAGATCATTTAAAACCAAATAATTAGCAGAATCTGTTTGAAAAACATTCAAATTTCATACCAAACAGCAAACCAAACTCTTCAGGAATCATACTAACACAAATCAATCAATTATTAGCTGGTTTTAGTACCTTGATAAGTTGCAGGCATGGGGTTGCCACTTGTAGCCAAGGTACAAGTGATCGGAGCGGCCGTTCTTCTGGCAGTTGAACTCTCTCTGAATGAAGGGACAGGATGAAGAGTTGTAGAGAGGATACGATGAGGAGGAGTCCCTCGCCCAACTCCCTTGGAACAAATCGCAGCTCATAATTTTCACTGCATTTGATTGGTGGAAAATATTAACAAAGCTTACTATCAGAAACACTGCCCACAGCCTCATCTCTATCTCTCTCTCTCTCTCTCTCTTTCTCAGATCACTGTAAAAACAAAATGGTTTAGAGAGAGAGAGAAGGAATCGCAATGTCGACAGTTCTCTCTCTCTCTGTTGAGTCTTTAACTCTTATGTGCACATAGAGATATTAGGTAGATAATGAAAAATCTCAAATGCTGTTTACCCTCACTATATTAAGAAAAGTTTAAATAAATTAAATAGTAACGCAATTAATGTTCACTCATCCCTAATTAAATACTATATATAACAAAATTGCCTTTCATATATTTACATTTAAAAAAAATATATGATTTTCGCCAATAGACATCCAATTGGAGACGACTCTCCCAACTCAGTTGCATACTGCAGAAGCCTAATTGGGGGCGATCTTCCCAACTTAGTTACTATATACATAAGTTAAGGTTTGAACCTATGATACACGGATATTTCTACAAATCTTACTCGATCTGATGTGTCGTGTTGTGTCTGATACTTCAACACTTATCTAGTGTAAAATATTAAAAAATATTCATGTATACATATCCGTGTTTTATAAGTTAATTTGAACATTTAGCCTCGTTTAAGAAATATACATTATCTCATTGTACGAATTGAACTTTGATCATTCTCTTTAAAATATGTGTTATATGATTGAATCGGATCTATACTAAAATTTTATTCTCATTAAAAGAAAGCAAAAAAAGCAGAAGTAGCATAAAATTTATGCCGACACGAAATGTCATATGATCTCAAAACGGGAATAGGAAAAAGCCAAGAAAAGTAAAGCAAACAGATCAATCCTTGAATTTGATCGCAGAAAAGAGTTTAAAAGGGACTTTAATTACAACGGAATCGTATTCGAACTAGATCAACGGCCCAACAACTTTTGTATTTATGTCCACAGCTTCAAGCAATTGCAATATAAAGGACATGGATGATGACACTCATTACTAAGCATTTACATGAAAATTTTAAGTTCCCGTAAGAAAATTCTCATAGCCAACTTAAAAAATGAAAAAATAAAAAAGAATCCAAAAAATAGAGTGCAGATCAAATCGCTCATTGATGCACGGATATTTCTAAATATCATATCCTGTTGTGTCGTGTCGTATCCGACACCGTATCGGACACCCGTGTTAGATATTTCTTTAGTGTAAAATATCAAAAAAAAATATGTGTCGCCGTATTTGTATCGTGTCGCCGTGTCCGTATTTCATAGTCGCTCAAAGTGCACATATATATAAGAAAGTAATAGTTTAAGGATCCATTACACAAATCCTGAGGTTTGCGTTTTTATAATTTTACCATTGAACCTTATAATCTTATAATTATTTTAAGAGGGGATATTTGTAAGGTTATTCAAGGACTATTATGGGTATCACAAGGTTTCAATTTACCAAAGATGTTTATAAAGTTTCAATGATTTTTCAGATATTTAAGCATCGGTTAGGCTTGAATTTGACAAAAATAAACATATGAAAGAAAAAACTACATCATCATCCAGTAAAGTGATAATAACTAAAGGGCAATTTACATTTACCCCTTGAGGTTGGGTTTGGTTACAAAATAATCCATTTTATTTTAAAAGTTACAAAAACACCCCTAAAATTTCATCATTTTTGTATACTTTCATCAAATTACATTTGAATATAATCATATCACCGGAATCATCTAGTCTGAGTCCATCGATCTAAGATTTAATGGGATTTAAATCCTAGTCGGTGGCAGTCAAAGCCACTCATGCCATTACTTTTGACTTTTGAGAATTTTACACACAAGGGGGATTTTGTAAGTTTTGGAACAAGGACTTAATTTGTAACTAAACCAAATCTCAAGGATAATGGGTGTAATTTACCCTAAAATAAATTACACCTAATAACATAACTAACAAATTACACAAAGAAGAAACAATATATATGTGTACTCATAATTCAATGATCCTTTTCCCAGCCCTTGCCGCTCATATATCATTTTTTTACAAAAATATTCTTACTGTATTTATTGAACACCGTTTATTTTCTTTCCGTCCCAAATGCAACACCCAAAAGAGACTTAAAGAAACACAAATCATATACCAAAAGTTTCAAGAATATTAAAAAAAAAAAGTATATGTATTCAGTAAGAGGGTTGCCTTTTACTGCTGATCTCTCTTCTCCCAGTACTCAGTATCCACTAAGATTGGATACAGATCAGAAGTTGAAGCTGTGGAAGCAGTCCACGGAACATCCATTGATGTACCCTGTCCTTTACTATATTCATCTTCCATTTCCTTAGGATATATCTTTTCAGTTGAGACTATTGAGTCTGAATAGAACTCATCAAGACCAGCTTTTCCCTCAAGAATGCTTACAACTGATGACATACTCGGCCTTTCTGCAGATACAGCGTTCGTGCACAGGAGGGCCAAATTGATAGCTGTTGTAACTTCTTTTTTATTGAAGTTTGATCCCAATCTTGGGTCCACTAGTTCCATTAATTTTCCTTGCGCCTTCAAAGAATTAGCCTAAGAGAAGAACAAAGCAAGAGATTATTCGAGGTTTTTATGTACAGAGTGTTTGGTTGAGCTTCTAAACTCTTCTAAACAACTTACAAGCACCAAAACAGTGTTTGCAAATTTTCTATTAAAATAGCTTATAAGATGTTGAAATAAGATGTTAGGAGCTTCTTTAAGATAAGTTGGGGAATACCAACTTATATCTAAGATCTTAATACTATATCCCAACTTTTTGACCATATTAATTACACACTAATTTTATTGGTACACTTTGAGATATTATTTTTAAAATAAGATGTAACGTTTATAAGCTCGAAAACATCTTATAAGATGTGAAATCTTACAAGCTCTTCAAAATAAGCTTAGCCAAACGCCCTCTTAATATGATACTGAGTTTGAGAAGATAAACATAAAAACATAAGATTTTAATAATTTAGGTTACCCAGTCAAGAAGATAGAAGTTTTGCTCCTTTGGCTTGATGCTGCTATTGCTCCTTCCACAGACAACTTCTAGAAGAACAACCCCGAAACTGTATACATCCGCTTTGTCTGTCAAATAGCCATGCATGGCATATTCAGGTGCCATATATCCGCTGGAAAAGCAAATATCATCTATTAATTCTTTTTTTCCATAAACTTCCATATTAAATTAGTCAAGAAAGGACCATATGTTATTGGGATAATTACACTTGCACCCCCTCGACTTAAGGGACAGCTAGACCCCCTGTACAATTGGAAATTACAGAAACACCCCCTCGACTATGGCTCTATCTAACACTTAGGTCCTGCTGTTAGTCATTTTCTTATTTCCATGTAGATTCTAACGTCCTATTAACTCGATAAAAACTTACTTCACTCATTTCATGTATAGCAAACACTATTAACAAAAATTTTATGGATAATTTAGTCATTTCACAACTTTTCGTAAAGGTTTTAAGGTTTTCGTTAGGGTTAGAGGATCTATTTGTAATTTCCAATAGTATAGGGGGTCTAACTGTATTTATCCCTAAGTCGAGGGGGTGTAAGTGTAAATATCCCTATGTTATTCTAGTATAGAAAATAAATTAGATTTTAATTTGTTTGTTAAATAGATGCACACACAAGTATAAAAAAGATTACTCACTAAGTTCCAGCAATACGGGTGCTTATATGTGTATTGTCCTCTTCATCAAGCTTTGCAAGGCCAAAATCAGATATTTTAGGCATTAGATTTTTATCAAGAAGCACATTTGTAGCCTTGATGTCACGATGGACAATTTTCAGTCTCGATTCTTCATGTAGATAAGCCAAACCTCTTGCAATTCCAATACTGATCTTCTGCCTTGTAGGCCAATCCAAATGCAACTGGTGTTCTTCTGGACCTGCAAACATGTAGCTTAATACATAACATAAACCTTTTTTAAAGAGGAAAAAAAAGAGAGGGAGATTTTCCTTAACTTACCAAATAATGCACGGGCTAAGCTATTATTTTCCAAGTACTCATAAACAAGCAACAACTGGTTGCCTTCAATGCAGCATCCGTATAGCTTTACAAGATGAGGGTTTTGTAGAGCAGAAATCATGCCTATTTCATTCACAAATTCACGGTTCCCTTGCTTTGATTTGGAAGAAAGCTGCTTAACAGCAATTATGGTGCCGTCTAATAGAAGACCCTTCATACAAGATTGAATGTCAAATCAATATCTGACAAGTATCTCTTATGACAACATAAAGATAATTCCATTTAGTAAAAAAGGGAAACTGACCCTTTCCTTATTAATATTTTTTTTTTATGTTACCTTGTAAACGGGGCCAAAACCACCTTCTCCAATTTTATTAACAGGATCGAAATTGTTTGTCGCAGCTTTAATTTGCCTTAGGGTAAATGATCCAGTATGAAGATCAAGACCCTTCAGTTCTGCAAAAGGTCAACATTTCAGACAAATAGACATATGACAAAACCTGGACACATTGAAATTAAATCCAGAAAATAGTTAAAGGTTGTCATTAGTTCCAGTACCGTTTTCCAGTGTGTCTTCGCGTTTGAAACAGCCCTTCCACCACATAATAACCACAAACAGCAAAAGTGCAGAAATAACTCCAATAACTATACCAACTATGGCCCCAGTAGATAAGCTGTTTCCAATATCTAGTCGTGGTGGTATATAATCTGAAATAAATACTTGAGATTATTAGATAATCGGTTAAAATAATCTCGTTTCCTGGTTAACTATTAAATGTAAACTATTAAAAGGAGCAGCATGATTTTTCATAAACACAAAAAGAACTCAAAACGTACTGGGATCCACCACAGATATGGCTGAAATGAGAGGACCATATACACCTCTATAAGGAATACTATATGTCCCTTTTCCAGCCCAATGGAGGCGTATATTAATTGTATTATCGGTAACAACTGCTGTGAAATTTTTAATGATTCCCCTGTTAACTCCTCCTGCTTCATTTTCAATGTTGAAATCCTTCAGCTCTAGCTTTCCCTGAAACAATATATTTCAAAAACAACATAAGAAATCATAAACTCCAACACAATATCCCAAAATTAATACACCATACCCTGAATTACATTTAATATCCCTGAGGTTTGTCGAAATTACAAATTACTCCCTCAATTTTCTTTTTACAAAAAGAACCTGAGATTCCATTATTCATGTAAAATCTTCGTCTTACAAACACCTTGTCTCCTCCCTCATCTATCGGTGTAAGAAGGAATGAGTTTAAAGCCTAATTGATGTTGATCAAAGCCTCTCCTTGCCCACAATTTTAACAAATTCACATGCATAATGGAACTGCGGGGAGGTTTATGTAATTAATGAAAACCAAGGGAGTTTTTTGTAATTTCCAAAACTGAGGGGTAATAAAACTAATTCACCCTACAACATATAACAAAACTAAACAAATTCTCATCGATCCTTCGATTTTTGTTGACTACCTGAATGTAAACATCAAATATACGCCTTCCAATGCTACCGAATGTGTTGCCACTAGAAAACATGATCTCAGCAAAATGCAGGTTTACTGTGTAATGTCCATTACTCAAACAAAATCCATAATAAGTCAGTGAGAGAGGGGAAAGTCGTGCAGTCATGTACAGACGAGGATTCTCCCCAGCTATGCTTGAGATATTTTCTATGATGAATAATTTTGAAGGGCGGTCGTCATTCAAGAAGTGGCCTGTGCTACTAAATCCCCAATATGAACTACTACGAAAGAAATTTGAACGTCCACCAGCATTTAAATCCTCTTCATAGGTAGTTACTCTATCCTCAGTTACTTGTCCTCCACCACAGTTTATGTGGACAAAACGGCGTAAATCTGAGATGGAAGATTGCGATGATTCTCAATAATTGAACTTAAAAAGATAGAGATAAAGGCAGGACAAGTAGGAAAATCCAGAATTGGTAATTTCATATGCATTTCGAGTAAAAAAAGAAAAAAGAGTAATAATTGTTGTAACATGCCGAATGTTCCACCAGAATGTCAATTATTATGTGAAAGTTCTCTTAATAGCTTGTTTTTCGTGCCAAGGGACAGACAGTGACAATAATAATTGTTAATATGATTAGTGAGAAGATATTGTTGTAATTGAAATGAGTACACTTATAAAACCTTAAGTTGTTAGGTAGGAGGGGTGTTATACATTTAAGCTTGTGAAAATAGTTGTTTGAGCAAAAAGGAAACTTTTTGTCACTTTATTTAAAACAAAATATTAACATTCTTGCAGTTCCTGGCATAATAAAACATGAGAAAAGCAAATCGCATTAATTCAGGGTATTATAAACTATTTATCACTAAAATTAGTGATGTGCCCAACATGACTTATCTTTATCGAAAAATAAGTAAAGTATCTATCTATAGAGAATGTAATTGAATTATCACTTACTCCGTGGACATTGGAATCCTCTTAAGCAGGAAATGATACCACTCCCAGAACTACGTGATATTACTACAAGTCAGATTCAGATTACATTTGAAAATGATGAGAACATTAGAGATTTACTAAATAAAGAAGAGAAACTCACGAAGTATTTCCTTTCGAGCTTGCGAACAAGTTTCTGAAAATAATTAATCAGAGAAATTCATCAGATCAGGAAAATCCAAAAATATGTAAACATGAAAATAATCCTTATTAATCTCACAGTCCATTTCAAAAAAAATAAAAAAATCTCACACTCCACTTGACGGACAAGTTGACCCTGAATTTTGAGATGTGAGGTTGGTGTCATCAGTGAAGTTGTTGTAAGACAGGTCGCTGCATAGAAATTGTATTAAATTTCATGTATCCATTGTTTTCTGGATTTTGACCATGCAAAAATAGCAAGGATGTGAAATTTGTCACGAGTTGGACAAATGAAACCAACTTACATTATCTCGCCATCTTTCAGCATCCAAGCTGGCATGGTCCCATTAAGGGAGTTCCCAGTAAGATAGCTGGAAAAAAGGAACATTGCGAATAGAAATATCAACACTTTCTTTTAATGTTAGAGGTTTGTCACAGTTAACCAGGCACTAACTTTGCCTAATCACAGCAGCACACTAGTCATACAGTATCAAAAGGTACAAAAAAATAAAAGATTCCATATTTATGTTTGAAAAGGGGCACAATTTCAATATAAATAAGGGTCAATTACGAATAACCCCTGAGGTTTGAGCTGTTTACGAAAAACACCCTCGAACATTGAAGATTACGAAAAACACCTTGAGGTTTGGCTAATGGTTACCAAAAACACCCACAAACTAACGGAAAATCACGGATTCAGGGTGTTTTTTGTAATTTCTTTCAGGTGTTTTCTGTAAAGGACACAGAACTTGGGGGGGTAGGGGTGGGGGTGGGGGGGAGATTCATAATTATTCCTATATATAAGCTCTCTTACATGATATCAGTTTTCGCTAGATCGCTGTAGCTGTCTGGAATTGGTCCACTTAATTTGTTAAAACTCAGGTCTCTGCATAAAGAATGTCCAAAAAACACATTGACTATTTAATATCTTTAAACAATCAATTCTCTTTTTACTCTTCATATTATAGTAATGAAATTAAAGCAGAAGGAAAGGGTACTACTAACAAGAGTTTCAATTGTGTCATTGAACCAAGATCACTAGGCAGCTGCCCAACAATATTGCAACTTCTCAATATCCTGCATAACAAGATTCATCGCGTCACAAAAAAAGTCGTTACGTATTTACTAAAGGAAGGATTTACAGACAACATGCTTACAGTTGCTGCAAATTTGTTAGGTTATTAAGAGAAGGTGGAAAATTAGTTGATTGATTCCCAGTCAAGTCGCTAATTCTCCTGCAGAATAGGATCACGAGAACACATAGATGTAAGAAACCATCATTTTTCTCGTTCTAGATAAAATAATCATGTCTCATTATAAATTTATAATAAGCATACAAAATATATCAATATATACTCACAAGTTCGTCAATGCAGTAAGGGAAGCAATAACCGGAGGGATTGGACCTGACAAACCACTAGCCTGAATTTCTCTGACATTACAAAGGTTGAAGTTCAGCATGAAAACCACATAATATCAAGGGCTAAACGGTAAACAAATTATCAAAGAAATTACAAATATATAGTGGGTCAACTCTTACAATCTATCCATTTTAGTCCAGCTCTGGATAAAATTGGGGATGCTTCCATTGAAGTTGTTATCATTAAGACGTCTGCCACAAAAATGATTATCTTTAGGCGAGTTTGATCACACAGAAGAACGAGAAACTTCATCGACAAGTTATATAAACTTACAGATCTGTCAATGTGGTCAATTTTGCTAGAGTTTCTGGCACCTCCCCGGTTAAATTGTTTGAGGAAAATAACCTTAACATAATGACATTTGGAGTAAATAAATCCAATGAACTTCAAACCAAATTAGGCGAAATAAGATGATATCATTATAGTTGTCTAATCAGAGATCCTTACAGTCTCTGTATTCGAGGGAGATTCCCAAACTCTGGAGGTATAGTACCAGTCAACTGATTGGACTCCACGACCCTACAAATTTTTCAAAAAGGAAAAGCAAGATAAACCCTAAATAATACACCCATCAACTCAAAATCTATTATACCACAAATTGGTTGTGCAAGAAATTTTACATTTCTGTAAGTGAACTGAGATTGGCAATTTCTTTTGGTATTGGACCTGATATACGATTCCCGAGGAGATTGCTGCGTCAAAAACAACATTAGATTCTTAGTGTCAAATATCCAACCCAGAAGTGAAATCATCAATTAATCACCTAAAAATCCGCAGAAAGAACACACAAACACACACACACATATATAAATCACACGTACATTCTTGTAAGATTCATGGAACCCCATTCTGCAGGAATTGTACCGTTGAGATAGTTCCGAGTCAGATCACTGCGTAAAGGACATGAAAAATTGACAGTTAAGATAGTTGGTCTCAGCTTTGTGCCTGAATTTGTGTGTGGATATACTTACATTGATTGTAGGAAGGGGAGTCTGACTATCTCTCGCGGGATGAACCCAGTAAGATCCTGGGATTTCAGAGTTCTGCATTTGGGTTGGATGAGAATATGCAAATATTACTCAAATATTACATATGAAAGTTCACAATTAGGGGATTGATACAATAAAAAGTTCACAATTAAGGAGTTAAATATCTTTAAATTCTTAGAAATATGATTTTTAAATTATTTATATGTAAAGAAATAATATTATATTTTTTTTTCAAAATAATTACAATTAAAAAATATTGTCAAAGAGTTAATACAATTCAAAGTCTAATTAACACCTATCAAAGTCTCTCTACCACGATTTTGGCAAATTTTACAAAAAAAATTGTAATTTTTAAATAAGAGAGGTTAATTTATAATTAGGGATAATTAATCTATAACTCTATGAGATTTGCTTAAAAATCCTAAACACCATCCAAACATGAAAATCTTACAAATATCCTTTAAAATATAAAAATATAAGTAAAACATTATAAATAGAAGTACCCCTTATTGGTAAGGTTTGAAAGTTTAGATGATGTTTCGGATTTTTTAACAAACCGAAAATATATTCCCCTATAATATTATATATATATATATATATAACCATGCAAGAAAATCCATATATATCTAAAAAGGATGAAGATTGAAGACATAAGATCTCCAGGACCTAAAATTAGCACAAAGTATATGCATAAGGAAATCATCATGAATTTTATGTTTGAAGTTGTGGATTAAATTTTGTAAGTCTTTAGCATATTTTTAGGTATTTTTATATTTAAATAATAAAAATATATTTAGAATTTTAAGCGTGCAATAACTAAAATAATCAATAATAATATTCATATTAAAAAAAAGGCAACTTTTATCTATATAAATTATATATAATATATAGGGTAAATTATATATATGTTGGCCTCCATCCAAGAAAAAAAATTCTGGTTATTAGGATGCAGATTTATGAAATAAAACATAATAGATCGATTTTCTAGCAATTAGTTGATATATATAGAGAGAAAGAGAGAGAGAATTGAACTATTGAAGATGAAATTAGTGAAAGAAAATATTAATAACTGAGACTGGCATACATGTTAACAACATGGCAAGTATTATTCTGAAAGGTGCAATCACAGTCTACAGCATTTTCATTGCCGTCACTCGTCTGAGTAAACCAGCCGAATGAGCGGCTGCATGGATCCACACTGAAATTCCAGTTCGTCTTCCTCAAAGTCCTCCCTATCGCCTTCAAAGCTTCAACTGCAACCCAAAACGTACCATTAATATTTAATCAACATCATTAATTCATCGTCTCTCTCTCTCTCTCTCTCTCTCTCTCTCTGTGTGTGACTGTGTGTGTGTAATAGCAAACATCGATCTTATAACGAACGTACCTTCATCGGGAGGCAAAACGGCGCCTACAGAAGCAAAACCCACAAGGCAAATGATCAGTAGGGCGACAAGCCTTGCCAAGAACATGATTATTATTATACATACACGATGAGTTGATCGAGTTCTGATTATTAAGATCAGCCGAAACTATATATGCATTCTGCAGCCAAGGAAGAAGAAGAAGGAGGAGGAGGAGAATCAAGAAATGGGTAAGTTAGAGTGAGTTTGTGAAATATTATAAGAGTTTGAAAGACGTGAAGATAGGAGCAAACTGTGGTGATGGTGCTTGAGAAGACAAAGACTTGATTAGAGACAGGGCTGAGGGGGGGGTGGGGGGGGGTGGGGGGGGGTGTCTGGTTTGCTTACTGCTGACAGCTACTAATGAATTGATGAATGTTAGAAATTAGTTAATTATATAACTATAAGCAATTGCCTAGTTGAAATTAAATATATATACATATCTTAGAGCAAATATTCGTTGGCAAAATGTATTATTTTACGCGTCTATCTCTACTAAGAATTCACTCTTATCATAATCATTTGGCAAAATTGCATTTTCCGTCCGGTAATTTTACCATTTCTAGATTTTGGTTCGGCTTAATTTTGCTTCTCAAAAAAGGTCCGTTAAAGTTTATTTTTTTTGCAATTTTAGTTCGATTTGACCTACAAAATTTGAAACTAGTTAGAAACTCGCCGAAAAGATTTAAAACTTATAGGTGAGACACTTCATCAAGATCATCAAATTACACTTGTTGTCTAGGTCAATATTCCCAAATCAATTGGAAAAAATTATTTATCAAATTAACCATTCAATTTTAAACCAGGAGTGCAGTAAAAATATGTGGAAAAAATAAAATTAGATAATTTTGAGAATTAATCTTCTCTAATTAATTAATTTGGGGATCTTGACTTAGACAACAAGGGCAAACATACCTAATGGTTTGATGAAGTTCTCACCTATGAATTTTGAATTTTTTCAGGGAGTTTTGAAAATTTTCAGGCTAAAATCGGATCAAAATTACGGAAAAATAAAATTTAGCTGATATCTTTTGAAAGCAAAGTTGAGCCGGACCCAAAACCCGAAAATTGTAAAGTTACCGGATAAAAAATGCAATTTGTCCTAATCATTTGGTTGAGCTAGTATATATATATGAGGCCTAAGGCCCTAATTAAGCATCATTATTAATAAAATTAAGGGATAATTATACTCACATATCTTGAAGTTTGGTCTAATTACGTAAATATACTATGAGCTAGCATAGAAATTACATAAACATACCTAAATTTTCATTACATTCGTTAAGTGAATGGACAGATTTCCGCGACATTCATTCAATAAGCAAAACATTAAGAACATAATGTGAAAGTTGTTTTTTTTCATTTAAGATTTTCTAACGACAGTTCGAGTTCAGGGTATGTTTTTGTAACTTATCAAACTTCAGGAGATATTTATGTAATTAAACAAAACCTCACGGTATGTGAGAGTAATTATATCTATAATAATTAAACCAAAACTAACTCATGATTTTATGTTTTTAATAAATAAACCTTAGTTACGATCTCAAAATTACACAAATCATGAATCCGTTGGCTGACAATATTTGTCACAGAATTCAACTCCGATTAAAAAGGCGTCTAAGCAGTAAGCTGCAGGAAGTTACTCACTTGACTATGCCCAAAAGTTTATTATTTTAGTTGTACAGGATAAGACTTGCCCACTTGTTCTTGATCAGGTCTTCTTTTTGTAAGATTTTTAATGTCTCTTTAATTTTCTATATTACTATTTGTCTTTTTGGTAGTTAGTTCACTAGTTGCCCACTTGTTCACGTGCTTTCCCATATATAGAGCTAAGCTAGGGAACATATGGACTCCAGACCATTTTTTGAAAAAAGTACTTGTATGTTTGTTAAGTGATTCTTGAAATACAACGACAGTAAGATATAGGGTTTTTTGGCTCGATCAGGTTGTATAAGAAAATGAGAGCAACAATTTGAGGGTTTAATTCGTATTAATGCATGGTTTTAAGACGAGGGTGAATGAGTCATTAAAACAAGTTCCATCTTGGTTTTAAAATGAAACAAAGTTGAGGGGAGGTGTTTGGTAATTAACTATTTATACTACTCTGAAGGTGTAAGTGTAATTATCAGTATGAAAAAATAAGAATAGAAGGGGTCATGCAATATTCTTGAATCTTGATGATCGATCGTAAATAAGAATAGCTAAGATATCATGAGAAGAAAACATATATAGAGATATATCGGTTTGCACATATTCATGAACTTAATTGGTCCGCAACTTAATTTAGTCAGTCAGACAATGCATGTTTAATTAATCCAGGATTAAACAAACTTAAAATCCCTTATCTAATTAGTTAATAAGATTGAGATGAAATTAGTAATTAAGATGTCATTAATAATTAATAAAGTTTCTCGAGATAATCTTGGATAAAATGTTAGTAATTAATAAGAAATATAAAGCAAGTTTTTAAGAAATAATTGCTAGCTGCAGTCATGCACTGGTACGTCCAAAGTAATTTAGGCAATCTATTTCAAAAAATCCAAAGTAATTAAAATTTTCAATTATATATATATATATATAATATAGATGCCAGTAATGCTTCTGAATAAGAAAACATGCATTAAAAATTAATTAAAGGGTGAATTACATATGAGTCATTCACGTTTGTCATATTTACATTTAGATCCACTTAGATGCGTTTATTATATTTAGGTTCCTAAACTGGTCTATATTTGGTCAAATTTAACGGAAAATGTGGGCCTCTAAGTGTAAGCAACACCCAAAATCATTTAGTTTAACTTATATTGTATATATTTAGGTCCTATAATATCACTGATTTAGAAACGAATGTTGACCAATTAAAGAACTTATATGTAAACATGTTGATCAATTTAGGGACATATATGTAATAAACACATCTAAGTGGACCTAAATATAAATATAGTAAACGTGAGGGAACTAAATATAATTTGACCATAATTAAATAGAGTGAGCAACAACTATAAAATTATAGTATTTTCCAAATTGTACATCCCCATATCTTTCAAAAAAATTGTACATCCCCATAATAACAGATACACTGCATAATCCTACATATGTAAGGCATTTTTATCTATCGCTGCACACAGAAAAGGACATGATCACAGTGAGAACATTGTCGCCTTTTAATGTAATTACAACTTAGGACCTATATAAAAGGCCAATTATTAATAGAAAAGAAAAGGATGGGATCAAGAAAGTCAACGATCATTTCGTCAACAATATTAAATTATTCATTAATAATAATAATAATACTATTAGAATATTGATTTATAGCTCAATTTGTAATGGTTGATTCATTTAATTATATCATGTGATATCTAGTTACGGACAAGACAACAAGAATACGAACGATATAATGATGTAAATCTTTTTCAACATTTTGTACTACATGATACAATATAATAGGATTTCTAAAAGTGTGAGCGCATCAGTTTCGATTCTTTGAATCGCGATGAGTCCAATAATTGTGCTGCAATATAATTCCGAAAATCCACATCAATTTGGCAATAAGATGATAAATAAATTCAATAAATTTGAATTCTCTCTGTCCATATCAATATATATGTTAAGAATACGCAATCAATGTCTTTGTATATTTTTTATTTTGAAATCATATTAACACAAAACGTAATATATGTTGACTATGATATGTCTTAGGCTTCCCTAAATTGACTGTTTTTATTGTACTTTGGTACGTACATTTGTTTTGTTTGGTAAGAGAGTGTATTACAGGTTTTGATTTACTTAGAGGAAAGAATGATAAAATTCATTGCGTTTTAACTTTTTTATGAATTGTAATTTCTTTTATGTGATCTTCTCAAATATATATAATAATTAATTCGAAATGGATATAACATTACAAATTTAACATATATACATATATTATTGCTTATTTTGCAAT
The DNA here is from genome assembly GCA_958496215.1 of Verbena officinalis. Lineage (NCBI taxonomy): Eukaryota > Viridiplantae > Streptophyta > Magnoliopsida > Lamiales > Verbenaceae > Verbena > Verbena officinalis. The sequence goes on from OY292389.1 coordinate 27,318,823, forward strand.
GAAATTTTCATTACAAATAGATAAATATTTGCAACGGAATTTCCATTACAAACCCTTCTAAATCTGCAAATTAAAAAACTTAACTTATTAGATAGAGTCAATAGTACGTATCTAATAAGTTCTACCTATTATTGGATATGAACCAATAACTCTTGCCGTATGAAAGCGATATTCTAACCATTGAGTTAAATAGATCATTTATCATTCCAAAGAAAACCAAATGAAACCCATATCCCATCAATGGGTTATAAATATCTTATTCCGTATAAGTAATAATAAACTAAACAATACCACTCAAAAATGGAGGATATAACGGATAGTCATTTACACAATTTAATATCCTTATTCATATATTTGCAATGGACAATCCGTTGCAAAAACATATATATATATATATATATATATATATATATATATATATATATATATATATATATATATATTACGGCTTCTCAATTGTACTTTGTAATAAACTTTGAATGAAAAAATAAAATTACCCATTTTTCTGCAGCAAATAGTCTGTTCCAAAATAAACTTTTTTACTAAATATTAAAATTAAGTTGAAGCAAAAATAATTTCGAAAAAATATATTTTCTAGATTTCATCGAGCTTAAGTTTAGGGGTTCAAGTACCATAAATTGTAAACGTTCGGATGCTTAGCACACAAAAACACGCGGAAAATACAAATTGCGTCAAAGTTGGGGGACTAGTTGCAATTATCCCTTATTTTTTAAGTTTGGAAAACATGGGCAATTTGTCAATTTGTCCATCCATTGAGGTTTCCGGACAAAGTGAGGGGTGTGGTAAATTGTAATCTTCCAAATATGTGACTTATTTTCTGATTAACAAAAGCTTTCCACTTTAACGTATATATAATTCCACGGAGGCAATAGTTTTCATGCATGCATGAGCATATATATATATGTACCTCGACATTCAATTCGACAACAGAAAAAGTTACTGATTGTCACTATTTATACCTAAAGTTTGTGTCCCCTTTGCTTTTAGACCACAAAAATTAAAGAATTTTGTCCCTATCAGGCTATACTTTTCCAAAAGCTTGGAAATTTACACGAAGAAAATCTTCTATTATACATGAGTCTATATTGTATGGCGAGCTCAATATTTTGACCCATATTTAATTAATAAATTAAATATCCTACTGTAAGGTAGGACAGCTTTGAAATAAATGTCTAGGAGTACTGTACTATTTTAGTATTTAAGTCCCACTTGCTGAATTTTTTTGATTTTATTGGTTACTTCTTAACTTTTGGTCTTGAATTTGATGGGATTTGGATGAGGAACAGAAAAATAGACTGTATTGTTCTATCTTGCAATATTTTTCTGATTTCTAGCTGGATGTTATAAATGCATGAGACAAAACACAAGCTACTAGCTAGTCAACTTATTTTTTTAGGGATAATTAAGTTTAGAGACCAAATAAATTTGTTAAAATATAACTTATGAGTTATTATAACCCTCTTATTCAAACATCAATTACAGTTATATTATATACAAAATTAAATAATTATAAAAAATACCTACAAATTAGGACTTTGTTAGAGAATGTTAGGTTTCGTCCATAATTAATAAAATATTTTTTTTACGTGAAATAAAAGATTCAATTTCAATTTAATTAAATTTTAAAAATTGTATATAACCACTAAAGATATTTATAATATTACACATAACACCCAAGAAAAATTTGGGGAACCCATTTTACAAAAAAAGTCAAAGTATTTTCGGCTTTCACTATTAATTTTTTATGACGTCATCTAATAAATATTGGAACCCTAATCCGTGGGTATCTTTTGTGAATATTCAATTTCGTGTAGGGTATATATAACTGTAATTGTTTGACTAAGAGAGTCATGCATGAGTTGTAATTTAGCAAATTCCTTTGGGTTCAACCGTTCAAAGTGTAAGTTACCTCTTTTTTTAAGTCTTCAAATATTATAGTTTATTGAAAATTTAGGGATAAAGATCTTTTCACATCTGAATTATGGCAATGTTTGCATTTTACTATTTAAACTTTTATTTCTTAGAGTTTGTCTCCTGAACTACACGAATTTAGCACTTTGTCATCTCAGTCGTCGGAGATTTCATCGCAAAATTGCATCGTGCCATATGAGAAACATAGGTCTATGTCGTATTACTGTCCTTAACGTTTAAAAAATAAACTCTCAATCAATTTCAGAAAATTTGGAGTTGTGAACCTATATTTCTCATATGACACGATGCAATTTTCTGGTGGAATATTTTTCATCAGAGATGATAAATTGCAAAAATTTGTGTGATTCAGGAGGCAAACTGCAAAAAATAAAAGTTTAGATGGTAAAATACAAAAATCGTTATAGTTTGAATGAGAAAAAATAATTATCCCTAATATTTACTAAAAAGAAAGTTTACTAAATTATTAAGTTTGTAATGTTTTAGAAGTGTTCACAGTCCTTTTTTAACTCAAGATTAATGATAATAATTTCTTTAAAGTTATTAGCTTTTCAAAGGAAAGTAAGTTTATCCCCACTTAACTTTGGAACAAATTATTAACCATCTAATTTGAACAATAAAAAGATCCGTTAAATAACTATGACGCCCTGGACCCATGGGCCCGTTGGACGCGAGTATAAGTTTCAAACTCATTGAGTGCAACCTGAAATTGGGCACTACAATCACCCCTCATTTAGAAACGCGACGTCCTTGTAGCGGCGTGACATAGCCCATGACCACCTGCCAGTGGGGACTCTAGAGGTGGCCCCCGCACATGTAGCACTTTGCCCTGCAGGCTCAAGAGGTAGCTCCCACGCGCGTGACACTTAGCTCCCGCGACTGACAGTCGGCTCTGATATCATTTATCATGCCTCCGGACCCGCGGGCCCGTTGGACGTGAGTATAAATGTCGAACCCACTAAATGCAACCTGAAATTGGATCTAAACCACTACCCAAAAAAATATTCATTGGTTACACTTGAATTATAACTTATAAACTCATTCATCTTCTCTTCATTTTTCGATGTGGGATCATTTTCCAGGGGCACTACAATAACCTTAACTTTTTTTAAATATATCACAATCCTACTACTTGAAAAGCATACGAGTTACTACCACATAGTAAACTTCCATGTAACTTTTCTTTATTTATTCCATATAAAGTGCTGAGGAGTTTTAATAATTATCCAATATAATTACGTACAACTTATAAATTTCTTATAAATTATTTACATATATTTAATCTAGACACTTTTACAGTCTATTTTTAAATGTAAAAATGCGCAAAGTCACTAAAGAAAATTAAAAAATGAGTGAAAATATAAATAATAACAATATGATAGTAGTCACTAAACATTGTTTATGCAATTAGTGATAACAAAATTATTTTGTCACTAATCTAAGTTTTGCAATTTAATTAGTGATAATACTGATATTTAAGTTGTCACTATTAATGCATTTAGTGACACATATTGCAAAGCCTCGTATTTTGGAATTTAATTTCGAATATGTATTTCTTATTCTTTTTCTAATTTCTCGTTTTTTACTGTTAAACACGTGAGGAGATTTTTATCTAAACCCTGTATTTTTTTCAAAATGACCATTTTAGCTCTGGACATCTTTTACCCTGAGATAATTCCTTAGTACCTTGTCCATCTTATTTTTGCTCTTGGTCAACACACACCACGAAGACTTACACGTGAGAGAAGAGAAGAAAGGGAGAAAGAATAAGAGAATAAGAGTTTTTTCACCTTGATCTTCAACCTTGAATTCCGACCTCGTTTCCTGACCAATTTACGATCCGTAAATTTCTACGCGTTCCTTGCATCGTGCTCTTCAGGTAACTACCAAATTCCCTTCGATTTTGTCCTGTTTTGGTAGAATTACGTTGAGGTTGATGAATAGTATCATATTTGTTAATTTTGTAGATTTATGTGTTTTACTTGATAGTTTCGTGTGATTCTCGTGTCCATGTGTCGAGCTTGAGTAGTAAATTAACATATGTAAATTCCATTTCGATTCATGGATTAATTCTCAAGATATGAAGAACTCCAAAATTCGCTGATAAACACCAATTCACGGTAATCATCGTATTACCGTGAATCTTACTGTGAGATTGCATCTCACGGTAAGAATTAAACCGTGATCCCTTAACCGTGAGAATGATATCTCATGGTATGTATCTTACTGTGAACCCTTACCGTGAGCTTCATTTCTTTACCGTGAGCATACTTAGAATATTTTTTTAGTGTTTCCAACTTGTGAGGCTAAGTATTTTTGGTCAATAGCAGTGTATAAAAGTTGATTTTTCCTGTTTTACCTCGTTTTCGATATTCGATTTCACCAGTAATTTCTATAAATCACGATATTTAATAATTCGTGAAGTTTAGAATTTTCTGACCTCGTTCGGGTCGTGAATAGTAACTTTTCCGTTTAGGACTTTTTAGTCTATTTTCTGAAACTTGCATGATTGATTCGTTATAGCATTTCGAACATGAATATGAACTCTAATTTGTGTTTTAACATGTTTTACTTATTTAATTTCAATATTTATTTAATTGATTTAAATGCATTTTGTGAGTACTTCAATTGAAATCGTGTTTTATGTGCTTTTAACTGCTTTAATTATTTCTAGTCGTGCGTTGTGTCATTGTCTTATCTGGTTTTGTCGTCTGTCAGTTTCAGGCGTTTCTTTCGAGGAATATTTGACCGTTGTATCTTTTCTTCGAGCTTTCCAGGTGAGGGTTAAAACTTGTTTTCAACTGGAGTAAGAATCATATTATTTGCGAACCAACTTATCATCCTGCTTTTATTATTGCTTTTATGTTTTCTAGCCTTTATTATATCGTATTAGATATTTGATTATTATCTTTATGATGTTGAGCAAACCGTTTTAATATCAAATTATATATATATATATATATATATATATATATATATATGCTTTTCTCAAATATTTTCAACTAAAGACAAGGAAACCTATTTTGTTTTAAAAGGCGAACTTTGGTCTTTTGGCCCCGCAAATATAACCTTGTCTCGAAAAGCCCTCTTGCCACCAAAAATGTAGAATAACGATGGCAAAGCGAGTTAACGGTAATGTAATGATTGGGCCCGGAGAGTACAGGAGGTGAGTCTGGAGACGAGCGTCTAGGGCAAATCCCGATGTATACTTCTTGCATGTTGACTTAGGCCGGTTAGGAGGTTGGCTAGCCTAAGTTGATGCGAACGGTGGCGCGTATCGCATTTTCTTAAATTCTGTATCGTGATGGTGGCGTTGTACGATGTACGCGTTTCCTAAATTCTATATAACGACCGGGTGATGGAGTATTTTCTTCTACATGTTTATTGTGGGAGTCATAAGGAGAGGGCCCGTGCTCGCTGGGACATATAACGAATAAACGAATGATTTACCGTTTTAATTACTTAGTCGAATTACAATGCCGGCCTTTATCATTTATTTTCAACTGCTAGAACTGTATATTGTCAACTGTCAACGGATTGTAAATCAACTAAGACTTCTTTTAAACTGATCGGCTTAATTATGTGCTAAAACGATTTCAAAGGATCCATTCGTCAATCTTTAACTATTTTAAAATAAGTCGAACCAAGTGTTGCTTATAATATAATTTCATAACTTATAATTGTATAATTTCTCAAGAATGAGCAATATTTACTGTTTTGGATTTCATAAAATAAATGACGAATCAGGATCAATATTTATATTATATAACCCCTCGCTAAGTATCCTTTATACTCACCCTCGTGTTTTGATTCTTACTTCAGGTTCCTTCAGGCAGACGGGTGGCAGTGTCACCTTTATGGTCAGTTGGCAACAGCAGGTCTAGGTTTGATTCGGGTCTTGGTCTTGATCGGTTAATGTCCAACAACAGACCTGTCTTGATGAATTCTTTATTATCGCTTCTATTATAGTTGAAAGAATTATGTTAATTATGTTGCATTTCACTGTTATAGTTGAGCCTCTGAAGGGCGTAGGATGATACCGTTATTACTTGGGATTGGTTACTTTGTGTGGTTTATGTATATAATCTATTATATCATGGATTTATTGCTTCCGCACTCTGATTATCTTTTGGATGATTGTTGTTGTTGCTGTTGGACTAGTTGTTGTTGCCAGTTTATTTGCTGAGTGAGTGCCGTTTACTGGGATGGATTTTCGAATAGGGTACTCTGTCGTGCTCGGGAGTCTACTCTGGTTCGGGTGTAGTGTTCTTCTTCCCAGCCTTGGAGAGGGGCGCTATACATATACTGATAAGTTAGTGATAATTAATATTTTATCATAAATCATAATGATAACTCTTCTTTTTACTAAATTGGAGTGTCACTAATTATAATTAGTGATAACTTTTGAACCATTTACTGATAATACAAAAAAAATATTATCACTAAATAGATGTAACTAGTAACAACATAAAGTTATTGTTAGCCAATTAATCTATATAATTTGTGGCAATATTTTTCATTGTCACTTTAATTTTTGATACTAATATAATTTTTTTTTCTTGCATTTTGTTCCTCATGTGCCGACTTTTTCATTGATAATAATTTTTTTATCTATAAAATCCCTAAATGTAATTATATAACAAAGAGTAATTCTCCTAAAATTCAGAAAATAATTTATCGAAAGTAAAAAAAGGAAATTATATATGATAAAATATAAAGATACCTAGAATTCGGAAGACAATTAATTTTTTTATCCAGAAAAAACAATTATGCCACGAACAACTGGGAAGTGTGACTGAGTTGAAGAAAAGTAGCTAAAATATGCAGACAGGTTCATCCACCCGGCCGGTCAATCAGACAAAAGAAGAAAGAATTTAATATTTACCTGCAAAACCGTGTCTGCAAATTGAAATTTCCACACACAGTTGCATTCAACCTTTCTTCCCCCTTTCCCTTCCCACCCCCACGGCCCCACCCCAACCCCAGAACAAAACCGCTAAATTTCGAAATAGTAAAAAGATCGAGTCTGGATTTCATTGACGTAAAACCAACTTTTTATCTTTTTTATCCCATTTCGGCTGTATTTTTCCTTGATTTTTACGATAATCAACAAATTTGTTTTTAAAACCCATTATTTCTTCTTGTTCTTTAATTCTTCGTTTTCCTCTTTCAAATATCGTCCACTTCTCAACTGCATTAAATTTTATTTTTATTTTATTTCTCCCGCCATTAATCTAACTACCCGTCTCTTAACTATTCAAGAACTGTGTTTCTCAGTGGCGGAGCTACATACAAGTTAGGGGTGCACGTGACCCCCCTACTTTGAAATTACCCTTATATATGTAAATATATTTAATTTTGGGTGACCCCTCTCACCGCAATCTGATGCACCCTTAATAGTGGATGAGAATCTTTACGGGATAGTGGATGAGAATCTTTATTGGTTGAAGTAACCCGATTTTGCACAACTCATGAAATTGACATCTCGAATATAGATGATAGCTTTCAATCTAAAGGGAGATCAAGACATAGAGCTCAACAAATTACAAATTTGCATCACTATCGTATTGATTTGCTTAATACTGTTGTGGATATGTAACTTCGAGAGCTTAATGATCGTTTTAGTGAGACAAATACTGAGTTACTTCTTTGCTTAGCTTGTTTAACTCCGGACAACTTCTTTTCGGCATTTGATAAACATCGATTGATTCAGTTTGCAATGTTTTACCCATGTGATTTTTCTCCCACTGATTTAGCTATTCTTGATAATCAATTGGAGACGTATATTATTGATATGAAAAGCAGTGAGGAATTTTCAAGTTTAAAAGGAATCAGGGAACTTGCACAAAAGTTGGTTGAGACTGGAAAACATGTTGTTTATTCACTTGCTTATTTACTTATTCGGTTGGGATTAGTTTTACCTATAGGTAAAACGACTGTGGAGAGAGCTTTTTAAGCAATGAAAATAGTAAAGAATTCATTGCGTAATCGGATGGGAGATGGTTGAATGAATGAATGTTTGGTTATTTATATAGGGAAAAATGTGTTTAATAACATTAATAATGAATTGATTATTCAACGATTTCATAATATGAAAGCACGACGTGGACAATTATAAATTTTATGTGTTTTTCTAATTATAGTATTAAATTAATGATATTTTTATTTTTTTAAAATTATTTTCACTCGAATTATCCAAATATATTTTTTATTTTCATTATTAAAAGGTGATCCCTGACCCGGCGCTGGCTCCATTGTGTTTCTTCTAGTCTCGCTTTATGTAGACTGCATTTCTTCTCACACACACACATATTTATTTGTAAATAGTTTGTGTTACGAGGCGGCTGCCTACATAGTTTCTCTTTTTGTCTGAAGCCAACGAGGAAGAATCATTTTTGCTAGTGTTTTAGCAACTTTGATTTTGGCTTCTGCTGCTCAGCGTCTGCCTGATGACGAAGGTACACTTTGAAAAAGCAATTAGTTTTTTCATTTTTCTCTGTAAATTGAGATAAAAATGGAAATAATGGGAAAAATGAAGTTAAAATTTGCCTGAAAGGACTTTCTCCTTTCTTCTTGTCTTTTAGAATAGGATTTAATGATTTCTTATGAGTACTGTGGTGTGTTCTATGATTTTCTGGTTCATCTGTTTGTCATTTCATTTACCTCTTCTGAATTATTTTAGAATAGTGTTTATGCAACTTTGATTTTGACATCTGCTTTTCAACTTCTGCCATTAAAGTGAAGGTACACTTTCATAAAGCAATAAATTTTCATTTTTCCTCTGTAATTTTATGATGGGAAATTGAGATAATGGTGATAAAAAGTTGAAATTTGCCTAAAAAATGTCTCTTTCTTATCTTTCAAAATAGGATTTATGATCCATGAATGGTGTTTGTGTTCTATGATTATTCTGGTTCATATGGGATTTTTAGCATTTCATTTACCTCTTCTAAATCCTTTCCTTTTCCTTTTCTAAATCCTTTCCTTTTTCCTTTTTTTTTGAATAATTTTGTCAATGACTCTGTTGATTGGGACATATAGTTGTGGTGTTCTTTTGCTTTTGTTGTTTTATATAACATCATGAAAGTGAACAAGATTGTCATCACATGGCAATTATTGCGCCTTGTTATAAGATAGCTTTCTTATTCAATTATATTATTCCTGTCATGATAAGATAGATGACAACATTTATTAATTATATTATCATAAATATATGAATGAATGGATGTAATATAGATTTTGAATAAGGGATTTTTTTACTTTTCAAAGTCAATGGTCAATAGAAACAATAGTCATTCCCTTCAAACAATTTAAAAATTGTTTTACTTATTATTTCTGATTTTAATCATTGATTCTGGTTGTACAGTCCAAGTTCTCCGAACAATATCCTCGAAGCTACGAAGCAATAGCTGGGATTTTCCTACTGGAGACCCTTGCAATGGAGGATTTAACGAAACGATTGTGGGTTTTAGCATACACAGTGGTATAGTTTGTAACTGTACCTTTAATAGCAGCACCGTATGCCATGTAACCAACATGTAATGCTCTTCTTCTCTTGTTTTCTTTAATTCTTAACAATAATTACAGTTCCCTTCTTAATTTCAAAATTACGCATACCTCCCTTTTAACTTATTTCTACCTTACAGTTAACTCCTTGTTGATTATCATACATTGTTAACTAAATGTTAATGTTATCATGAATTCATTTATTGAACTTTCAAATAGTTATTTTTTCAAAAAGTATATAAGAGAGTAATTACGAAAAAAAAAGTATATAAGAGAGTTGCCTTTTACTGCAGATCTCTCTTCTCCCAGTACTCAGTATCCACTGTGATTGGATACAGATCAGAAGTTGAAGCTGTGGAAGCAGTCCATGGAACATCCACTGATGTACCTTGTCCTTTACTATATTCATCTTCCATTACCTTAGGATTTGTCTTTTCATTTGAGACAATTGAATCTGAAAAATGCTCATCAAGACCGGCTTTTCCCTCAAGAATGCTTACAACTGATGACATACTCGGCCTTTCTGCAGATACAGCGTTCGTGCACAGGATGGCCAAATTGATAGCTGTAATAACTTCCTTTTTGTTGAAGTTTGATCCCAATCTTGGGTCCACTAGTTCCATTAATTTTCCTTGTGCCTTCAAAGAATTAGCCTAAGAGAAGAACAAACAAAGAGATTATTCGAGGTTTTTGTTTGATGTTCGCTTTATTTAGAGGGTGTTTGGTTGAGCTTATAAGATGTTTAGAAGAGTTTAGGAACTCCTTTAAGAAGAGTTTAGGAGATTATAAACTCTTCTAAACACCTTATAAGCACCCAAACAGTGTTTGGCAAATTTTCTGTCAATAGAGCTTATAAGATGTTAGGAGCTCCTTTAAGATAAGTTGGAGAATACCAACTTATATCTAAGATCTTAATACTATTTCCCTACCTTTTTGACCATATTAATTACACACTAATTTTATTGAAACACTTTATCTTATTTTTAAAAGAAGATGTGATGTTTATGAGCTTGAAAACATCTTATAAGATGTGAAATCTTATAAACTCTTTAAAATAAGCTTAGCCAAACACCCTCTTAATGTGATGCTGAGTTCGAGAAGATAAACATAAAAACATAAGATTTTAATAATTTAGAGGTTACCCAGTCAAGAAGATAGAAGTTTGCCTCCTTTGGCTTGATGCTGCTATTGCTCCTTCCACAGACAACTTCTAGAAGAACAATCCCGAAACTGTATACATCTGCTTTGTCTGTCAAATATCCATGCATGGCATATTCAGGTGCCATATATCCACTGGAAAAACAAATACCATCTATTAATTCTTTTTTTCCAGAAACTTCCATATTAAACTAGTCAAGAAAGAACCATATGTTATTCTAGTATAGAAAATAAAGTAGATTTTAAATAGTTTGTTAAAGTAAAAAGCAGAGACAAGTATAAAAAAGGTTTCTCACAAAGTTCCAGCAATACGGGTGCTTATATGTGTATTGTCCTCTTCATCAAGCTTTGCAAGACCAAAATCAGATATTTTAGGCATTAGATTTTTATCAAGAAGCACATTTGTAGCCTTGATGTCACGATGGACAATTTTCAGTCTCGATTCTTCATGTAGATAAGCCAAACCTCTTGCGATTCCAACGCTGATCTTCTGCCTTGTAGGCCAATCCAAATGCAACTGGTGTTCTTCTGGGCCTGCAAACATGTAGCACAATACATAAACATAAACCTTTTTAAAGAGGATTAAAAAGAGAGGGATATTTTCCTTAACTTACCAAATAATGCACGGGCTAAGCTATTATTTTCCAAGTACTCATAAACAAGCAACAACTGGTTGCCTTCAATGCAGCATCCGTATAGCTTTACAAGATGAGGGTGTTGTAGAGCAGAAATCATGCCTATTTCATTCACAAATTCACGGTTCCCTTGCTTTGATTTGGAAGAAAGCTGCTTAACAGCAATTATGGTGCCATCTAATAGAAGACCCTTCACACAAGATTGAATGTCAAATCAATATCCGACAAGTCTTATGACAACAAAAAGATAATCCCATTTAGTAAAAAAAAGGAAACAGCCCCCTTTTCTAATTTTTTTTTCTATGTTACCTTGTAAACGGGGCCAAAACCACCTTCTCCAATTTTATTAACGGGATCAAAATTGTTTGTGGCAGCTTTAATTTGCCTTAGGGTAAATGATCCAGTATGAAGATCAAGACCCTTCAGTTCTGCAAAAGGTCAACATTTCAGACAAATAGACATATGACAAAACCTGGACACATTGAAATTAAATCCAGAAAATAGTTAAAGGTTGTCATTAGTTCCAGTACCGTTTTCCAGTGTGTCTTTGCGTTTGAAACAGCCCTTCCACCACATAATAACCACAAACAGCAAAAGTGCAGAAATAACTCCAATAACTATACCAACTATGGCCCCAGTAGAAAAGCTATTTCCATTATCTAGTGGTGGTGGTGTATAATCTGAAACAAATATTTGAGATTATTAGATAATCGGTTCAAATAATCTCGTTTCCTGGTTAGCTATTAAATGTGAACTGTTAAAAGGAGCAACAGGATTTTTAATAAACACAAAAAGAACTCAAAACTTACTGGGATCCACCACGGATATGGCTGAAATGAGAGGACCATATACACCTCTAAAAGGAATACCAGATGTCCCTTTTCCAGCCCAATAGAGGCGGATATCAATTGTATTATCAGTAACAACTGCTGTGAAATTTTTAATGATTCCCCTGTTAACTCCTCCTGCTTCATTTTCAATGTTGAAATCCTTCAGCACTAGCTTTCCCTGAAACAATATATTTCAAAAACAACATAAGAAATCATAAACTCCACAATATTCCAAAATTAATACACCATACCCTGAATTACATTTACTATCCCTGAGGTTTGGCAAAATTACAAATTACTCCCTCAATTTTCTTGGTACAAAAAGAAACTGAGATTCCATTATTCATGTAAAATCTTCGTCTTAGAAACACCTTGTCTCCTCCTCCACTCTATCGGTGTAAGAAGGAATGCGGTTTAAAGCCTAATTGATGTTGATCAAAGCCTCTCCTTGCCCACAATTTTAACAAATTCACATGCATAATGCAACTGCGGGGAGGTTTATGAAATTAATTAAAACCAAGGGAGCTTTTTGTAATTTCCAAAACTGAGGGGCAGTAAAACTAATTCACCCTACAACATATAACAAAACTAAACAAATTCTCATCGATCCTTCGATTTTTGTTGACTACCTGAATGTAAACATCAAATATACGCCTTCCAAGGCTACGGAATGTGTTGCCACTAGAAAACATGATCTCAGCAAAATGCAGGTTTACTGTGTAATTTCCATTACTCAGACAAAATCCATAATAAGTCAGTGAGAGAGGAGAAAGTCGTGCATTCATGTACAGATGAGGATTCTCCCCAGCTATGCTTGAGATATTTTCTGAGATGAATAATTTTGAAGGGCGGTCATCATTCAAGAAGTTGCCTGTGCTACTAAATCCCCAATTTGGCCTACTAAGAAAGAAATTTGAAGGTCCACCAGCATTTAAGTCCTCTTCATAGATAGTTTCTTTATCATCTGTTACCTGTCCTCCACCACAGTTTATGTGGACAGAATGGTGTAAATCTGAGATGGAAGATTGTGATGATTCTCAATAATTTAACTTAAAAAGATAGAGATAAAGGCAGGACAAGTAGGAAAATCCAGAATTGGTAATTTCATATGCATTTCGAGTAAAAAAAAAAAAAGAAAAAGAGTAATAATTGTTGTAACAGGCTGAATGTTCCACCAGAATGTCAATTATTATGTGAAAGTTTTCTTAATAACTTGTTTTTTGTGCCAAGAGACAGACAGTGACAATAATTATTGTTAATATGATTAGTGAGAAGATATTGTTGTAATTGAAATGACTACACTTGTAAAACCTTAAGTTGTTAGATAGGAGGGGTGTTATACATTTAAGCTTGTGAAAATAGTTGTTTGAGCAAAAAGGAAACTTTTTGTCACTTAATACATGTAATTAGTAACAATTTTCGCATTATCACTTTATTTAAAACAAAATATTAACATTCTTGCTGTTCCTGGCATAATAAAGCATGAGAAAAGCAAATCGCATTAATTCAGAGTATTATAAACTATTTATCAGTTATCACTAAACTTAGTAATGTGCCCAACGTGACTAATCTTTATCGGAAAATAAGTAAACTATCTATATATAGAGAATGTAATTGAATTATCACTTACTCCGTGGACATTGGAATCTTCTTAAGCAGGAAACGATACCACTGCCAGAACAATGTGATATTTACTACAAGTCAGATTCAGATTACATTTGAAAATGATGAGAACATTAGAGATTTACTAAATAAAGACGAGAAACTCACGAAGTATTTCCTTTCGAGCTTGCGAACAAGTTTCTGAAAATAATTGATCAGAGAAATTGTTCAGATTAGGAAAATCCAAAAATATGTCCACATGAAAAATAAGTCTTATTAATCTCACAGTCCATTTCAAAAAAAAATATCTCACAGTTCACTTGACGGACAAGTTGACCCTGAATTATGGGATGTGAGGTTGGTGTTGTCAGTGAAGTTGTTGTAAGACAGGTCGCTGCATAGAAATTGTATTAAATTTCAAGTATACATTGTTTTCTGGATTTTGACCATGCAAAAATAGAAAGGATGCGAAATTTGTCACGAGTTGGACAAATGAAACCAACTTACATTTTCTCCCCATCTCTCAGCATCCAATCTGGCACGGTCCCATTAAGCGAGTTCCCAGTAAGATAGCTGGAAAAAGGAACATTGTGAATAGAAATCTTAACACTTTCTCTTAATGTTAGAGGTTTGTCACAGTTAACCAGGCAAATAACTTTTCCTAATCATAGTAGCACACTACACATACAGTTTCAAAAGATCCAACAAAATAAAAGATTCCATATTTATGTTTGAAAAGGGGCACAATTTCGATATAAATAAGGGTCAATTACGAATAACCCCTGAGGTTTGAGCCGTTTAAGGAAAACACCCTTGAACATTGAAAATTAGGAAAAACACCCTCAGGTTTGGCTGATGGTTACCAAAAACACCTTCAAATGGAAAATCACGGATTCAGGGTGTTTTTTGTAATTTCTTTCTGGGTGTTTTTCGTAAACGGCGTAGACCTCGGGGGGATTTCATAATTATTCCAATAAATAAACTCTCTTACATGTTATCAGTTTTCGCTAGACCGCTGTAGCTGACTGGAATTGGTCCACTTAATTTGTTGAAACTCACATCTCTGCATAAAGAATGTCCCAAAAACATTACAGAATGTCATTGTTAAAAAAAAATTAATCAAGTTATTTCATCTCTATAAATTTAGTTAATTAAGAAAATATAATAGAGAAGAAACATTGAATATTTAAACAATCAATTCTCTTTTTACTTTGCATATTACAGTAATGAAATTAAAGCAGAAGGAAAGGGTACTACTAACAAGAGTTTCAATTGTGTCATTGAACCAAGATCACTAGGCAGCTGCCCAACAATATTGCAACTCCTCAATATCCTGCATAACAAGATTCATCACGTCACAAAAAAAGTCTTTACTTATTTTCTAAAGGAGGGATTTACAGACAACATGCTTACAGGTACTCCAAATTTGTTAGGTTATTAAGAGAAGGTGGAAAATTAGTTGATTGATTCCCAGTCAAGTCACTAATTCTCCTGCAGAATAGGATCACGAGAACACATAGATGTAAGTAACCATCATTTTTCTCGTTCTAGATAAACTAATCATGTCTCATTCTAAATTTATAACAAGCATATAAAATATATCAATATATACTCACAAATTCGTCAATGCGGTAAGGGAAGCAATAACCGGAGGGATTGGACCTGACAAACCACTAGCCTGAATTTCTCTGACATTACAAAGTTTGTAATGCAGCATGAAAACCAAATAATATCATTGGCTAAACGGTAAACAAATTATCAAAGAAATTACAAATATATGGTGGGTCAACTCTTACAATCTTTTCATTTTAGTCCAGTTCTGGATAAAATTGGGTATGCTTCCATTGAAGTTGTTGTCATTAAGACGTCTGCCACAAAAACGATAATCTTTAGGCAAGTTTGGCACACAGAAAAATGAGGAACTTCATCGACAAGTTATAATAAACTTACAGATCTGTCAATGTGGTCAATTTTGCTAGAGTTTTTGGCAACTCCCCAGTTAAATTGTTTGAGGAAAATAACCTTCACACAATGACATTTAGAGTAAATAAATCCAACGAACTTCAAATCAAATTAGGCGAAATAAGATGATATCATTATAGTTGTCTAATTAAAGATCCTTACAGTCTCTGTATTCGAGGGAGATTCCCAAACTCTGGAGGTATAGTACCAGTCAACTGATTGAACTCCACGACCCTACAAATATTTCAAAAAAGAAAAGCAAGGTAAACCCTAACTATTACACCCATCAACTCAAAATCTATTATACCACAAATTGGCTGTGCAAGAGATATTACATTTCTGTAAGTGAACTGAGATTGGCAATTTCTTTTGGTATTGGACCTGATATACGATTCCCGAGGAGATTGCTGCGTCAAAAACAACATTAGATTCTTAGTGTCAAATATCCAACCCAGAAGTGAAATCATCAATTAATCACCTAAAAATCCGCAGAAAGAACACGTACAAACACACACACACACATATAAATTACACATACATTCTTGTAAGATTCATGGAACCCCATTCTGCAGGAATTGTGCCGTTGAGATAGTTCCGAGTCAGATCACTGCGTAAAGGACATGAAAAATTGACAGTTAAGATAGTTGGTCTCAGCTTTGTGCCTGAATTTGTGTGTGGATATACTTACATTGATTGTAGGAAGGGGAGTCTGACTATCTCTCGCGGGATGAACCCAGTAAGATCCTGGGATTTCAGAGTTCTGCATTTGGGATGAAAATGCAAATATTACTCAAAAATCCCCTAAAAAATATTTAAAAATTTCAAATAAGATAAGTCGATATAGGGGTGGGAACTTTTGAAATTAATTAAATATTTGTAATGATGATAAGAGTCCAATTGAATGTAAATTTAAAAAAAAAAAAAACATTTGAAATTAATTAAAACAGAATAATTTTTGAAAATTATCATTATGAGATTATAATTTTTTCTAAAATTATTAAAGAACAAAACTCTGTCTATATATTTTTATACTGAAAAATAAAATTTTCTACACATTTATAACTAGGGAATTGATACAATAAAAAATTACAATTAAGGAATTAAATATCTTTAAATTCTTAAATATGATTTTTTTAAAGTATTTATATATAAAGAAATAATATTATATTTTTTCAAAATAATTATAATTAAAAAACACTGTCAAAGAGTTAATACAATTCAAAATCGGATTAACACCTATCAAAGTCTCTCTACAACGATTTTGGCAAATTTTTCAAAAAAAAATAAAATTAATTTCTAAATAAGAAAGGTTAATTTATAATTAGGGATAATCACCCAAATCTTCCTAGATTTTCTTTAAAATCTGAAAAACCATCCAAACCTAAAAACTTTACAAATACCTCTTTAAAGCAAAAATATAAATAAAACCTTACAAATACCTCATTAAAGTAAAAAATGTAAATAAAACCTTACAGATACCCCTAATTTAAAGGTTTGAGTGATATTTCGAATTTTTTAGTAAACTTGGGGAATTCTATGTAATTACACTTTAGGAAAAGTAAAATGTATATTGCCCTAGCTATAATATTAATTTGTGCATATAACCATACAAGAAAATCCCAATATCTAAAGAGGGTGAAGGCAAAAGATCTCCAAGACACCTAAAATTAGCACAAAATATATTTATTTATTTTTTGTGTAAATTATTAGTTCGGGTAATCCTATATTGAGGGCCCTTGAAATTAGCACAAAATATATGTAATAAGGAAATCATCATTTTTATGTTTGAAGATATAGAATAATTTGGATTTTGGACCTAGTCAACTAGTAATTATATATATTAAAAACTTATTTATATAATAAAATAGATTGTTGACTCCAGGAAAATTAGATTTTATAAGTTTTTAGGTATTTTTATATCTAAATAACAAAAATAAATTTAGATTTTTAAACCAATAACTAATATTATATTAAAATAATCAATAATATTCATATTAAAAAAAGACAACTATTATCTATAATAAATTATAATATTTTGCCCCAAGAAAAAAAAAATTGGTAAAGCCCTTGATTATTAGGATGCAGATTTATGAAATAAAACATAATAGATCGATTTTCTAGCAATTAGTTGATATATAGAGAGAGAGAATTGAACTATTGAAGATGAAATTAGTGAAAGAAAATATTAATAACTGAGACTGGCATACATGTTAACAACATGGCAAGTATTATTCTGAAAGGTGCAATCACAGTCTACAGCATTTTCATTGCCGTCACTCGTCTGAGTAAACCAGCCGAATGAGCGGCTGCATGGATCCACACTGAAATTCCAGTTCGTCTTCCTCAAAGTCCTCCCTATCGCCTTCAAAGCTTCAACTGCAACCCAAATTAAACCATTAATTAGCTAGTCAACATTTCATCTCTCTCTCTCTCTGATCTGATCTCTCTGTATATATATAACAAACATCTTATAACGAATTACGCACCTTCGTCGGGAGGCAAAACGGCGCCTACAGAAGCAAAACCCACAAGGCAAATGATCAGTAGGGCGACAAGCCTTGCCAAGAACATGATTATATATAATACATACACGTACGATGAGTACTGGAAACTATATATATATATGCAGCCTGCAGGCAAGGAAGAATTAGATCGAAGAAGAAGATGATGAAAGGAGAATTAATCAACAAATGGATAATTTAGAGTGGAGTAAATTTGTGAAATATTGTTAGAGTTTGACAGACGTGAAGAGAAGCTAGCAAACTGTGGTGATGGTGATGGTGCTTGAGACGAGGAAGACTTAATTAGTGACAGGGCAGATCGGAGGGTGGGGGGTCTGCTTTATTTGCTTACTGCGCTGACAGCTTCTAAATTCTAATGAATTTATGAATATTGTTAGAAATTAGTAAATTACTAAGCAATTAAATAAGCCTAGATGAAAACATACATATATACATATCTTAAAGCAAATATTCGTTGGCAAAATGTATATATTATTTCTACGCGTCTAACTATAGGAATTGAATTCACTCCTATCAAAATTATTTAGTTGAGCTAGGTTATATATCTGACGCCTAAAGCCCTTATAAGCATCATTATCATAATTACACTCACGTAACTTGAAATTTGATTTAATTACGTAAATATATTTTGAACTTTAAAAAATTACACAAAAAATTTCAATACATTCGTTAAGTGGTTGGACGTATTTCGCAACATTCATTTAATAAGACCTAACTGTAGATATATTTTCTAACCCAGAAATCAAGAATTAATATAATATGAAATTAAAGTGCTCTTTTTGGTTGATGATTTTCTACCAAAGAGTTTGGGAGTTGTTTTTGTAATTTACCAAACTTCATGATATATTTGTGTAATTAATTAGATAAAATCTCACGCTACATATGAGTGTAATTATCTTTATAATTAATTAAACCAAACCTAACCCATGATTTTAATTTATGTTTTAAATAAACCTTAATGACGATCTCAAAATTACACAAATCATGAATCCGTTGGCTGACAATGTTTGTCACAGAATTCAACTCCGATTCAAAAGGCGTCTTATAAGCTGGAACTTACTCTTCAGTATGCCCAAAAGTTTACATGTACGATAAAAATAGTACTTAATTAGCTGTACAGGACGAGACTTGCCCACTTGTTCTTATCAGGTCTTCTTTCTTTTTTTCTTTTTTAATGTCTTTTTTAAAAAAAAATTGTCTTTATTTGGTAGTTAGTTGCCCACTTGTTCACGTGCTTTAGGGTTTTATCAAAATGTTTTAATATGCTGCTGACCCATAAGGGAACGTATGGACTCCAGACCATTTTTTAAAAAAACTTTCTAAGTATTTTAAGTGATTCTTGAAATACTACGACATGTAAGATAAACTGGTTTTTGGCTCAGGTTCAGGTTGTAAGAAAATGAGAGCTGCAATTTTAGGATTTTAATTACGTATTAATGGTTTCAAGACGAGGGTGAATGACGAGTCATTCAAACAAGTTCCATCTTGGTTTTCAAATGAAACAAAGTTAAGGGGAGGTGTTGGTAATTAATTATTTATACTACTGTGAAGGGGGTAAGTGTAATTATCAGTATGAAAAAATAAGAATAGTAATATTTTCCAAATTGTATATCCCCATAATAACAGATCATACACTGCATCGATTGATTAACTGTTATAGAATAATGAATAATCCTATGTAAGGCATTTTTTGCGCTGCACACAGAAAAGGACATCACAGTGAGAATATTGTCGCTTTTCTGTATTTGCGACTTAGGACCTATATATATGAAAATTGCCAATTGTTAATTAATAGAAAAGAAAAGTCAACGATCATTTGGTCAACACTATTAATTAATTATTCATTAGTAACAATACTATTAGAATACTGATTTATTGCTCAAGTTGTAATGGTCAACCAATGATTCATTTAATTAGATATATACAGTGATACACGATACCGCGATATGGATATAACATGATAAAACATATATATTTTTAGAATATTGCACTAGAAAATTATTATCCTATACAAATATCAAATACGACATCATACAACATATATAATATAATTTGTAAAAGTATCTATGCCTCAATTAAATATTCCTTTGAATCATGACATGAAGCATGAGTTCAATAATTGTGCTGCAATATTATAATTCCGAAAATCCACATCAATTTGGCAATAAGATGATAAATAAATTCAATAAATTTTAATGCCGCCTGTACGTCCATAATCAATATATAATTATGGGATAATTATATTTACAAGGAAAAAATGCAGTAAGACCTCCTTTACTATTCAAAATTACAGCAAAATTACAGAGACACCCCATGGACTATGGCTCTATCTAATACTTAGGTCCTATTGTTACTCATTTTATTATTTCCAAGTAGATGCTAATATTTTATTAATTGGACAATAACTTAATTAATTATTTCGCTCATTTTATGTATTGTAAACACTATAACAAAAATATTATTTAGTCATTTTATAACTTTTCATTAAGTTTTTTAGATTTCCATCAAAGTAAGAGGATCTATCTGTAATTTTGAATAGTAGAGGGGGTCTTGTTGTAATTACTCCTAAGGTGAGGGGTGTAAGTTTAAATATTCCTATAATTATATATATTTGTTTGAACCGACATGCATGTTCAGTGGATATATAATACGAGAATTTTAAGAATCAGCAATTAAATGTCTTTGTATATTTTAAATTTTGAAATAATTAAGTAAAAAATTAACATGTTCACTATGATTAGGCTTCCTAATTTGACTGTTTTAATTGTGTGTTTTGTACGTTTTGTTTTCTTTGGTAAGAGAGGGTATTAATTAAGAGGTTTTGATCATTTACCTAGGGGAAAGAATGATAAAATTCAATGCGTTTCTAGAATTGTAGTTTCTTTTAATGTTATTTTCAAACATAAAATTAAAGATTTTTCGAACAATTTCCAGAGGGATGCTTTATAATTTGTATCAAAATTCGGGGACTAAAAGTCAAACTTTCCGCCGTAATGGACTTATATTTTTATTTATTGATTTTTCCATTAGATTTTATTGTAATTTCGTGTGGTCTGCTATTCCAACCTAATTACTTTATTACCAACCGATTTATGTTATCCAAAATATTAGAGTCAAAAGAAACAACACCTAAAGCATAATCGGAAACAACATCTGTACTAACACAGGCCGCAACCGCATTCCTAGCTAAAACGTGAGTTATTGAATTAACATCACGACAAACGAAAAAAAAAAATTACAAGACTGAATACTACTGAATAAGCCCCTGATATCCGCAACCACATTCCCATAAGCCGAGAGATCTTCCTCATTGACGCGCAACTTCCGGATCAAGGACAAATTATCCCCCTCAAGAATCACTCTACCCCACCCAAAATTTGATGCCAGCCGAATCCCTTCCAATACCGAGCGAGTCTCAGCCAGTTCCGAGCCATGAGTCGAACCATGCTGGCGGACCGATCCCCACGCGACCACCTCCCCCGCATCATTTCAAGCCACGATCCCCACCACATACTCCCCGCTATCTTGGAAAATTGCCTCATCAAAAGTTAATCTTAATAACCCCCACCCCTGGCCGAACCCAATGTCGAACCCTTTCCGGCTCATATTATTACAAGAGCTAAAATATGTAGTATGAAAATTATTGTAGAATGTGAATGTGAATCAACGACGATTCTGATATTTAAATATTGAGTTTTTCAATTAAGGGTAAAATAAATTTTGTTGTACCCTGAATTATACATTAATACTCAATGTCCACTACTAAAGTATGATTGGTTATACGCAACAAACTAATTAACCACAACCACCTATTATCGTAACTTACCGGTTTGGTGGTACGATAATTCAATTAGAGATCTCGAATTGAAGTCTTTTTAAAAACTCAATTGTTATTAACAGAGAGAGCTTTACGTACGTCTAAGGGTAGATTTTGCAACGGCTTATCCATTGTAATATTAAATATTAAATAATCTATTAAGTTGCAAAATAAACTTTTTTATTAAATATTAAATATAAGTTGATTTAAAAAATAATTTGGATGACACATTTTTCTAGATTAAAGTGAATATAAGTTTAGTGGGTTAAGTGCGACAAATTGTAAAGGTTGGGATGCTTAGTACACAAAAACAGAGCTCAGGCGGGACAATACAAATTATGTCAAAGTTGAGGGACTAAGTGCAATTTTCCTAAGTTTGGAAAACATGGGCAATTTGTCCCCATCCGTTAAGGTTTCCTGCAGAAGTTGGGGGGCGGGGGGTCGGGGGGGGGGGGGGGGGGGGGTCGGGTCGGGTGGTGTTCTAATTTTTAAATTGTAATCTTCAAGATACGAGGGACATAGTAATAAAGAAACCTTTTCAAATCAAATAAAAGAACTTCCCACAACGAGAAAATCAAGACAAAAACCTTCACGGAACCACATTATTTTTCAATAGTATTTAGATTTAGATTGAATGATTGGATCACATTTCAATAAAACATATAGTTTTAGGGACTATTATATAATCTATAAAGTAGGTTAATCGCTTCACATCGAATAAATACTAAATTCTTAACTATTTTATAAACTTAACTTGAACAATATTCACTTTATTAGCTAATTTTTGTTGGTGAGTTAGATTTAAGCACTCTACCCAATATGATATCAGATTTCATCCATATTTTGTATTTAGATATATTTTTCCTAGATAGATTGAAGATGTGACAAAATCCAAATATTTGAATGCATAACCCAAACCCACGTGTACGTGCAAGAATATTGCGTTAATGGAAAATGCTTTTACCTTTTGATACTTTATTGTTTCTTTCATTCAAGATTGAAATAATGATTTTTTTGCATCCGAACTATAGCGATATTTCCACTTTACCATCTAAATTTTTTTTCCTCATAATTTGCCTCATGAATTACATAAATTTTTGTAATTTTCCATCTCCAACGAAAATATACTAACGGAAAATTGCATCGTGTCATATAAGAAACATAGGTTGACGTTATATTGCTCTCCTCAACATATTGAAAATAAACCCTCAATCAATTTTAGAAAACTTGGAGTTTTTATCACCCAATTGAATATTTAAAAATAATTTATCAAATTCACCGTAATTCCAATTGGGTGATAAAAACTCCAAGTTTTCGGAAATTGATTGAGGGTTTATTTTTGAGACATTAAGGGGAGTAATACAACATCGACCTATGTTTCTCGTATGACACGATGCAATTTTCTGGTGGAATATTTCCATCGGAGATGGCAAATTGCAAATAATTATTTAATTTAGGAGGCAAACTGTAAGAAAAAAAAGTTTAGATGATAAAGTATAAAAATCGCCATAGTTTAGATGGAAAAAATCTTTATCCCTTCAAGATATGTGACTTATTTTCTCCATAAAGTGATTAACAAAAGCTTTTCCACTTTAATGTATAAATTCCACGAAGGCAATAGTTTTCATGCATGCATGCAGCATATATATGTACCTCGATTTTCAATTCAACAACAGAAAATTGGATAAAAGAAATAGAAAGAGGAAGGAAAAAGTTACTAATTGTCACTATTTATACCTAAAGTTTGTGTCCCCGTTTTGCTTTTGGACCACAAAATTAAAGAAATTAATTTGTCCCTGTCAAGGTATACTTTTCCGAAGCTTGGAAATTTCCAGGAAGAAAATCTTATTATACATGAGTCTATATTGTATGGCGAGCTCAAAATGTGACCCATATTTAATTAATTAATAAATTAAATATCCTACTGTAAGGTAGGACAGCTTTGAAATAAATGTCTAGGCGTACTGAACTATTTTAGTATTTAAGTCCCACTTACTGAATTTTTTTGATATTATTGGTTACTTTTTAACTTTTGATCTTGAATTGATGGGATTTGGATAAGGAACAAAATAGACTGTATGGGTCTATCTTGCAATATTTTTCTGATTTCTAGCTGTTATAAATGCATGTGACATAATACAAGCTACTAGTCTACTTATTTTTATCTTTTTTAATCTTCAATTGTTAGAGTTTACTGAATTACCATTTACTCAAAATTGTACCCTCTTGATCATATAATTCAATATTGCAAAAAGTTTTTGTATCTATTTTAGGAGTATAAACTTATTCATGTTAAGAGAGAATGTAATTATTGTGCAGATTTTTTAGCCAAACTTTTCGTTAAAGATTTTCAGTTTATATTAGAATTATAAGATCTGTCTATAATTTTTAATAATTGAAGAAATATTTCTATATTTACTCTAGATAGAGAGGTGCAAGTGTAATTATCACTGAAAACAATGATGAGACAAGCAAGTGGTAAGTGTGAACTAAGTTGAAGATAAAGTAGCTAAATGATGCAGGCAGGTTCATCCACCCGGCCGGTCAATCAGACAAAAGAAGAAAGCATTTAATATTTACGAAAACCGTGTCTGCAAATTGAAATTTCCACACAGATGCATTCAACCTTTCTTCCCCCTTTCCCTTCCCATCCCCACGGCCCCACCCCACCCCACCCCAAGAACAAAACTGCTAAATCTGAACATAGTAAAAAGATCGAGTCTTTAATATCATCTGGATATCCTTGACGTAAAAACAACCAACTTTTTTTTTAATCCCATTTCGGCTGTATTGTTGTCCTTGATTTTTACGAAAATCAACAAATTTGACCCATTCAGACTGATTTCTTCAAAACCCATTACTTCTTCTTGTTCTTAATTCTTTGTTTTCCTCTTTCAAATATCGTCCACTTCTCAACTGCTCTAAATTTTATTTTTATTTTATTTCTCCCGCCATTAATCTAACTACCCTTCTCTCAACTTTTCAAGAACAGTGTTTCTTCTAGTTTCGCTTTATGTAGACTGCATTCCTTCTCACCCCACACGCGGAGTAAATAACACACTCATATATATATATTCACACATATTTATTTGTACATAGTTTGTGTGTTACGAGGCGGCTGCCTACATAGTTTCTCTTTTGTCTGAACCCAACAAGGAAGATTGCGTTTTTTTTTTTTTTAATGGAGTTTTATATCGCCCAAAAGCCCTCAAACACTGAAAATTTTGTGAAAAGAATCATTTTTGCTAGTGTTTTAGCAACTTTGATTTTGGCTTCTGCTGCTCAGCGTCTGCCTGATAACGAAGGTACACTTTGAAAAAGCAATTAGTTTTTTCATTTTTCTCTGTAAATTGAGATAAAAATGGAAATAATGGGAAAAATGAAGTTAAAATTTGCCTGAAAGGACTTTCTCCTTTCTTCTTGTCTTCTAGAATAGGATTTAATGATTTCTTATGAGTACTGTGGTGTGTTCTATGATTTTCTGGTTCATCTGTTTGTCATTTCATTTACCTCTTCTGAATTATTTTAGAATAGTGTTTATGCAACTTTGATTTTGACATCTGCTTTTCAACTTCTGCCATTAAAGTGAAGGTACACTTTCATAAAGCAGTAAATTTTCATTTTTCCTCTGTAATTTTATGATGGGAAATTGAGATAATGGTGATAAAAAGTTGAAATTTGCCTAAAAAATGTCTCTTTCTTATCTTTCAAAATAGGATTTATGATCCATGAATGGTGTTTGTGTTCTATGATTATTCTGGTTCATATGGGATTTTTAGCATTTCATTTACCTCTTCTAAATCCTTTCCTTTTCCTTTTCTAAATCCTTTCCTTTTTCCTTTTTTTTTGAATAATTTTGTCAATGACTCTGTTGATTGGGACATATAGTTGTGGTGTTCTTTTGCTTTTGTTGTTTTATATAACATCATGAAAGTGAACAAGATTGTCATCACATGGCAATTATTGCGCCTTGTTATAAGATAGCTTTCTTATTCAATTATATTATTCCTGTCATGATAAGATAGATGACAACATTTATTAATTATATTATCATAAATATATGAATGAATGGATGTAATATAGATTTTGAATAAGGGATTTTTTTACTTTTCAAAGCCAATGGTCAATAGAAACAATAGTCATTCCCTTCAAACAATTTAAAAATTGTTTTACTTATTATTTCTGATTTTAATCATTGATTCTGGTTGTACAGTCCAAGTTCTCCGAATAATATCCTCGAAGCTACGAAGCAATAGCTGGGATTTTCCTACTGGAGACCCTTGCAATGGAGGATTTAACGAAACGATTGTGGGTCTTAGCATACACAGTGGTATAGTTTGTAACTGTACCTTTAATAGCAGCACCGTATGCCATGTAACCAACATGTAATGCTCCTCTTCTCTTGTTTTCTTTATTTCTTAACAATAATTACAGTTCCCTTCTTAATTTCAAAATTACGCATACCTCCCTTTTAACTTATTTCTACCTTCCAGTTAACTCCTTGTTGATTATCATACATTGTTAAATGTTAATGTTATCGCAAATTGAAATTTTATTGAACTTTTTCAAATAGTTATCGCCTGTATGGATGATACCACTCAAGTGTTCTTAATTATTATTATTTTTTCAATTTTGGTTAATTTTCAATAATTAAAATGGAGGTACTGTAATTTTAACTATGATGAAAAGTTTGTGGACCACATATATTTATAACGAATGCTAGTTTAATTGATCACTTCTCTATTTTGCACATGCAGCCTGTTGAAGGGTTTGAATTTGACTGGAACTTTGCCTGAGGAATTTGCAAATCTTACTTATCTGCAAGAGATGTAAGCGATCATTTTGATTGCAATTTCTTTTTGCACTTTCAAACTGAAAGCGAATACTTGATTTTTGTTTTTAAACTTGTTTCTTATTCCAGAGATCTCACTCGGAATCTCATCAATGGATCATTTCCTAGAAGATTTTTCCCTCCTAGTCTTGTCATATTGTAAGTTAGTATTAATTTTATTTCCCAGTTTTTTAATATTTGAGAAATGGATATATTTACATTATGCTTATAACAGGTCACTTCTTGGAAACCAAGTCAGTGGTCCAATCCCAGAAGAAATTGGTGACATTTCTACTCTGGAAGTGCTGTGAGTGATCTAAATATATGTAAAAATAGTTTCAATAAGTGGAAGAAATTATATTTTTGCCTGACTTTCTTTTATTTGAACTCAAGGGTTTTGGAAGATAATCTGCTCGAAGGAAACCTTCCAAGAAGCCTCGGAAATTTGAGAAATTTGAGGAGGCTGTAAGATTTCTTATCATAACTTTGTCTTTATTGCTCATCATAATGTGACTTTATCATTATTATTTTTAAGGAATAATTACGAAAAACGCCCTGAGGTTTGGTCTTTTTTCGGAAAACACCTGATTCCGTGAATTTTTCCATTAGTTTGAGGGTGTTTTTGGTTGCCAAATTGAAAACCTAAGGGTGTTTTTCATAATTTTAAAGGTTTTGAGGGTGTTTTTCGTAATTTTAAAGGTTTTGAGGGTGTTATTCATACATGGCGCAAACCTCAGGGGGGTATTTGTAATTGATCCTATTTTTAATCGTGATACTATTTCAAGAAAAATCATGGTCTTAATACCTGAGATTTTTCACCGCAGCTTGCTT
Source organism: Verbena officinalis (assembly GCA_958496215.1). NCBI lineage: Eukaryota > Viridiplantae > Streptophyta > Magnoliopsida > Lamiales > Verbenaceae > Verbena > Verbena officinalis. The sequence continues at coordinate 27,346,467 of OY292389.1, forward strand.
TCTGCGAATAATTTCACCGGGACGATACCAGAGTCATTCGGCAATCTGAGGAACTTGACAGATTTGTAAGTAACAGTATTTAAGTTAATAATCTTATTTTTTTGGGTCAACGTTAGTAATCTAAAATATTAGTAATTATACATTTAACATAGTGTATTTATATTAACTCTATGGTACTCATTCTGCAGTAGGATTGATGGGAGCAATATGTCTGGAAGAATTCCTGATTTTATTGGAAACTGGACCAGTATTACCAGACTGTGAGTGTGATTCATACTTACCATTTCAAACTTTCTTAACATAACTTAAAATTCCCATCAAATGGATGTGAAAATTCTGACAAAATTATCAAAGAACCTTACCATGTTTGTTGCAGTGACATGCAAGGCGCGTCATTCGAGGGTCCGATTCCTGGAATAATATCCAATTTGCAAAACTTGACAAGCTTGTAAGCCCAATTCTTTTTCTTAAGAAAAGAAAACAGGTTCCAAAATTGTGTCTTTCTATGATTAGAATAAAAAATTTGAAAAATTTAATTTTTGTTGTCAGGAGGATATCTGATCTGAAGGGACCAAGCTCGAGGATTCCCAATTTGGAAGGCAAGAACATGCAAGAACTGTGAGTATTGTTTATTCATATTATTATTTGGAGGGAAAATGCAGCAGGCTAATTTTTTGATTTTGTTTGATGCAGGATATTGAAAAATTGCTCAATTATTGGTCAAATTCCACCATACTTTGGAGACATGCCTAATTTAAAGCTTCTGTAAGCTAGCTCCCCCTCCCCCCTCCCCCCCCCCCCCCCCCCCCCCTCTCTCTCTGTCTCTCTCTCTCTCTCCAAGTTTATATCTGAAATATTTGTTTGCAGAGATCTCAGTTTCAACATGTTAAATGGACAAATCCCGGTCAGGCTTCAAAGCGCTTCAAGAATGCAGTTCTTGTATGTATCTTACACATAATTTCTAATCAATACCAGCATGATTTTCTTTTCTAAATTCTTTATTTTTTTCCTCTCCGAGCAATTTATTGTCTTTTACAGTTAACTGTTTGATGAAGAATCCAAACTTTCTTGTTTTTCCGTTGTAGGTTTTTGTCTCACAACTCACTAACCGGAGATGTACCTGGTTGGATCTTGAGTAGCAGACAGAATATGTGAGAATTTATTAAATCTTAGCAATTTAAAATGATTTTTAAATTGCACCTCGATGTCGACTCATCACATCCTGGGGTTATTTGATATTAAACCGTTCTATTCCTTCAATTATGTAGAGATCTATCATACAACAATTTCACCGGAACCCCTTCAGCTGGCTGTCAAGTCTCCAGTGTGTAAGTTTTTCTATGAAATTTATTTACTTTAGCTGAATCTTTCACCAATAGCTACTCAAAATTTTTCTTTTAATCTTTGCAGAAATTTACTTGCTAGCCATTCCGCTTCAGTAGGTGAAAGGTGAGTTCCTCTAAATCCTTATCAAGTATTTTAGCTCTTATTTAAACATTGCTATTACACCCCTCCTGGTTTAAAATATTACAAAGGGTATTTTAGTCATAATAATGTCAGCTACGGCAAATTGGGGAGTTCACTAAACATTTCGTGACATCGCCATTTTCTGTTAAAAATCTTCAAATTTGTTGAATGGTAAAACCTTGGAGGGGAGGTCAATGTAATTAGGAAAGATATAGGGGGTCTGAGTGTAATTAAGCTTACTATACTTTTCTTTCTCATATATCTTACACTCTTTGTTTTGATAGGGTCGGTTGGTGTTTGAGGCCAGGCCTAGCCTGCCCAGGAAGTGCAAATCGTAAGGCCTTTCACGACTATAAAGTTATCTTTTCATTTTGTTTTCGTTTTTGGTAAACGTGTCATTTTCAGTGAGACATGTATACTCATGGTCATTTCATATGCAGATCATACTTTGTACATAAATTGTGGAGGAGGAAGCATGAGACATGAAGGACATGAATATGTAGAGAACTCGAGTGATCAAGGTCCAGCACACTTTCAAACGAATGATAATAGATGGGCATATAGCAGCATGGGAATGTACATGGCAAATGACCAGGGAAAATATATTGCAGCAAACGATACTGAGATGAATTCACCTGGTGCACAATTTTACCAAACTGCCCGTCTTGCCCCTACTTCACTCAAGTATTATGGAGTTTGCATGCGCCAAGGCAGCTATAAAGTTCGTCTTCATTTTGCTGAAATAATGTATTCGGATAACAACACCTTTGGCGACATTGGAAGGAGGATATTTGATGTTGCTATCCAAGTAAGTGGATTCTTGATTTTTCAAGATTTATCAAACTTTTTTTATGTTAAATTACATCTAAACCCCCTCACATTTGATTGTATTTACATATAGACCCGCTATAGTTTGAGAAATTAAATGCAGACCCCGTTAGCGCAGGATACCATAACAGACGTAGTAAAAGTACCGTATAACCTTAGTTAGAATATTATGTATTTGTAGATGTTAACAAAACATTATTTAAATTACATTTCATATATATATTAAGTACATATTTAGATTTCTCTAATTATTTTGTAAATATATACATTAATATAAATTATAAATTACTTAAATTTAGGTCTTTGTAGAAATTTATTATTAGTTTCTACGAGTGAATAAAAATTAACAATATAAAAGGTACAAAAATGAAATAGTTTACTTTAAACCCCCTCTGAAAGGAAATACGATACATTTCAGCCCCCAAGGTCAATTTCGGAGCATTACAAGATAAGTTTAATTGAAAATGTTAAAAACCATCACAAAATTAATGTTGAGGTGGCTCTATAGGTAATTTCTCCAACCACTGGAGGTCTATGTGTATATATATCAAATATGAGGGGTTTAAATGTAATTAATCCATTTTGATGTTGGGCAAATCTACCCAGCCCAAGGACTGTCTTGAGGTATGTTTCACAGACAGCGGTAGAGATAGCCTTTTTTATTTTTTTATAAAAACAAATAATCTTGCATCTAAATAAGAACTTCTGCCTCAATCTGTGGTTTGGTTATATTCCCTATATCATTTGAATTTCTTTTGCAGGGAAATGTGGTTTTATCAGACTTTGATATTGCTAAGGAAGCTAATGGTGTTAGAAGAGGCATCTTTAGGGAGTTTAATGCCCAAGTAAATGGTAGCACTCTTGAGATCCACTTGTACTGGACCGGAAAGGGGACAACGGCCATTCCCGATAGAGGTGTATATGGACCCTTGATATCTGCAATTGCTATCACACCAAGTAAGTATCATCAGAACTAATTTCATATTATATTATTCTTTTATCTTTGAACTTTTTTTTTTAGTTCCTTTCTAACTGCCTACTCATGAGATTTTCTTTCTTTGTAGACTTTGATGTCAGTACAGGGCTATCTGCCGGCGCTATTGCTGGTATTGTTGTTTCTTCAATCGTGGCCGTGTTGTTGGTTTTACTTGTTCTCTGGAAGAAAGGGTACCTAGGAGGAAAAGAAGAAAATGGTAAGTTATTTTCATTTCTTGTGTTTGAAATGCGAAAAGTATGTAACTGTTTATACTTTTTGTTGATGAACTAATTTTTCTGTGTTATCTTTCTGATACAGAACTTAAAGGACTTGATCTACAAACGGGTTATTTCACTCTAAGACAGATCAAATCTGCTACAAATAACTTCGATAGTGCTAATAAGATTGGTGAAGGAGGATTTGGGCCTGTCTACAAGGTAAGTAAAATAATGTTTTTTCTTTTTTTAATCTGTAAGCTCATTCAACTTAATAATTTTAAGGAATAATTACGAGGTTTGGGGTTTTTTTTGGAAAACACCCTGAGACCTTGAAAATTACAAGAAACACCGTTGGTCCGTGATTTTCCATTAGTTTGGGGTGTCTTTCATATTCAAAGGGAAAACCTCAGGGCTTAGGGTGTTTTTCATAATTTTCAAGCTTTGAGGGTGTTTTCCGTAAATGGTCCAAACCTCTGGGGTTATTTGTAATGGACCCTAATTTTAATGAAGTTAGGAAAAACAAGCATTTTTCTGATTTTTCTTTTTCCTTTTGTTTGTTTCGTGAAGGGTGTTCTAGCAGATGGTACAGTAATTGCGGTTAAGCAGCTATCCTCTAAGTCAAAACAAGGAAACCGAGAATTTGTGACCGAGATAGGAATGATATCTGCTCTACAACATCCTCATCTTGTCAAGCTCTTCGGCTGTTGTATAGACGGAAAAGAATTGCTCCTAATATATGAGTACTTGGAGAACAATTCTCTTGCTAGAGCACTATTTGGTAAAATTATTTTGCCTATCAAATGTACTTCTTCAAATCGGTTATTATTATTCTCGTTTGTTTCTTATTTCAAACTTTTCTTTGCTTTAGGTAAGGACGATCAGAGATTAAACCTCGATTGGCCCACAAGAAAGAAGATATGCATAGGAATAGCAAGAGGTCTTGCTTATCTCCATGAAGAATCAAGGTTGAAAATTGTCCACAGAGATATAAAAGCTACTAATGTTCTTCTGGATAAAGATCTAAATGCTAAGATATCCGACTTTGGTTTGGCTAAGCTTGATGAAGAAGAGAACACGCATATTAGCACAAGGATTGCTGGAACTATGTAAGCTCACTTTCAATAAGATGAAAATGTTTCTGGATTTCCTTTTTTATGTATATATAATTTTAATGATTCTTGTTTTCAGAGGTTACATGGCTCCTGAGTACGCTATGAGGGGTTATTTGACTGACAAAGCAGATGTCTATAGTTTCGGAATTGTTGCACTGGAAATAGTCAGCGGCAAAAGTAACACAAATTACCGGCCGAAAGAGGAGTTCGTCTACCTTCTTGATTGGGTAAACTTCTTTTCTTCATTCAATTTAGAGAGGGTTTTGTAACCAAAAAATAGAAAATTTAGAGTGTTTGGCTAAGGTTATATTTAATAGCTTTTTAAGCTCCTAGAGCTTATTAGATGCCTTGGAACTTATAAGCTCAGACATCTTATTTAAAAAATGAGTTTGGATAAAATAAGATCCAATAGCTTATCAGATGTTTGGTAGCTTATTTATAACTGTATTTGGTTAAAAAAATAAGGGCTTATAAGTTCTCTTTAGTAAAATAATAATGAAAATAAAATAGTAAAATTAATTTCATACAATTAACTATATTGTGAGATGATAGAATGTAATATGGAGAGAAAATTAGGAATATTCAAGTCATAAAACTTATAAGCTGTTTTATAACTCCGAGCTTATAAGCTCCACCCTCTTATTATCTTTGTTTTCCTCATTCCATGCTTCTAATATTCTAATACTTATATAACAATGTGAAGGCTTATGTCCTACAAGAGCAAGGAAATCTTTTGGACCTCGTGGACCCCATTCTTGGGTCGTCCTACTCGAAAAAGGAGGCAATGGGCATGTTAAATTTGGCACTCTTATGTGCTAACCCGTCCCCGACTCTTAGACCTTCCATGTCTCAAGCCGTGAGCATGCTCGATGGCAAAATCCCGATTCAAGCTCCACTCGTCAAACGTGGCATGATGAATGATGAGATGAGATTCAAAGCAATTGAGATGCTCTCACAAGACAGCCAAACACATGTTCCGATTTTCTCTCAGGAGAGCAGAGAACAAAGAGGTGTTTCCATGGATGGACCTTGGATTGATTCTTCTGTCTCGCTCTCCAGTAAAGATGATCATTCTTCTACAAATAGGCTTCTTGATACTGATGTGTGAATTTGCTGATCTGAATGTTGTACAGATTTTGCGAGTCGATTTTTTATTTTTTATTTTCAATTATAAATGTCATGGTAGCTATTTTCTTGAAAGTGTTTGGTACATTTTTAGATTGTCAAGGTAGGTGTCTGTCATTCGAAAGCAAGAGAGGTGCATTTTGTAATTTTCACACTCCAGAGGGGTTCAGATGTAATTCACCTAATTTTTATAATTTATCATAAATTGAAGGAAAAATCAGTCACTTTTATTAATTTCAGCTATGTGTAATAGAGATACTACATCCTGGCAAAACCGGTGCCTCCATGTTCGAGTTCTTTCACTGTGTTTTTGAACATCTCCATCTGCAAAATTATTTAAATACTTATCTCTTGATCTTTTATGAAGCAGAATTAGTTGTTCAGAGTAGTTGAAAGTGAGAAAAATAGAAATGTAAATAAAATACAGGCAATCGACACACTTACTTTCAGCGAACGATAGACCTCCCGTTTCCAGTTTCTCGATTTATATTCCATGGCTGCAAATAAGATGGTAACCAGAACCATGTTTACCGACCATACATGAATATCCTCGTAAAAACTTTAAAAAATAAAGTTGAAAAATAGAAAGAACCTTTACGAATGGCTTCTTGCAAAAGGGTCGACTCCATTGAATGAGTAGCATGAACAATTCCAGCTGCAACTGCTGCTTCACCATTGTATCGTTTTCTACGGGTAAACATATCATAAGTTTTCATCACATTTAATAACATTTTAAATCAAAGGTGTAAGTTTAAAGATATTATGTTTTGAGTGATAAATACCCTGTCAATACTGCTGCTTGGAAAGTTGGCAGGGGCAATTTAGAACGAAGCAGAGCCATGTTTCCTGGAGTTGGTGGTAATCCCAAGTCAACCTACACGGGTATAAATTGTAATTCATAATATGAAAATCAGCATAGATACATCTGCTTGAAGAGCTACAATTGGATGAGAGAACTATGTATGGATTCTTGTTACCTCGTTCATGAAGATTGAACCACGAGCAGAGATCATAAGCCAGTAATCATGAGCCAATGCCAGCATACATCCCGCTCCAACAGCGTGACCTCTATAAATACAAAGATTAGTTTGAGTTTATTGCAAAAAATTGAAGTAGTTTATTAAGTCGTGGAAAGTATTCCGATTAATTTCCAAGTTAAGTTCACCTTATAACTGCAATAGTTGGGATACAAAATGTCAAGAACTTGCTCGCAAGCCTTTGAAAGTCGGCCACATATTCCTGCTCGTCAGTCATCACCATCAGAGAGAGAGAGAGAAACAAATCCTAACAAATATCAAAGTATTGGATAAAAACTGAAAAGTTCTCACATAGGCTCTTTGTTTATTGCATTTCCTCAAGTAATTGATATCCATTCCATTTGAAAAGAATTTTCCCTGCATTCAACGAACAATTGATCATATAATTACTATATATACACATATAGAGACGGACAAAACTTATGAATGTAATTTACCTCATTGGTTGTGATCAGAGCACATGCATGCTTATCCTTAAGTACCTGATCAAGCAGCTCATCGATCAAGTGTATCGTCGTGGGGGGCAATCTAAGACAATGGAGAATACAATCCATGAGATAGAAGTAACATTAGTCTTATAGACATTAAATCAAACATCTTGAGCTCAGTACCTATGATGAAAATCTCCCTTTAGATTTAGAATGTAGATTCCTCCTTCAACGCTTTTCAGTTTGCAAAAGTTGTCCTCTTGGTGTAAGTTGTTTGCTTCTACTGCACCCCACATTGCAAACAAATGTTCCATCGTGCTTCTTTCTACTTTCAACTCAAACTTATTCATCTCAGAGACATATATACATATATATTTGGTTTAGCTTCATCGATCTGTTTGTGTTTTAGGTGTAGAAACTGGCAAACTGCAATTCTTGATATGGTATTGCAAGAAACACCAAAAAGAAAAGCCTTGTTCGAGGCATTAGTATCTTTTCTGAAAATGACCCAATTATTCTTGATGAAAACGTCATTGGGGACTCCAAAACTGTGGTGAAAAGGCAGTCGAAAGAAGCATCAAAAGCTTGTAGCAACTAACAACATGAACTCAGCTTGCAGGATTCTACTTTGCACTGATCTATTTCAAAAGCTAGTGCCCACGCAACAACATATAATTAAAATATTAAATTAATCAACAATTTAGGCACGTTAGAGTTTGGTTCTATACCAAATAAACAAAAACATAAAGACTAATCTGATGTTCTGGAAATTTGATTCTTGCATGTTTTGGTACAATTCCCTTATACATTCAAAACTCACATTGAATCGAACCACAATACATCGTAGATAATATAATACACTGTCATTTTGGCTCATAATGTAACAAATAATATGATAGACACGTAAAAATTACAATGCAGTCAAATTACAAGTGTTCTCCATAATTTTCATTTGATTAGCAAAGCTTCATATAGAATGACAGATCTATGGTGATTGCCAAAGCAGCTCCACAACTTAATCACCAATAATGATAGTCTCGTATAGATTAAACTAGAAGATCAATACATGAGTAGGAGAAATTAAGCAGCAGCAGCAGCAGCACCACATCATGAAAATCCACCAAAAATCAGCCCACCGTGCATTTAGAAGAACCATGTCGAAGTGGAAACCATAATTTGACGGATACAGAGTTTAGAAAAAACCAACAATCTTTTCACATTCTTGTCTGCATCCGTTTTTCCACCATTAAGTGGCATCTCAACTCTATTATCTGCGAGATAATGAGTTTAAACTTAGATGTATTCTTTTAAGGGTCAATAAAAAATAACCCCCTGATGTTTGCACTATTTACGAAAAACACCCTGAGTTTGGCCGATGGGTAATGAAAAGGTGTTTTTTTTTTTTTTTTTTTGGGGGTGGGGGTTTGTAATTATTCCTTCTTTTAAAATAACTGTTGTAAATTGCAGTCTACTGTCTACCTGGCTTTTGAGCCTCCAAGAGTAAGCTCAAGGTCTTCTTCACCACACTCCTCGTGAATCATCTCCCCTGCCCAAGGCTTTACAAAACCCATCATATTGCTTCCAAATGCAAACTCATTTGGAATCACTCGAGCCATTGGAATATCTGCAGTTTGCTCCGCAACAGCAGGAGAACAAGTCCCGCTTTGCCCAGGAGTGCACATGAGAGAACCACCTGATCCAGAGGTTAAATTTTCCACTCCAAAGAAAAACGGGTTCGAAGAAACGAGGCTAAAATTTTGAGAAGTTGGAAAAGCAAAATCAGGAAGGATCTTCTGGCGGCCAGGGCTAGGAGGCGTGGACAGTGGAAGGAAGGGATGCGGGCCCCACCCCGGACGATAAAAAGATTTTTCCACACGTGGGGTCCCGGCAGTTGGGGAGCTCATGGGAGGGGTTACAGGAGCACTAATGGAGCCACCACACATATAGTGATGCATAAAACTTGATGATGATGATGATGTTGTTGATGATGATGAAGATGAGAGGTTTCTGAGCCAGGGTATAAGGGAATTGCCATCTGTAATAATGGAGGGAGCATACGAGGAAGAAACTGGGTTTGGATTGTAGGAGGTGTGCGGACTTGCTGATGCAGATACAGATGTACCCATCATATCCATGTTTTCCACTGGTCTTGATCCCTATACAATTACAAGAGAATTAGATGGATGGAATACAAAGCATGCCTTTTAACATGTGTGAATTATATTACATCTGAATTCTCATTTTTCTTGCATTTGCTAATTCCACAAGTTTTATCCTAGTTTTCCATGAATTTTATTATTTACTACTAATTTTGTCTAGGCTTTTACCAGCACTGCACCAGGTACTGATGTTTACTGTAGTACAGGTAAAAGAAATACTTCGCTTGAACATCTGCAGCAGAGTTACCTTGCACAATCTGCTGGAGTTAGGGAGTATATATTCCAAACAAACAGAGTCATCAGTTAACTGAGGTGATCATTTAAGACTACCAGCAGAAAAATTAAGAACATGTCTACTTCGTATGATCAAGGAGGACTAGATTAATAAGAATTTTTCCACGCCCAGGATTTTGCTTGGCCTGGGATTATGTTGGATAAAAGTTGGTTTAACCAGGCCATTCCTCACATCCCATCATTAATCAAACTACTCATCTATCCCATCTCATGCCAACCCGTAAAGTAAACTTGTCTTAAAAGATTAATGAAATATCTCAACCTAACATCTATAGAAGCCGCCCGTCACCTCATTTTACAATAAAAATTTGCTCTTCATTATCGTTAGGTATACTCAAATAATTATCACTAATTTCAAGGAAGAAATTGTATTTAAGAACTGATCCCAAAACACTTCTCTTTCCCCAAAATATTATAGAAAAATATAATAATCATTTTATATTAATACATTTGAAATATTGAATAAATATACAATGTTCACACACAAAGCCATGTGCTGTTGGCCCATTGCAGTTATTTACGGAGTCCAACTTCTCAGTATTGTGACATGGCCCCATTCATGATGGGTGGTCGATGATGAAAGCTGACACAGGGACCAAACAAACTACCCTACATTGCTTTCCCAAGCGCAAATAAGAACATGAAAAAGCAAAAGGGAATGCCAGAATTGAAGAAAGTTTCACGAGAGTCAGTTGGGTAATAACTGAACAAAAGACTGAAAAAAAAGCGGCCTGACCCCAAAATGATAAAAGTAAAGACCTAAACCAGAAAGATTGATAAAATCAGTCCAAGAAAAACTCAGAAACATGATGAAAAGGTCCACATTTTCTCCAGAGTCCAGATATGCCAACTGGGATTTTTTTTCACCTTTTTTTTAATGCTTTAAATGGAAATCCCACAAAGTTTAGGCCAATTTTATCTCATTAATTCAGATAATCAATTCTAAATAGTGTTATGTTTTATCTAAAACGAAATTATTGAGAATCACGTATTCAGAAGCACTGACTACCAGAAACTTAACAACTAATCTTAAAATTGCATATAAGAATAAAACCAGGGAATGACGCATCACAGCATAACCAAAATGAAATTGAGTAGGTAAAGAAGGGCAAAAATTGTTCGTCGCAAAGTTAGTAAAGGGCAAAAAAGGTAGACGAAAATCACCTTGCGATAGGTGGTGCCGTCGGGCTCAACGGTCCAACCGGCCTCGTGGCAGAGGGCCTTAAGCACGTCATTGTTGTTGCTATGCTTGCTGAGCTTGTAATTGCCGTTGAGGCGGAGTCCGGTGAATATCCTGGCGGCGACGGCCCTCCGGCGCCTCTCCCGTCGCTTGTTGTTCTCCCTCTCCTTCCACGTCGGCATGCGCGCCTCCCCTGTCATCCTCGTTACTCCACCCCTCGACGGCACTCCCCCTTGACGATTATAGGAACCGAAAAGCAGATGCGATATAGTAATGCAGATGCTTATTTCACCATTGATGTGAAAACTGAAAACGCCAGTGAGAAACGAAAGAGGAAGACGCAGTACAGATTGAAAAATAGGGATTTGAGTAAGCTAGAACAGCAGTAGCAGAAGAGCAGGTGGGCTACTAGTCTAGGATGTAGGAGGAATACCTGTTCTCTCTGCCTCTGCTCATCATGTGATTAGCTTTACTGACTAGTGATCTTTGAGGCGTGGGAAACTCTCACTGCTTTATTTTCATTTAAATAAAGTTGAGTTGTGTTTCTACTTTCTTGATTCGGAAAAAAATAAAAATAAAATCCTTTTGTTCTTAACCCATTTATAAGGATGGAGCATTACTTGTAAACCTCTCTCTAGTAACGTCAGCTGCATTTTCAGGAAAATTTGAGACTTCTAATTAAGCTAGCATAGCGTCGAACCGCTAAACTACGTTACTTGGTGGTGGGTTTGGGAAATTAAGAAGGAAAAAATACTATAAAATCCCTAAAATAAATTTTTGTATCATAAATATTTGAAAATATTTTCATTCTAAAAATTTCAATCCATTAAGTTTTCAAGAATTAATTTTTTAACTAAATGATTCCTAAGTGTATCTGGATTTAGAAATTTATTAAATTGATTTTTTTCTCTTTAACATTTTTCAAAAAAAAAATGTAACTCATAATTTTATATTGTTTTGAAAATTTTAAGATATACATATATTTGAATAATATCAAAATTAAATAAAACTTATACTAAAAGATAAGTTTAACTACTTAACTTCCTTAAAAAGAGCTATGAGTAATTGACATAAATAAATAAAATTCATCCATAATTGAGTATAAGAACTTTAAGAAATGTTTGTCAAGAAAATAAGTCAAAATTATTGATTATATTGAAAGTGAGTCTTGAAAATACTAATGTCATTGGTAGATAAATGTTTTATATTTTAGTGATCTGACTCGTATAAATGAAATTTAAAAGAATATATTGAAAGTTACTCAATTGGTTAGTTTTTATTTTTTTTGGTGGAAACTCAATTGGTTAGTTAGTTACAATAGTATATAGATAATAGTTTAGTGATTCTCCAGTGGCCCATGTGCTGCAGCAGATGAACTGATTCAAGTTACCTCACCAGATTCGACAAGATTGTTTCTTCAATTACGGCTTTACCACCTTTTAGAACAAGACTTGGTTGTTTCCAATTCAAGAAAATTTTGAACATTGGATTTGGACTTTACATATTGTATAATAATTAAAATAGTGTCATATGTTATAACGTCAATCTGTCCAAATTACTTTATCATACCTAAAGAATTGAGAAATTATTATACAGAAAAACCAAGCACATAATGTGTGTGATTTTCTCTCAAGGTTCTCTAACAACAGTTAAAAGTGCAAGGTTGGTTTGTTTATGTAATTTCCTAAATCTCATAGTATGTTTATGTAATTAAATCCAAAAATAAACGGGATTGTTACATGTACTTCAACCTTAGTTACTTGCATTGTATTACTACTCTAAAAAAATTTGGTGCTCTTAGTCTTCAGAAGTTCTGTGCTTCTCAAATCAAATCTATTCAAGAGATCACGATTCATGCAACTGTAATAACTGGGACCAAAAACAGAACATAAAAAACAAGATCTACGAACTGAAACCTAACAATTCAATTCTTTCTGGTAATTATTCAACCCTTGCCATTGCAAGAATCGAACTAGACCTCCACACTGAAGTAATATTTGGTGGCCATTAGGCCAAACCCTAATGGTAACTTTTAGTTGGGACGAAACATTTCACAAACCCTGAAAAGATTTTACACGAAATTACAAATTTTCTAACAGATAAAACTAACTGAAATTTGTAAGTGCATCTTTTGTCAATTCCATGTAATCAAAGGATATAAAACTGAAACTACCTTAGTATGCTTATGCTTGTATATTGGATTCTTGGCAATCAATCAATCCTCATGACACAGTTCGACTAAGATTTATCATCTCCTTCAATAATCGACTAACAGCACTGTTAATTTCATCAGGCACTACCAACTTTTCTGGAAACGACTCCATGGCATACATGACGAGGATCCTCGATATCTTACTCAAATGTAACTTGTTCAAATTTCGAACTGTCTTATTTGCAAATCTGCATGAAGCTTTTAGTGTGCACATTTTGCAAACCTGAAATAAGAATGTAGTTGTAAAATATCATTTAATCTTTTGAAGGTTAACATTAAAACAAGGGTGAGTTACATTTACCTACCCCTCCACTTTGGTGGAATTACAAAATATTACCTCAGTTTTCATTTGTTACCAAAAAAAAAAAAAAAAAAACATAAGGTTTCGTTATTCATGTAAATTTTTGAAAATTGTGGCAAAGAGAGGTTTTCACCAACATGGATTAGTCTTTAAACCGCATTGGCTGCAGGAGACAAGAAACATAACCAAAATGCAACGAAGGTTTTACATTAATAATGAAACCTGAAGCGGGTTTTGTAATATACGAACACTGAGGGAGTATTATGTAATTTTGTCAATCCTCAGGGTTGGTAAATGTAATTTGCCCTTAAAAAAATTGGGGTAGAAATATTTGACTTGTCCAAGGAACTTGCCTTATGTTCATCAATTTGAAAGAATCTGCGCATATGCTTAGCAGCATGGACGCTTTTATCCCCGAGAGATGGACAACCAAAAAGAGCTATCTTTTTCATATCACTAGCAGACAGCCATCTGAAATAAACCCATTCACAAGAAGAGAGAACTTATGAGGGCGAAATGGGAACAGAAAGATACAATAAGAGAATACAAATATCCTTTCCCACAAGAAAATGACCATACATCTATTGCGACTAACTGCACTCTTTAACATAGAGTTTCATTAAATTTTTTCAATCATATCTTGAAAGAACCTCGGAGCAGTCAACACAACTCTGGCTTCTTATGTTTATTCATAAAAAAGAAAAGAGAGATAATTACACTCACATACCCCGAGGTTTGGCTTAATTATGAAAACATACCCTGAGGTTTAGAAAATTACAGAAACATACCCTAAACTCTAACTGCCGTTAGAGAACCTTAATGAAAAAAAGATGTTCTTGGTTTTTCTGGTAATGAAAATAAAAATTAGTCTTTATCAAACAGATGTCCTCGAAATCCATCCAACCACTAAATGGATGTAATGAAAATTCTTTGACAAGGTATGTTCCATAACTTCCCAAACCTGAGGGTATGTGTGTGTAATTATGCCAGACCTCAGGGTATGTGAGTGTAATTATCCTACGTAAAATTGCCTAACAAATACTTCACATTGTTCCATAGTCCGTATAGGATAAGTGTCAAAAGATCAAATCAATTGTCCTCGCATTTAACCTTATAGCTCAAATACAACTCCACAAATCCAGTAACTTCAATCAAGTGGATAGCACCACAGATGGCACTTTGTTCCAAGACTTTCATGCCTAACAAACACTTCATCATGACAGTAATTTGAGCATCCATAGTTCAATCAATCATAAAACAGAAATAAGAATACATATAAATATACAACACTACTGCATCAAAACCAACCAAATAACATCATTGCATGTATTACTACATAACAAACTAACTTAGTAAAATATGCATTCTTGATTTTCTTACTTGGCAATCTCCTGATGATCTCTACCAAAGTTCACGGCTGCTGACTTCAGATATTCACGGGCATAACTGACCTGAAAACAAGTCACATCAAATTTATTTTTGTTCACAAAACTCGCGTTCTGGAAGTATCCTTCACAATACAAATGGTGGGCAAACATTTTCATATCAGGAGAAAGCTCTTTGTGAACCATAGGATCCTCATTTCCAAAATCAGTTGGCTGTAAAACCGCTTTATCAGAAAACAACTCCCACAAACTTCTATTTGGCACTATTTTCGGTACAGAGTCGCGTTTTCCAGATTGTTGCTTCAAAGGTGTTCCCTTTTCGCAATCCTTGCTCAAACTCCTAACTTCTTCCTCCAAATTTCTCAGTTTATCTTCCAAATTTGTATGTTCTCCGTTGTCTTCTGCTTGAACATCGCTGTTATCAGCCCTTTCTGAAAGCCCAACAGCTTCTTTGAAGAAAACACTCAATGGTTCTCTAGAGTTGTGGCTCTTACCCTCGGATTTCTTCACAAATTGAAGAGAAAGCGAAAAGGGTCTCCAGTGTATTGCAGATGAAGACAGAAAATCGGAAGAATTTGATGAAATTAAAGAGGGTTGAATAGGGTTCTTGTGGCAATTCAAGGGGGTTTGGGGTTTGAGAATAGCTCGGAGATGGCGATTGCGGATGGTTTTAATAAAAATCATTTCAGGGATTTTAAAAATAAATAAATTAAGAAAGCTCCGTATTCTTAAATAGGCGGAATTCCTGTAGCCGAGTCCGCCATTGCAGATTTGCAGTGCTTAGAAGTTGAGGGTTTAGGGGCGGGGTGGGGGTGGATCATCGGGGTTTTGGAAAGAGCTGACGATTAATGGTATAAGCGCTAATATCTGCAGTTTGTCAATTTATGAAAGCCACGAGTAAATTTCAAGTTGATATTATATGCTAAATTGCTAATAATAAGGGATAGTTAGGGAATTTCTTCTATGTACACGTGTATTAGAGCCGGGTATATTCATAGAAGAATCATATGGAATAGTTAAACTTACACACCCTCGATTTAGGGATAAATACAATAATATCTCTCGATATTGAAAATTATACATAGACCTCCTATCCCATAAATTTTTTGTTATTGTGTTTGCTATACGTAAAATGAGCAAAGTGATTTGTCAAGTTAATAAAATATTAGCGTCTACTTGAAAATAAAAAAATGATTAATGGCATAACATAAGTTTTAGACGGAGCCATAATTGAGGGAGTGTTTCTATAATTTTTAATAGTTGATGGGATCTTACTGTATTTTCTCCTAGGTTGAGGGGCGTAAATGCAATTATCCCTAATAATAATTGGAGAAAACTGTGCTTAGGGCACAAAGGAATTAAAAATTATTATAACAAAAAAAACAACTTTTAGATATTCAGAGGAAGAGATTAGATATAATCAAAACTAAGAATAAAGGACTGGGAAGTTTAAAAATTATTAAAGAGACAATAAGTTTTATATATTTAGTGATAATGAAATTAATTAACTTATAAAAGTATTGAACTCTTAGCTAGGTAATAAGCAAATAGAACTCTTTTTAATGTTATTTCAGGAAGCGAGGACTAGTTACTGTTATCGTCGGTGGATATCCTAATCCAGAAAAAGAAAAATGAGATAAATACCGATAACCCTAGTGTAGCCACTTTTCGAGGAAATATCCCCTAATGTTTTGTTCAAGTTTTTTCATGGTCACCATGGCCCAGTAATATTTCCCATCAGACCCATACTATCAAATCCAACAGTTAGTGGCGGAGCTACATGCAAGTGAGGGTGTGCACGTGCACCCCTCGCTATAAAATTATTCAATGAATATAGTGTATTTTATAACATTACATTAATATATAGTGTATTTTTACTTTGGTATTCCCCAAAATTTTTATTGGTATATATTTTGAGTCAAGTACATTTCCCGACCTTTAAGTCCTGACTCCGCCACTGCAAACCGTCACCATAATCGAAACTACAATGGCCCATTAGGAGACTTGCTTGTGTCCCAAAATATAAAACATTTTAGTAGCTCAATGACTAGGCAATTATGATATTTACAATATTCTATGGAAACATTTAAATTTATGTAAGATATATTTGTATTCTTATGAATATTGTACGATGTCAATTGTCAGCATAAAAGTTCTTGATATCCGACTAATATTGTCATGTAGTGGTTAATCCAATAAAATCAAATAAACCCTTAATGAATTTAAGGAGTAATATTTGGTGGCTAATAGACCAAATCTCAATAATTACTTACTTTTCCAATTGAAACTAAATTATCTTGTTTTATAGATGAAGAATATTCTGCTTAAATTTTTTTATATACCAACTTATTTTTTAAATTCTCGATAAAATTATCCACTACAAACCTTATAAAATTCCTATTTCATAATTTCAATCTCTATTTTAAAAAAACTACCATATTATATCAGACACCTCTCTCTAGTATTAAATATTGAAAAAAATTCGTGTTGGATAACCTTCTACCTTCATGGTGAATAGAAGCTTTAGGTTTTGATGATTGTATTTTTTCTTGAAGCAATCAAAATTGGACAAAGAAAACATAGAAATTAAGGACATGGACACGTGCCTCAGGTGGTCACGTGCCCATAGGTGTCCTAGCAATATCAAAACCCTCTCAAATGCCTAAAAGTTCCCTAATTGCTGAAGAGTGGCGGGAAATCAAGAGCCCTTTTGAGAGGGAAAACCAAAGGTAGAAGAACCTTCCCTATTCTCCGGCCCCGTCCGGCGGATCCGACCCGTTTCTATCAAGCTAGGAATGATGGCCGATATCGAAACCGTAGGTATTCTTGACGAGATTCAGTCCGTCGTCTCCGATAAACTTCAAGTGGTAAGCCGTCTCGTTATCAATCTGTTCGGAAGACTTGATTTTGCTGGATTCTTTTAATATGAATCAGTTCGGCTTTATAAGTTTTAATTTCTCATGCCAACAAGAAAAGAGTTGAATTTATAGGGGCATGTAGCTGAAAATTGGCTAAATTACTAAAGCCCGTTCCTTTTTAGCAGTTTTCTGGCTATTGAGCATGTTGCACGTTGTCTGTGTTTCTTTGTTCAGGTTTCTTATAAATGGCTAAGTCGAAATTTCTTGGTTTCCTCCAATTCAGCAAAGAGGTAACAGAGTTTAAATGTGAATTAATTTTGCCATCTTTATGTACATTGTGTTTTTTTTGTGTTTGATATGCTGAAGTGATTTTTATGTATGGATTTTTGGCTGTAGGCTGCTAGAAGAGTTTGTGGCCAAGTATGGAAATGGATTAGAAGTGATTTACTCTTTATCTGGCTGGTTGAAGAACAACCCGTCCACTTACCATATAAGGCTTGTGCCCCAACTTAAGCTTTCAGGTGATTTGTCTGTCTGGAATTGTTTGCTTTCTTTTTGAATTTTCCCTTTAGTCCCTGTTGCGTCTTTCGTATTTTATTGCATTCAGTCACATGTTAATAATTTGTATCTCAGTTTGGTCAATGGGAAGGTTCGAAAGTCCATGCGTTTGTGCGAATACGTTGTTTCAATTTGGTAATTTGGATTCACAAAAGTCGAAGCTGTAGGTTTAAGCAATAAGTTGGATCAGTTTGATCTAGTGAAAAATTAGATTTTTTCTCAGCAAGCATATGATTTAACTTTATGTGTTGCAGCAGGTCTAGTGAACTTTAAATCTCTTTGGTGTTTGTCAGCTAGTGCTAGATGAATGATATGTAGACGTTTTCATTTGAGTATTGTCCATTTCGGAGTTGTTGCATCTTGTTTCTAAATGATGGCTATCATCTCTACTCATTGAAGTGGATAGCAATCTTGACTTTGTTGAGTATTCCACTTATGAGCACTGTATTCCCCTTTTCTTTATTTTCTGTTTTGGTCAAGCATTATTCTCTAAGCAAAGGAGGGAACATCGTCCATTTGGACTTTTCTTTTTCCGGTAACAATTTGGACATTATTCTTTTTTTTTCTGTGTTTGGAGCCTTACAACATTCTAAAAGTTTGTATATTTCTTGGGATTAATACAGTTACTTCATTCAGTTTAAACTTCAAACTAATAATGTTGGAGTTAAATAAGGATGATTTGCGCTTGGTGACATTTTTTTTCCTGGTTCAGATGCAAAGCAAGAATTCGATGGGAATTGCTCTATTCAAGTCTACAGTGTACAAGCCTGCCTTCCTAAGGATCCAGCAACTCTTTCAAATCATGAGTTTGTCCAGGCTGAAGGTCTCTTTAAGCAGCCAAGGACAGTTGATAATTGTTTGCTAGATAACAGGTCCAATACCTGTCCCAGTTCCATACTTTCTATTTTGAGCAATTAAGGTTATTTCTGTTGGTTGTTCAAAGCTTTGCTCTCTTTCTCAATGATTAGGCATATTTATATTACCTACCTTACCACTATAATTTAAATTGACTTGCTGATAGGTTTTGTGGAGTTTCTAATTCATTCGTTAAGCGAATTGCGGGGGTAACACCTCTGGGCACCGTAAACATCCCAGAAGCTAAAAGAGATTCTGCTAATAATTCCAGAAGCATTCCACTGCCTCAGCAGAAGAAAGTTCAGCAGTCTAGTCCTAATGCTGGGCTGCAAGAAATTGCAAAAACTGTAAAAACTGAGAGCATTAAGCTAGAGTCAGATAAAGAAAAAGTAGTCCAGGTGCCCCCTAAATTCAAAAAGGGTGAAAGTGATAAAAACTCTTCTGGAAATGGAGGGTCATTGGCTAGCATGTGGGGTCGTGCTTCTGCAAAGCCTAAACCTGATGCTTCTGTGGCACAGGCTGAGAATTCCAGACAAAATTCTGCTGGTTAATTCCTTTCTTTTATCCTCTTGAGTAGGAAAATCTATATTTGTCTGTATTTTGTCTCAAGACAACTATAAGTAACTGGACTTCTTTCTTTTTGTCTGGGATCAGCTAGTGCAGAAGCTCAAATTTCTGCTCGTGAATCAGTAGAACGTGGGAGCAGTGATGATGAAGGGCAAGATTTCAACATAAAAAGAAATTCTAATGGTGAAGGCAGTAGAAAGAGGAGAGTTGTATTTGATTACTCAGATGAGGAAGATGAATACAAGGATGCAGTGAGCCTGGCATCACCTGATCCTCCCAAAAAATCTACTCTTTCTTCAAAAGATAGTTCAAATGTTGCAGTCTTGGAGCGTAACCTAAGCTTTGAGGAGAAGGAAAATAAACCAAAGATCAAGGAGGTGAAAGAAGCTGGTGCAAAAGCCAACCAACACTTGGGAGGAAAACAAGTTTCTGAAACAAGCAAAGGCACAAAAGCTGAATCTCCTCCTATTCCAGAAAAGACCTTTAACCATGTTCCTGAAGTAGATTCTTGTATGAAAGATAAAGTTGCTGATGCTGGGCCTAAAAGAAGAAAATTGGTAAAGACACGAATTGATGAACGTGGAAGAGAAGGTAATTTTATTTAATGGGTAATCCATATTTCATTTGTAATGTGATACTGAAATAATTATCTGTTTTATATTTGTTGCTCCAGTTACTGAAGTAGTATGGGAGGGTGACGAGCCAGATGCTAAATCTGATAGTAATTCAGCAAAAATTGCTGAGAACAATAAGACGAACAATGCTATGAACAGGTTGGTGGCAATTCTGCTTAATTTTGTTTCTGTCTTTAAGTGTAGGTTTAATGCTAGATATGTCTAAGCAAAATTGATCTGATATAGATGCAAAAGTTAACATATACTTTTGTCCCATCTGACTTGATTTACCTTTAGTATTGTTCAATGCTAAAGGATAAAGGTTGTTGAGCTTCCTTTTTCTCGATAGGACTGTTGGGTCATGGACCTTTTTAGCCAACTCTCCACAGAAAAAAGTGAAAACATGCAAGACATACACATGCAGTTTCACTCGAGTCACAAATTAGAAGCTACTGTTTTGTCGTTGTGATATTCAAATTACAGCTGTTCTTTACCCTGTAGGGCTAGAATATAACTTAGCTCTCATGATCTAAAGAGAAAAATATCTTAAACTCAACATTGAGAAGCTGGAAGGTAACACATTATGTCGCCATCACCAGCTGGGAAAAAGGCCAAGTGCAGATATTAGGTCTGAAAGGAAATACAAACTGTGTAACATGCTGGCATGCAATTTATTGTTCAAAAGTTTTTTTTTCCCTATACAATATGCTTAAAGCGGTACTCGATTTTTTTATGCTTTGAGGTTTCTGCGGCCAATCCGATTGCTTATTTTTCTTATTTTTTTGATTATATACACTGATTGATATTGGAAATGGGCATGATTTTAGGCCACCAGTGGTTAAGAAGTCGCCTGCAGTGGGAAACACAGCTCCAGCAAATCAAGCAGGGAAAGCTGGAAATAAGAAGGCAGGAAATAAGGACCCTAAACAAGGGAATATCCTCTCATTCTTCAAGAAGGTTTGAGAAATATCTTAGCTAAAATTCCTGGTTGATTTTGTAAAAGCTTCTTAATCTGTAAGTACAAGTTCTGGTTTCTTATAATATTCGTCATTTGTAGTAGTCGTCGTCTTGTAGTTGATCGAGTATCAGTGGTTGTGGAAGCTTTTATTCTAAAATTTCAACAATTATACAGCTTGTTGATGTGTGCATTCAATTTTCCAAAATTTATATTTCACCTGTCAGATCCCATATCACTTATTTCCCCACATCCATGGAAATCTGAATATTAGACTTTACTATGTTCAAAAGAGCATGCAGAAACATCAAATATGTGCTGTGATTAAATAATGTCTTATGCCAATTCTGAGGATAGATGAGTTTTATTGAGCAAATGTGATCATTCATGATTATTATGATGCACTCGTATATTCTGGCAAGATTTTTTGCAGCAGGACACGAGTAATACTGTATCGGAATAATAGTTCGATAAAATTACATTGTTGCAAACCAAATAACACAACAAATTTGGAAGATGGCTACGCAGTAGATTGCACATTCCTCTTTCTCATGTGACTGTAAGATATGTACTTTTTCTGGAGCATAGGGGACAATGATAAAGATTATATGCCTAATTTCACATCAAAAAACAGTCGGGACCTAGCATGCCTCCATTTCAAGGATCTCGTATCAAGTTCTTTGGCTCGCTTAATACGTACTTAGGTAATTCGTATCTTGCACCTGTGACATAGATAATTTAGTGTGAAGCGCAATAACTATAGGGATTTATGAGGAACTTTTGGTAATACTTTACTCATTTTCCTATTTGAAACTCAAGCTGCTTTAATGTTAAAAGAAACTTCAGTTTACCTCTTTCATCGAAGCAAACTGTGAGATCGGGATTTTGAATTATGATCCCAGCACTTTCGATAATTACTTGAGCAAGTGATGGATCAGCTTCTGCTGCTGCTCGGAGCGCATCCCAAATTTCTGGAGCACAGTTAAAGAACAAAATCAAGAATTTGCAAATCAACAAACCTTAAAGAAGTAAACAAACCTTAAAATTTTTACCTTTGGTTCCGCCATAATGAGGAGCAGTATCCCAGAACTCTTCTCTGAGCTGTATGAGCTGACTTTTGGTAATTGGTTGTGGATGCTTCCAAGCTTTTGGCTTTCTGATCCTCTTTGCAGTTCCTGTCAAGAGTATAACTTATAAGTCCATGTTCACTTTGTATGAGATACTTCAAGAGATTTTATAAATAAACTAGCTTAATGTTCCTCACTATAAGTAAAAATTGCCAAAATAACAATGTAAACTGGACCAGTTTTGCATTTTTACAGTCAAATAATGAAATGATATTAAGCTTACTAACCACAGCATTAGAGAGCCCTTTTGTTTGAATATCTTAAATTATCTTACTAAACATGATTATGAAAATCATTCCAAAAACATACTTTCGAGCTTGCATACGATCAAACATAGCTAAAGGAACAAGTAAGAAAATTCAATCTCTCACCCTCAGCTTTGGTCTGTGAGGATCCAGAACACCCCATAATGTGTAACTGTGTGCAATCCAATAGAGTTAGAAAGAACTATGATGTACATAGAAGTTTTTTCTGAAATGTTTTTTTTTTAATAATAAAAAATTGATAACAATTGAATTGTAGTATAACTTACCAAGAAGATGAAGAAAGAAGACTGACTAGTTCCTATGTCAGGCTGCTGCTGCCTCTGGTTGTGATTCTCCATGCACATGCATTCAATATAGTTTGATGGGCTCTTTTAAAGATTTTTGAAATAGCTGAATAAGGCCTGGGAAATGGTGTCCACAATAAACATCTGAGAACTTAAAAAAGAAGACACAAAAACATAAAGTTTGAGAGTAGTTGGCTGTCACTCTTTCATTTCTCGTGAGGACAGTTGCCAGCCAAGGTTTTTATCAGTTGAATTTTTATTGAATTTTGCCGTGAGTTGAGCCTTTTAAAACAAGTTTGTGATCGTCATTAAATGTTTCTACTTTCTACTTTGTTGGAGTAAGCTCTATCAAGTACTATAATACTGTAATAAAGTGAAAAGTGTTTGTAATAAATCTTAGCTAACTATATCCAGAAACTTTTTTATAAATAATATCTTCAATTGGATGAGTATCAGTATTACATCGTGTTAAAGATATACACCAATAATGATCTTTTTTACAGTCAGATACTCTACTAATAATATCTTGAATTGGATGAATATCGGTATTACATCATATCAATTATCATGTAAAAGATATATGCAATTTACAACTTTTTCTGCTGCCCGACACCCTGTCAAAGATATACATCAATTACGAGTTATCGATTACCTCCACCTAGCTAAGTTTTTACGTTATTTAAGTTCATATCTTAAAACCTTAAAACATAAGATATATGCAATTTACAACTTTTTCCACTGCCCGACACCCTGTCAAAAATATACATCAATTACGAGTTATCGATTAACTCCACCTAGCTAAGTTTTTACGTTATTTAAGTTCATATCTTAAAACCTTAAAACATTACGAAACTTATCATGATGTTTGTAAAGCACTATAACAATTTTTTGTTAGTTTTAGGGAGTATTTGTAATGTTTCAAGATTTGGATGGTATCTGCAAGTGTTTTGCAAACCGCAAGGGGCCCGTAAGATTGTGAAGTTAGGATGGTTTTTGGTAAAAAGTGTAAACCATAGGATGGTATCTGTAAATAACCCTTATAAGTATACCACCCGCGGTATGTGCAATTAGCATCCAATTTTCAAAACACTCATAATATTTGTTAATGTTGTCACCACCACATGATTTACAATAAGTCCTCCTACCTGTCAAAGAGACTTCAAACTCTCACTAAGCAATACTGTAGCTTCAAATATCAAACCTAGTTAATAACATAATGCCAAGAACCAAAGGGTCATATCTCATCCCCATACATTGCTTTCAAATTCTGTTTACTCAAAGCAATACCAAAAGAGACATAATTTTCGAAAGGGGAGGACAACCAAGACACATTTACCTAATCAAAACGATACGAATCACCATATTTGCTCCTATAATTGTAGGGATCAAACTTAGCATTATCATATCCACTTGTCTTAGCTTCAGCAGGCTTCGTCTCAGATGCTCCAAAACTCACATCTCCACTTTTCTCTCTATGCCTATGCTTTCGTTCTTTCATGCTCTTAGACCTCACCTGTCCATACTGAGAAGGAACCTCACTAGATCCATAAAACTCAGCATATCCCTGTCTTCTAGAAGATCTGTGCTTGCTAGATAGAGAAGGATCTTTAAAGCTTGATGATCTCATTTTAGGAGGCTTCACTTCTGATGATCTATCCTCGGGAATCTGGATGTGGGCCCGCCTTGTTTCGGTGAGAGGAGTAGGAGTCCTCTGTTTTAGAGCCGGAGAAGACTCTGGTTCATCTTCAGGCATGACGAGGGAATCTTTGAGAGGAGTGAGGCCCTTCTTAGTAATTTTACTCTTGAAATGACAGGGAAGGAATTGAAGAAAGATCCCACCCAATGATTCGAGTGCGAGTTTGGCTAAGTCGTAGACAAGTTGACCGAATGATGGCCATCCAGCTTCGTGTTCGTCTTTTATGGTTGCATCAATGGGAGTTGGAATCTCCTTGCTTATAGGCTGCTCCTCTAGTTTAATTCCAGCATGCTCTTTCTGCAATTGTGTGTAATGGAATAGTTAGATATCATTATATAATTAGAATTTATATTATATTGGTGCAAAAACTTTAAGAAACCACAAACTGTAAAATTCAGTAAAATTTATCTGGGATTTTTGCAGCTGTGAAATTTCTAATTGTCACTCAAGACCCTGTTAAAATCTTAGCATCCAGAAGCCTGTGAAACTGTAAAATGTCCAATGAAAACCCTAAATGTATTTCATGTGCTTTTCACGCATCTCCATGAGTTGTCTGTATGTAAAATACTTTCTTCTAACTTTATGATATCAATAAGTTCGACAAAGAATTACAAATTTCACAGGGTTTTGAATGCTGATTAAGAAAACACAGAGTTCTCGGTGAAAATTATGATTAACACAGAGGATTGTATGTATTTATCACGAATTTATCCATTTATCTCTGGAAAAAAGATTGCTCCTTTAGTCCTTTGGGAGTGGAATAAATAGCAGGAAATTATAGAGTGAGAAAATATACCGTGCTGGATAAAAAAGAGGAACCAAATCCTTGTTGAAGCATGCATGAAACATAGCCAATTAAGATAGCACCGGCAACCATAAGAAGATCTGCATGAAATGTCACATTATTAGAGCCAAAATCACCAATTACAGGCTTATGTTTTCAAATCGCAAATCCACAAACCTGTAGTTGAAACAGAGTTGTTTTCATAATCACAATCCTCTTTGTTTAGAGAGATTTGGCGAAGAGCAGCATTTCCTCTGTCAATAACTAATAATGAACAAGTAGGCCTAACATATATCACATCAAAATCATTAGAGAATTTCGCATCTTCACTCGGCCCGTCTCTATATCCAACAACATTTGATTTTCCTCCAGCAATAGTTGTCACACCTGTAATTAAATCTCAACTTATATATTATGTTTCGCAATCCTCATTCCAAAATATAATTCTTTTACAACATTTATCATAATCTTGCACAAACCTGCCTCTCCAATTTTTCTAATGGCTAGATTTGATATATCAGCAACATAAACATTTCCTTTATCATCCATTGTGACCCCTTTTGGGTGATTAAAACGAGCATCGCTTGGCTTTCCATCCACATGGCCAGTGTGGCCCTGAAATGACCCTGCAACCAATCTTGCCCTGCTATCTACATAAATTAAAAAAATAAAAATAAAAACTTGACCTGTTAATTGAAAAGGAAAGTATTAGACAAATACAAAACATTTGCAACGTCTCATGAGGTGAAAGATTTTGGCTTAATTAAATCCTCAGCCATTTCTCTGAACAAATAAACTATGACAAATAAGAATTATGTAGATATTAAACACAGTCCTTGCCTAAGACATAATCTCAACTAAAACAACATAAAACACAAGAGAACGTTTGGAAAAACTTCTGCTTATGGAGAAGCTAAAGCAGAAGTAAAAACGTAAAAGGGTTGGAGTAGGAAAAGCTGAGTGTTTAGAGAAAAAACTACAAAAACACTTTTAAATAATAGAAAAAGGTATAAGCTGAAAAAAGCACCACTCAAGGAGCTTCTAGCTTCTTCTTATTACATCTTATTTTAGACACTAGCAGTAAAAGAAAACACTCCCTTCAGCTTTTTAAAGCTACAAGCAGAAAAGCACTTCTTTTAGAGTTTACAAATACTCCCCAAGTCTCAGTCACCAATCTTGGATAGGATAAAAAACAATTAAATATGATTGATTAGTGAAATGAAGTACAGATTAAGCTTACAATGTGATAGTGGGGGCGTGATTTTAACAATGTTGCTGTTAACAGCATCCACAGCAAAAAGCTCTCCATCTTGTGAAACACGAATGGAGTAAGGCACAACTCCGAGCTCGTTCCCTTCAACAACTGTCTCAACTAGATACCCATCTTCAAATTGAAGCACATGCCCATCTGCAAAAAGGCTAAAATGATTCAGAAAAACATATAGTGGCTAAAAAGATTTAATTTTTCACTGACATTTTTTTCAGGCAGAGCTGAATAATAATATTAGAACCAAAAGTGCACTATGGAGTAGAATAAGTCAAATAACTTCCCAGTTTGTACTCAATTCTATAGAAAACTACAGCATAAAATGCAAATAGCTGCATAATTTAGAAAAAAATGATATGAAAAATCCTCTTAAACTAGAAATATAGAAAATTAACGCTGTAGAATGTACCTGATTCGCGGGATGCTTTGGGGGTCTTGGTCCATTTCATCAAAGAAGACAAGTGCTTTACCAACGGCCCTGAATTATTTTTCAGAAAGAAATAACGAAAATAAAATAAATATCAACAATAAAGCAGACACACTTCTGGATTAGAACAATCTCACCCATTTAACGCATAAGTAAAAAATCTCACAAATTGCAGGAAGAAAACAAACTTTTTTTCAGGAAAAGAAAAAAAAAATTACCAGCAGGTGCAGCTTGAGCTTGGAACTTAAACAGGCAAGCGATGAAGGGGCCTACCAAAATGAGAAAAAATAGGCCGGACCTCATCCTTTTCCCCGAAACTTCAAGAACAAAAAACAACTTTTTAGTGTGTGCTGTGCAAGTTTTCAGATCAGAAAAAAGCTTAAATCGAGAACTCTCGAGGACGAGTGTCTTTTAGTTATTTTCATCTAAAGAGGACATGAAAAATGAAATGCAGAACCGTGGATTCAAGCACATTGACACTGCTTCTAGCTTAAAAACCCAGTTGGAGGCAGCCTTTTCACTGTGCTATTTTACGGTCTTCTCTTTCGTTGAGCTTTTCACAGTAGCTTTTTTAAAGATTTTGCTAATTCCACGGCAGGAAAGTACAGCTTTCGAGGTATGACGGAAAATCCAAATTATTTCTGTTCCCTGCTTTTACTATGGGCAGAAAAGCACTTTCGCAATGATCTGCTTTCGTACGTGTGAACAAGGCGCAACAGTTGGCGGTAGCTTATGAGCAATGGTAATAAGGCCCGTCAGCGTTCAGCCCAAATATACCACTTCGGATCCGGCCGAATTTAATCTGAATCTAATCTAATTCTAATGTAAAATTTAGTACTTCTGCTATAGAGTTTGCTGTTCGATTGATTGATATAAAATGCAATCACACTACAAAATACAAATAATAATGCACTAATCTTTTAGTTGTTAAGATAATTTCATTTTCCATTCTTAAATTATAGATTATTATTAGATTTTATTTCTATAAGTTCAAAACTATCATATTATATCCCTTAATTTTTAAATTTTATTAATGTATATTCTTCTGTCAGTCAGTCCGTCAGCTAAACAACAGAAGTTATTTTGGCACGTATTTATCCCGCCTAATAATCTTTCTTCTTCACACTAAATCCTAAATTGAAAGATTAATTTGTATGACTTATCCAAAACCACTAAAATGAATTATATGGGTGAAAGTTCAACAACAAGTTGCTCTAAGCTATCCTTAAATAGTGCTAAAGCAGAAAAATTTAGTGAATGTGGTTTGCTCCAAAATCTCCTTCTTGCATTCTTCTAAATCCAAGCGGTTTGCAATGGGACATCAAAACCACATCCACACAATTTCTTCGTTTCAACAACATTTGAGAACAGGTTAGAGCCGCTAATTGTAAAACTTTCACTCTTATAGCTCATTTGAGTGGTTTTAAAGTAATTAGAAGAAATTAATCTTTCAATTTAGAGTTTGAGACTGAATTTAGAATTTTTTTCATGAAGAAAAAATGTTGTTGTGTATGATAAATACACGCTAGAACAACTTTCGTTACTCAACTAATGTATGGACTGACGGAATGACAGATATTATTAAAATTTAGAAACTCAGGGATACAACATTATAATTTTAAACTTGTACCGAATAATAGCCTATAGTTTAGAGACAAAAAATAAAATTATCCTTAATTTATTTCAATAACTTGTATAATCCTTTTAGTTGTTATGAAATACTTCTCTACGTTTTCAAATTCAAATTCTTTGACGAGACATTACTCTTTTTTTAAATGTAATTTTGGAATTATAATCATATTATAGTTATTTATTTGAGCCAGATTTCTCATTGAATTTGGACTCAAAAATTATTTAGCGAATATAATGTAGATTTTATATCAGATTCCAATATAATATAAAATAGCTAGAAGTACTCTTTGTTCAACAAAAGTATTAAAATTTGAATACTCTTTAATTTATGCGTTGGGCTGGGCTGGGTTTGTCAAGTTATCCTCCATAAATGTCTATGGAACACATGGGCTGGATGCAAATTGAGTTTCTTTAATTTTCTGAATACAAAATTAAAATAAATACGAAAAATCTATAAGCAATTGAAAAAGTAAATCAGATTATTATTTTTTTTTAAAAAAAAAATTCTATTTTATTAATTTGAAATGTCTGACAATAAAACAGATCAAACAACATCAGAAATATTAAAGTATCCAAAAACGACACTAAAAAAAATACTAGTTAAATTATATGTCCAATTAGATTGTGAATCTTTAAATTTTAATTTAATAATATAAAAAAAATAAAAAATTAAAATAATGATATCATCGAATATGATCCAACGTCTCACATCACTAACTGATATACCCAAATCGATAGGAACACTTGAGCCACTTACAACCTTTTTTGCAAATTATTTTCCATGGCGTATTAAGACCTTGAGTCCTTCACTCAGTCAGTTTGACAATTACACAGTCAAAATTTTCCACCTCAGCTCCTCTTGTACACGTGTACAATTGTAATTGGCTTGGTCTGGTGTCACCGTGTCATCCATGTCCAAGGCATCTATCTCCCCACACGCCTCCGTTAATATCTATATACTATTTATAATGCGGAAATAAATTGAGAAATAGTCTACGGATTAGATCTCTCATTCTCGATTTCTCACTTCTGGGTTTCTGGTTTGTACCCTCTTTTACCTTTTCGGATCATTCAATAATGTTCAGATCTGTTGCTTTTTGTGAATTTTTTTGATTGTTTTCGTCGAGTTTAGTCAGCGGCTGAAGGTTTCGGAGTAATTTAGTTTTATTTGGATTAGTTTCAGTATTTTAGCTGTCGATTTGTTAAATGGAAGATGATGGGAAACACAGATCTATGGTTTGAAGGGCTAATTCTTGCATGTTGAATCGTTTAAGTTTTGGATCTTCTTATGGGATCGCTGTATTTTGTTGTTAAGAGTTTACGATTCGCGAAGCTGATTTGATATGGTCTCTTGTTGATGATTTATTCCTGCATGCAATAGTAGTTGCTTGATTTCTTTACGGTTTTTCTAATCGAAGCCAAAACTTTAGTGGATCTTGATGAAAACCGATGGGAGACCTGTTATGAATCGTAAAGGAGTTTTAAATTGGTTGGGAAAAGTAAATTTTCAAATAACATGTTTATGCATGTGC
The DNA here is from genome assembly GCA_958496215.1 of Verbena officinalis. NCBI lineage: Eukaryota > Viridiplantae > Streptophyta > Magnoliopsida > Lamiales > Verbenaceae > Verbena > Verbena officinalis. The sequence goes on from OY292389.1 coordinate 27,376,611, forward strand.
AGTCATCTGCATCTTTCTTTATGGAAAATATCATGGGCAGGATATGTTTGAAACAGTAGGGTTGACAAATAAGCAAATTTGATTTTATTGGGAATTTTATTAGTTGTGAGAGCCTGTATTTACTATTAAATATTGAATGACATATGGTTTTACTCTGCTATTTGCTGATGTGCATCTGCATTTTTAGTTTTCCTAAGTCCTTGGCAAATGTTGCTCTTGTCATATTAATGAATGTTTTTGCTTTACTTTGGCATGCAGTTGGAATAGTTTAACCTGCAAAAATGGGAGGTGGATTTAGAGTACTCCATCTGGTTCGGCCCTTCCTTTCATTTCTGCCCGAGGTTCAGAATGCAGATAGGAAAGTACCATTCAGAGAGAAGGTTATATATACCGTGATATCCCTATTCATTTTCCTGGTCTGCAGTCAGCTGCCATTGTATGGCATACACTCCACAACCGGTGCAGATCCATTCTACTGGATGCGTGTTATTCTTGCCTCAAACAGGGGTACAGTGATGGAGCTTGGTATCACCCCAATTGTGACATCTGGATTGGTGATGCAACTCTTAGCTGGTTCAAAGATCATTGAAGTTGACAACAATGTGCGAGAGGATCGAGCCCTTCTGTAAGTATAATCGGAGGCTTATCAATTTGATCTTCTTAAGTTAATAAGAAAATCCTGAGTCTAATTGTACTTTTCTTAAGCAGTTTATCTTGAATCTCTGAGCATAATTATAAAGGAAAAATTTAATAAAGTTAAAAGTCTACGGAATAGGTTTTCAGTCTAGCAAGAATAGCCTAATGTAGTCGTACCATTTATCATGATTCTGAGTTATCTTTTAAGTGGAATTACTTATGGTTCATGGTGCTTGAATATTTCAGAATGCTTAACTCATCAAGACATGTACATTTGCCTTATTCATGTTATTTTAATTATATTATACTGTCTTGTTAAACATGGATTTCCTTTTTCTTTTGACCAGAAATGGCGCACAGAAGTTGTTGGGCATCTTGATAGCAGTTGGTGAGGCTGTGGCATATGTTCTTTCAGGAATGTATGGCAGTGTTAGCCAACTAGGAGTTGGGAATGCAATCCTCATCATTCTGCAGCTCTGCTTTGCTGGTATTATTGTAATTTGCCTGGACGAACTTCTCCAGAAAGGATATGGTCTGGGATCTGGTATTTCACTCTTCATCGCAACAAACATTTGGTAAGAATGATCTTCCATTCCTTATTCCCTTCATTTAATATGGACAAGAGTAAGGGTATTCATCTCTTGAGGCTTTCCCATTTAACAGTGAGAACATCATCTGGAAAGCATTTAGTCCAACTACTATCAACAGTGGGCGTGGAGCTGAATTTGAAGGTGCTGTTATTGCTTTGTTCCATTTGTTGATAACTCGGACGGACAAGGTTCGAGCTTTGCGAGAGGCATTCTACCGGCAGAATCTTCCCAATGTTACAAACTTGCTGGCCACTGTCTTGATCTTCCTTATTGTCATTTACTTCCAAGGGTTCCGTGTGGTTTTGCCAGTTAGGTCAAAGAATGCCCGTGGCCAACAGGGTTCATATCCCATTAAGTTGTTCTACACTTCCAACATGCCCATTATTTTACAGTCTGCCCTTGTATCCAATCTTTACTTTATTTCCCAGGTAATGAACTTTTCTGTTTGTATGAAGATGTCCCCGGATTGATTTCTCTTAAGTACTGAGGCTAACTATGTGCTTTTATTTCCAGCTGCTCTACAGGAGGTACAGTGGGAATTTCCTTGTGAACCTCCTCGGAAAGTGGAAGGAATCTGAGTACTCTGGGCAGTCTATCCCTGTTGGCGGTCTTGCTTATTATATAACTGCACCATCTAGGTAATTAAAGAATCTTTGCTTCTTTCTATCTCTGTTTTGATGAGTTAACTCCTTTTTATTTTTGGCTCAACTCGATGCACTCTTCAAATCTTTACTTTTCTTTTGCAGCTTGTCAGATATATTGGCCAATCCATTCCATGGGCTATTCTATATCGTGTTTATGCTATCAGCATGTGCTTTATTCTCAAAAACATGGATTGAGGTGTCAGGATCGTCGGCCAAGGATGTAGCTAAGCAGCTGAAGGTATGTTCACACACTTTATGGTTTTTACTCAAATCCCTTGTGGATATATTGTAGGCAATTAACTTTCTTTTGCATCTGTGAAACTGGTTTTCGTGAAAGTGATTTATATGTTGTATCCATAACATTGCTTTTGGGAAATCGTGATTTATATGTTAGATTTTGAACTTCTCCGCTATTATCCTAAATGGTTGTTGTCGCAATACATATGAAGATAAGTAGTTTGTTCGAAAAATAATTTTTGGGATGCCTTTTTCTTGAGCATTTGAAAACAAGACACCATTCTCTGTCCCGATTCATTTCCTTGTTGCATCATTATGTACAAACATAAATTTATGTGATAAAGGTCTTGTTGATTTAATCTCACGATACAATACAATTTTCAGGAACAACAAATGGTGATGCCTGGACACAGAGAATCAAACTTACAGAAAGAGCTGAACCGTTACATTCCCACTGCAGCAGCTTTCGGTGGCATGTGCATTGGTGCACTAACAGTCTTGGCTGATCTCATGGGAGCAATTGGTTCCGGAACCGGAATTCTACTTGCAGTCACAATCATATACCAGTATTTCGAGACCTTTGAGAAGGAAAAGGCTAGCGAGCTTGGTTTCTTCGGTTTCTAAGATAGTAGCACACACTGAGAGCTATTCTGGTTTACAATGCGTAGAACTTGTCATTTTTGGTAATCTGAGGAATGTAAAGAAGAATTCCATGTTGACATTGTCGTTTAGATTCATGTTGGAAGATTGTAGTTTAGTTTATAATCTTTTCCTTAGATCTTGTTATCTTATTTATTTATTTTCAGTTAAATACGCTTTTTTAGGTTTCTGGGGTCGCCCTTATAGTTCCAAATGACAAGTAGTTCCCCTGTGAATGTTATGGTAACGAACTTGGCAGTGATAAACTCTTGTCTACATATATATGGCTCGAAATCCTAATGAAAAAGTTCGATCAATTGGAAAATTTTCAGATTCGTTGCTTTTGGATACCTTTGTTTGTTTTTCTGTGTTCAACATGTAGGATTGTGCTTTGTAGCTGAAAATTCTTTCTCCGATCATAATGGGAATTGGTACTCTTTCAAATAGGGAAAATTACAGACATTTACTAATAATGAGATTTGAGCTGTCTCAAATCTCTTTTGGGAATATTATGCAAGCAACTCCTTCACATGAGTTTTTCTAGAGTGATTATTGTAAGGTTGATTATTGCAATTCGCTTCATGAGTTTTTCTAGAGTGAAGTGTTTGAGAATCTTTACCCGAGTCAACGAGTTTATTATAATTTGCCAAACCTTAAGGTATTTTTCATAATTTTTAACGTTTTTGAGTCAACGAGTTTATTATAATTTGCCAAACCTTAAGGTATTTTTCATAATTTTTAACGTTTTTGAGGTAATTTTCGTACAGTATAAACTTCTAGAATAAACTTTAGGGGATAATAGATGTCATTCGCCTTCAAATGTATACACTTATAATATGGCTACATCATAATACTTGCCTCACTCTTAATACTGATTTGATTGTAAGGCTAGAGTTTTCCAAAGCCAATTTTAAGAAACTTCATATAAAAAGGGTTAATTAAATACTTGCCTCACTCTTAATAATGATTTGATTGTAAGGCTAGAGTTTTCCTGAGGTAATTTTAGGAAACTTCATATAAAAAGGGATAATTAACAACTGTTCCATGAGGTGTGACTCAAATACAGAACACACCTTGACGTTTAAAAAATTACCAACTCCTCCCTTCACTATCTCCCTCAAGAATTATCCCCTAAGATTTCACTTTTAGGGAATTAATTTTTCCGTTAACCTCAAAAGCTATCAAGGAGGAATTGGTAATTTTTTGAAATCTCAAGGGTATTTTTGGGTAATTATCCCCAAAAAATCAAACCTCATTTCTACCCGAATGTGGATGGGTTTTCTTAATTTTTTTTTTAATCTTTTCTCAAGAAATGTAATAATCTGAGTGCATGGCTTTCTCAAATTTTCTTCATATTCATAATTGCAATATAGTATACGAATCCAACTTGGTATCAAGATATCCTAGGATTCCTTTTTATTACAGTACTAATTAAAATGGTGGACAGCCATGAATGAAGGAAGGTAATGCTCGACCAGCCATGAAAAGCTGCTGAGTAGAGATACTGAATCTTATCTGCAAGCTAAAAATTCTGATTCATCACATCAATCTTTTCTCAATTATTACACGCATATATAAATATTTCATTCCCTAGCCATCACAGACTTTGCCTTTATTAGTGGTATCAACTATGAATAAAGGAAACCTGAAAAGTTAGCACAAGTATTCATTTATACTCATATATAACTAGTCGTAAAAAACGTGGGGTGATTCAGTTAGCAACACAGGTTGAGTTTGTGGAAAGAGTCTCAGGTTCGATCCCCACTAAATACATTTGCTGGGAGGGATGAAGAGTTTTAACTGTGACTAAGCCCCGAGCTAGATTAAGGGCCCTCAATGTAGGATTACCTGAATCAGTATTTTACACACACACAAAAAAAAAAAAAAAAAAAAAAACTAATCGTCAGCATTTTTGTTCTTTTTTGTCTGATGAATCAACCAATTTTCACCTTGCTGGTTAATGTTTCTTTTGATGTCATGCATGCTTCCAGTTTACATAAAAGAGCAAGCAAATGTTAATTTATTTTTATGACATGCATGCTTCAAATTTACACATAAAAGAGCAAGAAAAACAAATTATTTTTGGGATAATTAAACTTACATCCCTCAACTTAAGGATAAATACAGCAACATCTCCTTAACTATTAAAAATTACAGATAGATTTTTTAACCCTAACAGAAACCTAAAAAACTTAACGGAAAATTATAAAATAACTAAATTACCCATAATATTTTTGTTATAGAGCTTGCTATACATGAAATGAGCGAAGTGATTAAATTGTTGTCCAATTAATAAAACATTAGCATCATCTTGGAAACAAGAAAATAACTAATGACAAGACCTAAGTGTTAGACAAAGTCATAGTCGAGGAGGTGTCTCTGTAATTTCCAATAGTAGAGAAAATTTTGCTATATTTTTCCCCTAAGTTGATGGATATAAATGTAATTATCCTATTTTACTCAAACTAACCGTGATGGTGTCTGGCATTGGATAACTTCAAAGCTCAATCACCTAATGTATTTATAAATCATTTAGCATGTACATAAGGAAAACAACAAAGGTAAACTGATTTGGGAATTTGTCCGAGAAGGTCCTTCAATACTTAAGTCAGCACTTATTTCTAAAAAATAAAACTTTAAGTACTCAGAAATATTCAGAGAAAGCTTAAGGAAGAAAAATGTCCCAAAAGAGATGTTTTTGAGAGAATATTACCCAAATGATGGGGGTATTTATAGACGGAGTGATTCCCCATTTTATGACATAGATCGGGGTGCCAAACATCGAGCTTTAAAGTGATCATGACTAAGCACAGTTTAAAACGATGGACTGACAACCACCTTACATATAATTTGGACTCTTAAATGAATTTTCCAAAAAGCATATGTGATAGTCAAATTAGTGCCATATCAAATATCATCGAAATCATGAAATGTATCTTTTTTAGTAAATAAATACTTATTAGCTATGATACACATATATTTTTATAAATTCTATTATGACGTGTCGTGTCATATTCGATACTATGTTGGATATTCGTTATTGTATACTTTTCTAATGTTAAATATCGAAAACAATCCGTGTCGCCATATCATAGTTTACTAGACATGATTTCAAACAATTTCTTCAAATCCTGTAAGTGGAATAAACGTGAATTACAAAATATACTGACATTAAATACAAAGAACAACTAGGTCCTAGAATATCTTCCAACCTTAAATGCTATTGTCTATTGATCGACTAAAAGTCTAAAAACAAAACCAATAAAATTAATTTAATGTTATTATCACGTACCCTAGAATCTCGGTATTCAATCATGAACGAGCGCTTCATTATCAAACTATTATATACTGATGGACACTTTTTTGTTCTTTCTTTGTTGATTTTTGTAACTATAAAACGAAAAAGGGGAAATCTCTATCAATATATTATTTTCACGTTTATCTTGAGATGTAGGTATCAAGGAGTTTTTGCTCTGAAGTGATAAGATTTGAGCTCCACACTTTATTATTTTAAAGGAATTTTAAATTTAAATTACTTACATTTATTTTTTTGGTACAAAATGATCACTTATATATGCAAATATTATTTATTTGAGTAAATTGCATCCACAATTTTGTATTTGAGTGATGAACGACCCACATCATATAAAGTGCGTACTTTTTTTCATTTCGAGAGCTGGATGCTCTTGCGGAAGGATTTTTGGCTTTTGTGGTATGTTGGTTTCTTATAATTTTTATAACTTTAGACATGACCTGAATTTAGCCATGTTTATAGCCTCGTACTTATTTAATTGGATTCTTTATTTGGTTTATTTAATAATATGAGTTGGAGGTCTTGATAAAAATTCAACTATGCGTGTCGTCAGTGTTATACAAATTAGTTAGCAAATTCTCTAAACTTGTACTAGTTTGGTTTGCCTGACAAGTACTCCATCAAATCTGAATTGGAACCCCCATTTAAGCAGTTATTTTTAGAGGTTAGATATTTCGCTAATGATTAATCTGAAGCTTGTCTAGGGAGGTTGGGACCCGTCTCAACCGAAACAAGACTCATTTTCAATTTCGTGCTATTTCGATTAACCATAATTTTGGTCAAAAATCATGTCATTTTGGTTCCAAACATGTGTCATGTAGCTAGGCAAATTAATAGTTATCCACTTATCTGTAAAGTTTGGCACTCCATTAACTTTTTTTAAATGAACATGAAATTAAATCAACTCAACGTGCTCATGGCTTTTCTTTCTTTCATTACAATTCTTTTTAGCTAGGTAAAATACCGACTACTCTCACGTGAAATCCCGTATTCTAGCAAAATTGCTTTGTGATGAATTAATTTTTGATAACTTTTCTAAGCTTTTGTATGTTTAATTAAAAACTCTGAACTAAGTAGTAAATTACACGCACGTTAGTTGAGACTGGAACAATCTAAAAATCGATTTTTCTAATCCGTAGAAAGCTTTGTCTAAACTTGAGTAAGATAATTTCTTCACCAAACAACTGATTTGGCCAATTATTTTCTCATAAATTCTTCAGGGTTTGGGAATTTTTACTTTTACTGCATATGAGTTTATTAGTCGTTGACAAAAGTGGACTTTTCTTATTATAAAAGGGTAATTTAGTCTCTTCACCCCTAAAGCACGTGTATGGACAATAAGGAGCAATGTGAAATTTAGTAGAAATTAAAAGGTATTTAATAGAAATAAAAATTTTATAGAGGTGCAATGAAATTAGTGAAAAACAAATGGGAGTTGAATGAATTTGACCATTTCTTTTACAATGAAATTTAAATGTTTAAAAATCAATTATATTATGTTAGATGAACCAGTGACGAAATGCTAGATTTGATGGATTCTTCATTCATCTCATTGCATATCAATTACCTTTCTCTAAATTTGAGTCCCTTTCTTCATAATCAACAAAATTTCATCACACAAAACCTGATTTTCCCTTTTTAGTATGTATGTAGAATAAAAATCTTGAGATTTTTCACAGGAAGCAAAATCTCCAGTCAGATTCTTAAATTTTTACATAATGATTGATTCATTTGAAGAGTGAAATATTTTTTTGGGTCATAAAAGAGTGAAATAATTACAAAACTAATACAATTACAAGACTAATTCAAAAAAAAAAAATAAAAAAATGAACAACCTTTTCCATAAAAAAGAATAAAAATAAATAAAAATTTCCCGTACATCCCTCTAGCTAGTCTGAAACCGCGTCTTTTCAGACAAATTCTGTGCTTCCTAATTTGCCCTCAAAACAAAGTTTAAATTCCCTCACTGAACAACAGAAATAATCAATATTTTTCAGAAGAAGAGGATAAAACCGTCCAAACAAGAAGCAAATTAAGGAATGTGTCCCCACTCCCCCCGCTCTGTTTGTGTTTTTTATTACCAAATGCCCCTTTTGATTTCTTTCGAACATTTTTCCCAGGGTCATTTTCGTCTTTTTGAACTCTTTTCTCCCACGCCCCCCTACCCCTCTGCACGACCCCCTCTAAAAAGCAAAGACCATTTTTATTTCTGAAACTCTGATTTTTCTTCTGGTGGAGCAGCACGACCAATCTCACTGGCAAGGACCCTTTTCCCACCTCTAAAAACCCATTCAGATAATCTCGTTTTTAACCTAAAATCGTCATTCGATTGAAAATTCCAAGTCAAGAAACAAGATACATGCGCATACTTTTTGTTCTTAATACCAACCTCTGGTGAAACAAACGCCAGGATGTTTATTTTGTAAGGTGGGCTTTTTCCTCTCTCTCTCTGGGTTTAATGGTATTTATTTATTCCCATCGGATTCCATTAATATCCGATTCTTTATTTACAGACATCTGTACCAGTGTTTTGTTTTATTGGGTTTTATAAACCATATAAAGATTGGATATTTCTTTGGCTTCCTGCTTCATTCAGGTCTTAAAAAAAGCGTTCTGTTTCCTTTCGGGTTTAAGTTTTTAAACTCCGCTTAAAGATTCTACCCTTTTTTTTGTCCTGCTGCTTGGGCGCATACGAAAAAACACACACTACACCCACGTGTGTGTGTATTTACATTTATATATGTGTTTTGTTTAGATTAAACATCGAGCTCAGCGTTTATCTTGGGTTTTTCTGCATTCAGGTGCAGAAGAGATAACTGATGATGGTTTTTTGTGGTTTCTTGGGAATCACGCTGCTTATTTGAACACAAAGCCCAAATCTGCAGCTTCTCTGGGATTAAGGTTTCTTAGAAGGTAACAGTAACTTTATTTTTTCGGTAATAAAACATCTGAAGGCTTTTTTTACCTAGTAGTTGTCAATGTTAATATTTTTTTAATGCCTGTTCGCTAATGTAGAGGATCATGGCTATTCTTGGTCTTTGCCCTCTGGGCGGTAGCATGAGCCCCCCCGCCCCCCTTTGTCTGTATATTAATGTCTTGACCCTACACTAGCTAACCCAGTAACCCCTTCTCGAGAATTTTCGGTCACGTGACTGCCACGTGATCCCAGAATGATCACTCACGTGGGTTTAGAATGTGGGCTCTCCGGGTATTTCTGCAGGGTAGACTGCATTTTTGGGTTCTGTGTATGTGTTTTCTATCCGTTGGATTGATATGGTGTGGCACGTCTTACTGTGTGTGGCATTTTTCAAAATTATTTGGACGGTTTGATGTGAAATTGGTCATGAATCATGCCTCCACGATGCTGATAGATGTCTTTCTCTGTATTAACTGATGGTCCCCACATGAGATTTGCTTTTGTTGCAGTAGTATGATCGCTTGTATCCGGTCCACTGCTATTGTCTGTCTAATAAATGGCTGATTTTAAATTGGACTGAATAATTTGGTACATTGTACTCGGTATTGTTGATGGCTGTTGGATTAATTTTGGCCTTTGATCACCTAACTCCGTCCGATCCGACGGTGCACGATGAATTGGGTGCTTTGTATTCAATTCTTTCAAACAATTCATATTTATTGATAGTTTGTTGCACCCGATTCATTCAAGTTTTTCTCATAGCTCCCGCGAGAGTTAATGATGACTGAATTTCGTGGGCCCCGCAAAATGTTCTTGTTTTTTTTTAAACCCTTACTTAATTATGTGGATCTATGATCTGTGTTATGCCTAATATGGTTATAAGTCCTTTTCTCTTCCCAAGGTATTAAATTGTCTCCGTTTGACAAATTTGCGTCACTCGTAGATCTATACTAGATACAGTAAGGGCAGTTTAGACATTTCTGACTTCTTTTAGCATGTTGTGTATAAACTCGCTCGTCGCGTGGTGGGTCCCACAGCGAGGGAGATTGGTGTTTGGCCGTGGCTGTATATATTGTTTTCGTAACTGTGAATTTTGTTTTTTTGAGCACAGAATTTTGTCATATTTATTTTAATGACCTAAAGAAGAAAAGAAGCATAAAAGATGAGTGGATTTCTGACTGGTTCCACCCTGTTGGTTGTTGTTAGTATAAGTCTATAAGACAAAGTTTGGCATGAAATATGCCTAAGTTGGACATTATGTTGATATCCCATGTAAAATGCCGTCTCAATGATATTTTTAATGTGATTGGTTAAGTATTTCTTTAATACAGATATGGCTACATATTGCTATTTCTAGCTGTTATGGAAAGACATGGGAAAGTAACTCCATCAATTTGTTAGGACATCATCTGTACATATCTGAGAAGTTTGGTAGCATGGGAAGTAGTTGCATTATTCTAACGTGAAAAATTAGCATGTTGTAGTAGAATATTCAGAATAAGAATAGTTACCTAACTTTCCGGTTATTTTTTTATTTATCCGATTATTCATTTTAATTATTATGTCCATCACATTTCTCTATTATTTAAACCATGCTTGCTGACTATGTATAATTATTCTCATATCATTATCTCTGATAGTCATTCTCTCTTGAAATATTCTTTATTCTATATTTTTCCTACACTTATTCCTTGTAATAATTATTCTCTCCATTGTCTTGATTCAGATGGATTCATCTGTCAAACGTTCTGCTGTCACCCCAAGTAAGAACCGTTTGGCCCGAACTTTTGCAAAGGTTTTTCATGTCCAATCCGATGATGGAATTAAGAAAACAAAACCCCATGAAAATATGAAGAAAGCAGATCAATTTAAACACTCTGAGCTCCAAGAAAAGATGGTTAGAGAAGCATTTCTTGCGAAATTATTCGCCACTGTATCTTCTGTTAAATCTGCCTATGCCGAACTGCAATTTGCTCAATCCCCTTATGATCCAGACGGAATTCAATCGGCAGATCAGATAATCGTATCCGAGCTCAAAAATCTGTCTGAACTAAAACAGTCTTACATTAAAAAACAGCAGAATGAGACGTCTCCAGAAACGACCCTCCTTTTGTCTGAAATCGAGGAGCAGAAAAGTCTTCTCAAAACATACGAGGTCACAAGTAAGAAGCTCGATTCTCAACTCAAGCTTAAAGACTCGGAGATAATCTTTTTCAAAGAAAAGTTGGAAGAAATCAATAAGGAAAATAGATCACTTGAAAAGAGACTTAACTCAAGTGGGCAATTGGCCGTGCCTGGAAATACTAAATTATCAGAACTAAATCCAAGCCATTTCGTCGCATATTTTAGACATGTGCTAAAGGCAATTCGAAGCTTTGTGAGATTAATGATTGGTGAGATGGAAAATGCTGACTGGGATTTGGAAGCTGCGGCGCGGTCCATTGCACCAGATGTTTCTTTCTGGAAACCGAATCATAAATGCTTCGCATTCGAATTCTTTGTTTGCAAAGTAATGTTCGATGGTTTTGATAACTCAAATTTCTCAAACCAAACGGATGAGAAAAAACAAAAACGGGTTTTCTTTGACCGGTTTTTGGAGCTCAAATCCGTGAGTGCGGCGGATTACCTAGCGTGGAAACAGAAATCGCCTTTCAAGACATTTTGCTGCTCGAAATACTTGAAACTTGTTAATCCCAAAATGGAAGAGGCCCTTTTTAGTAATTTGAACCAACGGGATTTGGTTAGTTCGGGCGATCATCTTCCGGAAACGCCTTTCTTCTTGGCGTTTGCTGAGATGGCGAAACGCGTGTGGGTTTTACATTGCTTGGCCTTATCTTTTGACAATGAAGTCTCCATTTTTCAAGTGGGAAAAGGATGCCGGTTTTCTGAAGTTTACATGGAGAGCTTGAGCGACGAGGCTTTTATGTCAGGTTCAAAAAGTGTGCCCAGTGTAGGTTTCTGTGTGGTTCCTGGGTTTAGGATCGGTGAAGCAATCGTTCAATGCCAGGTGTATTTGTGCTGATCATGAATCTGGGATTAAAACTGTTAAATTAAGGGTTTTTTTTTTGTTCTTCAATGCTAGCTTAGGGTGAGGAGGTTTTATGCTAGTTTTTTCAATGCATTTAGGTTGCTGCAGGTACAACATACGGAGATTCCTTACCAATTTTGTTAATAACTTGGTTAGTGTTGGAGGATAGTAACTGTATATTTTTAGTACTTCTAAGCTTTTATCAAGTAGTTTTGTATGTGTTATTATATACCTTCAAAAGGTCTGAGGGTAGGTTCTGACTTCTGATATCTTGATGACATAACTAGGATTGGTAAATTTGGGAGAATTTTGGTTCTTATTATAAAACTACGAAATGAAAAAACAAGGGTCATTTACACAGAACTCCACGCCGTTTGCAATTTCACCAGTGGAATCTTGCAATCTTACATTTACTTCCTGAGGTTGGTATTTGTAAGATTTTATAGGATATTATGTATATATTTTTATGTTGCAAGGGAGTATTTGTAAGGTTTGAGTTCACTAGAGGTATTTGTAAGGTTTAAAAGTTTCTAGGGTTTTTTTCAGACTTTTAAACAAATCATAGAGTGTTTGTGTAGTTATACCTTTACTAGAACCTTAATCTAGGTATTTTTGGTTTTCACTGTTATTTTTTATGACGTCATCCAATAGATACCGGAATCTTAATTTATGGGTTTTTATAATTATTCAATTTCATGTAGGGTATAATTTTAATTGTAATTGTTTAACTAAGAGTATCATAAGACGTAATTTAGCAAAATTTTTTTGGGGTCTAAGTGTAATTAATCCTAGTAATAGAACTATTGAAACTGACCATATCAGTGAGTGTGAAAACTGAAAACATCCAAGAGAAAAGAGAGTTCTTGTCGGAGGTGCACACGATAGGCACTTAGGCAGCATTCATCATTTTAATCTTGTCAAGTTAATTGGATATTGTTCTGGAAGATCAACGAGATTTCTGGTTTACGAGTATGTGTGTAATGGATCTCTGGACAAATGGATCTTCAAAAGCAATGCATCACAATATTTGAGTTGGGAGACGAAGAAAGGAGTCATTATCGGGCTGATTTCGTGTTGGCATTCAATCCTCATATCATTCATTTCGACATCAAGCCTCAAAATGTACTCCTGGATCAAGATTTCAATGTCAAGATTGCTGATTTCGGGCTCGCCAAATGGATCAATAGAGACGAGGGCAATATATCAACAATGCCGAAAGGTACTCCAGTATACATTGCACCTGATGAATTGTTTGCTGGTAGAAATGCCTCAGTGAAGGTTGATGTGTACAGTTTTGGAATAGTAATGTTGGAAATTGTTTGTGGAGCGTAAGTGTGCATCCATCATCAAAATGGATACCTAATTGATGAAGTGAGACAAGAAGCATCGAGAGGGACGACTTTTGGAGCTCATTGACATATATGCCAACAGGGAAGTGCAAAGCCACAGAGAAGAGGCGGTGAAGTTTGTTGAAATTGCTATTCGTTGCCTACAACCTTACAAAAGGAGGCCATCGATGCCGACTATTTTGAAGCTTATTGAAGGATCATTAGAAATTGAGCCTTTAAGTGATTATAATTCCTTGACAGTGCTTCTTAATCCTGTAGGCTTTGTGAAGGTGGTGGGTTGTGATTCAACACCCCCAGTAGACTCGTTACTATCAGGACCTAGATAGTTTTTCACCTTGATATGCATTGTAATTATGCAAACCGGATGGGTGTATCTGTATTTAGGCCAAAACTTAGGGGGTGTATGTGTAATTGTCTTTTAACTTATTATAACATAGTTTATTTATATGTGATTTTTCTCTAGTCGTAGTTCTATCAAGAATCATATATTGTTGCAAATGTACGTTAACATTTAAGTTATGTATATAATATATGGGAGCTTATCTGGCTGATTTTTGTAGATTATTAGATAGATCTTGACAGTCGATTCGACAATAAGAAAGAACGTGGTTGTTGAAAATTGAAATGATCATAATAAAGAAATTATCATGCCTTTTCAATTCAACCTCTCAGAAGTTGTTTACATTTTCATATATTGGCATTTATAAGTTACTAGTAAAATCGTGCTTTGCACGTAATCATTGTATTTTTATCTAAATAATTTTTATTAATTTCTGTAAACCAAAGGAATTTTTATTAAATATAATTTGTCTTGTTATTTCAATTTATAAATATTAAATAATGTCAAATATATATAATTAATTTCAATTTATTATTGTTAAATAATATATTGAATCGGTCAAATATAATAAATAATTGGAAAAATTACACCTGGGGTCCCTTTTTTGGGGTATTTTACATCTAGGTCCACAAGAATCATTTTATTACAAATTAGTCCAAAATTTCGTTGACTGTTAACTTTGACGTTTCTATTAAAAATTAAAAAAAAAAGAAAAATATTATGAAATGACTAAATTACGCTTTGGATTGCATTGTAAAGTTGTCAAATTATAAGGACCTAAATGTAAAAGTGGTGGCGTGCCACTCTCCGGTGACGGATACGGTCGAGCCGTATAATATTTCCAATCTACGCGTCATGGGTAAGCTGGTGGTGAAGTTGGATCGAAAATCCAACGGTCGGATCTTCGTTAATTTCAGATCTAAGAATTTAGAGTTTAGGTGGATTTTTAAACATTTGAACTGAAATTAAATCTGGTATGGCTTTCGAATGGAAAAACGGACTTGGGGGATATGACGGGCTCGACGAGAGGATCGTCATGGTATAAGGTGTCGACTACCTGGGTGGTGGCTTCGGCAACGGTGGTGGCGGCGGGATATTTTACATTTAGGTCCTTATAGTTTGACAACTTTACAATGCAGTCCAAAGGGTAATTTAGTTATTTTATAATTTTTTTATTTTAAATTTTTTTTTTAACAGAAACGTCAAAGTTGACTTACGGTGAACAAAATTTTGGAATAATTTGTAATAAAACGATTCTTCTGGACCTAGATATAAATACCCAAAAAAACGGGGATCCAGGTATAATTTTTCCTAAATAATTAAAAGATATATATAAAAATATAATAAAGTCAAAGATTAATTCTTCTCATGTACTTGATCTTCTTGAATATATATTGTGAATTTTTTTTCTTTTTCTTAATAAATTAAAGCTCAGAAGTCATGTCTCTTTATTATCGGTTAAGATGCATGTACACTCTTCTTCTTCTTTATCTATTTTTTTTCATTTTGAGAGTCTTTTCTTCTTCGCTTCATCATCTTATTTTATGGTATGTCTATTTGTTATATTCTCAACTTCAAACAAATATGCATTTTCTCCACATATATACACATAATACATGAATTACCTAAATTTATGATTATATAGTAAGTTATAATGATAATAATAAACTAAATTTACATATATCAAACACCCTAATGTCTATATATATATATATATATATATATATATATATATATATATATAAATTAATACACACATTAACTTTATAAAATAATTAGTTGTGATCTTGGAGTATCAAAATCCCTTTATTCTTCCTAATTTTAATTATTATTTTTTCTACCAACATGGTGTGGCTTAGTTGGCAACACAGACTGAGTTTGTGGGAGAACCTCAAGTTTGATTCCCACTAAACACATTTGTTAGGAGGGGTGAAGAGCCTTAACTGTAACTAAACCCCGAACTGGATTAATGACCCTCAATGTAGGATTACCCGAACCGGTAAATCACACAAAAAAAAATTTATTATTTTTTCTCAAATAATTAGTTGTGGTTTTGGACTATCAAATATTAGTGGCCCCTTTACTCTTCCTAATTTTAATCATTAATTTTTCTCGGCTTTTATTCTTTTAACCTCTTTTTCTCAATTTCTTTCTTTCTTGTATACTCTTACCCTAGATCACCTAATGCGTTAATGGGCACAGCCGCACCCGCACTGGGTTCGCGAATCCACGAACTGGTCCCAAGTGCGGCGCATTAAGCCATTTTAAGTTTTGCTAATGCGCTGACTTACGTTAGTGTGTGGCTTGTGTAATTAATTCTTTTAACTTGTTCCCTTAGCAGCCAATAGCCATTATTAGTATTTCACAATCTTCAATTACACGTGTTAATTCTCCTAATCTCCTAATTCAGTTTTTCTTTTAATAATTAAAAGAATAATATAATTTTATATTTAAATATAATCTTAATTAAAATAAAAAGAAAAGAGTTCTTCAAAGTCCCAACTCCCAAGTCATATAATTCTTCGGTTGCTAATTTCTGTTTTTTTCCTTTAAAAATTTGATGTAGTTTAAGCAATGAATTTAAATCTAAATTTAATTTGATATACAATGTTTAATGAAATTATTTTTCTATGTATTTTATTCAAAATATTTTATATTTAATTGGAATAAATTATATATTATATATATAATATTTTTTATTAATTTTTTTTTATTAAATACTTTAAGGCGCTTTCGCACTCAATTTTTTTAATTTTTTACGCATTTATGCATTCGCACCCACACTCGCATCTGCATCCGCACTCGCTTTATGTGATCTAGCTCTTACCTTTTCTCCTAGTCCATTAAAGTGAATTTGAAGTAATTGCTGATATATTTTAGCTAACCAACTTAACATGTCCTTTAACTTTAATGAGCAAGACCTCATAAAAGTATATGTATTTATGTTCAATAAGATAAATTCTATTGGACCCTAAAATATCTATACTTAATTAATTAATAAAGAAAGATACCTTAAGGTAACAAACTACAATATTGCTCACCATTTTGTTCTTATTTATTTATTTTATAAATTTTTATCTATTATCTTTTCTCTCCTTTTATTTGTCCTAATTTTTTCAATTTTTATATTTATTTTTTTTTATTTCTCCTCTCTCTCTTCTCTCATATATACTCTCAAAGTCTCACCTTTATCTGATAAAATAATAAAAGTATATACATATACATACATACATACATACATATATATATATATATATATATATATATATATAAATTACCAATCCTTAACAACAATTGCTTATGTATTAGTATAGAAAACAAAATTACAAACATTATTTAACATACAATCCAACTTCAATAAGCATATTTCAATAAAAATATATATTTAAGTTTAATAAGAAGAATTTTCAATGTATATACTTATCAAACTCTTCAATGACTAATTTTAGTTTGATCTAAAATTTAGACTTTTAAGTTATTCCAATCTCATTGATTTATTAATTTATATTTGTTATATCTTATATATATATATATATATATATATATATATATATATATATATATATATAATGTTTCATTTTATTCTCTTGCCCTTTTAATACTTTTCTTCAACTTTCTATTTCAATTTAATTTAATTTATCATTTATTTTATAATTTATTAAAGAAGTACACATATATATCACTTATAGTCCGACCAAAAAAAAATATATCACTTATAGACAAAATGTTAGACTTAACGTATACATTAATATTAATAAGTAGAACTCGAATAAACATATATAGTTTTAGTTCAATAGAAACCTATAATATTAGTCGAACTTGTGATATTTGACCACAAAAAAATTATTATTTTTAAATATATTCTATCTTTCTTTATTTTCTTTTTCATTGTATTATCTCTTCTATTCCTTATTCTTTTCAATTTTTTCTTCTATATATTCTTTCAATTTAATTCTTATTTTATTTTTTTGCAAGGTTAATTTATATTTAGAATTATAGTCCTTACATTCATTGATAATAATTAAATTATTAAATAATATTTTTCAATCTCTATCATAATAATATAATTATTATTTTGGGAAAATTACACTTGGTCGGAGCCACCACTCAGGTGGTCGATACCTTGTACCACGACGATCCTCTTGTCCCCCAAGTCCGTTTTCCCATTCGACAACCACACCGGATTTAATTTAAGTTCAAATGTTCGAAAATCTACCTAAATTCTAAATTCTTAGATCTGAAATTAACGAAGATCCGACTGTTGAATTTTCGATTCAACTTCACTAGCTTACCCACGACCCGTAGATTGAAAATATTGTAAGGCTCAACCGTGTCCGTCACCGGAAAGTGCCGCGATACCACTTCGTCGTTGCGCCACCGAATTAGAATAAAATTGGATTAGCATTTATATTGGTATTAAATCTTCCCCCGTTTTTACTTGTCTCTTTGAATTCTTGATTTATTTGTCTAGTTATCTTCATAAACTTTGCTTTTAAGGCTGTCTACCTCAGATCTTCAAAAATTATAATTATAATTATATTCTCTTAACATATTTTTTTAGTGCAAAACAGAAAAGGTCGATGTCATTCATTGTAATAAAATATTAAATTTTACCATAAATTAAAACCATTAGGATAGATAGTTTTGGAAAGTGTGTTACTTATCAAATCTCAAAATGTATTTCATAATTTTCAGGATTTTAAGGTATTTTTTTATAATTTATTTTTAAAAAACTTAACAAAAAAATATGCAGGCGGGATTCGAAAATCCAAGTCTTTTAAGTGATTTGCATGATTGGCACTTTCTAACAATGGTTGGTTCTTACTACAATATATATTCTTGTAAAATTTATATCTTATTTTTTCGGCAACTAAAAGTAGAAAAAGAAATTTAGAATTTGTGGAGATTTGAAACTCTACTTGCACCATGAAACAAAGATAATGGTGCATGAAAACAAGGTTGCCGTGGGAAGTTTTTTTTTTTTTAACCGCCAAAAATCGTGGAGTTGTTGTCGAGGACTCCATCTCATATATAAAATGCAAAAATACATGTCCCAATCGAAGAAACACGAGGTCATGAACATGATTAAACTCAAACCATGGTTATATCTAAAAATCCTAAAAAGCAAATACAACTGAAAGCATAAAAAGAAGGACAAGCAGTAAGAGCATAAACAACCAAAAGTCTCCGGCTACAATCAATAAACCGCTCCATGTGATGAGTTAAGAAATTGAGCTTGAGGGCTTGATCAAAAAAGATAGCACAATGGCGAGGCAAGGTCTTCCAGCCAAAACTATTCTTAAGAGTCTAACAGATTTAAGTAATATAAAATATATATTAATGATAGAGTCCTATTTCTAACGTGAAAGTTGTTTATATAGTTTATATGAATATATGGTTATTTTAAGTAGAATTAGAATTTGATTTAAATTAGGATAGAATTTGATGTGATATTAAATTAATTTACCAAAATTACATATTTACCCTTTTACTAAAGATTATTTAAAAATCTATGAAGGGTTATTTTGGGCAATTAATAAGTTTCAAGAAACTCAAAAACCAACTCGTACTTTTATAATATATATAGAAAAATAGTTCAAAAAAATTGTTTACATTTGTTGAGTCACTCCTATGGGCTATAAGTCCAGTTCTTGGTTAATATGAACTATGAACTTGTTAATTAATTGTTCATTTTTGGCTATTTTTATATAACCCATTACTAGTCCACTTTTAAAGCCTAGTTATCAATTGTTATGGACAGTTATCCGTTGAAAAAATACCCAATACAAACAAAAGTTCAAAAATTAGCTATTTAAATAATGAAACAATGTAAACATAGAAAACCGGCAGAGAACCCACCACTTTATTAGTGCATTAACGGAACTATTCTGAAGTGCATTCTAAAAATGTAAACGAGTTGATAAAGTATTAAAATGGCCCTGCTGAGAATGTCTTGACATTCTTGAGTTTCAAAACATTTTGTCAATATTCTCAGACCTTTTCCATGTATTTTCTATGGTTGACAAATGGAAGTAAATGAATTAGTTAGTCTTCATCCACCAAAAAAAGAAAAAAACATGAACTTAAGCAAACGTAGATGGTTGTTAAAAGCGAAATAGCTATAGATAAATTACACTATGCACCCAAGAATAATACATGAATTAACTCAATTAAGCAGTTTGCACCCTTTTATTATGGTAATACTTTTGCACTAATCATTACAAATTAAACTTTTATATATAAGTATTGAGTTCGTTAAATAAACTTTTCCCTTTTTAGTCATAACGAGCACAGTATTACTGCTACTACAAGAAGTCTACAACATTACATTTGTATACAAGGCTCAAAAATGGTAAACATGGAAGGCTACATCGACCTAGCTAGCAATATTAAACAAATAAAAAATTTAATTATATGATTGATATACTATGTAAATAATGTAATTTCACTACTGTAAATGGGACCAAATAAAGAATCCTCTGCATTGGCTGCATGAGTTCAGTGACCAATATCAGGACTAGGAACCGACACTAAACTGCGATGATCTGCACGAAAACCACCACGGTGATGCTCTCCATTACTAACAGAAGAAGATGAAACAGAGCCTTTAGTAAAGGAACTGATCAACACTAAACCAGCCTCATGAGAAAAAGCTTCATTCTTTCCCATTAGGAGGAGTTTTCGAGCTTCCAATGATGAAAATGCCAAAAAGATCAAAACAAGAATCAATGTAACCGAAAGAGCGTTTAAACGGGCCATTTTAATTTCTCCGAACGATATAGGATGTTCAACTCAAGAGCAAACACGTAGAAGTTGGAATTATGATCAGTATTTGTTGAGTTGATGAAATAGTTATGGAATGGCATGCTTATATATAGATGCAGAAGCTGGTTGGCTTGGTCAAGGACTTCGAATAGTTTTTGGATGCCTTGAGGAAGTTGGGTAGGTAGGTATACAAGGACTAGAACTAAAAGCTTAAGCCGCCGGCCAATTGGCTTCCGCTTCTTGGAAATTAGTATCTCCAATTATTTTGGAGTGTGTTCAATTCACTTGGAAAGAAGAAACATCAAAAGTAAGTTAAAGTCTCTATTGGAGGGAAGTTTAACTTGACCAATGTTAGTGCAAGATTACCCTACAGAAGGTGGCCAGATTTGACCCTAAAGTCAATCGACTCTTCTATTTAGGTCACGTCACCCTTGCATTTAACTTGTCTATTTTCAATTTAGTCCGGCAACTTTTCATGTATTTACATATTTATTCCAACTTACTAGAAATTGGAAAATTCAGCTGAAACTGAATGTTAAAAGGATGAAAACACAAGAGATATTACGTTATCTGAAGACAATTGTAACTTTAAGTTTCTCGTATCATCGCCAAGTGAACTCCATTGGAAAATTACCAGACTAGTTAAGATTAATACCGGACATGTTATAAATGGGTAAAAAGTAAAAAGGGATACAGTTATTGGATGAAAATTGTATTTTTCGTACTCTTTAATGTAGTTTTGGTATGGGGTAGTAGAACTTCTGTACACGCTCCTTTGTAGGCTGTCATCTCTATGGGATAATTACACTTATATCCCAAAAAAGTTTGCTACATTCATGATTTTTTTAGCCAAATAATTATAGTTATATCCCGCACAAAATTGAATAATTATAAAAAATATCCAGAAATTAGGGGCCCGTTAGAAAACATTAGGGTTTTCATCCATTCTGATGACTAGAATATTCCCTTCTTAACGTGAAATAAAGGATTCTATTTTGATTTTAATTTTAAACAATTACATATAACCTCCAAAAATATTTATGACATTACAAATAACATCCAAGTAAAATTTAGGGGCAACCCATGGTATGAAAAAAAGGGTCCGGTTGATGCTAGTTTAGTTCCCACTAGAGAAGAAACCTAATTTAGGAAAGAAGTTTAGTTTTTTAATGTTTTTAATTTTTCATTATTTAATTGAAAAATAAGGTGTAAATTATGGTTAGTTTCTCGCTTTAATTTAATTTAGTTTCTTGGACCCAATAATACAACCTCACCAAGAAATTAAATTAAATCATGTTTCATTCTGAAAAAAAAAAAAAATGCACGTATAACATGCAAACGTATTCAACATAAATTAAATTTTATACACTAAAAATAGTATTTAAGTTAATATAATTTTAATTTTGATTATTTCAGAAATAAAAAATTCAATATGACATAATAAGCACATAATATATAAATACTATAAGATGTTGCAATAAAAAACTATTAAAATCTCCACTATTAAAACTAATTTTCACATTAAATAATGAAATATTAAAAACAGTGAAAAGCTAAACGTCTTTCCTAAATTAGGTCTCTTCCCCAGTGGGGAAGAGGCTAGCATCAATCGGACCGAAAAAAAAGTATAGGTATTTTCAGTATTTATTGTTAATTTTTAATAATATATGTCATTTAAGAGATACCGAAATCCTAATCTCTGAGTATTTTTTTGTAATTATCCAATTTTGTATGGGTATAACTATAATTATTTAATTAAGAGAGTTATAAGTTATAGTTTAACAATTCCTTTGGGATCTAACTGTAATTAATCCTAACCTAAATAAATAATATAATATTTATCGAACTGAAGAAGAAGAATATCTACCAAACCTCGATATGGAATTACAAGCAAGTGTGGATTTGTCATCTAAAAAATGTTTTAAATGCAAAAATAATATAAGAATCATATGATCGGTGAAGATTTTCCCGTCAAAAGAAAGACTTGTAGGCAGATATGAGTCACATGACAAGAGAAAACAATTTGGTTGTTGCCTCTCAACATGCATAAGACCTGGAAAGGCACGACAACCGAACAAGACAAGAAGGTAAACAAAAATAGGAGTCAATAATTGCAAGGAATTATAAAGAAAAAAAAGAACCCGCCAGTAATTTAAGAAGAAAGCTTCAAATATTACAAATTTGGTTGAAATTCCATAATGTAATAGACAATTCCTCCACGCAAAGAAAGGAAAAGGGCCTTCAAAAGACCTGTCATCGTCCAAGGATATATAATCAGAATACTGTTATGTAATAAGACGTCCAGGAGGGAGTTAGGTATTTATTCATTAATTGATAAATAATGAAGGTCTGCAGGACTGAGATTTTTTTTTTCTTTAATGGAGTATAATTACAATTGATTTTGACCTAATCTATATTTATGAGAAAAATGAGATCTTGTGGAAGAGTACCTTTTGTCTCTACTTGAAGGCCAGCAATTCTGAGACAAGTTCTTGTATGAACAAGACTTGAGTACGAAAACCTTTGCAGTTATTTGACGACCACGGACTGCTGTCCTTGTATGTTTTGATTCGAATTCTGGATTGAATAAGATAAAAATCAAGGCAATTTTCCAACTCCTACAAGCAGGCATGGCTTCAGTTTACGGGCCTGAAAACCCTGACCTTCATAGATATAAGTCGTCGAGACTTGTAAAACGGACTCTGATATATGACAGGTTGTTTACCCTGAAGTAAATCATCTGAAGAAGAAAGTAAATAAAATATATCTGTTAAATTAAATGCCATTGAGAAGTTTCTATTTCTTTAACTTATCAGCTGTTGCATACTAAGTTTGTTTAGAGTTTTTTTCTGCCTGCAAAGTGTTGACAAGAGAAACAATCAAAAATTGCTCACACTCTGCAACACCAATACATGACAGGATTTGGGTGTACTTAGGTCAAATTGTCAGCCGTCTCCAGCAACAATTTCTGTTTTAGACTTGAAAATAATATTGACTATCCATTTGAAATGTTATCTGTTTCATCTGTTTTCGAAAAGACAGAGTCGTGTGCAGTAAATAAAAGTAACACAAACTACTAGTAAAAGCGTTTAGAAAAATGACTTTAATTGTAAGATCGATATCTATTACTTCTTCTCAGAATTCTCATAATATGTAGTCATCACTCTCCTATTGAACCCAACATACATAAAAGTTAAATTACAACTATTTCAAGAAAAAAGTAAACAAGCGATTAGATGTGGTGCATACCAAGCATGATTACGAGACTCCAGCAAATCACCCAGGTGGACAAGAAAATATGAGTATTTTTCCATTTTTCCTGAACGGAAAATATCAGCATTTAGAGGCACAGAAATATACAACAGTCGACAGAGAACGAGTTCAGATAATCCTATCAAACAGCTCATTGGTTTCTGAATGGTTGTCCCTGCAGACCAAAGAAGTTACGAGTCTCCAAATATATCTATCAATTGAATTTCTTTTCACCAAACGAAATAAACATGTCAACAATGCTGGATTCTCCCCTTGGACAAACTCATTGACATATTTGCTTACACTAGAACAATGAGGAGCATATCCCTTAAAAATCATCTCATCTAAAATATTTGCTGCCTCCTTGAACTGCTTTACGTCACAAAAACCTTCAAAAACTGTCCTGTAAGTAACCACATCTGGAGGGCATTTCCTTCTTGGCATATCTTCCAACAATTCATTAGCCTCTGTCACTCTCTTCTCCCTACACAAGCCACCAATAATCACATTATAACTTATGACATCTGGTTTGCACCCTTCTTTCTCCATCTCACTCAGTAGAGCAAAAGCTGAATCAAATCCTTTCTCCTGACAAAACCCGTGTATCATTGCATTGTAAGTTACTGTATCGGGCTTGCACCCATTTCTTCTCATTTCCTCCAGTAAGCCAGAAACTTCTTCCTTTCGACCGATCTTAAGAAATGCACTAATTAAGGTGGAGTAAATTCCAGGGTCCAACTCCACTTTCTTTCTCAACATCTCATCCTTCAACCTAATAGCCTTATTCAAGTTATTAACTTTACAAAGCCCTTTAATCAATGCCACATAGATGTGTACGTTAGGCCTGATCTTATAATCCCTCTCCATCTTTTTTTTCAAACTGAAAGCCATATCCAACTCCGATTTTGCACAAAGTCCATTAATCAAAGTCCCATAAGTCACCACATTAGGCTCAACCCCTCTGCTCCGCATTTCATCAAACACCTCCCATGCTCTCTCCAAATCGGACCTCAAACAACACGCATTGATCAGTATGTTGTACGTACAAGCATCAGGGCTCGCGTACTTGTCAATCCCGGAAAAGACTTCCCCCATCTTCTCAAACTCCCGACACATGAGAAGGCTATTCAAGAGCGTGTTCACTGATTTTATCGTCCTTTGGCATCGGAAAGAGGAAATTTCCTCGAATATCTGGAGGGCTTTATGGGAGAAGCGGGCTCGGCCATAAAAAGTGATAATGTTGCAGAGAATTATTTCTTCGGGGACAATTCGGGTGTCATTTTTCAATTTTTCCACAATATTTTCCATCTCCGGGAACATTTTGGCTCTGCCGAGCTTGGAGATGATAAGGTCGTATGAGAGCAGAGAGTAACGGAAGGGTTTGGTTTTCGGGTTCGGGTCATCTGGATTCGGGTTGAGGAAGAGCTGAAGGGCTAAATTCGGGTCCTTTTGAAGGCGGAGAAGTGAGGAGAGTCTGAAAGGAGAGATTTTCTTCAGTTTCTGCATTTTTAAAGTTCGAAAGATAGACAATGGTCTTGAAAGAGCAATATTTTGAATAAAGTGAAGAGTATTCATTACACATGTACACATGAATATAGTACAAAACCTCATAAATACCAAAGTGCTTTTTGTCTTCTAATTCAATTAATTACTTTTCTTTCGTATCCGGGGAGAAGATCAAGCAACTAATATTTCTCGAACTCCAACAACAATAAAGTACTAAATTTTGAACAAATAAAACATTCCTGAGTGCCTGACAGACTTTCAAAGCAAGAAAGGAATTATTTGATCAGCCAAAGCCCTGCAAGACCAGTACAACTATCAATATCACTCATCTATATGAAATCACATAATGATGGTTTACGGTTAAAAGATGAATTGTAAAAAAAAAAAAGAAAAAAAAGGGTAATAATCAATTTCAACTACCTTAACACAGACAATGAGACTGCTAAACCAGTTTGGCATCCTGGGTTTTTTCAGTTTCTTGTCGGAGCAAGAGCTAATTATAAACGGTGACGAAACGAAGTAAGCTGTCCGAGGAACGAACGGAGACCACAACTCGCTCTGTTCGTAATCGAAGTCGAATTCGGAAGCATCAAAGTATTTTCCGAGAAGCCTGTCGGAAAACGTTTTTGACACGAGCTGAACGGAGGTCCGGGGAATTTCGTCGGGCGATGATGATGTCTCAGATGATATTGGTGATTGGTTTTCGGGCATCGTATGTATATATGTAAGTATGTAATATTTCCAAGAAAAAGAAAACTTAATGTTAGGAATTAATGTATAATGGAAAAAAGGAAGTGGCATTAGCTAGAGAGTAATGCAATTGCCTTCAGGTTTGGGAAGAAGGTTGAAAAGATCAGATGAAAGTTTTGGCGATTTGTGTGTGTAAGTATTTGTACCTTGCTTTGGTATTTGGTAATCCATTCACTAACTACACACATACTTTAGTGTTTTCTGTGCATTGCTTCACATGGTTGAAAAAATATATATATTATACCTGTTTAAAGTAAAGAAGACCAGTTGTCGTAACCTTGGTTGTTGACCAAGTAATTTTACATTTGTAATTCGTAATATAAGATGGGATAATAAGTTCCTAATTATTTGGTCTAATTACAATTAAACCCCTTACACTACTAAAAATTACACTTAAACTTCTTTTGACTTTGACTTCATCTTTCCGTCTATTTTTATTAGGGTTCCTAATATTTTCGGTCGGATTTATGAAGTAATTGTCAAATTATCCCTCCATAAGAAGAAAGCCTTTAAATTAGTTGATTTTTTTTACTGAAATGCCCTCAGATGGTTTATGGAGTGTTAATTTGAGCAGTGTACTTGATAAATCTGACCAAAAAGTAGGAACTCTAACCAAATCTTACGGAAGGCGCAATTTGTATAGCAAAGCATAATATAGGGAGTTTAAGTGTAATTTTTTCTAATAGAGGGGATCTAAGTGTAATTAGACAGAATATCAGGGAATTTAAATGTTATTCACTCTTAAATATATTCATATGATGGGTACACAAATGAGTGACTTTTAATTTCAATTTACAAGATCATTGTATAAATTTAAAATTTTTGTTAGCTTCTTTAATTCGGAACTCAAGTCATTAGTTTCTAATTTTTGAAACATGACATGCTAACTGCAATTTTTTTTTTCCTTTTTAAAAGTAGAAGTCTTGTTAATACTGTGTAGAAGACTTTCTGTGTACGCAACTTAGTTTATCGATTATTCGAAAATTTTGTTCAATAGATTATAGATACAGATCGTATTCCAGTAGTAAAATGGACAAATAACCTATTACTTCCACAGAGATAACAAAGAAATAAAGAAAACGTATAGTTTATTTCAGTAAAATGGAACACACAAAATACATGCCGAATGTTCAATAACAATTGCATTGCAGTTTAATCCATATCTTTTGGTGATTCAACACTCGGTCGATATAAAAATATGTATCCGGAGTAAACTTACAGGATAATTACGAAAAACCGCCTAAAATTAGGTCCTTTTTAGAAAATAATTTAAAACGAATATTTCCCCGTATCATCGACTTTCCGTTAATTTAGTGGGTATTCGTAAACCTTGGATTTCGTAATTTGCCCTAAACTTATTCTACTTTATGAAGGGACATTTTTCGGCAGAAGTCTCTGTATTAGAGGCAGAAATTGAAGGTCCCTTGAATAGTCCACCGAAAAGCTCAGCTGGATCATAGTAAATCTCAACATCCTCAGCTCTCAGAGATTCATCCACCTGTCCAGATTCCAATTGCATGAGGTATAGATGGTGATCAATATTATAGTACTCAACATTATAAATATAGGAATAATTACACTTACATCCCCTTTACTTAAAGATAAATATAGCAAAATTCCCTCAACTATTGGAAATTATAAACAAATCCAATCTAACCCTAACAAAAAACCTAAAAAACTTAACAGAAAGTTGCAAAATGACTAAATTACCCATAACATTTTTATTATATCTACTGTTTGCTATACATGGAATGAGTGAAGACGAAGTGATTGAGTTGTTGTCTAGTTAATAAAAAGTTAGCGTCTATTGAAAATAAGAAAATGACTCTCGGCAGGACCTAAGTGTTAGAAGGAACCATAGTCGAGGGGAGTGTCTCTGTAATTTCTAATAATCGCGGGGATCTTGCTGTATTTTTTCCCTAAGTCGAAGGGGTATAAATGTAATTATCCCCAAAATATATATAGGAAAAAATAATAACTTGGGTCAACTAAAAAAAGCAATATTTCTTAATATGAATAGTATGTGTAAAACTCTATCTAAGTAAAAACATATTTATGTAATGGTTACTACCTTGAGAATTCCAACTCCAAAAAACTGGACCATTTCTCCAGTTGGAGCGTGGCCCTTGAATGGGCCTTCAAAGTAACCCCAATGCCTGAATTTGAAGGCAATCACCGGCGGCCCTGAATAAACGGCCAACACTTCCCAGGCGAATCCGCGAGGAAGAGCCGCCCTAAAAGCGTCGTGCGATGATTCAAAGCTTTCTTCGTCGGCTTTGTAATATTTGAACTCCTCTGGCATAGAACTCTTCAATAACGCGTTGTAGCTCCCAGCCTTAAGTGTTTCTTCTGCTGATAGTCCCTCTCGTCCTGTCACAAAAATTAGTAATTTTGTCAACTCTTTTTATTCACTACAAAAATTAGGTACGCCGTTAGTTAGTTTGGCACCAGTCTAATTCAATTTAAGACCATATACCAACTCTTCTTTATAATCCTAGACACAATCTGGGTAATAAAACCGTGAAAATAAAAACTGAAGCTCGTAAATTTTTATTTTTGTTTTTTAAATTAATGTTTTAGAAAACCATGAATCTGGACTTCTTTGTTCAATTTTTAATTGGTATTTTTATGTTAGCAAATTTTCATTCTATCTTTATATTTTATTTATTTATTTGTAGAGTATGTCTATCCAAAACTCCAGTAACTAAAAATAGGAGCAGCATTCAGTGCTTCAGCCCCCACAATATTCAATATTCGGTGAAAGTTTTTGATATAATAAATATCAAAGCAACACTATCTAAAATCAGGGAAATTAATTCAACTTCATCTTTTAGGTACTGTAGGTCCAATATTAATTAAGTGATAATTAGAATATTACACTTATTATTACATATACTAATAATTAAGTATTTTGATTTAAGTTCTTTTCTTTCTAAGAGGTGGAATAGAATAACCCGATTGACTGGAAGGCTTTTTTTGTGTGAATTACCGGTTCAGGAAATCTTACATTGAGGAATTTTAATCCAGTTTGGAGTTTAGTCACAGTTAAAACTCATTACCACTCCCAGCAAGTGTGTTTAGTGGTGTGAATTACTGGAAGGCTTTATGGGGTGTTGTATTTAGAAAATTTATTCATTTATTGAAATATAGTTCATGGTAATTTCTGAAAGAGATCTAACTTATAATTTTATCTAATTTCAAGAATTGCAGATACAAATCGCCTATATCAATTAAAGATACATGGAGAATATGGTAATTAAATAATAGGATAGCATAAATTAGGAAAACATACTAAAAAGCTACTAAAATAAATTTTCATAACCAAAAAATTCATAAATATATTTGTTAATCTAAAATACCCATTTCCTCATATTTTCACTCTAAAAAGTAAAAAATTTAATTTTTAGACTAAATTACCCTTAAGTATATTTTAGATTTGAAAACATAATAATTAATTTTTGTAATATTTCTTTCTCCTTATATTATTTAAATATCTTTTTATCAATAATGACTTTAATATATTAAATATTTTTCGAAAAAATATTTTTCCAGTTATATATATATATATATATATATATATATATATATATATATATATATGTGTGTGTGTGTGTGCGTATATGAAAATCGTTTTTAAAGTGTTATTTACAAAGTATAAATTGAGATAATTTAATTTTAAAAAATTAAATAAAAATTTAAAATCTTGATAAGTTAATTTTAATTTTTTAATTTTATAAATTAATATATATAAATCAAATCACTTTATAATTAAAACATAAAAAACTAATTTAAGAAATTCAAGGATAATTTGTCATGAAAATGATCTAAAGTCAACAATTGGATTTTTTAGATTAAAAAATTGATGCAATATTTGGTATTTAAGATTAACAAAAATATTCATGGGTTTTTTGGTATAAAAGTTGATTTTAAGGGAGCTTTAGTATTTTTTTCAATAAATTATTATAATTAAGAAACGGGAATTAAGAGTGGTTAAGTACTAATTAATTACCATTAACGATGAGTCTGAATTTATCTGGATTAATAGTCCTGAAATCTTGTATACGAGTCTTGTGAGAGAGCTCCATCTCCCATGACTTTATAGCATTTTGCACCACCTCTTCAAGGGATCCTTTTTCCCATTCCTAAAAAATATTATACACATATATATCTAAGCAAATTAAACAATCAAAATCTTGTAAACTAAAAAACGTGTATCTGTGTGTGAATATATATATATATATATATATATATATATATATAAAACGTACTTTGGTTCGGCCTTCTTCAAATAACTGGTTAACGGCGTCGTATGTCGGATGGCCGCCATGCCTCCACTCTGTGTTCTGTGCTTCATCATGCAAGAAAGATCTGTACTTATCTGCTGCAACTTCAACAGCACTTGCTTTTTCTGCAGTGGCCATATATGTATAAAAGATATGTTAAACAGAACTATTTTCTTTCAGCTCGATGTGGGATGAAGTGGATTTGTAAGGTTTTGCTTCACAGTTCACACATTATATAGGAAAAGAAAATATGCTTGCTACCCTATTTGTTCCCCACTAATTAATATTTGGTAGTACCTTAACCTTGGTGTAAAATAAATAATAATAATTAGGGTGAATTATATATGGTATTTTGAAGCTTGGTATATTTATAAATTAATCTCACTAGTTAGAGAAATTATTATTTAGTCCTTGAAATCTTTAATAAATGTACGAATATTTTAAAAATACCTCCACTTATAGATTCAGCGCTAGCTAGAGATATCATTTAAAATTTTACACGGTTATCGAAACCTTAAAGTGTTCATGGTACGTTTTCAAACTAAAAAAATGGATTTGCAAATATATTTATGTACTTTTCCTTGAGGGAAATTAATGATCATGTGATCACTTATTATAATCATATATATATATATATATGAAAATGAATTAGTGAGATGTTTTAGGAAATATGTTTATATGTTAATGAGTTAAATTAGTTAGAATTAGTTCATTTTGCCATGTAGATTATTTATATAATTAAGTCATTAATTATGATTTTTGTAACTTACATATATATATATATATTTAATTGACATTCCATATATTGGTTTATATTAAAAAAAATTATAACTCCTATTTAATTATAGAATTATATAACTACTTTATATAATATTGATATTGAAAATTTAATTCAAGAAATAATTTTAAGTAAATTTTAATAAGCTTTACTTTAAATTATTATGAACTTTACATTTAAGTGCTAAAATATATATATATGCTTGAACGGAAGCTTAAAACTATTTATAATTTAGATATAATATTCAATTTGTACATGAAAGCATAGTATAAAAAAATTGCCATTCACAAAATATTACCAATATTTGGGTAAAAGATTATTTAGTTATATAATTAATATTTTTTTTATTTTGTATTCTTTGTATCTATCATGTAATTGTATTTTTAAAATTTCTTTTTAATTATTTATGGGGTCACATAATTACGTACATTTTTTAAAATGTAAGTTTAATTAAATTTTATTATTACTTTAATATTATAAAATAAATAAATAGTTGATTTCTTTTAGAAAAACCTCTAAATACACGTGTTTTATTTCCATTTTGCAGTGGAAAAATTATATTTAATTTCAATGTGAATAAATTTATTAAGTTATTACATATGAATATTAATATTGCCATAATATAAAGAAAATTTCAATAATGAAATGAACATTATTGTTGATTAATAATGAAATAATAATAAATTATTCAAAAAAAAAATATCAAGTATAGAAGAGATTCCAATAATTATTTATATGGTCTATTATTAAATATTTTCTATATTTTAATTATTATTTTAATATATTTATATTGATTGTGTGCGTGATTTAAAAATAATTATATATATATATATATATATTCCCTCTATTACAAATACAAAATCATATCATATTATTATTTTTATATATTTAAAATAAATTTTTTATATATATAAAGTATGATTATTTTATAAAAATAATTATTTTGGTGTGTGATATTTATGTGTATTGTTAATAATTATATAAGAAAATATGATTCAATGTATTTAATAATATATATTTTATAAATAGATTTTCCCTTGCAACGTAGAGAATATATATATTAATTTATAAAAAACTCTGTTAAATTTGTGATATATATTCAAGTTGTTAATATATAAATTATAATTAATATTAATATATTAAATTTATAATTATAAATTAATTTTCTGATGCAACGCAGGGGGTAAAAACTAGTATATAGTAATAACAAAACCTTAAGTAATAATTAATGAATATTTATCCTATTTAATTTGTCACCTGATTGGTTTTTCTTTTTAAATGCAAGTATATATTAAGTAATAATTAATAAATATATATCCTATTCGCCAGGACAAAAGCCATAAATTCTAATTTTGGAAGTAATTAAAGGGTTAAATCTAAATGAAAAAAAGATATATATTAATTTAGCTTCTTATAATTTATAAAAACTCTTGTATAAATGGGATAATATTCACTGACAAAATTGCAAATGTATACTATATACTAAATTTATATTTAGAAAAACCTGTCTAATTCATGGCCCCAATTCACCCACAACACAACGTGATACGCACCTTACTTCACTTTAATTAATGTTCTCTCAATTTTCTGTGATGTGTGACGTAAATTAAATGCTGCTGCCGGTTTTTCTGCCGGTTACGTAGTACGCAAAATTTCAGGAAAAATTACTAAAAACTTTTTGGAATGAATTTTTATATTTGAGTTTAAAGGAAGATATGAAGTTTTTAGGATTGGGGTTGTAGAAATTAATTCATATTTCACTTTTATTAATTGATTGGTATCCTATAAATAGAACCGACGGTTCATGGGATAAACCTTATATATAAGACCTAGCTACATATATAATTGATGCACTATTGTTGAAATTTTAGTTTTTACAGACATGGTCTTGGGTGTAAACCCACTCTAGAAAGCTCCTGATGAAAGATTCCTAAAATTTTATACTTGTATATATATTGGCTAGGTCCCTTTCCACTTCACGTCTTGAATCTGCTTTTTCATACAAAGCTGATCTAGGCATCTAGCCAACCGATTGTTGCAATCCATCATCATCCAATTCAATGGCGAAATCAGTACTCAATTGCAAAATCAAGGTTGTTAATCTTATGTTGTCATGTTTTTCTAAATCTCATGGTGTAGACATTGGCTATACGGGTGAACTGCATATTTTACTCTTAATTAAAGTCTTATATGAGAATTCAGATATTAAGTTTTCAAAAAAATCCAAACCGACAATCAAATAGAGATTAATTCAGTTACATTAATCTTCAAGCATGAAGATCATACATTAATTTCCTAGCTGAAAGTCTCTATTGAAAAACTAATCAATCGCGACTTTTTGTCTCTATATGAATGTAACGTTATATTATGCCACATTTAATATCATTTAATTTCTGATAATCGGGAGAAACGGTTGGGCATGATTTATTGAACATTATCTTGTTTGAATCCAAGCATATATATTATCGTCTTTTAGAAATATTATATATATATATATTTAACTATACCTGGTACAGATCAAACAGATATGCTGACTGTGAATGAAAAAATAAAATGGGCACAACGATTAAATTAGAATTATCCCAATAGTTTGTTGAGTGATTGACTTCACTTAATTAAATAAAACTACTTATACGCTATATATATTTTATCATGGTAACATGTCACATTTCATACAATACTATTAAGTATTAACAACGAATAAATAATAGAAAAAAATATATTTGGGTCCCTAATGTTTGATATATTTACATTTAAGTTCACTTATACGGATTTATTACATATAGGTCTCTTAATTTGTGAAGTACATTTTTACATATAGGTTTCTAATTAATTGGTCAATATTCGCTTCTAAATCAGTGGTGGAACGACCTAAATGTATACAATATAAGTTAAAGTAAATGATATTTGGTGTCGCTTACATCTAAAGACCCACACTTTACGTTTAGTTTGACGAAATATAGACCAGTACAGAGACCTAAATATAATAAATACATATAAGTGGACCTATATGTAAATATAACAAACGTTATGATTTATATATAACAAAGTTTTTTGTCATTAATTATTATTATTACATTACCATTAAATTTAATTATGTCATTTATCCAATTGCGTAATATAACATCTCAAATCTCAATACAACATAAATACACATAAATATCACTAGATCCCTTAGATAAAAGGTCGTCTAAGATTTAAAGCTTGTACATATATTGTTAGCAACCTAGATTTGGGGTTTTCAGAGTGAGCGAAGGGAAGAAGACGAGAGAAGGATTCGTAGAGAGAAAAAATAAACTCTAATTAATTGACTATAGAAAATACACAGTTAGAGTAATATATACTAATAGCACTATTACAGATATAATTGATATGGGTTACAACGGTCAAATAAGCCCAATAGCAAAAACAAAAAGGAGGCCCCATAATAAGAGCTGGCCCAGATGCAGGCCCAAATATACTATTCTAACATATATGAAACAACTAAATTGATAAAATCGTTCTTAATTTGACTTTTACAATATTCGAATCTAGAAAAAAATAAATGTAAAAGGAAAAAAGTAGGTAATAAAGGTCCACTTAATTGTATGCTGTGTTTCATAGGTAATTAATTGTATGCTTTGACATAGGCTAATCCAGAGCAGCTCCCATTAGGCCATATTAATAATATGGTATGGCTTGGTTTACTAAGGCCCATTTAGGCCTGTTAACAGCCCAAAATAAGATATCAGACTTATTTACTATGTAATGGACGTAACCCGTAATAATATGCCAGACCCGGTAATTGCATGCCCAAAATGTCCCATCCGCTTGATAAAATAAGAAGTGCTATCAGCTCTTTTTAAGTTAACCGGACTACTGTTCATCTTAATCCTCTTGAAACTTCCCCTTCGCCTTTACCTTATTTACAAGATATGCCACTGAATTATGAAAATTCTACCCTAAAAATTTCTGATGTTTTTCGACCAAAATTTTCGCTCTTGGAAATTTCCCCCGGTCTCTCTCAAATTTCCATGGTGCCGCCAAATACCATATATATATTAGGTTTTCGTTTCCTTTCCTGAGTTTATTTTTTTCTGCTGGAAGTTGAGAAGGTGAAAACCTTAAGGTGTAACCCTAATTTATTATGAAAGAGCATATCAATCAACTCCGATTTCTGGAGAGATATTGAATGTGGATTACTTATTTCTTTTTCTTTGTTTCTTTTTTTTGAATCAATCTCTTTTTCTTTGTTAATGGCGTAGGCACTTGGTGATATTTGCTATCTGGAATACGAAATTTTGCAGTGATTATTGAAATTAGGAGACCAATCTAAAAACAGGTAAAATCCCTGACAATTTGCTTCTTACTTAATTGAAATTATCTCTATCATATCAACTCGGTTCCAGATTTCCGTCTCTTCCGCTCATATGTTGATACGATTTTGGATATATGTTGGGAGGATTGAAATGGGGTCTCTGTAGGTTTTCCAACGACTACTTGAAATCGGGTAAAATGTTTGAAATTTGAATTTCAAAATTTCAACTCTTTACACTGCATGGTAGACAATGTGGTTTTTCTAGCTAATATTAACCGAACAGTATGGAGGGTAGTAAACATGTTTATCAATCAAATTAAGCTACCTTAATATAACAGGTCCATTATTAAAAAAGTGCCAAGTAAACCAAGCCTATAAGTATGATTAAACTTATTTACTTCCACGTATTATATGTCGTCTTAACCATCAAAAATGAGAAGGGTTGTTTACTTCAATTTATTAATTTAATTTTTGGCCTGTTTGCAACTACCCCGAGTTCAAATTTGAAATTCAAAAAATCATCTCCAATTATCAGAAATTTCTAGGGTTCGCTGAGTTCACATTCTCCATTACTGAGAAATCCACTCGATCTTGAATTCTTCGCTCTTACTTCTGCGTATTCACGAAATAAAGATTCTAACACAATATTAGCAAAGTTACATTACCAGTATGAAGAAACCCACAAAGTCAATCGATGCACCTGCAACAAAATTTATATATCAATCACCGTGTAAAAGAAATTCAATATTGCATACAAAAAAGAAGGATATGAGTGATGAATTGTAGAAGATACACGAAAGAACCCTAAACCTAATTGGAGTTGAGCTATCAACGAATATTCAGCAAGTACTCGGCCTCCACAGCTGTAGCGAAAGAAACGAGAGGTATTACTAAGTTGAAATTGCATATATAAGGCGTTAAAACTGGAAAGTAAACATGTTCTTACTTGTAAATGCATTGCTTTCTGGGGGTATTTAACTATTCTTTACGCTTGGTTTCCTTGCCACATATTTAATAATTGACTCCTTAGGTTTAGTTTACTATGCGATTTTATAATATTGGACCGACAATTTTATGGCGTTGAAGCCTAGGCCTTATATGCCATTTTAGGTTGTTTGCTAACCCAGTTTATTTTATTATAATATAGCCAATAAAATCCTTTTGTTTACTATCACACTTTACGTCTTTCCTTTTGAATTCGAAATTGAATTTTGAAAACCTAATTTCAAAATCAAGTATCCAATCAACAACCTTTTTTTATTTGGGCAAATTACTATCTAAGTATCTTGTAGTTTGATAAAATTATATTTTAGTTCGACACTTTTGATATATTACAAAATAGTCTCCCAGCTATACACTGGGTTTTGTAAAGACAACGGCAAGTTAAAATTTACTAAAATTCTCCTAACTTTTCGTTTGTTATAGTTACAAAACTAAAACTCTTCTACAAATTGGTCCCTGAATTAGAGAGAGATGTAACAAAACAATCCTTAGGTATTACACGTCAACAAATAGATCCTTAAGAGCATAATTATCCCAAAATTGTATTTCCACCATTCCAATTAGTTTTCTTAAAAAAGAAAAAATTACTAACCCTAGTGGAACATTAAGGGATACTAACGGCAGGGATTATTTTGTAATATATCGAAAGTCTGAGACTAAAATATAATTTTAATAAATTAAGACACTTAGATGTAATTTATCTTTTTTTTCAAACACTTCAACCAGCTTGGGAGTGAGAAACAAGACAGGGAAAAATTAGACGAAATGATTTCACCAAAAAAATTAGAGGGAAAAATGGAGCCAAAAAGGGCAATTGGAGTAATTATCATAAATTGGAGAGGACAAAAAGGTCTGAAAATTGTGGCCATTGTTCATCTGCTTAAATAGCTGCGGCATTTATGCGCAGCTACATAAGCAATGAACAGTTCAATTTTCGGCGGATTAGAGGCGGGTGCAGATGGTTAAATCGGGTGAGGGCCCAGCCATAATAAACATGATTGGTATGCTGAGTTGAAGAAGGTTTAGGATCATGTCGGGGACAGCTCACCAGAGGGAGGCCGCAGAGTCCGCTATTGCCAGCATACGCAGATGGATCAAAGCTCTGCAATTGTGTACTTGATGGAATTTCGCCAGACAAATGATTGTTCGACATGTCCAAAACAGCCAAGTGATCCAATTTTGCAAGACCATCAGGAATCTCACCAGCGAAGTTGTTTCTTGACAAATCAAGAGATTCTAGCATCTCCATCTTACCAATATCAGAAATTATGTTTCCGCTCAAATAATTTCTTGACAGGTTCAAGGAAATTAATGCTTGCAATTGGGAAAACTCATGAGGTAAGTTTCCGACTAACTTATTGCTCGAAAGATCGATAAGTTTAAGGAGCCCCACTGTTGTTTTTCTATATTCCACCTCATTCCCTTTCCATTGTACGAATGCATGATCAATGAACCCATCGTATCCAGCATAATCAGGATAAACACCAATAGAAACACCCCAAATAAAGGTGTCAAATGTGATATTCTTCTGGATGAAAGAAGTGAAGTTGTTGAAGCACTGCGGAATTCGTCCTGTTAAGAAGTTCCTAGAGAGGTCCAGGATTTGAATATGCATGAGATAGCATATTTCGAGAGGGATGGTTCCATTGAAATTGTTGTGACCAAGGCTCAAAACTCTCAAATATGGAACATGTGTTCCTATCCAGGCCGGGATATTGCCCCCTAGCTTATTTCCTCCAACATCAAACATTCCCAAATTTGAACAATTCATCAAAGTGGAAGGCAATTCCCCAGAGAAATTATTATTATGCAATTGCAATATTGTGAGCTGCCCCAGAGAGACTAAAGTGTGTGGAATATAGCCAGAAAATTTATTGTTAGACAGATTTAGAATTTCTATTGCTGTCTTGTTCTCCCAACAATCCGGAACTTCCCCAGAAAACTGATTATTTGAGAGGTCTAGCACATTTAACTCTTGGGAGACTTCGCATATTGATGAGATTGATCCCACAAACATATTATCTGAGAGTAATAACACGTTGGAAAAGGGAAGTGACAATGGGAAACGACCTGATAAATTATTATAACTAATATCTAGTATACCATAATCCTTGAGAGACAAATCAGGAATGCTGCCAATAATCTGCTTATGAGAGAGGTTTGAGTAAGTAACGTTTGGAGACAAATCCCACAACCATTCAGGAACTTGTTCTAATATATACCATTACAAGAAAGATCCAGCTGAGAAAAATTTGTCTGCGTATGAAGCCATGGTGGAAAGTGGGGACCCAGGTTGCAAGATGCTAGGTTTATAACATCCAATTGAAAAGGAGGAATCCAATCAACACTAACGTTCAAGACCAACGAATTAAAGGACAAATCCAACACTTTCAAGTTGTGGAGTTTGGAGAGGTGGGTATCAGAGATTGTTCCTTGCAAGGAATTGAAAGAAACATCCAAGGATTCAAGCATGGAAACATACAAATCGTCAAGCCTAGACACACGTGCGAAGCCACGTGGAAAAGAGCCACTCAATTGATTTTCTCGTAACCACAAAATCCTTAAGGAAGAAAGGAAGGTAAAATCGGGCGGCAATGAGCCATATAATGCATTATGATGCAAATACAAACTCTCAAGTACTGACTGGTGGTTCGCTCTTGCGGATAACTTGTAAAACAATTCGGGAAGGGGTTCAGATAAGTCATTGAATGATAGATCTAATGTTTGCAAATGGCTTAAATTCCCCAAGCATTCCGGAATTCCGCCAGTTAGTTGATTATGTGACAGGTCAAGATGTTGAAGAAAAGTTAATCTCCCAAAGTCATCAGGAATACTGGCACTTAAGTTGTTATTAGACAGGTCTATGCTACGGAGGCGTGTACTTGTGTTAAACATCCAATGAAATGAGGAAGAAGTGAGGCCACTGTAGGACATGTGAAGAACAGAAAGAGATGTTGAAGAAGAGTTAACAGAGAAGTATGTGGGGAAGTGACCACTAATCAAGTACAGTTCTGTGAGAGAAGGAAGTTTCAATATATCTTGTAGCAAATTGGTATGCCTCAAGTCAGAATAACTCAAATCAAGTAAGGACAATGAAGAGAATGGTGAAGCCAATTGAGGTTATCGAATACCAGCTTATTACCCCTGAGATTAAGCGTCCTGAGGTTGGTGAGATTCCCTAACTCATGAGGAACAGCCCCAGAAAATTCAGACCACTCTAAATTCAAGTGTTGCAATTTCTCTAGAGAACCAATGAATTTTGGGATTTCAACATTTCCAAAATCATTGAAACCTAGGTCCATATGACTCAAATAATTCAGCTCAATCAGGACAGAACTTATCTTACCTCTCATTGGAGTAAATTTCAACAGAGCTTCTCTCTCCTTTTCTTTGCACCTGATAAATTCATCTCCTGAAGCAATTACAGAATTATAAGCAAGGACACACAATGTTAGCAGTAACATACTAGTTAATACTTTACAATATTCTATCATCTTTTCTTTCTTCATTTCTTTATCTTCTTTTTTTTTTTTCTTTTTTCTTTTTTGCCTGATCTCAACGTCACACAGACTAAAAAGAAATGTATAATGATATTACAGTTTGCTTTTGAAAGCTAGCTTATAGCTTTTCGAGCTGTCTCTTTACTATCTGTTGCTTTGATTAATTACATACAAAGACTAGTATATATAGTGGCATTAGTCCTAAGTGTCGCTTCAAATATATAGGCCTACTTTTGGATTGGCTTTTCTGTTTCTCGGTTTCGGTTTATTTTTTCAGGGGAAGGAGATTTTGTAATGAAAATGTGGGTTATAACATTCTCGTGTAATGTTTTGGATTAGAATATGAAAATGAAATCAACACATAATTGTACTCCTTTGAAAGGATTGATACTGACATAACCCGGCAACATAACTTCTGACGGCATGGCCACCCACCGTCGCCAGGAAATACACAAAATCGGTGGCGATTATGGCTATAATCGCCAAATAAGTCATAAACATCTTAAGCCCCCGCAAGGCGGCACTGAGACCGATTACCCTGCGGGCGGAGCTTCGGATACTTCGAGCAGAACTCCGCCGTGAATGTGAGCAGAAACACAACCAAGAGAGAGAAACAATATTGGCAATGAGTTTGATGGTCTATTGAATAAAAATGGCAGGATTACACTAAAAGGCGCAATTTTTACTGACAATTGTGACTCATTGGTAACTCTAATAGAGGAGTCGACGGAAAGACTAACTCTGATTTAAAAATAGTAGTTGAGGGACCAAGTCAGATAATCGTGGTAGTTGAGGGACCAATAGTAAAATAACCTCATAGTTGGAGGACAAAAAGTGAAATTCTCCCTTATATCTGTATTAACGACATTTTCTCAAAGGGATAATTTTATTTTGTGTCCATGAATTATAAGCTATTATTAGATTTTGTCCCTACAAGTTAAAAATTATCACATTGTATCCCTGAGTTTCTAAATTTTATCAATGTCTGTCCTTCCGTCAATCAATCCGTCAGTTGACTAATAGAAGTTGGTTTGGTTCCTATTTATCCCATCCAACAACATTTCTTATTAATAAGAAACCCTAAATTAAGTTACTAAATGCTAAATTAAAAGATTAATTTTTTTAACTTACTCTGAAACCACTAAATGAACTACATGGATAGAAAGTTCTACAATAACTAACTCTAGCCTGTGCTCAAATACTGTTGAAATTAAATTTTTTTTTTTTGTGGATGTGATTTGCTCCAAAATCTCTTTTATGAGTTATTCTTATTCCAAGTGGTTTGCAAAGAGACCTCATAACCACATCCACACACTTTCTTTGTTTCAACAGGATTTGAGGACATGTTAGAATCGCTTGTTGTAGAATTTTCATCCGTATAACTCATTTTAGTGGTTTTGGAGTATACAGAAGAAATAATCTTTTAATTTTGGATTTAATAACTTAATTTAAGATTTTTTGTGAAGAAGAAAGGCTGTTGGGCTGAATAAATACACACCAAAACAACTTTCGTTAGTCAACAGGCGGATTGATTGACGGAAAGATAAACATTGATAAAATTAAAAAATTTAGGAATATAATGTGATAATTTTGAACTAATAGGGATATACTCTAATAATAATCTGTAATTTGGGGATGGAAAATAAAATTATCCGTTTTGACAAAATAACTTTTCCTGATTAGTCGCCCAGAGCATGTGCCGATTGACTATATATCAAGGTTCAAGGCATAGGAAAAGGTGTACTGGTCCACTAAGGCATGATATTGATGGTCGAAAGCACAAATTTTTTTTCCTTCTTTTCACACTATTAGGGTCTAGGAGTTTTTTTTTTTTTTTTTGAAAAAATCTCCTTCTTTCCACACTACTAAATGTTGAAATGTTTAAAAGCATTGTCATATATTGTTTTTTTGTTAATATCTCATCCATATACAATGATGTCCAAATTACTATAGTACTTATTTCTTCAGCAAGCCAAAAAAGTATTTATTGTTCTGAATGGTTAAGTAGACTACTATTAATAATGCTAGTTCTGATCATCATATACACAAACAATATTTTGAAGACACTAGTACTATATATAATATATATGATCGATATGATGTCAATCAACTACATATCAAGAGCCTTTCTCAAATCTCAACTATGTAACAAAAATAATTAAGGCAATAAAGTTTTATGGTTGCTTTTTTATGATTGAAGTGATAAGACTAACCATGTCTTTTGGGTTGATAAATTAAAGGCTAAAGCGCTCCACGAAGTGAATTAGTGACTGTGACTCGCACACTTTGGGTAGACAAATTAAACAGGAATACAGATAATACAAACCATTACAGTTACACCCCACACAAATTGAATAATTACAAAATATACTCGAATATTAGAGTTCTGTAATTAATTAACAGAATATTCTCGTTTTAATTAAATTATACTTAGACCCCAAAAGAGTTTATGATAATACAAATAACACCCAAGTATAATTTAGGAGCAACTCATGGTACAAAAAAATAAGAGTATTTTCAGTATTTACTATTCATTTTTTATTATGTCATCCACTACATAACAGAATCCTAACAGAATCCTAATGTTTGAGTGTATTTTGTAATTATTTAATTTTTTATGGGGTGTAACTGTAATTGTTTGACCAAGAAAGTTACGAGTTGTAGTTTAACAAACTAAGTGTAATTTTCCCTAATAAATAATAATAAACATTCTCTAGACTTGGATCGCCAGCTCAACAAGTCAACAACTGCTTAAAGCCTCAAAACATCTGGATATAATCATCAGCCCAAACAGTAAAAGCCCATTTCACATCATTCCGAGTGCTCGGAAGAGAAAAATGATACCAGTAGCAGCAGGAGAAGAGGTCGCCCCCAAGCTTATGCGGCTTCTCTACTTCGTCGGCGCCGGATGTACTTACACAAAACTGTATCTATTTCCGCGATTCATGTTTTACCTTTTGCGGTAATCTAATATTGTGATTTTGATTTTCAAGTTATCTGCACTGCCGGGATTAATAAGTGGAAGGAATTCGAAAAAAAATCGGAGATTCAGAAGCAGCAAGAGCTAAACGGACCATCTCTCGAAAACGCGGCAAATCTGGTAAATAAGGCTGTTGAATAAAATTAATCTTCAGTTTTTAATAAACAAGGTCTTTGTACTCAATTTCTTAATGGAAGTGACTGAAAATATGAACCGGGGTTCAATAGACTAGCATTTGCTGTGATTCTGCTACTATTGACTGATGAATTACATGATAATATTTGATTGTTAATGTTTCTGAAGATTGGTCGTACGATTGTTGTGAGTATCAATTTTGTAGCAGTTTTTTACGGATTTTGTCTATTGGATTGCTTGTGATTGGTTTGAATCCTTGATATTGTGATTTATAGTTCGCGTTTAATGAGTTTATACGAATCATATAAATAAATTCGTGGATATTTGGATTAAGTTGTTGGTACAAAAAAGTAGAATTGGACAAGGATGTCTATGTGGATCTTTTTTCGGGGCGCCTTGATGGTTAACACGTTAACAGTGATGGCTTTGTGTAGCCGGAGCTTGAGCTTATTTCATTGCATCTGTTTGTTTTGGTACTTTCTAATTGAAAGTGGTGTATTAGCAAGCTATTTTTCGGTAGCTGGATTTTTATTTCAATTAGGCGACAATAAATTTGATATTCTCTTAGAAGACTGGCATGCAGTTGCTGTATGATCACTGTAACCAAATTTTCATGAGCTGATAATCGACACAAGAAGCTTGCTAGGTCGTATGTTCGTAACTATATCAGTAGCCCGGATCACTTTCCATTTTACTGCATTGTGCATTGAGTATATATCTGATTAAATGGCATTTTTGATGGCTAAGATTCAAATTCTAGACATCACCAATCCACTTCAGAATTTATGATAGAAATTCAGCAAGAGATCCATTTGATGTCAGTGATGGTTTCTTAAGTTTCATGCTTAGGTGGCTTTTCCTGGTTTCTCTTCTCCCATTGTGTTGCTCTGAATAAAGTTTTGAATGTGGGGTTATTGAACTTAAGATAGACCGATAGCAGGAATTCTTATTCTTTTGTTATCTGCTTGTTACTTTAGTCATAACGTAGGATAGGTTGATAACCATATAAAATGTTGTGTTCTTTTTAGGGGCTAGAGAAAAAATAGCAAACAGTTGGAATTAGAAGAATATCTAGATGTAACAATAATAAAATGTTGTATACATTTAGTAAAAGCTCAATCCTGGTCTTGAGTCCCCAGAATTTGTTGTGTCGTCACTGGCTGCAGCTGCTTTAAAATTTATACTGTGATCTATACGTATTGGATTAGATAGCCTCTGCTTATTATTCGGCTGTAATTTAGAGTGGGATATTGTTGGGATGCAAAGTGCTAAGCATGAATGCACGGACACGGCAAATTTTTTTGCTGTGCGGTGTCCGACACGTGTCGGACGACACGTGACACGGGTCCGACACGTGTCGGACACGGCAAAAAGTGTCCAAAAATTAAAATAAAAAAAAAAAAATTCGGACATGCCGGGGACATGGCTGCGACACACGAGGGACACGGTTGAGACACGAAAATAACACGAAAAATTCAATTTTTTTTTTATATTTTTTCAATTTTAAGGATCTTAAATTAATTTTTTCTATCATTTTCATTTGTTCATAATATTATAATTCACAAATAATATTAATGTTCATTTAACATAATAATTAATTTGTACATTTTAATTTTGCTAATAATTGTACTATATTGTAATAGTTTATTTTTCAATTATGAATGTTTGTACAAATATTATATATGAATATTTATATTTTTTATTAAAATTTATATTACTTAGCCGTGTCGGAGCCGTGTTGTGTCTTAAAATTTTAGAAAAATCTGTGTCGCTGTGTCCGTGTCGTGTCGTATCCGTGTCCATGTATCCGTGTCCGTGCAACATAGGTGCTAAGTATATAGTAATAATT
This sequence comes from Verbena officinalis, assembly GCA_958496215.1. NCBI lineage: Eukaryota > Viridiplantae > Streptophyta > Magnoliopsida > Lamiales > Verbenaceae > Verbena > Verbena officinalis. The sequence goes on from OY292389.1 coordinate 27,421,401, forward strand.
ATTACGTAAATGCCAAATTTAAAGGTCCAAAAGGCGAAGTACCCATTTTTATCTTTGCTAATTTTACAGCGTCAGGCCGAGATAAGCACAATTCTGAATCCTGATTTTACATGGCTTGCGTGGATATGATATGATACATATATAGATAGTTCAAAAAATTCTAAATTCTACCATGCCATGACGTGTCGGATACCGTGTCAATATGGTCGCCGTGTTCATGTTGTGTTGTGTCCGTTTCGCCATATTCGTGTCCATGTTTCATAGTGGATATGTGATGATTGGTCTAATTTGGCTAATTTTAACTATACATGATGTAGCTTAGTAGATTAATACATGAGGACAGGATAAATATGTGGGGAATTGTTAGCACTGATTTACTACGAACTTTGGTTGGACTCGAACTTTTGTCTACTCTTGGGTTTCTCGTTTTGCCATATATTTTGTCCGTTTTCTTTGTGTTGGTTTGCACAATTTGGAAATCATATTATCTTTTTCTCTCTGTTGTTAGTTCTTAATTCTAACCATCACACCTACAACTTGCAAACATGTTTTGTAGTTCTTTCTTTCTGATAAGGTTTCCCGTGATGGAGTCCGTTTGTACGTTTTCGATCTGTTTCGCAATTTACGAACAACTTCACCCCATTTCACAAGATTCCAGCTTCATCCATGAATCCTCTCCAATTTCCAATGCAAAAAAAATCTACTTTGGCTGCTTTTAAATGTAAATCAACACAAACAGAGATAACAATTCCACTTTCCATAGTGAAAAAATCGTCCTCCACATCCAATATTATTTAAATTCACCGACTAATAATCACGAACCTTATCCAAGCCCACAACACAAAAGCACCCAATCTCCTCCGCTGTCTATGGCCGCCGCCGCCAACCATGGGAACCTCCACTGCTGCTTCCAGAACTGGATTGCCCAGCAACACAAAGACCTGGAGGAACTCGTTACCGCGCTTTCAGCCAATTCTGACGCCACCAATGAAGAACACTTCAAGCTTCTCTGTGAGAAGAGCATCAAACACTTTGAAGATTACTGCAAGACGCGTGCTCAAATGGCGGAACACCACGCTCCGTCACTGATGTCCCCAACCTGGTGCACGCCTTTCGAGAATGCCTTCCTGTGGATAGGGGGTTGTAGGCCTTCCCTGTCCATTAGGCTTGTTTACTCGGTTTGTGGGTCGGAACTCGACGCCCAACTCATTGAGTTCCTTGCCGGTGGTGATGAGAGAAAGGGAAACTTGGGTGAGATGTCTGGTAAGCAGCTACGTCTGATCAACACTTTGCATGGCAAGATTGTTAAATAGGAAGACAAAATGTCCACCAGGATGGCCACCATACAGGCCCAATATATATTGTCATTTTCTTCAGTTATATATATATATAATAATCAGGTCCCTGATCCAGTGATCCTAATAACTTAAACTCATGACCTTGTGAGTGTTCTCTTATATACATATGCAGGAGGAAATGGCAGATGAGCCGCTTGCATGCTAGCGAAGAGCGCCGAATGCGTTGGTGAGTGGAGCCAAGAGCTGGACAACACATGGATGCTCATTCCCTCTCACTGGGTCGCATATTAGCCGATGCCGACAAGCTCAGGCTCGCCACCTTTTGATGTCCATTCTCACTCCTTTACAGGCCGTCGATCTTCTTGTCGTCACCAAGAAACTTCACCTCTCCATCCATGAGTGGTGCAAGCGCCGAGCCTGAGCGGATCGCCACTAATGTATAATTGATTCAGGGAGTATATAATATGTTGTATTTACCGCGGCGCGCCACAGTTAATACAACATATTATAACGGATCAAATGTACATGGATGTAATATTATGTTGAAATAAATGAATCCAGGAAAGTTAGTTGGCCGCTGGGTAGATTCTGGAGCTGGGCGATCCTGGTAATGTTAGAGATGTACCTGTGTGCGTGTGTGTGGGTTGTGATCGTGAATATATCTTCTTCTTCTCATTTTTTTTTTTTGAGGTCGGTTTAATTTTTCTGGTAGACATATATATTATGATTGGGCGACGTGTGTCGTCCATTTGGTCAGAAGTTGGATATAAAGTAAATCTTAGAATGATAGATCAAATTAGAATGGTTAAACATAGAACTGATATAATTTCAATCCATTACTACAAGAACAAATAATATTAGCGACATGAATCAGGACAATATGGATGTTATATATAGTATCACTAGTATAGTTACATTTATTGAGCAACAATCATTTTTGTTTTGTCACTAAATAGTTTAAGAGTGACAAAACTTAACATTTTATAAGTTGTACGTAAAATTATAGTAACAATCTAGCTGGTGATGACAAAAAGAATTATCACCATGATTTATAAAAAACTATCACTTGCTATTAATTAAGTTGTCACTACAGCTTTATCACTAATTTCAATGATCATTTGCACTAAAAAGGAAGAAAAAAAAAAAAAAAACACTATAATGATTACTCACCTTCTTTGGGGCTAAATGGGGAAACGGAAACAAGAAAAAAGTGAAGGGTTTGAATCGAAATCCAAAAGATGTTGCTGAATTCGCTCTATGATCATATCCTACTGTATATTCAATTAATAAGGCTCTTTGCACAAGCTGTGTCAATGCAGCTGCCCCCGGCAACCGATTCATTGGCTCCATCCTGCAGACGCTAAGTTGGGTTAAAGTTAACTTAATTCGACGCCGCCATTTTCCAAGCCTAGAAGGAAATTGGTCTCGGCATTGTGTCACATGCCTCAGGTTGGGAAATGGCGAGATCAAAAGGACCGAGTGGTCCGGATCATGCTGAGACACTTGCTTGCCTCTCAACCGTCAAACTCGCCCAAGACTTTAGTTGGCAAAACGTAATCTTTGAAGGTGACTGTTTTAATCGATGTTATTCAAAAGCAGAAAAGTGATTGTGGTGATTATTGGTCATATCTTGGTAACTTGATTGAGGATATTCGAAATGTTACTAAGTGTTTTGTTAAAGTTAAATTTTCTTTTAATTTATTTATGGTGATGTTAATAGAATAACTTTCGCGTTAATTAAAAATGCAACTTCATCAGCTAGCGTTGTTGGTTAATTTGGGAGTATCAGTAGTTCAGTACTTCTGTTTATGTTACTTTTGATTTGATCCAGTAACATTTTCCCCTCACTAAGGGCCTCTTCCTTAAAAAAAAAAAAAAAAAAAGAGAAGGTCAATTAATGATGACAACTTGGATGACTTAATTGTTATGCGCATATGATTGCTAATTACATTGCAATTTGCATAAATCAATTTAGTATCAATATGGAAATGGAATCTCTTCTCACTAAATGCATATATGTAACTAATGATAATTTTTATATAATCATTTATAATATTAATTTGCAGTAAAGTTTATTTTTTCTTGTTGTGCATGATTATGGAGCAGAACGTTTTTGTCATTTAATTTTAGATTAATTAACAGTTTAACACTTAACAGGATATAATTAAGAATCATTTGAATTATCATTTAGATTTTTTCTTTTTCTTTTTCTTTTTAATTGTGAATCATGGGAATTTTACTGATTATACTCTTCTATTAGTAAGTTATCTATAAATTTCAAAAAAAATTGTACTAGTTAAAGTCTAAATAAAGTTCGGTGAATTTCGAAAGATCAATAGTATATCGTCCCGACCTTGGAGATGGAGTAATTACCATCCTTTGCTCCTAAATTTTCCATAACAAAAGAAAAACCTTATCTTTTTGTAATGTTTCAAAATAGTATCTGATCAATTTCCCAAAACATAAAATCTTTCAATTAAATGGGTCTATAAAATACTTGGAAACTTAGACGAGTGTGGTAGAAAGATAGAATTAGAGAAAGCGGCCGCAAGCTCAGGAGCTGCCAAGATATAGGAACGGCAAATAGCGTTGATCCAAGTGTGCGGCACGCGCCACTAAAACAGTGACCCTTATTCAACAACGTACCCTGTATAAACCCACTAGACCTGCAAAATCGTCCACCGCCACTCCCCCGCCATCTCTCTCTCACACACACACACACAAACATAAAACGGTGGCATATATATATATAATGAGTTTCCAGCGCTTCTACGAGACGTGGTTCGAGCAGCTCCGGCAGCTGGTGCAGCAGCTCAGCCAAACCCCCCACCCACCTACCACCGACGAGCACCATCACCAGGTCCGCCAGCTCGTTCAAAAGGCCATGTCCCACTACTCAGACTACTATCGGACAAAGTCCGCCGCTGCCAAGCAGGACGTGCTCGCTTTTTTCTCGGCGACGTGGATTACCGCCCTCGAGCGATCGCTCCACTGGATCGGAGGGTGGCGGCCCACCACCACCTTCCACCTAGTTTATACGGAGGCCAGCATCCTTTTCGAGTCTCACGTGGTGGATATCCTCCGCGGGTTACACACCGGAGACCTCGGAGACCTCTCGCCGGCGCAGTTCCGCCGTGTCAGCGAGCTTCAAATTGAGACCGTACAAGAAGAAAATGACATCACCGAAGAACTCTCCGATTGGCAGGCATGCGCGCGTCCTATAAGCATATAATATAATTATTTTCCCCTGCCCTCTCTTTTTCAATTTATATATATTCAGTCCTATTTAAAAATACATTTTCTTTAGAAATGGATATTGATTAATTTCTCACGCATAAATGTTTCTTCAAATGTTTAATTACAGAGATTTTATTTGTGTGTTTATTAATTAGGATGATGCGAGTGATCTCGTGGGTACGATGTTGTACGGCGAACTGGACCAGAACATGGAGCGACTGACGAAGATTCTTGAGAGGGCGGATCAACTGCGGTTGAAGACCATAGAAGCGTTGGTGGAGCTTCTGTCGCCTCAGCAGGCGGCGGAGTTCATGGTGGCGGCGTCGGAGCTGCACTTTGGAATTCGTGGATGGGGCATTGATCAAGACCGTCGTAGAGAAAATAAATAAATGATGCATGATCGTAATGCATGCATAATCGCTAATTAGCATAAGCTTTCCTTTTTTTTTTTTTTTTTGCCACTTCTTTTTATAAATGAAAAAAGAGAAGAAATCGGCAGTTATTTGCTGTCGGATTTTTAGTATTTTGATTTGGCAAGCTGATGTTTTTGAAACTGTTATGGAAAAGTATGAGATCATTGTCGTGTGTAATTGCATGCATGTTTGACGCGTGTCACTCTTTAACCAATACGTGTCTTTAAAACTGTTGACTAAGAATTCAGGTTAAAGTTGGACAATAATATCGATCGGTTTATTTTTCCTTAAAAGAAAAGGAAAAGAAAACCAAGAATTAATGTCAGTAAAAAATAAAAATTATCATTTAACGAGTAGTAATTACATGTCGAATTATATAATTAGTCCATCATATGAATCAGTATTGACTTAGTTCTCTTTTTGGGTAGAAAATACAACAAAATATAATGAGGTCGCTCGATCAACCTTTACAATATAAAAAATTTACAATATCAAAAACCGTCAACGGGATTCGCATTCTAAGTACGTAATACAAACATTATCAAAAATATCAAGATTATGTCTAATTTTAACCAAACAATCAGCACACAAATTTCTAGTTCACTTAATATGACAAAATTTAATATCCATGAAAGTTTAAATATGTCCTACATGCTACAGTCTTCTATATATAATGTTTCGTAGCCGTTGGAGATTAATATTCGTTAATTCGATCAAATTAAACACTATTTGCAAATCAATCTCAACTTCGAGTGTTCGTGATTCGTCTTTCCCAAGCAAATAGGGGACCTTCATGCTGTCTCAAGAGCTCTGCCATAGCGATCATCATGTTAAGCTTGTGAGAAAAGTTCAAAATCTATCTTCATGATCTTGAAGAATTTCTCCTGTCGCTGCCGATTTGGAATATGTGAAGAGACTACTGTCCGTATTAAATCTTGACTTAGTCACAAACTCACAGATGATGGAAATTGTAATTAGATGGCACGATTTTATTCATAATTAATTATTAATTAATATTGATTTTCTTTTCTTTTCGTGACACATAACATGCTCACCATGACAGAAGCTCAAGTTAGGGAACTAGACACATCGACAAAATCAACCACGCTTTCTTGAGGATTGGGCTCCTCTCCATTACCCCTTCTCTCCAATTACACCCGATACACATCTAGATGAATACCATGTATTGAGAATCTTAATCCAATGGTTTATATTTTTTTTCCTTAACGACATGCCTAACTCAAATTAATTCACTCATTTAACTTTGATATTAATTAAGAAAACTAATAATATCCCCACAATATCTCTTTTTCCAGTGAAAGAAGAGATATTTTACGGGTAATACTACTTTTCTTAATTAAATATTAAAATTAAATAAGAGAATTAACTTGAGTTAAGTTTGTAGTTAAGGAAAGAAAATATAAATCATTGGATTAAGATTCTCAATATATGACATATATCTAGATGTGTATTGGGTGTAATTGGAGAGAAAAAGTAATGGAGAGAAGTCCAATCCCTTTCTTTAGCTGCTTCAATGTTAGGGTTTTGCAGTTTTGCTAGTCACGAAATAGTTGGAAATTGTTTTTATTTTAATTAAATCATTCATTTATATTCATTAATTAAATAGAAATACTAATAATAAAATTAAAAGTAGCACTCAGTATTTATTATTATTTAAAGATTAACCAAAAGGTGATCAATATTCTCACACCAGTCAGTGGAAATTAAAATACCCACAAAAGTCGAACCCATTAATTTCTTTTTTTAGTTATGAAATATTGTTGATTTAATTAGGCATTGAATCATCATATTTAGGTTTTCTCATTTAATTAAAATCAGTCGACGGGTAGGCAAAATGTTAGCGAGTACGACAATGTTTTTTTTTTTTTTTTTTTAATTTACGAAAATGATTGAACTCTATATATAAACTAGTTAAAATTTTGTGTCAACACGCGGTGCTAGCTAATTTATTTAATAATATGAATTATTATTTTATAAAACACTGAGGTTATTATTATAAAAGTTTTTTATGGCTTATTCACTTAGTTTCTTATTTGATGGAGTAAAAAATAATAATTCCAGTTTGTTTTAAAATTTTAAAAATATTTATTTTAGTTTGAATGATATTATCATATTTCTTTCATATTTTTCTACTGATGATTTTATTTTTTTTAATTAATTTTTAATATAGTTAAAAATTAAATTATTTTTAAAGATAACATTATAGAACTCCTATATGTAGATAATGATATTATAAATATTTTTTTTTGCAAATTATAAACAATATTTTAATTTGAATGACATTTGTAACTAACATATCCATATTACTCTTTCATTTTTTGAGATAAATATAAAAATAATTAATAGTTTTACTTATATGGTAAAATAGAATTCATTAAAACTATCCATACATATACACTTAGGTGCATAATCTCAAGGCTTCTGAATTATATAATATAGATATACTAATAATTTGTATATAAATGCTTTTATTTACCAAAAAAAACCTAATAATGTCGAATGTGTCATATTATATAGCCCAAATATTTTCAAAATAAATTAAAATATACCGTGATTATACATAGATTCCCATATCAAGTTCTTCTAATTTCTCTCAACTAATATACCTAAAAGGCCAAAAAAGTGAAAGAAAAAGTAAAAAGTAGTAACCAACAAATGAACCAAATCTCCCCGTCAAAAATCAAACAACTCCTGTCTCTACACGTGTCCCGTCATTCAGATTTGAAAAATATCTGGACCTGTGATTCGTATGTAACTAACCTTTCAATCACAGACTTGTCACTTTATCTTCAAATTCTTCCATGGATATCTATTCTCTCTCCATATAGTTTTTCTTTTTGTTTCTATTTTTTCATCTCTCTAATGCTTCTTCCTCTCTCTATTATTCTCTCTCTTGAAGCGAGATGTCGTGGAGACGATCTTTTCTCTCGCGAAGAGTCGTTCATCGTTCCAAATCTTGCCAGGAAAACGAATCCCAGGATCTCCCCTGCGTTTCCAATAGTCGTAACATTGATAATCACGGCGGAGAAAAGGGGGGAGAAAATGATGCTGATTGTGGGCAGCGGCAGCAGGATGGCGTCTTTCCGGGGTCCTGTGAATCCGCCTCTTGGTCGGGCATGTTGCCGGAGCTTCTGGCGGAGATAATGCAGCGGGTGGAAGCGAGCGAGGACAATTGGCCTCAGCGCCAAAACGTCGTCGCTTGTGGCTGTGTATGCAAGCCGTGGAGGGAGGCCATCAGAGAGGCCGTGGAGAAAGCTTCAATCCACCAGCCTGGGAAAATTACCTTTCCTTCTTCCCTTAAGAAGGTCATATTCTAATTCTATTTCTTAATTGGATTTTGAATCAAGACGTGGCTTCTCAATTTGTTTTGATGGATTAAAAATGTGAGGCTTCTGGATGTTGTGTTGTTTATCTGAATGCATTCTGAGTTCTGGAATTTTAACCAATTTGGATTGTAATTATAATGGTTAGCATCAATTATTAGGTTAGGGATCCAAATCTTTTAACGCATCAAAGAAAATAAAACGAACCCACAATCCAGGTCAACTATCAGCTAATTTTAATCGAACCTGCTTTATCATTCTCAATGTAGCTGCGATCGCTGTAGTTTATTTTTGTTTCAAATTTTCGTATGTTTATAAATCGCGTTTCATACATTGATTAGTATTTAGAAAGATCGGAGATCTCAATTAGTATGAGGGAGCTTACAACAAGTTTAAGGGTTTGATTTCTTGCTTTAGGGTAGAATTTGGACATGTTTAATTAGGTAAATGAATGATTCTGATTAAAAAACAATTCCTCATTTGACTACAAGAAAGCCACAGATATGAGTTTTTGAAACAATTAATCAGAATCAATTCTTCCTCTTTTTTGTTTTCTCTATTCTCTATGATATATTCAGCTTTCTTTTTTTGTGGCTGAGAATGCGAATTTTGATTAGATATTTGTGACTTTTTTATTTCACTGAAATCCTGAGATATAACTATTCGGTAAACTGAAGTCTGTAAACCCAAAATGTTGCAGTCAGGGCCACGGGACTCTCCACTTCAATGTATTATAAAACGTGACAAGAAGAATGCAACATATTACCTCTATCTTTCTCTCTCAGCATGTAAGTAGACTTTCTCTGGAGTTGCTAAAAAGTAGCCTTAGTGATTGACGATTTGCCGGCTCATCATTCTGTTCCTTACTTTCCTGTATTCTAGTTTCTTTGAGCCTTTTGGCAAATATATCATGTGAGAAAAATAAAAAGTTAATTATATTGAAGAACCCTGATTTCTTACATGCAGAAATGAAATAGAGTAAATATATGGTATTTGATGTATTAAAAATCCTAGCCAGGGTAACTAATTTATCGTACTAAATGAATTAAATCTTGTATAGTATTAGAATTGAAGAAACACAATGGAAGACATAACTTACATTATATATCTTATTAGACTAAGTTGATTCTTGACAAAATTTTCCAAAATTTTTGCCTAGTTATTGTCACGAACATTCTTATGTTGTGCATCTGTGATCTCAAAACTGATAATTACAGCTTACTGTTACAGCATTCATGGATAGGGGAAAATTTCTCCTAGCAGCCCGAAAATACAGACGTGGTGCCCACACCGAGTATATTATATCACTGGATGCTGATGATCTATCTCAAGGAAGCAAAGCCTATGTTGGAAAACTAAGGTAAGGATTTCAATCTGCCAACTCTTAACAACCTGCATGTAATGGTTTCGATTTTTGATACTGTACTTTGTTGAGAAAAGTCAAAACTTTTACTAGATTTAAGGGTGATAGAGTGCACAAGAATGTGGAAGTATCACTGCAACTATAAACAGTGACTATTACATTGACATATCCTGATGTTTTGCCTAATTATGCAAACTTCCCATGCGGTTTGGAAAACGACAGAAATATCCCCTGGGCTTAGAAAATCCTAAAGGAAAATGTGACTTGCCCGTTATAGCCCTGGTTTTTCTATAAAAATGAAGTCGAGCTTTTACAACTATAATTGTTACTTGAATATAAATCTTTCTCGTTTTCTTTTACGACAGGTCAGATTTCCTTGGCACTAATTTCAAAATCTACGATAGCCAACCACCCCACCACGGAGCCAAGCCATCAAGCAGCCGAGCCGGTCGTCGTGTTGCATGTAAGCAAATAAGTCCTCAAGTTCCAGCTGGCAACTTTGAAATCGGGCAAGTCTCCTATAAATTCAATCTCTTGAAATCAAGAGGCCCAAGAAGGATGATGTGCTCACTTAGATGCCCGTCTTCAGAGGATAAAGATGAAGATGATCCAACATTGAATAAGCCTGAAGTTTCTATGCCTCTTTACACAGTATTGAAAAACAAAACTCCAAGATGGCACGAACACTTGGAATGTTGGTGCTTGAATTTCCATGGCAGAGTTACAGTTGCATCTGTTAAGAACTTTCAATTGGTTGCAACTGTTGATCAAAGTAAGCCTGGTGGAAAGGGTGACGAGGAAACGGTGCTTCTCCAGTTTGGGAAAGTGGGAGATGATGTTTTCACAATGGATTATAGGCAGCCTCTGTCGGCATTTCAGGCTTTTGCTATTTGTCTAACTAGTTTCGGGACGAAACTGGCATGTGAGTAAAAAATAGGTTGTGGTAGAAACTTGATTTCCACTAATATGTTGAGGACGGATGGTTTTCGGTTTTCCTGCTTTTTTGCTATGGTTTTCTTGTTTGATTGGCGAAAATGGATGTGCTATTGTACATAATCAGATAATCTTATTCTACGGCCATCACAAGTTGTGATAGTAATGATGAAAAAGGAAAAAAAAAAAGGGTGAGAGGAAGGGACCATTGTGCTTGTAATCTGTCTTCCTGTGAAAACGTTCTGAACTTTAAATTGATGTTTTCAATCGTCATTTTGGTTTATCGAACTTATAAATACCCTTTTATCTCAGATAAAATGGTCTGGCTTAACACCAAAAAAATGGCCTCGTATAGCTAAAAAAAGAATTTTAAGAAAATGGGATTCATATGAAAAAGACCAATTAATGGATTCCAAAAAGCAATTTGAAGTAGATTCATTATCTACTAAAAATGAAAACGAAAATTATAAAAAAAACTATAGATATGATTTGTTATCATATAAATTTCTTAATTATGAAAATCAAAGGGCATGCTTTTTTAATAGATCTCCGTTTCAAGGAAATAAGAACCAAGAGATTTCTTATACCACACCTAAAGAACAATCTTTGGATACGCAGATAAACATCCCTCTTAAAACTTATCTAAAAAAATTAGATTATCGATATCTATATCTGGAAACAGAAACCGAGAAACCATTTTTTACAAATGAGAGGTGGAAAACCATCCATTCTTATAGTATAACTCGAAGTGTTATGAACAAATCGAGTCCTTGTTTCAAGTCTAGTTTTGAGTCTGTTTTTGGTACAATTCCAAAACACATACTCTATACATCCATCTCAACCGAAAATCTCACTGGCAAGCCATTGTCAAACTCGGCACAATTATTATTTAGGGATAATTACCAAGTACCTGAGGTATGGTCTATATTCTATACAAAAATTCCATGCACCAATGAAATAAGCTGCTCTCACACATAAGCTTTTTCCCTTTCAAAAATCTAAAGCATTAGAATATAACCACACGTACAATGAGTGCTTTCCTGCAAGACTCATATACGCACTGTAGCACACGATTAGCTCAGCTAATAGACAAAATCAAACTGTAAAATTTAATCAATTTTGCATTTCCTCTACTGTAAATACTCGGTAACATCCATACGAGCGCCAAGATATCAAGTGACAACAATCACAGGGATAACATCATTCAAGATTAAAGATTTTAGCTAGTGAGCATTGATGAATCTCGAGGTAACACGAGCAATAAGTAAAAGTTAAGCCATAATATTTATAAGCAACAGATCCAGGGATTCTTCATCAGAACAACCATGTTTGATAAGTAAAGCTAGATCCACATTTATAGAGTTGTGAAATACGAGCAACACAGCAGCCAAGAAAAGAAGTTCATGTACACCATCACTTTTTAAGACTCAAAGGGCCATGAAAGTGCAAAAAGTCGACTTCCTTCACGACTTGTTTATTTCTTTCCACGCAGTTTGGCACCAAGAGCCCTCTCAAGTTTGCCAATGATCTGCTGATTGGGAATTGCTTTTCCAGATTCGTATTCTTGTATGATCTGGGGTTTCTCATTTATAATCTGCAAGACACCACAGAAGGCTAATTAATAAACAAAAAGCTCCAGACTGTTGTTAAATACATCTTTGCCGAATGTAAGGTGAGATGGACATGATAGTAGAGAGTTATAAAGAAACAAACCTGAGCAAGTTGAGCTTGTGTCAGCTTCTTATCCATTCGAGCCTGCATGATGGCCTTTTTCAATTCAGTCGGGACCTTCTCATCTGCAATAAAATGAAATGTTAAGACAAGGGCCATCAAAAGACTGACCATATGATACTACAATTTGCAGAAATGGATAGTTGATAAGTATCGATTCATCAGGTTTAATGTGTCCTTATAGAGCCAACATCATATTAAATTCTTCATTGGGAGCAAGACTACAACAGTTAGCAAAAATATGGAGTTTTGTACTTTAACAAAAATTAGATCAGTTGGCCCCAACAGGAATTTCAAAGGCGAGCATGGGAACATATACACCGTCTAATGCCCCTACAGATGGCTCTTTACTAACCTAATATAACTTAATTCTGGGTCTTGTGGAGGGCTAAACTGCTGGTCCAATAATTTCTGACTCCATCTTGCAAGATGGGTTATATTGGTCTTCCAAAAATGCTAAAGACAAACTTATCCATTAACATTTTTATTTCCACTTCATAGACATAGATTTGCACTTGGCACCAAAAGAAAAGTATCATGTAACCTAAATCATTTGATTTGTGACAGGGAGTGGGTGATAAACAGATTTCAGATCATCACCATCCAAAAAGTAAGCAGAAATGATGAAGCACAACATGCCATACATTTAGCTCACAAGCAAATTTTCTTACCAACGCTAAATTAAATAAGAAATGAAATTATAAATCAACTTATTCTTTCTCTCATATTTTTAGAGAGGGAATGGCAAACTGTCACAAATATAAAGAGAAACAGACGGCACCCAGCAAATACCAGAGCAAGAATCTAAATTTAAATAACGAGTTATTATCATATATTCACACAGACAGAAATATAAAAGTGATTCAACTGAATATAAAAGAAGCAAATAATTCCAACTCACGAGCAAGATTTTCTGTGTCCTCATCAAGCTTTCTTGTATTCAAAGAGGTGCTGCTTGCAGCAGCCTTGTTTGTCCCAGCATTTGCTGCATGAAACAAAGTAATAAATTTATAGTCAGAGAGTCAGCTGGATCTTAAATGAAATGAGGTAAACACCGAGCATGTAATAAGAAAATTTTCCATCTGGCAACATAATTTGCTCTCATTCACAAGTTCATGTGACCTCCGCTCACATTAAACCTCTAAATGTATACAGCGGGCCAAAAAGAACAACCCTGGAAAGTTAAGCTCCTGCATTACATGAAATTGGGGTATAACTAGGGACCAGAAAAGAAATTTCCTACAGCACTTCAACAAATTGCATATCCAAAGACCTATTTTCAGCTTCAGCCGGAACAACCTCGTGGCAGGCATCTTTTAAATGGAAGATACAAGTAGTTTTCAGATTTAATGCACCACAATCAATTTTCTTTAACACTTCTATACTCCTACACGAAGATTAAAAGAAAGGTTACACAAGCAACACACACGGAGCATAAAACATTTACACAACTAGATATCATGACCAAGCCCTAAAATGAATAAATAACAGAAAAATAATCTTTACAAAGAAAAACCAGCGCTCTCAAATACGTCAACCGAGAAAAATCAACATAAATCATTTTCAAGAGCACACATGAAAAACCTATCACATAGGGGGAAAATAACGAGAAAACGGCAAATACGGCATCGGTAGAAAGAGAACTGCTCCATATTCAATTTTATGGCGTGTTATTTAAAGCTGACCTAGAAAAATTAAGGACCAAACAAGAAGGGCGCGGCGCGCGTAGATGAAACATATCCGGAAAACCTAACTCATATATACAAGAAGAAATACGATAGGAGGAGTACGCACACTTTCTGACGGTTTCAATCTCGGCGCCAGAGCGACGGGCTGCGTTGACGGCTTTCTCATCCTTCCTAGCGGCGGCGGTGGGTGCCTTCTTGCGGATCACCACCGGCTCCCAGTCCTGAGAAATTCCTGACATATTCTTGGCACGCTTTCTTATGGATTCGACTCGTTTTTCTTCTTGCTGGGTGACGCGGATGAGAGCTTTGTTGATATTTTGGGTTGATATATAAGAAAGAAAGAAAGGTGCGTTTTGGGGGTTGTTTGGGGACAAGTTTGTGTTTATCCCTAACAGGGAGAGGAATGTCTTTTTCCTTTTTCCTTTTTTCTTGTGTGGATAATTAGTAGTTTTAGAATATCTTTTTGCTGAATGGTCATTGACAATTAAATTGACACCACGACCAACTTTAGCTTTTATTCTTTTGACAAAATATTATAATTCTTTAATTTTTTTAAAAGAAAATATTATGATTCTTATACAGATATGAACTTTTAGATGAAACTCCCAAAAATTAAAAATAAAAGACCAATTTATAATGTTATCTTGAGAATATGACTAGAATAATGTACGTAGTTCGTGGAGATTTACATATTTATCTCAAAATAATATAAAAAGGTTTTAATTATTATATATTTTAAATATTATAATGAAATATATATTTTATTTATATACGGCTGAGTGAAAGAAATTCATACATGTTTTTCTTTTTACCAAGAATCGGTCAGCAGACTGTGGGGTTAAAGAACTCCCTCGTATATAACAAGCTCAAATTGAAAAGTTCGAAAAATATATCAGTAAAGCCAAAAGAATAGTTACAAAAAGACTCATACATGCTTAACCAAATATTAAACATTATATTAGGAAAAATCTTTCCCCTAACATGAAAACAATTGAAGCACAGCCAAAACACATTTCTCAAAACATAACCTTTCGATTGTGGTATCGAAGAGGAAACTTGTTAGAGCTGAAAAACAAAAGAAAAAAGTACAACTATTGGCAGCACTTTTTTTAAGAACATATATATATATATATATATATATATATATATCCAACAGAAACAAAGCATACAGAGACAATTATTTTCTAGAAGATGATAGCATAATATATAGACTAATACACCTTAATGCTGATATGTTGTTAAATGTAGGGCAAGGGAAAACATGAAGCTGCAGGCTTGAACACACTGCATTTAGCCTTCTTCTATCTCAATTGCTGGCTCCTCATTAGGTCCTGGACTTCTTGTACTAGCACCTGAAGCAAATGCTGTTGGACTTTTGGGATACCGGCACTCGAAGGGCCTCCACGCTTCCATATAAGCAAATTCCTTTGTTTTTGAGACTGATTTCCAGCCCTGCGGAAGAATTTCAAGAATGATTCGAGTCTCACCCAAAAGAAGAGCTGCTTCAAGGATACTTTTCTCCCTTTCTTTGATATCAACGTCGATACACTTGGAAGTTATGAGAAGCACTAGATTGGTGAGGCAAGCACCGAATATGCCTGATATCATATAGGATATTTCAGAAAACATGTACCACCCTGTTTGCCAATCATAGTCTCTGTCTATGTTAATAATTGCAGCACTGATAGCTTTCATTGATTGAAGAGCTACCACCTCAAGTGACCACCGTTGAGGAAACAAATTTTCTGATGGCTCCTTCATTATCCTCTCATCTATTGTGGAGTCGTATGCTATTTTCGCCAATGCTTCTATTGTTTCCTTATAGCTTTGTCTTTTGATATTTATACCTTGCCAATTGTGGGATAGCTTAATCCCTCTCCAGACCTCATTTGCTGCAATCCTGCATCTTTCCAATTCTCTGTTTAGTGATTTCTCTATAAGGTTTACATAGTAGAGGCCTTCGCTTGCGCCTTTCATTAACGCGTTAATCTCATTAGAGCTGACATCAGGAAGTTGAATGGCGATGCCTGTGAGGTTCACTATTGACAGGGACCAGCAATATTGTTGACATTGACTTGAAATCTGATCTTGTGCTCTATAAAAAGTTGCCACCCCAATGAAGCAGTGATATTCCGAAATAATTTGGTTTAGTTGTTCGGATTGCTTCTTCTCACCTTTCTCCATCATTTCCTCCACCTCATCGTATATGGTTTTGGTAATTGCATCAATTCCCAACTCAGTACCGTCAAGGAGATGAGTGCAAGCGCAATCTATATCTTCACTTAATTTCTTGTATTGGAAGCATAAGATCACTTTTACACAGGCAGCTGAAACAAAGAGAAGTAGTTTGCTGGATCGAACAATCAGAACCTGAACTACAATACAGAAAGTCAGAACATAAGTTTTGGTATTATTTGCAAGTTTTCTGAATCTGGGTTGAACAGTCTCTAGAGGTAACTGTAAATCTCTCCAGTCTACTAGGATTTGAATCCAAAATTTCTCGACCTGCAATTGTTCTCTGAAGCATTTATGGGCATATTTGCTCTTGGTTTGGCAGCAATGAACCATCTAAACATGTCTGGAGCGACAGTACCTAATCCCACTCCAATAGACTGAACGTATAGAATCCAATTGATGGACCACTTATAATTAGAAGCAGCTACAATGACTCCTCCTTTGTATAGAAAATTCATTCTAATCCACGCTTCTAAAAGAGTTAAGAGTTATCAACAAACATATGATTCCTGAAGCAGCACTTATCTCTGAGCGTGCTATGAGAAATTGGGGACTCCCAATTTTCGCATTCAGCCAACACTCTCTCATCACTGTTCTGAGTCCTCCAATATTGAAGCTTCCCTTCTGCACTCGATTGGCTGAAGTTCTTTCGTGCAAACGACTGTACTCCTCATCTAAAAGTCTCCTGAGAGATGGGAGCGCAATACCCAAGGAACACAACATAACAAGCAAAATAAACTGAAAACAATAGATATAATTTGTTCTGCATATATCTATCTGTGACACTACAGTATGCCTCATCTCCCTCCCAATTACAGTATTGAGCATCCGTGAAATGTATGTGAATACATACTGATGATGTCGTATTTTGGTACGGGATCTGAGTCGTCCAC
Organism: Verbena officinalis; assembly: GCA_958496215.1. Lineage (NCBI taxonomy): Eukaryota > Viridiplantae > Streptophyta > Magnoliopsida > Lamiales > Verbenaceae > Verbena > Verbena officinalis. The sequence goes on from OY292389.1 coordinate 27,438,536, forward strand.
GTGGCCTCGACAGACAGTTGAATTTGTAAATAGGGGTTCGGCTATGACCTGAAAAGCACTAGCACGGGATTACTTGGCCGGAGGGGGTTGCCTCCGGCGTAGCCTCTCCACTGAATTAAGTCAGTTTCGAATAGGATATTCGACAAAAGAGGATGGAAGTCAGAGCAATTAACTAGAAGAGCTTACCTACCGTAATAAATGATGGGGGTATTTATAGGGAGACTTCATACCTACTGGGTATGGCCTCGACCGTGGGGCATTTAATGCCTGTGCCTCGGATCTGATTCATTCCCTGACAGGACTGATTGCCTGTCACTTCTGGAGACCCAGAGTACGGAAGGCAATCAGAGTAGATACGGCGCAATTAATGCGGCTGCTGCGGGGTCGACCGTACACGGATGGGATAGATTCGAGCCCTAGGCGGTCGACCCTCGATCTACGCTCTAGGAGGATTGGCGAGTCGAATATCGATCCTCGAGCCTGAAGGGTTGATATATGGCACCCAGGAGGTTCTACATTGTAGTGACGGTCGGGATATCAGGATGAGCTATGGTCGACCCTCGAGCATGTTCTTGAGTCAAGCGTGGGTTGACCCGGGTTTAGATACACGTGGCGTTTTGCCTCTTTTACGAATGTGCCACGTGTATTCTCCAAGATATTCCCCATCACGAGTCCCCCAGGTTTCGGTTGAATTTATTCGACCGGGATCTGAGATCGACCATCACAGTGAAGCTCGATCCACGTGGCCTTTTTTGGTTGGGCCACGCGACCCCGTTTTACCGTTACACGCAACCGACAATAAAGCAGGTCGACCGTCAGTTCGTTCTCGGGAAGGCGCGCTTGATTCGTCAGCCTAATAAAGAGTAATTATGGCGACGTTCCGTATTCCGAGGCCTGACTACTATAAATAAGGGCCTAGCCCTTTCTCATTTCTTACGTTTTCTGAATATTCACTCCGAGCAGAAGCAATTTTAGCGAGAAAATCACAGGCGCAGGAATTTGTCTCGAGCGTAAACACCGTCCACACTTAGGTAATCCCCGACCCTCAACTCTTGCATTTTGTTTAAAACTATAAAAATGTCGGGAGCGTCTGAGGGATCGAGTGAGAGGTTGAGAGAGTATGAAGCCCGCTTCGACGTAGTCGACTTAGGGTTTGACACCGACTCAGAGTCCGAGGTTGAGGTTACATCCCGTAGGGCCACGGGACTCAACAAGAACAAGGACACATCCACCAGTGGTCGCGAGGAGACGACCATCGTTCGGCCGCGCGGTCGGTCCGCCGCTGCCTTGCCCCAGCGCACGTACCGTGGCAAGACATCAGCCGCCCCCATGGAAAAGTCGGCGGGAGGATCGAGAGATGCTGGGGTCGAGCCCCTACAGTCGGAGAGGGGAGCCCCTGCTCCCTATGATAGCATAGTGGGTGGGGTTTCTGAGGAGCAGTTCGTGAGGATCGTAGGCCGCTTGAACCTGCCTGCGCCGTACGGTATCCGAGTGGCAACAAAGGACGATGTCCTGGGCAAGCAAGCACACGGGGAGATAGCCGTTAATTATAACGCGGTTATGAACGGCTTCCGCCTGGTCGGGAATACTCAATACACTAGCTTGTTCCGGGACTTGAGAGTCTGCCCGAGCCCGATGACTGCTAACTGTTTCTCCCTCATCTCCTGCTTCTTCGTTTTGATGAGGATTCTGAGGCTCGAGCCGACGCGGGCTCGATTCTTTCAGATGTTCACCCTCTCCGCTTCTTCCCCTTCCGGCGAGGGTTTCTACAGCTTATCCCAGAAGAGGGGTAAAAAGATATTCTCCATTCCCACATCTTCTCACGGCGATCAGTGGAAGGCCGAGTTTGTGATCGTCCAACACCCAGATGGTTTTCTCATCCCGACCCAATGGGAAGACAATAGGCCTCCGACCCTCCGACCCTCAAAGGATGAGGACCTCGAGGAGTCTATTGAGTTGATCATGGGGTTCCTGGGTCGGGAGGCTTGTACCGACCAGGTCCTGCTCGACTGTAGGACTTTCTGTCAAGAGGAGAACTTAGCAGCCGCGGGTATCGGGTGCGGGAGAGTGCGAGAGGGGTTTGTCCTGGGTATATGTCCTTTCTTCTGTTTCTTTTCCTTAAGCTAATCATATGTTTCTCCTTTCTAACTGTTTCTGATCGAGTTGATGTTTTTTTCAGATACCAACATCCTCATGGCATCCAGGACTTCTTTCCTTCAAAGCTTGGGCAAGGCTCTGTTGCCCGAACACGAGAAGCTGGCCGAGCTCAACGAGGCCGTCCAGAGTCGGCCCGAGCTTCCCGCAGTCGAGCCTGCTATCCTCGGCGCGGATACAGGAGCGGGTTTGTCGCTACCCCGCCAAGGCCCCGGACTCGGCAAGGGGCTATTCAAGAGGCCCTCGGAGGGGTCCAGCCGAGCGGTCGACCCCGCCCCGGTCGACCTAGAGGAAGAAGAAGCGGAGGCCGAGCCTCTGACCCGAAAGAGACCGGCTCCCAGGCCTACCCGCAAACCCGCTCAACAATCCAAAAAGCTGAAGGGCAAAGGGTCGACTAGTGAGCCGACGGACGACTCGGGCTCCGAGACGAGCGTCGAGTTTATGACGCGCCGCATAAGGGATTACCTTCCCGTGGCCGAGCCTCATTTCCCGGGAGGGGTCCCGGAGCTAGTCGAGGGGCAACCCCGATCCCTTCTCAACGCGGGATCGGATTTTGAGGCCGTCAGGGCCATCTGGCGATCGGTGGCGACCGAGCCCGACCACAGGCGCATGGCCGAATGGTCGCTAGAGACCTTCGAGCGTAACCTCGCCACCGCCTTCATTTCAGTAAGTCACTATCGTATTTCGCTTCCAAGTTTCTTTACTCGATTTTGAACTAATCCACCTTTTTTGTGTCGACCTTGCAGCGCACTGCTCCGATCGCGCATGGCCTAGTGCAATACGCCAAGGCCCTTCGGTCGAGGAAGCAATTTTACAAGCGGCGGTGGGTCGACCTCAAGAAAGAGGTCGAGGAGCAAAAGGTGGGCGACTGGAAGAGGCAAGCCCAAGGATTTCAGCAGTCCGCCCAACTGCTGGAATCGGAGAACAAGAAGCTCAAGGAGAGGGAGATCGAGCTTCTGGCGGCGGTCGAGGAGCGAACCCTCGAGGTCTCTAGGCTCGAGGGGGAGGCTCGATCCCTCAGGCTCGAGGCCCAAGAGGGTTTCGTTAAGGGGCAGGCTGCTGGTCGGGCGGCCGTCGAGCGGGAGATGGAGGCTATGTATCGCGGCAAGGCTCGGGGCTTCCTCAAAAAGGCTCAGATGGCAATGGGGCGATGGGCTGTGAAAAAATTCGTGGAGGGGCCCATGTTCGAGAAGGCCAGCGCCATTAAGGCGTTTGACGATTTCAAGGAAGGCCATGCGCTCTGCCTGGCCCAGTTACAGGCCCAGAATCTGATTGTCCCGGGCGCTGATCTCTCCAGGGTCGGGATAACCGCAGACGACCCTCGTCCTCAGAAGGAGGTGGCCCCCGACGCTGAGGCTCAAGCGGTAGTGACGAAGACTACCGTCGAAACGTCTGATCCCGACCAGCATCCGTATGGCTTTGTGGTCCAAAGGCTCCTTGCCGAAATCATGAAGAAGCCATACGACGGGAAGGACGAACCGCTGGAGCCTTCCATGGATCTCCTATTCCCCTCGGTAGATCCAAATGAGGCCGAGCCTGCATGGTCTGCGGCGGAGCTCGAGTGGTTGAGCTCTCTGGTGCTCGAGCCTGGCCCGAGCAAGTCGACTGCCCCTGCCGATCCTTGAGCCCCTTTTCTCATTTTTTCAATTGTAATAGGATTCCCCCTCGAGCAGTAGGCTCGAGCCTTGTAATAGTATTTTGATTTTTAATGAAATTTAATACTTTACAATTCACTCGAGTCTTTGCTTTACATACTGCCACTTAATCTCTGCTTTATATGTTAAAACTTAATTCCCAGGGTCCGGGCTCGAGTTTCATGCTCGAGCTTTGTTTATCAAATTTCACTCGAATCCTTGCTTTTCTTGTTGAAACTTAATTCCAACCAAGGGTTCGGGCTCGAGTTCCCGGCTTCCTGGGGTGGAGCGTAACTTCCATAGGGAGCCGTTGCAACATTGGGGGGCTCGAGTTTTACGCTCGAGTCCCCAGCTCCTTTTCTGAAGCGTAGCCCTAACAAAGGGTTGTTTGAACTGCGTGGGCTCGAGTTTTACGCTCGAGTCCCCAGCTTCGTTGTTGAAATGCCGATTAACTGTAGATGCTGCTAAAACAAGAATTCTTATGATGTATTCAACACAAGCATAGCTATTACATGTAGGGCCCTTCGAGGGGAGTTACATATCCAAATCCCGTAAGGATCGGTTCTAAGGATAATACAATTTTAAATTGTAGGCATTCCATGGTCGAGGCAACTCCTCGGATTCCGAGCCTAAGGTTTCCAGCCTATATGCGTTGTTTTTGGCGATCCGTGCAACACGATACGGTCCATCCCATTTTTCCTCGAGCTTCTTAACTTTCCTAGACACCTCAACCTTTTTTAGGACTAGGTCGCCCACTTGGAAGCTTAAGGGTCGAACGTTTTTGTTGTAGCTTCGAGCGGCAGCCGCCTTGTGTTGCTGCATTCGTCTTAACGCACGATGGCGCTTCTCCTCGATAAGATCTAGCTCGAGCGCTCGCCCTTCGTTGTTTTGAGCTAACTGGAAGTGTGAGACTCGAGCAGTCTCGTGGAGCAATTCCGTGGGGATCAAGGCTTCCGATCCATAGACGAGAGCGAATGGGGTTTCGCCTGTGGCGGTCCGCGGGGTGGTCCTGTAGGCCCATAAAACCTCATCAAGCTCATCTGCCCACGCCCTCCTTTTGGCGTCGAGTCGAGCGCTGAGACTTCGGAGGATGGTGCGATTGGTCACCTCCGCCTGCCCATTTGCTTGTGGGTATCCGACCGAAGCAAATCGCTGATCGATCCCGTGGTCCTTGCACCATTCTTTCATGTCGTCGGCTCTGAATTGAGGCCCATTGTCGCAAATTAGGACTCGAGGCACTCCGAACCGACATACTATGTTCTTCCATATGAAGTTCTGGATGACCTTTGAGGTTGTCTTCCTAACGGCTATTGCCTCGACCCACTTGGAGAAGTACTCGCAGGCCACAATGCAATATTCAGCCTGCCGCACGGTGGACGTCGGGAGTGGCCCCACTATGTCGATCCCCCACTGATCAAATGGCCATGAAACATCGATCGCTATCATTTCCGCGGCGTGCTTGTGGGAATAATTTCCTGTTTTTTGGCACTTGACGCAACGCCTGGAACATCTTTCGGCGTCTTTCTCGAGGGTCGGCCAGAAGTAGCCAGCTCGTGTTACTTTCCTAGCCAGACATCGGCCTCCCGCATGGTTACCGCAACTTCCTGCGTGGATCTCGTAGAGAACCTCTTCAACTTGCGAGGGTCGGAGACACCTCATCGGGGGTCGGCGGTTACCTCGCTTGTAGAGTCGACCCTCTGAATCGAGGGTATATCTAGTAGCCCGGTGACGTAATCGCCGAGCGGCGTTTCGATCCTGTGGAAGCACTCCGTCTCTCAGATATAGCACGATATCATCGAGCCAACAGGGCTCTTCAGGGTCGATCGTGATTATGGCTGCCCCGGGCCCGTCGATGGCTCGATGATTGGCTATTTTGAAGGTGATTTCGCGTTCTTCGGTGTCCTTAAGACCGTTGGCAAGTTTTGACAGCACATCGGCCCTCGTGTTTTCCTTCCTGGGCACTTGGTTGATCGCGAAGCTGGTGAGTTGGGCCGTTAGCTTGCGTACCATCTCCAGGTATTTGATCATGTTTTCCTCTCGGGCCTCGTAGAGTCCTTGGACTTGGTGTGCAACGAGTTGTGAATCGGTGATAACTGCGATCGACTTGGCACCGCTTTCGAGTGCGGTTTTCAGTCCTGCGATGAGTGCTTCATACTCCGCTTCGTTATTGGTGACTCGAAAGTTCAGACCGATGGCAAAGTCTAGATCCAACCCATCCGGGTTTGTTAGAGAGATCCCCGCGCCACCACCCTGGGCGGTCGACGAACCGTCGACCTTCAGGAGCCAATGAGTATTCTTGCTTTTAGGTGTCTTTGGCATGGTCGTTTTCTCGACCAGAAAGTCTGCAAGGACTTGGGCTTGTATGGCGACCCTGGGTTGGAAAGTGATATCAAATTGGCCGAGCTCAATAGCCCACTTGATCAGTCGACCTGAGTTATCTGGTTTTACCATCACCTGCTTCAGCGGTTGGTCGGTCAGGACGACGATTTCGTGCGCTTGAAAATATGGGCGTAGCTTCCTTGAAGAGACCACCAAGGCAAGCGCAAACTTCTCGATCTCTAGGTATCGGGTCTCTGCCCCGTGAAGGATCTTGCTTACATAATATATCGGGAGATGTTTCCGATCCCTGATGGTTACTAGAACCGAGCTTATGGTTTCGTCTGAGACGGCGAGGTAGAGATAGAGTATTTCCCCCTGCTCGGGTTTGGCGATCAGCGGAGCGGACGCCAGGTATCTCTTCATTTCTTCAAAGGCTCGGTCGCATTCCTCCGTCCATTCAAACTTTTTCACATCTCTCAGTATTTTGAAGAAGGGCAAATTACGCTCGGCCGATCGAGATATGAACCTGTTAAGTGCTACGATTCGCCCGACCAATTGCTGGACTCCCCTGATGGTTTCTGGTCGCGGTATGTTAATAACGGCCGCGATTTTTTCCGGGTTGGCCTCGATCCCTCGCTGGCTTACCATGTACCCCAGAAATTTTCCTCCTTTAACTCCGAACACACATTTCAGGGGATTGAGCTTGAGGCGATGCTTTCTTATCAAGGCAAACATCTCGCTAAGGTCGTTTTGATGATTCTCCGCCTTTAGACTCTTGACGATCATGTCGTCCACATAAACTTCCACCGTTTTTCCAATCAGGGGATCAAAGATCAGGTTAACCAGCCTTTGATAGGTAGCTCCTGCGTTCTTGAGCCCGAATGGCATCACTTTGAAGCAATATATCCCCTTGACAACGATGAACGCCGTGTGTTTTTGGTCTTGGGGAGCCATCCTAATCTGATAATACCCTTGGAAGGCATCCATCATGCTCATCAGCTCGCATCCGGCGGTCGAGTCGACCAGTTGGTCGATCCGGGGAAGAGGGTAAGGGTCCTTAGGACACGCCCGATTTAGGTCAGTGAAGTCGTTGCACATCCTCCATTTGCCTCCTGTCTTGGCCACGAGGACCACATTGCAGAGCCAATCGACGTATTTTTCTGGAGTGATATACCCGGCGTCGAGCAATTTGTTGACTTCATCTTCGATGATAGAGTTGCGGACGACACTTTGGGTCCTTAATCTTTGTTTTATGGGTTTGAAGGCAGGGTCAATGTTTAGGTAGTGCGAGACTACCCTTGGATCGACCCCCTCCAGATCTTTGGCCTTCCAGGCAAAGACGTCCGCGTTCTCCTGTAGGAAGATGGTGAGGCACTCCAACTGCTTTCCCTCGAGACTTGCTCCGACCCTGGTGGTTTTTTCTCGATCCTGAGGATCGAGTTGGACCAACCGAGTGTCCTCGGCTACCGACAGTCGGGATTCGTCCATCTTCCTTTTCTTTCGAGCTTCATGGGTACTCATTTTGGAGCGCGAGGCTCCATCCCCTTTTGGGTCGGGGATCATTTCGTCATCCTCTGCATCATCCATGATGAGATCGCCAGGCTTAAGCACGTCTTCTGTGGGGGGTCGAGCCTCGTTGGCAATTGCGTAGCAAGCCCAAGACTCGGCTAAGTCACAGCATACTTCCCCGATCCCGTAGGGAGTCGGGAGTTTGATCTTTTGGTGGTAGGTCGAGATAACGGCCTTGAAGTCAATGAGGCCGGGTCGACCCAAAATCATGTTATACGGGAAGTCAGGGATGTCAACGACGACCCAGTTAATTTCCATCGTCGTTCGAGCGGGATGGACGCCCATGGAAGTGAGCATTTTAATCTGGCCTTTTGGGGCGATGATCGAGCCTCCAAAGCCTTTGAGGGTTGTTTTTACTGGTTCATATCTTAATTTACTCAAATGCATTCGCTGAAGAGTCGAGTAAAGAACAATGTTTGAACTAGCTCCAGTATCAACCAAACATTTACTTACAGCGTAGTTTGCAATATCTAAAGTTACCACCATCGGACAACTCGGCGTTACGCCGTCCCGATGGGGATCTAGATGAAAGTCCCTATCGCTGAAAGCCACCTCCTTTTGCTTCCATTCTTCTCCGGGCTCTACTTGCAGCACTTCGTGGGGGCCATGGAGGCTGGTTTGAGCGCGGCGAATCCCCCTCTTTCGGGATGTCCTGGTATCTCCCCCATCGGGGCCCCCCACGATCATATCGATTCGACCGTGGGTTGGCGCGTTCGGAATCGCGTTAGGGGAGATAGCTTGTTTTCCATCCCGTTGATTCCGCTTGGGCGGGGGCGATCGAGACCTAGACCTCGACCGCCTGTCTTCGTTCTCATTGCAGCGCCGCTCACGCCCTCAATCCCTATTCCTCTTCAATCTCTTGACGAACTCGGCAAGATGCCCCCCTTGGATGAGCCTCTCGACCTCATCCTTCAGTTGGTTACAGTCGTTTGTATCATGTCCCGGCTGATCGTGGAACTCACAGTATTTAGAGTCATCGATCTTCCGCAGGTTGAGCTTCAACTTCTTGGGGTAATTGAGGAGTTTCCCAGGGATTTTAGGGAGGATATCCCCCACAGCGCATATCAGGGGCTCGTATTTCTCCCGGTCGGGCCGCCGAACGCTCGAGCTTCCCTCGGGTCGAGCGCCGCTCTCTTGACGACCCTTATTCTTCCCTCGACTGGATGCAGGGGGACTTCGGTCTTCAGGGCCGCGAGACCGATTGTAGTAGTTGCTGTGAGCGGGGGCTCGACCAATACTTCGCAGCATGGCTTGACCGTGATTCGCCCAGTAGCTCCCTTCAATCTCTTCATAGTCCATCCACTTCGTGGCACAGTCCTGGATGTCCCTCAGGCTGTTTATGGGAACTCGGCCAAGGATATCCTTGGTGAAGTCACGGCAGTGGCAGTTTTTCCCCAAGGCGCTGAGGACGACTGCCAGGTCCGGCGGTGCGACACGGACCAATTCTGCGTTGAACCGAGTGAAGTAATCCCGTAGGGATTCGCTCACTCCCTGGACTATGGAATCCAGTCGCGACACCCCAAGCCTATCTTGGATTAGGGGGGAGAAGTGGCCCTCGAGCGCTGTGGAGAGCTCGTCATAAGACCTTATTGAGGCGGGGGGTTGCCTGAGGAACCAGTCGAGCGCCGCCCCTTTGAAGGTGGTGGCTAGAACCTTGGCCCATGTGTGCGGAGTATGGGGGAACAGGTTCATTGACAGCCTTTGTTGCCTGCTCCGCGCGTTACGCTCGGGTTCCCAGGGCTCGTTACGAGCAACCTCACGTCGGGGGGGAAGTCTGTCCCTCAAATCCCCGAATGGTGGGACGCCGGCGTATTTGTTTGTTAACCTCTCCCTGGCCGGAAGTCGGGGAGGAGGGGGACGTCTAGCGTCCTGCATGAGCCCGCCCGTAGGGCGGACCTGATGTGGATGTATAGGTCGGATAGGCTGTGAATATGCCCTCCGACGGATGGGAGGTGGGGGGACGTAGTCCCTTATATTGATTTGATCGTCGAATTCTTCTCGATCGTATTCATCATCATAGTAGCCCTCCTCCTCAGGCTCGTTTTCTTGTTCGGCGACATGCGCCTTTATTGGCCTCTGAACCGTGTGGCCGTTATTCTCATCTTCCCCCTCCGGGGAATGGTCAGCGGGATAACGCGGAGGTCGGGCAGCTTCGGGCCTGCGGCCCTCGTTCCCCCTTCCCGCGTGAGTTTGAGCTCGAGGGACAAGGGGAGGTCGAGATAGCCTATATTGTATGGGAGAGGGCTCAGTGACATTGACTGTGAGGGGGATCACCCTTATGGGCCTTCCCGCTTCGAGAGCCTGCCTAGCCTCTTCGTAGACCTGACTGGTGTATGCGGCTAGATCTTGGGCTGACGGTTGAGCAGGGAGTATGACTGCGGGTAGGTCCGCCCGTGAGATAGCGTCCTCTTCCACCTCGTTGAGAGGGTTTGCCCCCTGAGGTCGGTCGATTTCTTCCAGTCGGGCGGCGAAGGCCGCTTGTTCTTCAGCGGCGGCAGTGGCCCGATCAGCCTCGATTTGAGATCGAGTCCTGACGATGCTGTGGGTGCTTTTTGTTTTCTTGTTCACCATCGCTAACGCTCGATCGCTCTAAGGTCGAAAGTCTTTGTTCCCACAGACGGCGCCAAACTGATGATGTCGTATTTTGGTACGGGATCTGAGTCGTCCACGTGGCCTCGACAGACAGTTGAATTTGTAAATAGGGGTTCGGCTATGACCTGAAAAGCACTAGCACGGGATTACTTGGCCGGAGGGGGTTGCCTCCGGCGTAGCCTCTCCACTGAATTAAGTCAGTTTCGAATAGGATATTCGACAAAAGAGGATGGAAGTCAGAGCAATTAACTAGAAGAGCTTACCTACCGTAATAAATGATGGGGGTATTTATAGGGAGACTTCATACCTACTGGGTATGGCCTCGACCGTGGGGCATTTAATGCCTGTGCCTCGGATCTGATTCATTCCCTGACAGGACTGATTGCCTGTCACTTCTGGAGACCCAGAGTACGGAAGGCAATCAGAGTAGATACGGCGCAATTAATGCGGCTGCTGCGGGGTCGACCGTACACGGATGGGATAGATTCGAGCCCTAGGCGGTCGACCCTCGATCTACGCTCTAGGAGGATTGGCGAGTCGAATATCGATCCTCGAGCCTGAAGGGTTGATATATGGCACCCAGGAGGTTCTACATTGTAGTGACGGTCGGGATATCAGGATGAGCTATGGTCGACCCTCGAGCATGTTCTTGAGTCAAGCGTGGGTTGACCCGGGTTTAGATACACGTGGCGTTTTGCCTCTTTTACGAATGTGCCACGTGTATTCTCCAAGATATTCCCCATCACATACATTTACTATAGTTGTAATGACAAGAGTGCCTATAGCCGCTAAGTTTAGCATGATGTCATTATTTCCCATGGTTCCGAAAGATGTCATGAGATTACCCATAACAGACTAACAGTTGACGTCCAACATCAGACTGCTAACTCGTGCAAGTATCTGGTTAGTGAGGTCGATCAGCAGCTTCATCGCCACAGCTAATAACGTCAAGGAAAATGCATTGACAGAGAAATGCTTACTTGGGAACCACAAACATTTGCTTTTGAAGGCGTCGAATGCATCTGCTGCTTTAGCAAGTGATATTATTGCAGAAGCTGCTGCAACGTACATGCCTATCCATGGCATTGGGGAATCAAGTTCTGATTGCATTGATTCGCCACAAGTGTTGAAGAAACGAGGGCAGACAGTACTGGATGAATCCATCAATTTATGTTGGCCAATTCAATCTTTTACTTTTACGTACTGCACTATTAATATGGATATATATATATGATCTTGTTGGATGCTCTTTTCCTGTAGAATTAAGTAATTAGAGGTTATGTGGGAGAGATTAGATTTGCAGAAATACTTTTATAATTAACATGCATCAAAGGGTAAAGTTCAGTTTTTGCAGAAATTTAGTTGTTGATTAAACTGAAATATAAAAAACAAAAACCTTTCGTTAACGTACATTTTTTTAACTCTGACTCTACCATGTTGGGAGGCTACAAAACCATGTGCGCAAAAATAATTAAATTAAAGGTGGTTAATTTCATTTAGACCCTCTCCGAAATATATATATATATATATATATATATATATATATATATGGAATTAACAAGTTGATCCGTTCTTGTTTTCAAAATTACAATTCGATCCTTTATATGTTAAAAATGTAAAATGTTACCATAGTAGCCCATTGGACTGATTCTTTTGGTAAATCAAGATATATGTGTATGGGTTGGATGATGGATATTATATGTACCGGATACATTTATGTAACAAAATAAGAATTAAATTGTACAATTAAATAGAAGAATGTATTGAAGAGAATATTGAAAAGGCTAGGGTAATGTTATAAAAAAGAGAGAAAATAAAGGGAAAGATATATGAAAAAGAAAAAGTAATGTATACATATTAATAATTAGTGTTTTATCTCTAGATCTACATGAATATATTTTTGCACTATTCTAATATATTGTAAAATATAAGATGATAAGAAATTAAAATAGAAAGTAGAAGATAATATTGAATGATAAGAGCAAGGAAACATAACATAGAAAATACAAATAAAAAATATGAAATTAATAAATGAAAACATTTTCAATTTTAAGTTAAACTAAATGTTAGGTACTGCAGATGTCTTATAAGCAGGTATATTTTTTTGAAATTTATATATATATATATATTATGAAACTGGCAAGCTCCCTAAAGTTTCTATCGAGAACTCCCCCTCATATCATACCAAAAACCATCCAAGCAAAATAGTGTCAGGTATATATATATATGTGTGTGTTTATTGTTAATATACAAAAATTTCAGATTTATTTTAGTACCAATTCTTATTTATAAATACTATAAATATTTTTGTATTATAGTATATGCTTAAAAATATGGTGAAATGTATCCGGAATAATAACTTGAAAAGTATGTATAATTAAATGAATTATTTTATTAACTTTCAGATACTAAAATTTCGGAATAATCAAAATACAAATTATGAGAAAATTAATTTTAAAATATAACTATTTAGATACTTTAGTCAAATATTTAAAATATTATGTGTCACTATATTTCAAAGTTAACTTAGAAAAATAAATGTACAAAAATTTATTTATTTAGCTAACTAGAACCTCAATCGACAGAGATGTAAAACGAACTATTAATTAAAAGATATATTAATTGTATTTAAACATGATAAATAATTTTTTTTTTTAAAAACATGATAAATAGTTCTTACACAATATTATTTAATATTTCTTTCATGTTATAAGTTTTATAAATGTATTTACAAAGATAATATTTTAAGAAATAAATATAAATAATTATTCTAAACGTATAAATTTCGTGCTTTTTACTAGTTACATATAAATGACGCAGTGGGAACTCCCTATAAAATTCTCAAATTTCATATAACCTCCCTGCCATATTTTTATTCCTTATTACCCCCTTATATATTTTTAAAAAAGTCTCATAACCCCCTGACGCAAAATGTGTATCACACACGCGTTCAGTGTGATTGGTATAGCTTATATTTTTTCTAAAATAGGCAAAAATACTGAAATACCCCTGTGATTTAATAAATTAAAGAATAAAACCTAAATAATATATATTTAATAATTAGAAAAAAAAAAAAACAATATTAAAAAGAAACAATTCTTCACTCACAATTAACGCCACTTTCTTCCCGCCGCTGCCGTCTGACCACCGATCACCGCCATTCGTCGACGCCGGTCAGGTTTCTTCTCTTAACCTTTGCTCTTCTTCTTAGTCTCATCTTCTCCTTCTCTCTTAACAGCCTGGTTTGCACATCCTCTTCTTCTTCTTTTTTTTTTCCGATTGTTGCAGGTTTTCTCGCCAGAGATTCCAGATCCGCCGCAGCTCGTCGTCGCTCCGCCGCGCGACGCCACCGTTGGTCAGTTAAGGGGCTGGGCGCTCTCTTCATTTTCCCTTTTCGTCATCTCTCTCTGATCCTCTTTCTGATTTCATCATCTTCTTCTTTCTTTTTTTTTTCTTGCCGCTGCTACTCTCCGGTGTACACCACTTGGAAAAACGGAAGTCACACAAAAGTTTCAACAATCAATTCAAGTTTCTATGTGAAGCATTGATTGAAATTTACATAAGAAACTCTTGATTTCCAATTTGATTTTGGGATTTTTTAGGAAATTAGGGTTCAAGTTTCAGAGGGAAAGAACAATGAATTCCTGTTAATTATATGGGGGTATTTTTGTCAATATAATATCTACAGCGCGTGCACAATAAGCAGGAGGTTGTATGGAAATTTCATTACAATATAGGGAGTTTATTCGAAATAAAATTATTACATGGAGGTAATATGAGTTTTTTGAATAACACAGGGAGGGGATAAGAATCAAACTCAATTAAATTGAAAATTGCATTCGAACAGAATATATGTGCTGCAATTCCCCACAAAACTTGACGCGCCATTGTAATGGACAGAGCCTCGTTGGAAATGATGGAAACACAAATATAAAATTTTCCAGGAAGGAATATTATTCTTTCCAGATTGAATTGTTGTATTTTTGCAACTCTGGCGATCATTAGTCATCTTCAAAGGTTATTCGGATATGAAAAATTAAAATAGTCCGGTCATAACTCATAACAACTTATTTATTTAACTATTTCTGAAGAGCAATTAAGGAAGAATGCGGTGCCTAATGGCTATTCCCACATGGTTTGGTAGACTGGTCTCCCAATGTGGTGGGCCTATTAGAGTCGAGAATTTTTACTTATTAAACAAAGTTATCATCAAAAGATAAATTAAGTAAAGTTTTTTCAAGAAGAACCTGAAGTTTTTGTCTTTGATGTTAAAAGTCTTCATTTGCAGATCTCCTAGATCTCCTCTAACAAAGAACCTCTTTACTTAATTAATTCCTCCAAGAAAAGAGCAGAAGACAGTTTCTTCCATATTGTGTAGTAAGGATTGATCATTGATTTACATAAGTTGATGGATTCATCCGGTGTCTGCCCGCGTTTCTTCAACAATTGCGGCGAATCAATGCAATCAAAACTGGATTCACCTATGCCATGGATAGGCATGTATGTTGCAGCAGCTTCCGCAATAGTATCACTTGCTATGGCAGGAGATGCATTCAACGACTTCAGAAGCAAAAGATCGTGGTTTCCGACCTGTAAGTTTTCCACTCTCAATGCATTTCCATTGACACTAATTGATGTGGCAATGAAGTTGCCGGTTGATCTCACCAATCAAATGCTGGGAGCCTCGTCTTGATGTCGACTATCATGAGTAATCTCATGACTTCCTTAGGAACCATGCATGGAAAATAATGACATCATGCTAGCTAAACTTAGCAGCTTTAGCTACTCTTGTCATTACAATTGTGGTAAATGTCTGTATCCATATTTCACGGATGCTTGACACTATTGGGACGGGGGTCTAAGCTACATCATTACATCCAGAAATTCAAAAGTACCCCAAATTCATAATACTTGTAGATAAAGCTAGCGAAAAGATCAGTCTTGAGTTTCTTCATCGGAGTTCAGGTTCTGATTGTTATGGCCAGCAAACTAGTACTCTTCACTTCAGCTGCCTGTCTAAAAGTACTTTTCTTATGCTTACAACACAAGGAACCAAATAATCCAATACCGTGGAATATTGTATCCGAGTACATTGAGCTATGCACAAAGTTGACTCAGGAGTCAGAACAAATTAAACCATGTTGAATGAGATGGATAGGCTGATTCATATAGGTAAAGAGAAGCAACCCGAGAAGTACCTAATCAAACTTCTGCACAAATCTGTCAACTTCAATGGTGTGACAGAATTTGTAGAGAATGCCGTGGGCATGGGCGTGGGCTCACATTCAACTTTCCATCCAGATAGCTGGTATCTGTCAATAGTGACCCTGACAAGCATATATCATCAACTTCCCAACATCATACCTGGTAAGATTGATGAGTTAATATTGAGAGGTGTAACCCAAGGCCTCCACTTTGTAAAGCAGATAGAGAAATCACTACTACGAAAGCAAGAAAACTCTGAAATCTACATGAAGGTAGCAAATAACGTCTGGGTTCGTAACCGATTCAGCAATCTCACAAAGCTAGGGAGAGATATATATCCCAAGAACCAAAGCTATAAGAACACATTGCAACAACTGTTTGAATTAAATAGCAGAACGCAAAGTAAATATTTATAAGGAAAAAGTGGCTTTTGGGAACATAATGATTATTATTATCAACAATGGCCACTTGAGGAGATCGCTGCTAGGTCAATGTATTATATCAGTAAGAAAATTATTCAGTCCAACAAAGATAATGATAGCGAAACAGAAGAGGAGTTGTTCGAGAGATTATCCATCATGATTTCAGACATACTTTTTGCTCGTCTCACCAGTCACCAATCTATTGGATCTCATAACTTGCAAGTGTGGCTACAGTGGCATCAGAGAAAGAGAGAAAAATGTCCACGAAGCAGCTCTTCTTACCGGTGAGACTTAAGTAATTCTTGAAATGCTTCAGCAGCCCGAGCTTCCATTCGTGTGGCATAGGATAAGTGGATATGGTATTTCCACCTGGGTATACCATCTGGAATATTCTCGCCGTACAACATGAGCATCATGCACTGTTGTTATCGTAGAAATTAAGCATCCAAAGTTTTATAATAAATGTTGTAGAAACTTAATGTATTTCAAGATATACTAGCATCACATAATTTGGGTTTTATGTTCTAAATAGTTGTGTTTGTGCCCTTTGTTTATGAGGTTTTGGTTTCAAGTGTAATGACAATGTGGGTTCAGTAGTTGTACCTTTTTCTTTTGTCTACATCATTAATACTCTGTTAAATATCCCTCAGCTTGCCCCCTCAATATCAACATGTACAATAATGTGCTAGTGAGGAATAAGAAATTGGGAACATTACAACACATTATAAAGAGCACGAATTCTCTCATTCCTACTCACTCACTGAAATTTGATAAAACAGAGAAACTTCAGCAATAGCCCTCATCTGCAAAGATAAGCACAGTAGCTTATCAAGTCCCTTGCTCTGTAACTACCTCCAACTCTGAATCTTCAGTTTTATTAACTTCATTTGGTTTGGTGTGAACAGCAACATCATTGTCCTTCTGCAGATGTTGAATTTCATCTCCAACAGCATTGTTTTCATTCAGAGGCACCTATACGAAGTGAAACCATTTTAGCACCGGAAAATTAACTCAACCATCACAATGAAATATGGGGATATATATAAGACGATCATAGTCAATAATAACATCAGAATTATTGAGAGACTAAGCAAATGTGATGAACAGCAATTGTCGATCTCATTGGTAAACTTAGTGAAAAATGAAGATTCACGACAAAGTTAAAAGTTTTTTTTTAGCTGCAAACGGAAGAGATTATTCTAAGTACGAGATCAATTTGGTGTGCTCATAAAAGCTAATTATCTACATGATCATATAATATCAGTTATTAAACATAATTAGTGCCGCACTAGGTTTCTAGTATAGCATCATTACAGTATAACAACTATTGTAAGCAGCCAAATATTGAATGGAATCTTCATAATTCATATATAAAAACAATACTTTTTCTCTTCAATAAAGGCAAAAACCAGACATGCCATCAAACAAACATGTACAAGTACATATATAAATGAAACATGAAACTCACACTTGACAACCCATCGGCTGCAGGCTCCTCTATATTATGTGCAGGCACTATCCCAATATTTTCCAAGTTCGTATCAGAATTCTGTACAAACAACAAAGTCCGGTACATCAAAAATACCATTCCTCAACTCTCTCAATTTACTGCGAGCTGATAACAAAAACTCACACATAAAAAAAGTCTCAGAAATCAAAACAGTTGTTTCAGAAAAGAAATGCTCCTCGATGTACATTTACCAGATTTCTTCTTCCATATAAACATATGAGAGTAAGTTAGAAAGTCTTTCACAAAATTAGCAGAATGAAAAAGCACCACGTGCTTCAAGATTTATCTTAAATTCATCAGGTACACTGCTCAGTTCCCATTGGATAATCTAACTATCAGTAAAGGCAAAAACCAGATATGATTCCAAGAAGCATACTACGAAAGATATGAACATTCAGTCGTATGCCATAATTATATGGACAAGAAATATACGAACAAAAGGATTCTTACACTAGTCAAACTCTCTGCTGCAGGCTCCTTCGTGTTATGTGGACATACCACGTCAAGATTTTCCAAGTTTTTATCCGCATCAAGACATGCCAAAGGATTCTGTAGTGAACAAACAACAAAGTCGAGTAAAGCACAAGAATCACTCCCCAACCCCCTCAAAATTTTGCAATTAAGAAATAACATAATCTCAGATACGAAAACAGTCTAAAACATCTCCAACTACATTATCCCAGGATCTTGTAAAGAGAAGGCACATCACATACATTGGACCTGACTTTTTCTAATTGTACGTGGTTTTTTACTCCGTTGAAAGCATAACATAGTAAAGTTAGAAAGTCATTCATAAATAAATATAATCAAGTAGTATCAATAGGCTTCAAGATTTATCTTTAGATTCACAGGCTACGCAAATCAATTCTTATTTAACACAACTAACTTCCTCTATAAACACAAGATATGATTCCTAGAAGAATACTAAGATCGATGCAAGCCAAAAAGAAAGAAAAATAACCATTACATTCACACTAGTCAACTCCTCTGCTGCAGTCTCCTCCACATTATGTGGATGCACCATGTCATGATCTTCCAAGTTAGTAACATCATCACTACCCCCCAAAGAATTCTGCACAAACAAAAACGTCAAATTAAAAAAAAAATAAAAGCAAAAATAAAAAGAATTTCACTCCTCAAACCTCTTGCAACATCTCCAACTACACATACCGCATCTGGTTCATCATCATGAAGCACAATTCCAGTATCAATGGATCCATGTTCTTGCAGTGCTTCGGCATTACTTCCCTCTAAAGAATTGGCATTATTGACAAACGTAAGTGAGCTCTCCTTATTGTCACTATTAACATTCCCCTGCAGAAACAGAGTCATTCATATTAAATTTCATCTCAAAATACAATAATCTTTTACAAATACGAAATTACCTCTGCCTCACTGGATTTATCACTCAACAAGGAAACAATGGTGGAAAGCTGATCAATATCCCAACCAAGAACCTTACAAACAGCTTGCCCAAATGCCCTATGCGCTCTCCTCTTCTTCGTCTTTGCTATATTAATAGAATGTTGCACAAGAGCCAAACAGCTCTTAAACTTCTTCCCCGTTTTCTTACCCCCCACTACACCACACACCAGACAACTAAACTCTCCTTTAGCGTAATTCTTCTCATAAAACTCCTTCAACCCCGCATCCTCCTTAAACAATTTGAAGAAAAAACTGTACTCTTCACGCCCATCGTCATCCTCCATCAATTCATCATCCTCGTCGCTGCTACTACCAATCGTATCGGAATCATCGTCATTATTGCTCCTGAGGAATTCGTGGACAGCCTTGAGGGCCTGCTTGTGGGCATGTTTTGCAGCCAATTTCGACTGTTCCTCGGGGGAGAGAGAAATGGGTTTCTGATTAGGTGTTGGTTCAAAACTGGGCCAACCGGTGGTGGAAGGTGGAGACGTAGGGATGGGGCACGGCCATTCAGCGCCGGTGGATGGATTGGATTCCGAGATGAAGATGTTGGGCGTGTTCGTGGACGTTTTACCTCTGCGTTTCTTCTCTTTCTTGAATTGGGTTGATTTTGAGGGCTGCAGGTGGCGGCGGCCGGCAGGGATTGGGGCGGAGGCGGAAGCAGAGGTGGCGACTCTAGGGGGACCTTGATGCCAAAGGGAGTGGAGGTAAATCACCTCGTCTCTGAGCCTTTGCTCATACTGCGGATCCATTGGAGGGGCAGCCATTGAAGGTAAATACAGAAGTGCGGAAGCAAAGTGGGAGTGTCCGACTCTGACCAAGAGAATTCAAAATGGGAGTGAGAACTCAACCCATTTAGAACTAACCCATTTACAGTCCAGCTCAAAATGCTTAAACCAAACCCAACCCAACCCAATCGGGTTGGGTCGGACTCATGGGTTTGGACCATTTTGAAGCCCCAATTTCATATGGTTTATTAAGATCTGAATGAGCGCACTCCATGCTGCCGTCCCACTTATTATTTGTTTTAAAAAAATTCCTCTCATTTTCTACCCTCTTCATCTGAAATATTTAGAAATTTCCTTGTCGGAATCGATCAGAGAAACAAGGTTCGAGAAATTATCGTGGTAAGTCAAAGCCCTTTTCAATTTCTTGTGTCGTATGTTTTTTTCTCTCTTTTGTGGGTTTGATTTGGGTTTTTCTCATCAAATGATGGGAATTTATGGTTTTTTATAAACCTTGAGTTCCATGATTGAGGGACATTAATTCGATCAGAAAGATTTTACCTTTTTCTTATGGGGAAATTGTTGAAACAATATCTGGAACTGGAAAAATAGTGGTAGTGATTCTTTATCTTTGTTTTTACTGTGGACAATATAAAATTAGAGAGAACTTAAATCTAGATTTAATTTGGATTAGGAATAGGGAAAGTTTTGAGCTTGGTTAATTTCATTAAAATGGTGAGAGTGAACGAAGTAAGCCTATGCCTTTGGTGGGAACAGTCTAGCGGAGTTGTAACTTCAAAGATTATTCACTGCATTTGATTTGGATTTTGTCTGGTAAGTTTGAAATGTTACTGTGTTTTTAGGCTGATTTGACCATCAATCAAAACGGGTTTGGATATGATGTTTTAATACATCTCTGTTTAATATTATACATATTTGAACTATTTGTGATTATAATTAGACAATGACAAATTCAGGACCCTCAGGTTAGGGTCACCCGCCGCTCATTCAATGGTGGAATTGTGAGAGACGACTCATTTCGCCATCGCCCACAGCACTGCCACCTCAGACATTACAGCCACCGCTCCAACCACCTGAAAAAGCTAACACTTACTGCACAGCTGACCTGGTTCGTTTATTTTTACTTGCATTTCCACGTTTACCTTTGACTGTTAAAGAGTTTCAGTTAAGCTTGTAAAATGCTGCAATAATTTCTCACTTAAGTGTCTCTATGATCTTCTTGAAATAGCTATAGCTCAAGCTTCTCAGTTTAGTGATTAAATACTAGTTTTATCACTGTATAATGTAATATTTGCACGTTAAGAACATAGAGGCTTCCCTTTCCTGGTTACATGATTTACTGTATTATCAAATATTTTATTACTTTAACTAATTTAATGATATAGCATGATGAACATTTTTCTTGTTCCAAAATAAAGAACTATAGTTATTAAAGCAACACATTACTCCCTTTATCCCTGTTTCTCATCTATATAACCTCAATTCTCATCCATACAAACTCATCTATAGAAATCCTCAAGGGAAGGATGGATTGATTTTCATGCACTGAATCAAGAAGACTTTTCTGGAAGATATTTGTGAAAGGTTAGTCAAGACTCTTTTCCGCAATTGATAGTCTAGATAGGAGTCAGTCAACTTGTATACGCCTATGTACTCTTTCTACCTAGGAAGACCCTGCTGGCAAAACAATCAACAACTTTGTTGTTTCTAGATTAACAATAATTTAATTTCTAAATCAGTTCTACAAAAATCAAGTTTCTTATTTATTGGTAGGACATTTATTAAGTAGTCCTATTGTATGTTGTAACGTGTACGATTCCATATCCTGATTTTTTCTTATGATACATATAAGTCAAGTCCAGTATAACTAGCAGACAATGACTAGTTTATATCTAAAGCTTCTTTATTATACATTCTTTCTGTTTTTATCTCATGTGAGGAATTCATGTGAAGCGTAAGAATCATTTAGACGATATTTCATCCTTGATGCCAGTTTTTCCCAGTGAACTATTGTGATTTAGACTTTGGAATCTTTGATAGTGTTCGTTCAACTGATGGATCAATCAAATTCTTCATGTTATTCCAGCTTTGAGTTTGCTATTCTTTTTTCTGGAACCAAACCGTGCTCAGTGTACTACTGGCAGGTAAACATGGCTAAACTCAGTAGTTCTTTATTTATGCAGTCCTGTTTGCTTCTTGGTTTTTCTGGAATAGATTCATGCTTTTTTCTGTAGTACCAAGTCATGCTCACACATGTTCATCAAATTTGCTTAAGGTACTATGTTCCGTAGCATCACTTTACAAATTAACTTTAGGGAATAATTTAAATAAAAGAGAAGATAATTTCCATTTGTTAATGATCATATTAGAAGTTCTACAACCTTCCTTATTCATGATCCTTCCTGGTGCCTGGGGAATGACCCTTTGCCCCTGTCCCTGTCAACAAGCATCTAACTGCGCATATTAATAGATATTAATAAAATTACAGATAAAATAAATATATGAGATGCTATTTAAACATTATATAACTTCCATATAATTATGTATATCAAATACAAACTACTCCCTGTATGTTTAATGCATTTGATAATTGATGACTAATATCTTATGGGTGTTAATATTGATATCTTATCAAATAGTTTATCGATTTCTGTGAAAAGGGAACAATTGGAATAGAAGGTCCATAATCTTTCTTTTTCTAAATGGTCTGTTTTTATGTTATTTTGTACTGTTTGTTTAGAAGATTTTTTTCGTTACCTGAAATGGATGTTCTGTCAAGGTGAATAAAATCATACTATAATAGTTGGCTTTTCCTAGAGACAACTTCGTTTTAGCTTCTTCTCTTAATTATATGGATTTTTCAGATTTTATCTATTTATGTAATCCACTACTATTTTCTTTTTTCAAATACAAAACCACATGTAACTCTGCCCATAAAATTAATAGTAAGTTTCTACTCCCGCGGCAATGACATTTGAGTAGCTGTCATAAATAATTTACTTGCCTATATACTCTAAAGAACTAGTGAGAGTTGTTTTAACCATAGAACCTAATCACATATTTCATTGCAGAATATATAATTGTACCTTGCATGAAGTTTTTTGAGTTGGATAAAAGTAGTACAACTACTCAAATTGACCTAGTATAATTAGAAGTCCTTTTCTCTACTTTTAAAAGATGAACAAATTATATTTGTCATGTTTACAAAAAGCCAGATCGACGTAAGAAGAATGTATTTCCATAATAACTTACATATGTATTCTCATATATTCTTATACATCACCTTCAATTTAACTGTTCCAGATCTGACTGGAGTCGGGAGGACTTCAAAGTAATTAGGTGGTTAAATTTGTTTTTGATATAAAAGAAAAACATTGTTTTGGTGTACTTTAATTAAATAATCTACAGGTACGTGGAATGGCAGCTCTAATTTACCAGATATTCTCATCGACGGCATTCATATCCCAGGGGCTTTACCACCTCGTCTGCTCCACCAAGAACCACCTCAAGTCCCCCCGCGAATACACAGCCAAACCCTACCACCACTTCCCTCCCACCGGCGCCGCCCATCTCCACCACCACCAGCACCGCTTCCTCCGACACCTGCAGCTCCATCTCATCATCCTCAGTCTCATCATTGCCCTTCTCCACCAGCTCTTCATCTCCTCCTACTCCGACCCCCTCCTCAAGGGACGCACGCCCGTCCACCTCTTCACCTCTCTCCAATCCGCAGCCATAATCTTCTCTTTCCTCCTCCTCTCTGTAGCCCTCCTAATCTCCGAGGCCACCTCACTTCTCCCTCTCCCCCAGGAAG
The DNA here is from genome assembly GCA_958496215.1 of Verbena officinalis. Lineage (NCBI taxonomy): Eukaryota > Viridiplantae > Streptophyta > Magnoliopsida > Lamiales > Verbenaceae > Verbena > Verbena officinalis. Next base: position 27,461,926 of record OY292389.1, read on the forward strand.
TCTTCTTCGCCTTCGCATCCGCACTCTTCTTCCTCCAATACTCTCTTTCATCCTCCTCCGCCTCCGTCCAGACCTCAGATCTCCAGGCCAAGTGCATTTCCATTTCGGCCAATATCTCTGCTCTCTCTGCCGCCTTGTGCTTGGTCCTCGCTTGCCACCCCAGGCTCTTCGTGGCTGATGCCGCTCTCGGTGCCTCCTTCTGCTTGCAGGGACTGTGGGCCCTACAGAGCGGGCTTTCGCTCTATGTGGACGCTTTTATACCCGAGGGCTGCCACAAGCTGCTGGATGTGGTCAGTGGTGTCGAGGGGTCCACCAAGTGTGACTTGGAAGACTCCAAGCTCAGGGCCATTGCTATACTGGATCTCGTTTTTGTTCTTCACGTTCTTTTTGTGTTGCTCATCTTCTTGGTCATCTACAGTGCGCTTGTCAAGGCATTGGGCGTGCGTACCAGGTTCGAGTCCTATGAGGCCTTGCCCAATACTGCCATCGATTCTAATCACATTCAGTTGAAGGCGATGGCCGGCACTCAGGCTTGATCACAACTCTTCCAGGGTAAGCATAGTTATTCCATGTATTTTTTATGCATCCAGTTTTTATAATATTATTGATCAGTCAAAATATTAAATTTTGATTCATCATTTTTTCGGAATAAGGATAACTGTCAAAATGTGTAATATCCTTTTTGCTCCAGTTGAATCTCTTTTCACCAGGAGATAAATCATTTGTGATATTAAGTGAGTGTTTGCAAACTCTTAAAAAGAGCACCTTAATGCTTTTGGATATTTTTCAGCATTTTGGAAATGTTTTAGAAAACCAGCTTTTGCTTATTTTAAGCAAAAATTAGCTAGAAGCTTTTTAATTCCTCCATTACATGTTTTTCCAGGAAGAGCCATCAAATCTTAAAGTTCGTCCGTCTTGAAAGTAATTCGATATCATACCGTGTTTTCTGGATTAGGCAAGCGGAGATCCTCATCCACATAAATTCAGGTTTAATGATTTGATTTTGGAAGATCGCTTCATTATGATTTTTCTAATGTATGAGCAGCATTTGTTTGGATTATGGGAGATTATATATGATGCTTACGAGGTTACAATTAGGACTGCTAACAGGGGAAAAAGGTAAAAATCATGTGGTTAAGAAATTGCTCTACCTACTAGAATGCAAATATTTCAAATCGTGCATTTACTGGATGTAATTTTTCTTCTGGTTAGAAAGAAATCTTACAGTTGGTTAATTTTCTTTTTAGTTATAATTTGTTAAGTTGTCGCGTTTCTAATGTTATAATTGCATAGGAATCGTCTTGACTGGGACTGTTTTGTTAGTAACTTGTTAATATAATTACATTTACAAAACAGAATCAATCTGGAGGCCTCAACATGACAAAATCCCCCCAAATTAAAAATAAATATTACATTTATTTAGTAATATATAAGATGACATTTTGAACATTCTCTACATATTTTCAAAAAACAAAAAAAAAAAGGAAAAATAGAATATGCTCTACCAAGGGAAAAAGCCGTTCAATTTATCTGTTTGTCTCAGTGAAAACAAACACAGAATCTGACACTAAAATTACATTCATCTCACCTGAGACTAAGATTGAGCCATTACTGACAAACAAGTAAAGGCTTTTCATTTCTTGTCACCAATCTCCCCTTCCACAATAGCATGTCTTAAAAGAACAATCTCCTTAACAAGATTTCTATAAGTAAATGGTCTAACAGCAGCACGTAAGAACAAGCCTGGAGGAATCTTGCTCTTGTTAAACCTCTTCTTATACGGCGGACCATCCATCGCTTTCCGTTCTTCAGGACTTAATTTAGCTCTTTTACCATACCATTCCAGTTCATCTCCATCATCTGAAGTTCCTCCCGTTTTTGCCTTCATTTGCTTCTCATAAAACCTGTTAGATTTCTCTATACTTTTCTCCACAAACTTCTCCATAGCTTCGTTGCTCCTCACTGCCTTGTTGAACTCCTCGTCCCAATACTTAACATCCTCTTCCGGATCTGATTCGTCATCATCTTGTATTCCTAATCCCTCATCTGGAACATCATCACCCTCCTCATAATCATCACTATTGCCATCATCCTCAATCCAATCAACAATCTCATTCTCACCATTCTTTCCATCATCATCATCGTCTGGTGCATCACAACCCATCTCCATTTCCTCCAACTTAGCCTTCCACTCTCTTGTATACGGATGCAGCAACATAACGGGATGATTATTAAACAAAAACTCCAAACATTTTGACTTTTTTTCATCGCTCAGCTTCTCAAACCCTTTAACCACATCATCAACAAATGCCTTTGGGCTCACTCTTACAATTTTACATAACCCACCAAAATAAGTACACATCTCCACATTTCCATCATCATTCACCATCTCACACATATACTCCTCCTCGCTCTCTGGGTCGAGCAATGGAGCTAGTGCCCCGAAAAACTCGTCTTGAGGCTCAAATCTGCACTGATAAACAGGCCGCTTCACATATATAATGTCAGGCCTCATCCAGGCTGCGCATTGGGTAATCATAGAACGTGCCTTATTTCCCAACCTACCCATTAGAGTCCACTTATCTAAGCGTTGATCACCAGCCTCAAGCACCACCTCACTAACCAAAGTCCATTGCTGCCAAGGCAAATCAGAAATCCTCCATTTTGGATGCCTAACGAACACCCAGAAGTACCTAAATTTCTTGTCCTTATCCATAGCATCCAATCTTTTCTGATAATCAACAGCCATTTCATGCTGTTCGATCTTTTCCCACTCCTCTTGATCTCTAACCTCGCCAATCATGGAGACGCGTTCATGGGAAAAACTGCCACGAATTGGGTCACCCAATACCACCCCGCGCCAAGAGTAGGGTCCGAATTCACCGTATTTGTACCAATCATACGGGTGCTTTAAATTGGGGTCATCCTTGTCCATGAATCGAACCATTCTATCGTATCCCAGACCTATCATTTGAAGTTCGTCTTCGGTGAAGTTATCCGGGTAATTCTTGTGGGGATTTTTCATCCGGTAAAATAGGCTCTCCGCCATTTTTTTGCTTTTCCGGCGAGCATTACGTTTGGCCTCGCGGCGAAGATCAGCATCGCCCTCGATTCGGCCGGAAGAAGTGCCTCCGGGCTTTCCTTTGCTCCGACCAGCAAACGACCGGAGGTCAGGTCGCTGCTTAGCATCTTGGCTGGAGAAATTGGGCTTAGAGGTCTGTGATCGAATCTTTAGGTGCTTTTTTGTTACGGTGGGTGGGTGAATTTGAGGCAAGGTTTTCGGAAGAGGGTTGCAGATTTTGGAGGGGAAAGAGAACTGAAAAGGGGAGAGATGAGAGTTTAGGGTTTTAGAGAGGGAGAGGTTTTGGGGCTGCATTTTAGAGATGGAAGATGATAAAGACAGAGAAAGAGTAAATTATTATCAGTGGAAATTGAAGGGAATATAACGCCTGTTTGGATACTGATTATTACTAGTTAGGGATGCACACGAGCCAAGAATAACAGGCTCAAAGCTTGAGCTTGAAACATATGGATAAGGCTTGAGCTTGACAAGCCTTAAATTTTGAGCTTGGCTTGAGCTTGATCGAGCAGCTTGTGTGTGTTAAATTTTGCTCGAGCTCTTGAGAACATATCTGCAAAGTCAAAAAGAATTAACATGAATATCAAAATGTAATATTAACACATACACACACTGAAAAGTGATTAAACACACACATAAGCACACAAATGGATCATATATATGTTTGTGTCAGTGAGTGTGTACTCTTTTTCAATCAAGAAACAGGATCATATACACACAGCAGTCAAAGAACAAAAACGGGTATATTTCTCAAAATTCAAATGTATTTACTTTTTCAATCACACAGATATAGAAAGGGAAACAATAAACACACATCCAAATAAGAAACAGGGTATCAGTAAATAAAGCAGAAGTCAAATATAAAAAATAGATACTTTTCTTAACATTCCCCATTTTCCCCTTTTCTTTTTTCTCCCTCTTTTTAAATCTGCATAAAAAATTCCAATGCAACAGTAGAACACTAGAAAACACATCACACACACTAGAGTTTCACAAGGTTATCTCACCATCTTCTGATTCTGAATAAATGCAGAAGTAAAACCCATTAAAAATACGAAACGGCAATCCTATTCGAAAACCCAGAATTCCCAATAAACTGCTCAAGAATCCCATTTCTTTTCCTCCTAAAGAAACGAACTTTTTCTTTTGTGTCTATGTAAATGGCAAACGACGAAGGGGGGAAATTAAACAAGTGCATAAATGGTATTAAATGCAAAAGGAAACAAAAATTAAAACTACAGATAGGAAGTTAGAGGAATGAAAATAAATGATGACAAATTACGATAGAATCTAAGAAATTTTCGAAAAGAAGCCGGCTTACAGCAACTGCTTCTTGTTTGGGAAGGCCAACTTCAATGTAAAGAGCTGGTGGAGCTTCGGCTGTTAAGGGCGGCGCTGGAGATGGACCGTCGGTGGTTCGGTGTTGCTGGAAATGGGGCAAAGATTCGGCTAAGGGCAGCGCGGCGCTGGAGGCGGTGCAGCGGTGCGGGTGGTGGGCCAGGGGCTGGTGGAGTGTTGGGAGGTGTCGGAACTCGGACGGCGCTGGAGGCGGTGCAGGCGTGCAACAGTGTGGGTGACTGGGTGGTGAGCGTCCGGGCGAGGGGCGGCGAGGGGGTGGTGGCGAACGGCGGGAGTAGAAAGCACAACTAAATTAATTAAATTAATACAATTGGTGAAAAAAAGTATCTAAAGAAACTAAGAAAGGGTAAGGTTTGGGTTTGGGAAATGGTCAATTGACTCAGAGTGAAACGAGACTACGAGAGGGAGGGTTTTGGTTGGGAAAGTCAGATTGTGTTTTGTTTTTCCTTTTTTTTTAATATTAATAAGAAACAGGTTTTAGCTCGGATTGAAGACAAACTTGAGCTTGATTCAGTTTGGCTCGTCCCGCTCGCAAGTTGGCTCGACACGCTGAGCAAGTAAAGAGAAGAATAGTTGAGTATTTAGAAAAAAAAAATGAGAATCACTGTTCTATTTAATTATTCTTGATTTCTCATATAATATTTAGTCTCTTTTATTCTTGATTTCACATTTAATCTCATAAAATTTTGGTTCTACATTTAGTCTCTTTTATTGTTGATTTCTCATATAATATTCTACAAAATTTGAAAAATCTCACTTAAATCTCAAATTACATTTTCGGTTAAAGACTAACGGAAAATAAATTCGTCTGACTAATGAAATATTCCTTCTAAATCTGTTAGTAAATGGATGAAAAAGAGGATTTGGGACACAAATTGAGATATTTTAAATATTATGGGACATTATAATAGGAAACATATTTTATTCCAGGAACAAAGACGAGAATCCGTAAAGAATGAAAACAAATGTGACACTACATATTTTATGCGGCCAAAAGTGAAAATTTCCACGTACATGATATGAATCAACATCATGTAGCTAGCTGAAACATCATATTTTAGGATTATTATGTTTCTTTTCCTTAATCAAGTTCTTGTTCTGATGGTTGCCCATTCGCTCTACTCTTTTCTTTTTTAGAACATATCCCCCAAATTATATTAACTAAAATCCGAAATAACAAAGTTATAAGTAAAGTGGGTAATATCAATCAAACAACGCCAAGCCAAAGTTATATAGCTAAAAAGTAAGCTATTCTATCAACAAAAAACACTAACAATACTACGAATATCAACAACTATATTACTTAAATAGTGAAAAATCCTCAAGTTCACCCTACTCTTTTAGTAAGGACAAGCTTCAATGGCAACTTTTCCCTTCAATATCATGACACAAGCATCTAATATTTGCTGATTTTAATGTTGGACATTTAGTTGTGGGTGATAAACCTTTTTTTTTTTTCTTACCCCCACAACCTTTATTTATGCATTTAAGATAATTGGTTAGTCTTATGGGACTTCATTCTCTTAAATTCTTTCTCCCTTCAAAGTCCTTTCTAACTGGTGACTAGATATATTCAAAATGTGGGTCAAGTGATAACTGATATGTAGCTCGGAATTCTTAAAATATACGGAACATCGTGTTGTATTAAAGAACATATTAAAAGGCCAAGAGGGAGATCTATAATACTGTTGGATGACTAAATAATACATTCAAATTTTTATGTTTTTGTTTGTTTAGTTAAAATTATTAAATTGTCATTGTATACGTGTTATATATTTAATTACTTGATATATTAATACAACATTACATAGGATATATAATAATGGAATGGGTGGGTACTTGAGGATCTTGATTCTTGGGGCATAGGGCCATCTACTATGGCGGTGCTAATGTTAAAACTTGAAATGTGTGAGGAGTTTGTTGTCTAATAGAAGTAAATTTATGATGCACGGATACTTTTAAAAATTATATTTTATCGTGTTGTGTTTGATACCGTATTGGATACCCGTATCACATTTTTCTAATATAAAATATTGAAAAAAATTCATATTACCGTATCCATATTGTATGTCCGTATCATCGTCATGGGCGGAGGGACATAGTGTGGTGTGGGGTCCAATGACCCCACTCACCAATCAAAAAACTCCTATTAGTATATATGTTTGTATGGTAAAAAAATATAATTACATGGAGTTTTAGTTCTTTTGGACCCCACTCAATTAATTTAAAAATTCTATTATAATGGGGTCCAATATTGAAAAATAATCTCATCTAAAAGAGAGGCCCAATTACACAAAGATTTATGGTTCCTTTTTAATTTAAGTTTAGAATTAATATACAAAAGGCCCAATTAAAATGTTCTTACTGTTGCTGCTATGTTATTTTTTTATTTGAGTATTAATTTATAATTAAAAGTCAGCCCATTAATTTAACCCTTTCACCGCCTCGCCTAGGAAAAAGGTGAGAAAGTCGCTTGTCTCTACCCGCCTTTTGGACGACGCCTCGCCTGGCAGCTTACAGGTGCCAACCCCTCGCCTGGAAAAAACAGAAAAACGCACACACAAAGAGGTATTTGTTATATATTTTTCTTCTCTTGTTTTTTTTTTTTTAATTTTTTAGAGTATATATTTGATATTTGTTGATTTATATAAACAGATAAACAATGGAAAATTTTCTTATCAAAAAACCGAAAGTGTCAAAAGAAGCAACACCGTCAAGCTCTATTGGACAATCTTCTTCTAATGTTGATCAATTTTTTAAGAAGAGTCAGTTCGAATCTAGTAAGCTTCAGGCAGATCCTGGATTACGGAAAAAGATATTAGAATATAAAGCAAATGAACGAGATGACATAAGAAGGGCATATCTGGTGAAAGGTCCTTGTCAACCCCGTAAACATGATTTTCCTCAAAGAAATATTGGTGGTCGCTTGCGTCGTTTCAATCCTAAATGGTTTGATCTATATGGTAATTAGTTAGAATACAGTATTAGTGAAGATGCAATATTTTGTCTACCTTGTTACTTGTTTAAGTCTGATGTTGGAAAACAAGCTGGGGGAGATGCTTTTGTTTCTACTGGTTTTACAACTTGGAATAAAAGAGATAGACTTGATACTCATGTTGGTGACTGTAATAGTGTCCACAGTCAAGCTTTGAAAAAGTGTCTTGATTTGATGAATAGGAACCAACACATTAATTTTGCTTTTTTGAAACAAAGTGATGAACTCAAAAAAGAGTATCGTATCAAATTACTAGCATCAATAGATTGCATCAGGTTTTTATTGCGTCAAGGTTTAGCTTTTCGTGGTCATGATGAGTCCGAAGATTCGAGCAATAAGGGAAATTTCATAGAACTCTTGAACTTTCTTGCTAAACACAATGAGGCCATTAATGAAGTTGTTGTTGGAAGAATTAAGAAAAATCTCAAATTGACATCGCCTGACATTCAGAAGGAAATTGTGAATGCCGCTGCAGTTGAGACCACTAATGCTATCATGGCTGATCTTGGTGATAATGTTTTTTCAATATTGGTGGATGAATCGCGAGATGTATCCGGTAAAGAACAAATGGCCCTTGCTTTGCGTTATGTTGATAATAGGGGATTTATTTTGGAGAGATTTCTTGGAATTGTTCATGTTACAGAAACAACAGCCTTGTCACTTAAAACATCCATAGAAAACTTACTTTTGAAGTATGATCTAAGTTTGTCTAGAGTACGAGGACAAGGTTATGATGGCGCGAGTAATATGCGAGGTGAATTCAATGGATAATGGTGAATTTCCAAGTGGACGTGGACTGAACTAAGAAACTAGTCTCAAAAAGGCTGGTGATACACGATGGGGGTCACATTATGAATCCATTTTGAATTTGATGGATATGTATTCAACCGTGGTTGATGTACTTGAAACAATTGAGGAAGACGGGTTGGTTCCAGATAAAAGAGCTGAAGCACATATCTTGATGGATTATTTGCAATCATTTGAGTTTGCATTCAGTTTATATTTGATGAAGAATATTTTGGGGATCACAAATGATTTGTCAATACTTTTGCAGAAAAAAGATCAAGATATTGTCAATGCAATGAAGCAAGTTAAAGTATGCAAGATAAGGTTGCAAAATATGAGAGATGAAGGATGAGATTCTTTGTTAGCTGAAGTCTTAATGTTTTGCAATGTTCATGATATTTTTATTCCAAACATGGATGATAATTTCAAAGTTCGAGGAAGAGTCAGGCGCAAAGCTCAACAAATAACCAATGAGCATCATTTTCGAGTAGAAATATTTAATCAAGTTATTGACATGCAACTTCAAGAGATGAACAACCGTTTCACAGAGGTGAATTTGCAATTGCTTACATCTATAGCTTGCTTGAATCCCGATAATTCTTTTTCTTCATTTGATAAAGAAAGTCTTATAGAGTTGGCCAAGTATTACCCATCAGATTTCTCTAATATTGATATATTGACACTTGGTATGCAACTTGAGAACTACATTGTGGATATGAGATCAAGTGGGGAATTTTCAGGATTGAAAGGAATCAGTTGCCTTGCTCGAAAATTAATAGAGACAAAGAGAAACACAGTTTATCCACTTGTTTATTTACTTCTGAAACTGGCATTAACCTTGCCAGTTGCTACTGCAACCGTGGAAAGGGCATTTTCAGCTATGAAATATGTTAAAAATCGATTGAGGAATCGAATGGGAAATGCATGGATGAATGATTGTTTGATTACATACATAGAGAAAGATGTATTTGATACTATATCTAATGAGACCATCATGAGACGTTTTCAAGCTATGGGAAATCGTCGTGGACAATTGTAAAATATTATTATAGAGTTTTTTAAGTAGAGTTTTTGCTTGTAAAGGAGTGACCCCACTGAACTTATTTTCTGCCTCCGCCACTAATCATCGTGTTTGTGTCAGTATTTCATATGCAGAAACTTTTGAGGAAATTAGACCTAATAGGACTCCTTCATAACTGTAAAGGGGAATAGGAGATAATGTTTTTAACTTGAAACAAGAATATATCTAATCCAAGAATTGATTCAAAAAAAGAAAAAATTTAAATTCTAGGGGCCATTTACTTTGTAGAAAAAAATGGAAATTCCAAAGTTAAGTGGAATAGAAACTGAAATGCTTGTCGGCCTGTTGATGTAATTTTCTGATTTTTTTATTTGAGTTTTATTGAGACGGAATCCTCTTCTAACCACAAGATCGCACGACCCATTTCGATTTATAAAAGAAACAACTGAATGAATCGATAATACTTTCAATCCTTGCCCAGAAATAACAAATAAAAAATCCTATGAAACCAAAGATCTCCTTTCTTGATTTCTCCTATACTTGCTAGTCTTCTACGATTCTACGGAACATTGTTTTTTACTTCAAGCTCCCACCAAAATGCTACTTTTATACTGCGAGTTGTTGTAATCATTTCGCAATTTGGAGTGCAAAACAACAAATCTGCACCTCCACCCAAATCGTATAGATGGCTTCCACTCTCCTCTCTCTTCTCCTCTTCTCCACTCTCATACTCCTCCACCGGCCGCCGCTCGCCGCCGCAAACCTCCACGCAAAAACAGCCTTTTTCAGATCACAACCCATTCCGGAAGACCTCAACCCATTGTCCTCCGCCGCCGTCGCCGATACTCCTCCCACCACCTTCTTCGAGGTAACAAAGCCTATCCCACTTCCCAATTCAAAACCCTGCTCATATCTAGTCCTTCAACATGACTTCGGTTCCACTTACGGAAAGTCCCCTGTTCTGGCCGACTACAAACCCCCTTCAGATTGCCCGTCTCAGAACTTCGAAAGAGTCGTTCTCGAGTGGACGGCGACTTGCAAAGGCAGGCAATTTGATAGAATCTTCGGCGTTTGGCTCGGCGGAGTTGAGATTCTGAGGAGCTGCACCGCCGAACCCAGAGCCACCGGCATTGTTTGGACGGTTAAGAAGGACATCACGAGGTATTATTCTCTGCTGATGAGTAATCAGACTCTTGCTGTTTATATGGGAAATATTGTTGATAGCACTTACACTGGAGTTTACCATGTTAATGTTAGTATTCATTTTTATCCTGCTGAAAAGGGGTATAATCATAATAATAAGGTTATTAACGGCGAATCAGAAAATGGGTTTGGAGCTGATTTAATATTGCCCATTTCAAGATCTTTGCCATTGAAAGATGGGTTGTGGTTTGAGATTCAGAATTCAACCGATGTAGAAACAATGGAATTTAAAATTCCTCAAAATGCATATAGAGCTGTGCTGGAGGTGTATGTTTCTTTCCATGAAAATGATGAATTTTGGTATGGAAACTACCCAAATGAGTACATTTCTGGAAATAATCTAACGGGCTTCCCTGGAAACGGGCCGTTCCGGGAAGTTCTTGTTAGCTTGGATGATTTGGTAGTTGGTGCAGTTTGGCCGCTTACAGTTATCTACACCGGGGGTGTGAACCCCCTCTTGTGGAGACCAATTTCAGCAATCGGATCATTTAATCTCCCTTCTTATAATATTGAGATCACCCCTTTCTTGGGTAAAATATTGGATGGAAAGACTCATAAACTTGCATTCAGTGTGACGAACGCATTGAACGTTTGGTACATTGATGCAAATTTGCATCTTTGGTTGGATAAAAATAATGAAAAAACACAAGGGAAATTGTTGGAATACAACCACTCACCTCTTTCCATGTCTCTCGTTTCGAATTTCACCGGTTTCGAAGGAAGTTTCATTACAAATGTTAGTCGGTCAATAATTTCAAGTGGATGGGTAAAATCCTCCCATGGAGTGATCACGACCAAATCACTCCAGGGATTCGAATATAGCAACACCATGGAATTGGGTAATGAAGGGAATTTACAGATAGTGGATCAGTTTATAAATTTCAACGGGACTGTAGTTACTAAAATGCCATCATCGTCTCTTCTCTCCACCAACTCACTCAAAAAGTTCAGCACTCATTTGCACACGGATAGTATTGTGAAAGGAAACGGAACTTATGATTCTGTTTCTAATGTGACTTTGGGAGTGACTGAGAAAAAGCAAAAGCTTTCGGATTCTGGAATCTCGACAAGTTTGCTCAAGAATTTGCAAAATGGGCAAGGATCTATGCTCGTGAAGGGTAACTTAGTGGTGAGTGGAGTAGGAAGCAATCAACAAGAATACCACTATACGAGTGATAAATCGTGCTATTTTAGGAATATAAGCAGCTCTAACTACACTATTCTTCATGATGAAGAGAGCAAGACCTGTAAATACCAGAGGTGGTGGCGTTTTAACCCTCGAAGAGCCTTTCTTGGATCGAAATTCAAAGGTGGACAGAAAGGGCTTTTTTGATGGTTCCTTTCTTGTTCAGGGAGTTAGATGGATTTCTTTATTTGCCTTTTTTTTTTCCGATTGTTTTTGTGAATTCAGCTCAACATGTGTTTCTTTGTCAGCATGAGGAAAATCCTTGCTTATGTATGGACTTTTCACGTACAAGTTGTAATCTCTTTTACATTTTCTCCTTATTTTCAATAAAGAGGATTTTTTTTTTGGGTACATCTTTGTTTTTCTCCTTGAAATTCGAAATCGTGAGCAATGTGTTTTCAAGGTTGTCTATTCTGCTTTGTAATTGATAAATTGTACCTGGTGCTTGATTTTATTTAAATTGTAATATGATTAAATTGTACACATTAAAAAAATTACCAAACTTGTCATATATTTACACATACTTTTACTTAATTTTATTTAATCAGTTTTGGACCAAATTAATTAAAAAATCCATCAGATCATGCCAAACACTTCCTTCATAATATTATGTTAACTAATTTTTGGCAGGTTAATAAAATTCCAGATACTTTCTCATCAACAGAGCATTACTTAAATTCATTCAACACCAGTACTAATGGAAGAAGCTGGAGCCGATCTCATGATTGTCCTCTTCACTCCGTTCACAGAAGGGATTCTGATCTGGTGAAGATAGCCGATAAAAGGTTAATGCGTCCGCGTTCCCTTTCATGGAGAAGGAGAAGATAAGTGGTGGAGCTAGAAATTTTAATCACAAGGTCAAATTAAGCATAATACTAGAAATAAAATTTTAGAAAATTAACATGTAAGCTCAACCAAAAATATGAATTTAGTACTTAAAAGTGCTGATTACCGTGAAATTACCCCCTACCCCGTTTTATCTTCATTGCCAGGTGTCCCTAATAATTAATCCCAAATACAGAGACACGCTAGGGTTCCAACTTCCAATTTCTCTGTAGCGGCAATCGCGTTTTGGCCAGTTCCATCCAATTTCTAGAGTTTTTTTTCTTCGGTTATCCGTTATGATTCCAAAATATATGTTATCACTCAGTCTTGATTGAATATATGTGAATAATTTTTTTATTTGTTTTGTTATTTATCTAATTAATTTCATCTGAGAATACTCCTCATCCTTCCGGCTAGTGGTTGATCTTGCCATTGTAGAAGATAAACTTCACACAATTTAATATCCACATAAACCACAGACAACACCTGATGTTTCTTATATTTTTAATTTTTATTAATAGTTATTATAGTAGAATATTTAGCATGAACATGAAGTTTTTTAAGCCACATAATCAGTATTTAGGCCATCATTAGGTAAATAACCAGAACAGAACTTGATTGAAGTTTGGACATTAATAAGAAACATAACTGGGAGTATCATAGGATAATTAACACATGGCAGGGTCTATGCTAATCTTCAGTCTTGCAAATAGAAGGAAATCATAACTCCCATTGATCCCCTTGTAGTTCATAGCCTAGTCTTTAATTAACAACACTAACATTAGTGTCGTAGCAGATGCTAGCAATACCCAGGATGCAGGGACGTACATACCAACCTGCTCACGGTTTTGACCATCACGATCAGCTACACCAGCATTCCTTGGATTATACCACATGAAATATTTGCAGTGATAAACATCAGTTGATGGAAAATTAGGGCAGCAGTAGTATAGGTGCCCCCATGTTGATTTATCTCTATTCTCCACCACTCTGATATGAGCCTTCAAGTCGCAGTTGCAATTTGGGGTTGGATCATACCTTGGGCCTAGAGGAGGTCTCTTGTCTCTGCCATTTCATCCAACAGATGAGCTTGAGGCCTTGGTAGATGTATATATATACATAGCCTATATGGATTCAATCTGTTTTAAATGGGTTCAAACTTATCTTTTTTAATTGTTAATATGGATTCAATCTTTTATCTAACAGGATTATGAAACTCAAAAGCCATTCCTCATTCATGGTTTCCCTGATCACCACAAATATCAGATGATTTTTGCTAAAGGAAGGCTTCCACCATTTCCCGAGGAAGATCTTGATACCTAAATGATTACAAGAATTTAGCTCAGCTGAAATACATAAATAACAGACCCAGCTCATAAAATGGCAAAAAATATGGACATCAAGAAAACCAAGCAACTCATTCTTAGATTTCAGAACCCTCTCAACAACGAATCAAGCAGAAAATGAGCTAGAATACATATATAACATACTCAGCTCATAAAATGGCGAACAACATGGACATCAAGAAAACCAAGCAACTCATTCTTAGATTTCAGAACCCTCTCAACAACGAATCAAGCAGAAAATGAGCTAGAATACATATATAACATACTCAGCTCATAAAATGGCGAACAACATGGACATCAAGAAAACCAAGCAACTCATTCTTAGATTTCAGAACCCTCTCAACAACTAATCAACCAGAAAATGAACTTTTCGTAAATAAAAAAAAAAAGCCGTAGTTCTTACCTGTAGCAGAACGCCACGAGCCTTGACTAATATCTGGTGATATAAGCTGCCACAAACCGTAAAGAATGAGAATAGCAAATATATTTTGTTGAATTGAGCAGAGGATGAAACGAAATTTAATAAATAACACAGCACTACAGCAGCTATTCTTCATCTTTGGAAGCGGAGAAGGATTATTGGGGAAAATCGAAGCCCCGCATCAGGTTGTTATCTCCGTTTATGGTAAATCTCAGCCGGAAATTACAGGGGAAGAACTTTACCTTCTCAGTGCGCCTCAGCAACGAAGAAACCCTAGCAGACCACCTCTGGTATGGGTGAAAATGACACGGGATTTGCCTTTGATTGGCTTGATGGAGCCCGATTGATAATCACAGGGTAAGGGCCGAGATCCATATCCAGGTTAAAAGCTGCTACAGTGCCGGATCTTGAGATTGACTCTCAGGAATCAGGATCCGGCATAACAGGACATGTTATTAGGGCTAATCTGTACTAAACGGGCAACCAAACAGGCCCTAAATTAATTAGTTCAATAATAAAAAAAAAAATTGTATAATACATGAATTAAATAATACACTTTCGAGATGTTAAAAAAATCAAAGTAAGAAAATTAATAAATTGCCCTTGACATTATGTAATTTGATTTGGAAAAGACAACTAAAAATTAGGGATTTAATCACGAATATCAAGGAAGAGTATATTTGTCAATTTGGAAAAGTAACTTACCATAAAGTCAAAAAGTTTCCCTCCATAAAATGGGTCCAATGAGTAAACCAAGAGTCCCAAACCTTCCCAAGTTCCATCGTTGAATAGACTGAGTGAGTCAGTCTTGAAGAAAAAGAAACAAGGAAAAGAAGAAAAAGCAGAAACTTATTCGCTCTATGATGGCGAAGAAAGAAGAAATTAAAGCACCGAAATTCATCGATCGGATTTTTTCTTGGTCCGTAGCTGATATCATGAACAAAGATCTTTACAGGAATAAGGTCTGATGATATACATGTCCATACCAGTGCTAATTTTTGTTTTGACTGCAGATTTATTTTAAACTTCTTTAATCTTCGCAGGTTAATACAATTCCAGACACTTTCTGCTGTGCTGACCATTACTTGAAGTCGTTCGTCAACCCTCTTGTGGAAGAAGCGCGAGCGGATCTGCAATCAAATATGATGTCTTTGCACTCTGCGCCTTTTTCTGAAATATTTCATGTCAAAAAATCTAAACGCTTTCAGCCTCCTAAGAAGTTAGTTTACCGGATCACATTGAAAAAGGTCTTGGATCAGAGTGAGGACAAACTGGGGAAGTATGATGAGCCAATGGTTGGAGATTTAATTGCATTAACAAGCCGGCGACCAAGTTGTGTTGGTGATTTGAGAAGATCATATGTTGTTGCTTTAGTGAAAAATTTTAAAGTTGATAAAGCTGTTACAAGGGTTAAAATCCTCTGTTCAAAACCTATCATCTTCGAAATATCAGAGAAGGGAGAAATCACGGATAGACTGTTTGCTGTGTTTCTTACTAACTTGACAACAAATACACGGATATGGAAAGCTTTGCATCCATGCAAAGGGGGAAATATGAAGATCATAAACACTGTGCTTAGACATGATGAATCTGTAAGATATACTGATTTATTGTTGCTGTCTTGATGATTCATGACATTTGGAAGTTTAATTAAACTGTGTTTTGTGTAGATGGAAGAGAATTGTGAACTTTGCCTCTCCAACAACTTTGATATCATTAATCAGTCGAATTCAAGGGAAGCAATTAGCTCATTCGGGCTTGATGATTCCCAAAAGCGTGCTGTTTCGAGTTGTGTTGCGTTGGCACAATGTCGTCATCAAAATAATGTGAAGCTGATATGGGGTCCACCTGGAACTGGAAAAACGAAGACAGTAGCTTCATTAGTATTTGCTCTGTTACGAATGAAGTGCAGGACACTGATTTGTGCGCCCACTAATGTTGCTGTGGTAGAAGTCACCAAACGATTGATGAATTGTCTGAGTGGCAGATTACAGCATGAAACTTACGGATTAGGAGACATAGTTTTGCTTGGAAATGAGGAAAGAATGAAGATTGATGAGCATGAAGAACTTCATGATGTATTTCTTGATAATCGTCTATCTATGCTTAATTTTTGTTTTGCCCCAAAAACGGGGTGGAGAGATAGTGTGATTGAGATGATATGCCTACTTGGAAATCCTGATTTCCAGTATTCACAGTACTCGAAACAAACAGAGGAAATTGAAGAAGATAATGAGGATGATGAGGAGAAAAATGGATTATTCGGCCAAGGGAATATGTTGAAGAAGTTGGTAATTCAAAATAGAGAGAAAAACAAGAAGAAAACTAAGGAAAAGGCCGTTGTTAAAGAAAGAAGCAAATCAAAGTGTGATGGAGAGGGATGCTCTAATGATAGAGATGCAAGCAACAGCAGGGATATTATATGGACATTCGAGGAGTTTTTTGCAAAGAGATTTTTTATTATTAGGAATCGGCTAATCTCTTGTATAAGAGGGTTATACACTCATTTGCCTACCTCATTTCTTCCTTTGAAAGTAGTAAGAATCATGAGTAGAGTCATTGATATTCTCGAAGTAATTGATAATTTACTGTGTGATGTTAATATCACCAAAAAAGGAAGGTTAAAGCCAGCTTTAATGGGAAATGGAGAACTGGGAAGAACGAGGCGAGAGTGCTTAAGAGTGTTA